>JAWNLP010000078.1:745000-1955000 GCA_035042265.1 Drosophila imparisetae
TAATTTCGTTTTTTTTTGTAACTGTCGCGCATGCTTTAAACCCGCTTCTTGATTTTTTTTTTGTGTGTGCTAATATTATTATTTATTTATTGTTAAAAAAAAGAAGAAGAAAAGGAAAATGTTTGGAATGTAAACATTTCTTGTAGTCGAATTCAGCAAACAAGCAAAAATACTTACCAAAAAGACAGTAGACTAAGCTAATGCTAAACATTATACAGATGTATGTGCATATGTGTATGTATGTATACACACTCACACACACACACACACACACACACACACACACATAACCCACGTGCACATATATACCACAACTCACATTTTGAATATATACGTTTTTTTAGGTCTTACGATTTGACCAAAAAAGAACGGAAAATAATTAGAAGCATACTCTAGGCGTTATCTATGCATAATGTTGAATAGCGATATATCAAAATGTATATCATAAATATCAGGTGATAAGATTTTGCCGCCTTAATGTCTTTTTTTTTTTTGGTTATTATTAATTTTTTTTTTTGTTTATAATATGATAAGTTAAATGTGAACATTTACTATAAATATGATATATATATATATATATATATATAACAACAAAAACTTTCATTTTGTGTAGTCGTCTTGGGAAGAGCAGCAAATGCCAAAATAACAGTAAAATATATATAAAAAAACACACACAAAAAAGAGTTGCAGATTATTAATATGTTTGCTATCTCAATAAATAATAATAATATTATTAATAATAATAATAAAATAAATATTTAAAAAAAAAAAAAAAAAACATTACATATGATTATTTATCGTGTACGATTGGGGGATGACTCCAGATCATATATATGTATGTATGTGTATATGTGTGCCTACCTATCTGAAGGTCTATATCTATGCAACTACATTATAAGAACACTTGTAAACTTAATTTATATATGCATCTAGATATTTGAAAACAAAAAGTACACTCGTACAAAAATCGTCCTGCATTTTAGGGATAATGCAGCTTATTAAACAGGACGCGTAACTCTCTAAAAGCCTCAGTTTTCTTTTCTTAATTCTAGGGTACATTTTTCTAAAATTAGTCTAGTTTCCAGAATTTGCAATTTTTTTTTTCGAAAATTCAAGGCGACTTTTTTGGCGAGTGTACAAAAATGCATCAATTATGTAACTTAATTTGAATGTGATGTAAGTTTTGGTGGATCGTTGAGCAGAGTTTAGAGCGTGGGTAAACCAGCTAGTAAGTTCAGGGTCCTTGGCTTGGTATTGATGGACATGCATTGGAGCACGATGTATCCATAGTCGCAGGGATCGGAGAAGGCGTTCAGTCCATCGAATATTTGCTTGCAGTGACGCATCACTAGACGCTCGTAGGCGCTGGCACTGGGCCCCAGGCGTTCGAGATCCAGCTTGTCGTCACTGCCCATGTAGTCCTGGATCAGGCATCTGGTGTAGCACTTGATATTGGTGGCAATGCTGGCAACGGGCTTATCGGCCTCAATGGCCTCCAGATCAACGTGCGTCACTTTGTGTATCTGCAGGCACTCATCGGTTGCGTTGCAGCCGGCGATCATTAGCTGCACGCACATTGTTGAATGAAATGTGAAAAGTGAAACATTGCACAGGGATTTGGATTAGATTCGGACTCACTGCCATGAGGAGCAACAGTTGCAGATGCATTTTGTGCAATTGAGAATCCGTTTGTAATATGAACGTGCCACTCGCGATGCGTGCAACTATGCAAATGAAATGAGGCATGAGGGTGATTCCCCCTTTTATTTATGCACCCCAAAATGACTTGGAAGTGGCCGCGTGTGTGCGTGTGTGTGTGTGCGTGGTTGTGCAATTGAGAATCCGTTTGCAATATGAACGTGCCACTCACAATGTGTGCAACTATGCAAATGAAATGAGGCACGCCAAAATAACATGGAAGTGGGCGTGTGTGTGCGTTGTTGTGCGTGGTTGTGCGTATTACTGTAGCCGTACCATTTGGGGTATACCCAGTCAGAGAGCGAGAGCGAGAGAGAGAGAGAGAGAGAGAGAGAGAGAGGGAATTACATATATTTGAATGTGATTCAAGTTCGATTATGATATATATTTTACTGATCGGCACAACTATACCCATTAAAAAAGGCGCAAAATTGGGTATGCTAGCGTTGTTGCAACATTTGCACAGGTGAACGACAATTTGGCGAGGCATAATGGACTGCGATGAGGCACAGTTGCTGCGTATGCCCGAGTCGAGCATATTTATTTGTATTTATTAAGAAAATGATGAAAATGTCGCTCAATTGGCATTTTGGTCGATTCGCAAATTGAATTTGTGGTCAATTTACAAATGCCCATTCGCATGCAAATGGCAAATTGCTGGGCAAATAGCAGCAGCTGGAAAAACACACACCAGCAACATCGGATGTGGCATGTCCAACTAATAATGCCTGCTGTGCAGTCTAAAGTCCAAATAAAGGGCATTCGCTTAGATTGGACAATCGCTGAGACTTTAACCTGAGAGTCTCTCCCTCTCTCTCTCTCTCTCTCTCTCTCTCTCTATGCAGTCGCACTTGCACTTGCATGATTTGCTGTGTTTCAGCGTGAATGGGTGTAGTTGCAGTGGACCCACTCCGTCATTCTAGATTGGGGGCTTAGTTGATTATGTGTTTAGGTTTTTGCGGCCATTGGGCAAAAATAGCCGCAAAATTCAATTTTCCAAGTAAATCATACGTGAACTTTTCCGAGTGACTGTCGAGCAGAAGGAAGCGAGCGGCAAGCAGTGGATAAGCGGAAAGCCAATGTAATCAGCCGAGCATTTGACATGGCCTTTCATCAGCGACATGGACAGCATGTTCTTGGCGATATATATATATATATATATATATATCCTTGGCGACACTGCGGCTGGGCAAAACTTTTGCTGGCCAATCAGCCAAAGCAGCAGCAGCAGCAGCAGCAGCAGCAGCAGCAGCAGCAGAAAGCCAACTTCCAAAAACAGTTCGAATTTGAGCTGGTTTTAAGTAAATCTAAGCAAAATTGCAAATTATGCAGAGGAAGTTGCCAGTGAAGTGGACTGCAAGTCAAAGCACAAATTGCAAAGTGGGCGTTGCGGCAAGTGTTCGCAAATTGAAGGGTTATTCGGGACAGTTCAAATAGCGACAACGGATGCAAGCACATTGTGTCCCAAATGGAATTATGATGCCCAGCCGAATAAGAGCAGCCAAGCAAAGTCCACATTTAATTATCAATGCAAAATGGAATAAACATTTGCAGTCTGTAATCGAGTTGGCCAACGAAAAAGTGCTCGTCATATGAGCTGTCTGGTTGTCAAGGCTGTGTTGCTTGCTTTGTGGTTGAAAATTGCTCAAATGAAATGCGAGCCATGCCAAGCAGTTGGCTTATAATTCAATTTTTGCTGCTGACGGCCAACCACAGAAGAATTTTAGCACTTGTGCTCCAGCCCGGGTTTGCCATGGCAATTGGCTTTGGATTTAAGTTTTGGGTTTTGAATTTGGACTTGTGTTCGGATGCTGCTTACAAAATTGCCATCAGTGCCTGGCAGTATACCCTGTAAACTAACCATCTGACAATGCCAGTTGTATACGGCTTAGCAATGGGTTTTGTTAGATGGTCAGGATGGTAAGCTTGAAATCCTGATATTAATTCAGCCTCATCTATTTAAGGTGGCATTAATCAGAGTGCAGGGTATCTGATATTGATTCAGTCTCTGGACAAGAGATGTCTTGAGTTTCATTTTGGTTTTTCATTTTTTTTTTTTTGGCAACACTCAGAAATATAAATTTTGCAATTTTATTGCGGCCAAGCAGTTGACTGCAGAACAGTAACTTGAGCCGGTCTTAGGATGAGTGAAGCAGGACAAGCATCAGCACCAGGAGCAGAGCCAGGACCACAGTCAGGACGAGCGGCCTAACCACTGAAACGTGCCTTAACTTTTGAAATATTGCAAGTGCCAGTTGCAAGTCGCCAGTTGCCAGTTGCCAGTTGCAAGTCGCCAGTTGCAAGTCGCCAGTGCAGAGAGTCAAAAATTGCATTTTGCCCGTTGTTCATGTTGTTTCATCAAATTCACCTTGCCACATAATATTGTCAATGATATTAACTGTAATTTAGTTAACATTAATGTAGCTGCTTGAAATTTAGTTAAGTACTTATGTAAAAATAAAGTTCAAATTCAAATCTCCAAATCTCCCTTACAGATCTCATAAAAGTGCAGATTTATTTTCAATTTGGACGAGTGTTCTGCGGGATGAGTGGAGCAGAATCAGCCCAGAAGCTACCAGGAAGCTGGTATAGATTTAGGGAAGTTGTTAAGGCTAAAGGATATCATACTAAGTGTTAACATCCTTATTTAAGTTTTTATACGGAAAATATATTACTTTTTTGAGACTGCTCGAAACAAGCAGTAAACAAAAAATAGGGTACTTTTTTACATAATCCTACCTAGCAGGTGGGGAAACCCCAGTTTATTGAGGTCATACATTCATATTGGTGGTTAATACATGTACCTACCGTCGGTCTTTGGAATCTCTGAAAAATAATGAATGATTAGCTTATGGCAGGCAATTACTTTTTTTCTTTGACTCTGGTCGACTTGAACTGTGAGCCACTGTATGTAAAGCGCAGTGTAATTATAAAATGTTGCTAATCAAATAGAAGATATTTTCATCACACATAAGCCAAGACATATGTGGAGTGGGAAAGCAGCAGCAGCAGGAGCAGCTGGAGCAGGAGCAGATGAAGCAGAAGCTGTGGCTGGAGCAGAAGCTGTGGCTGGAGCAGAAGTAGTGGCTGGAGCAGAAGCTGTGGCTGGAGCTGGAGCTGTGGCTGGAGCAGGAGCTGTGGCTGGAGTGGAGCAGCTGCACTTGTTGTTGGCCAAGTGGTTGCTGTTTTGGACTTGAATTTGCCGCGGGCTCACTTGATGTGCTCAGAAGTGACGCCACCTGTTGGTGAGAGGCGAGGGCTGAGTAGCAGACGCCGCAGCAGCACTCGACATTAAGATGCCGCCAATGTGTAACACCCTACTGAACAATGTGTGTGTGTGTGTGTGTGCGTGGGCGTGTGCGTGTGTATGTGGCTAAAGATATAGAAGCTGTGCGTTTGGATGACAGGTTGCTGAGCTAGCAGCAGTAGCAGTAGCAGCAGCATCAGCAGCAGCAGTCAAGGATGTGACAGCACTGAGCCCATTTGACACAAGCATAATGTAATAAAAACCGCAAACAAGTAATGCCAACCAGCACCGTCTGTACTTACTGGCTCTGCCCAGTACCACTCCACATCCGCATCCACATCCACATCCACATCCATTGAAGTGGATCAGGCGTGTAGGCCTCAACATTCGGGATAAGGTCCAAGTTGAGGTCCGCACGGCAGCGGATAACCGAGCCGAGAAGTATGCCAAGTATGATGCTGAAGTGTCCTCGCCTGTCTCGCTTTGTCTGCTGCTCTTATCCCTGCCCGAGTGCTGAGTCCTGTGTGCGTCTGGGCGTTATCCTTTCGGCGTGATTAAGCCACAAGTGCGTGACATTTTAATGCGACATTTATGCCCAAGACAAGAGATTATTATTGAAAACGCGCACTACGCCCGCATGTCAACAACAACAACAACAACAACAATAATAATAATAACAATGATAATATTATCAGCAAGGATAACATGGTGAGTTGCTTAACACCAGTCTCTCGCAGCTTACTTATTTATTTTCCCATTTGACAACTAAGTGACACATTGTGTTCGACGCCCCACAAGATGGGGAAACCGGCTCGTGGCAGCAACAGCAGCAGCAGCAGCAGCAGCAGCAGCAGCAGCAGCAGCAGCAGGATATGGCTGTAATCAAGACATGATCTTATTGATTCTGATTTATGAAAAGTGTTATGCTCAAATGTGAAAATATAATTCATTTCCACCGAGTACAATTTGATTTCTAAAATTCCAGCATGAGAAGAAAAATCGCAATTCGAAAAATCTTCTAGCATATATTGTACAATTGGTAACAAGTTTTGTCAACTTTTCATTATAAAAATGTCAAAAACCATTTATGATTTAAGCTTTTAATAACAATATGTAAAATCCTCAATTAAATTATTTGTAGTTTTTGGCCTTGGACTAGGCACAAAAAAAAACCAGCAACAATAAGGTGTCCGAACAATAATCACTAAAACCAGTTTATGCACGCATTTTGCAGAAAGTTTGAACACAATTCTGCATCTCATCATGTTGCACATAAATTTGGTTTGTTGCCGGTTTTTGTGTGAAAAGCAAAAGTGTTGACAGGAAGCTGGCTCTTTCATGAGTATGTCAAAGCCAAATGAAATGGCAATTTAATTGAATTCTTTAGAAATGAGTTGGCCTTTGTCTACGATTACAATTAAATCGCATACCTGCGCATACAGCGCTGCTCGTGTGTATATGTACACCCTGGCATTTGGCAAACTATTTGGCTTCTTGTTGTGACCGGGCAACATGGAAATATCCCCAACGGATCACCTGGGCAACTAGCTGACGGTGGTGGTGGCTGAATTAAAATCGAAATCTTAACATGTCAACACATACACATTTTTATAATGTAATGTTGAAAGCCAAACAATATAATAAAAACCATGACAAAACCCGTCTAAAGGGGGGGGGGGGGGGAGGGGAGGCAGAGCTGAAAAAGAGAATGCAAATGAACGAAGCGAAAGGAGTTGCTCTGGTTGAACAGGTGTGTCAGTTTTGCTTCTCTCCTCGCAAGCATATAAAATGCTGTATGTCTGTGTATGCGTGCGTGTGTGTGTGTGTGTGTGTGTGTGTTGGCGGTATAAAAATGTAATAACAAAGTTGATGCGTTGCTTTTATTGCCTTTTGGCTGCATTTGGGTTTGTGGCTTTGTCGACAGTAAAAACTATTTACAGACACACGCAGAGAGAGACAGACAGACAGTAAGACAGAAAGATAGAGAGAGAGAGAGAGAGAGATAGAGTGAGAGGGGGGGGGGGGGGGGATAGCGAGAGTTGAATGTTTACAAACAAAATGCCAATGGACACAGATGCCATGGAGTGTTGTCATATCACTGCTAAAGTTACCGCATGGCGCTGAAAAGTATGCAATGCCGCAGAGCAATGCAGAGGGAGCTGCTTGTTGGGAGGAGGGAGGCCGGAGAGTAACTAGCGTACACTCAGCAAAAATATGCACACAAAATGCCACAATGACAATTGTTTTATTGATGACAAAAAATGGACAAAAATGTACACTACAAAAAAATGCCAGCAAGAATTTAGACAGTTTGAAATCGAAATATAGGAATCGAAATAAAATATCTGATTTATTTTTTTCTTGTAGACATTTCTTAGATAATTAAATGAGAAACCCATTTTCCGGTTGTTGCAAAGCAGCTGAAAAATTGAACGATTTGCCAAATACGGAATTGGATGTTTGTTCAATTATTTTGCTGTGTGTAGCTAGTGCTACTTGCTAACTGCCAAGCCGCATTGTCCCGTTAGCATTTTCATTTCAAATTCAAATGCTGTTTGCATAAAACACGAGGCAAAGACGTCGGACGTCGGACGTCGGTCGCACCGTTCAGAAATTATTTTGACTGACTGTGCGATTCGGTGGTGGCATTGGTAGACCTGCCAGGTCGGACAGAATGCCAAACGGCCAAACAGCCAAGCCTGGGCCAAGTGACAATAACAAGAAACCGTCGGCGACTTTTTCTCTTTCTTCTCTGTTTTTTTTTTTTTCGCAAAATGTCCAATGGCCAGAGTCGTTGGCCGCCAGAGGGCGCTTCAGCGTCGTTGCGAGCCAAATCGAAAATGAAGCAAAATTGGCAAAGATGCCACGTTTGGACAGCAACAGCTGCCACCAGCTCAGTTACATATGTGTATGTGTATGTGTATGTGTATGTGTATGCTCTGCATCCGTTTCTCAGCATTACATGTGTGCTGGTGTGCGTGTGTGTGCCGAGTCTGTGTTTGGTTAAATGGATTGTTTACTTTGATTACAAAAATATGGCAAATGTTTGCACGTTTTTTTGATGTCTCACTGTACGTGTGTGTGTGTGTGTGTGTGTTAGAGATGAGCAAAAATCGTGACTTATTTGATCTTGACGGTCGATAAGAACCAATTATTATTATAATGAATACAATCGACAGCAACACTTTTTGTCCATTTGATTACATTTGCTGTACAAAAGTTATTCATCTGTGTGATGTACATACATATGTATATGAACAAATATTATATACTTATTTATGGTCATAATATAAGATTTTTGCCATACCCCTTTTAAAGTATTATGAAGATAAGCTCATGGAGTTCATGGTATAGTTGCAACAACAATATTTGATCATGTGCGCATCTCTAATGCAACACTGGGTGAACGAAGTGCTATGTGGCAGGATAGGTGCGAGGCTTACGGGGCAGGTGTAGGGAAGACAAATGCGGCTTGATGCAGAGCGCTTATAAAATCCAAAAGCTAACATTATTGCAAAAAATCTGCTGTTATACATTTGACTTTGGTTGATTTTTATGCATTTGCACTGCAGCCCCGCCAGATTGTTGTTTGGGCTACTCCTGGTGGCAGGTAGAACGAACAATGTTGCCAGCATACACATTTGAGTTAAATGCTGAAATGCAAACAGTGGCATTGAATGGAATGCTTTATGACGTGCTCGAATGTTGAATGCCCCAACGGAGGAGCACAGTGGCTAAATGTTGAACAATTGAAAATGATAAAGAGAGAAACAATTCAACGGGCGAAGGTAATGATTGGGCAATAAATTCATAAGACAGCAAATGTAATAATAATATAAGCTTAATTATATATAGACTGCAAAGCGGAACCAATTCTGACACTATTGTGAATCGAATCGCAATAAAGTTAACAATTTATTTGATATTTTTCATATGCAATGAGAGATTTTCTGCATTTTCCAGCTCAAATGTGTATGGGACTAATTGAGCAGCTGATTAAATTAAATCTATGGCCTAGATCATTTATCACCCACTCAAAGCTGCACCCTTTCATCATACTCACTGACTGCTTAGCTTCCCTTCCCTACTCCCTCTCTCTCTCTCTCTCTCTCTCTCTCTCTCTCTCTCTCTCTCAGCAGTGACCCGCATATTTGCATTACATTGAATGTGTGCGCTGGCAAAACTAATTTTCCAATAAAGCCAGTGTGAAAGATTTAAAAGGAGTATACTTGATTACGAGATACCCTGTAACTAGGTCCACTCACAAATTGCTGAGATTGGTTGCTAACCAGTTGCTTTATCCGAAAACCCACATTTGATCAGATAGTTTCTACAGTAGATACATGTAAGGGGGATATAAACATGGCCTATTTATATACATGTTAAGAGACGACTATAAGTTTCAAGTCTCATTCAGGAAGGTTTCATGGTAATACAACCTGTAAGGGATGCCCTTTTGAATCCATTGAGAGTTTACAGGGTATGCAATACAAAGCGAAAAGCAGAAGAGTGAAATAACATTTTTATTAGCTTCGCTATGGTGTGTGCAAGCGTGTAGGTACGGCACTCATACTTCCATTCTTACATCCATTCATACATACATTCATACATACATACATACATTCAAACATACATTCATACGTACATTCATACATACATACATTCATACATGCATACATACATATGCACGCTTAAGGCGAGCAACTGCTACAATCACTGCGTGCCGGAAGAGCGCCCAATGGCCACGCCCACAATGGCAAATAGTTTTACACCGTTGCTCAAGGCCCCCTTCATATATACACCGCCCTTACCGCCCTTATATATATATATACATCTATTTTTTTAGCGCATTTTATTTTATTAATGCGATTTTGTTTGCCCAGAGCTGGAGCCAGTGCCTTTGGCAGGATGTGCCCAAGACGCCGGCTCGTCGCTATTATGGCAGCTATTTGTTTGCACACGCTTCCTCACCCCCCCCCCCCCCCCCATCATCACTGTAGCAGTGGTTGGTGGCATAGGGGCAACAATGGTATAATTATTCTCGCGCTTGGCGGTCCGCCCAGAGACGACCACATGTCGCCCATGATTAATTGAAAGATTCTCTCAACTGTTTCGGTTTTGTTTGTCCATTGTTTTTGGGCGCTGCCTTATGACTATATATATATATATATATATATATATATATGTGTATATATATATATGGCCCAATGGCGTTTTGATAAATAGTTGCTGCCTTCAAATTTCAACAAAATTGTTACGATTGTCGAGCGGTTTGCATGGCAGTGTCAACAGGAGTTCCAGCGCCAGCTGCTGGTCAGGATTAGCATATGGAGCACCAGAGCAATGAACTTCTTTCCATTTACCATTTACCATTTACCATTTGGTTTTTTTCTGTATTTTTTGTCGCTAACTGAAACAATTATTTGCATTTGCTAGTCATGACACTGTATATAGTTTTAAGGTCAACATTTGCCATTCGACAAAGGCATTTCGTTGATTGCCAATTAAAATTAATTAGTTGAGCTACTTTGCTCAAGCAACATAAATAATTAGTATTGTAAGTAATGGTAATCAAATTGACTTAATATATATTATATATATATATATTTTTCACTTTTATATGTATTGAGTGAGACTTAACGATCGCAGTCTCACTCCACCGAGTGCAGCCGTTTGTAAGGCGATCGCATTCTCACTCCATCGACATCTCCTCTAACCTCTATAAAAATAGCTTGACCCATTCAAGCTAGCCTCAAGTGAGCTATCAGTATCTCTCATGTTCATACTTGAACATTATAGTCTACGAATTTTGTATATAAGCCACGCATTTTATGCAATAGAGTCAGTGTTCTGCATGGCCTCAGTATATTCAGATGTGTTCATTCATCTCTACCTGTGCGCAACGAAGGACCTCACTCTCCGTAGTCCAGCTAGTTGCAAGTGCTAGTTGCGACGCTTTTGAGTAGTCAGTTTGTGTGCTGAATACTTCCCTTCAAACATACACAAACAGTCAGCTTTTGGTTATTGTTATTATTGTTCTGCCAATATTCATCAATGTTGTTTTTGTGAGTTTGTTTTTATGTGTTTGCCATTGTTTGTGATCAGTCAGTTGATTTGCCGAGCTGCCTTGTTTTTTATGCACATGCCATTACCAACAATAATTCAAATATTACAAATATTTTCACACATTTTCGCAACCTTTGGCTCCTTTTATATGCCAATTAGGCTGCATTTTTTCATTACAAATTCCAAAAGAGACAAGCTTATTTGCGATAGAAAAAACTAGCAAAAATTTTGTACTTGCAACTTTGTGCACAAAATTGTTTGGTTTTTGTTCGCAAAAAATGGGTTGCTGTAAAAGCATTCCAATGCGGGACCAAGGCAAAAAACAAAAAATGGAGAAAATTATAAATGCAAGCACAAACTGACTCTGGAAAAGAGCACTCAAGTGACTGAGTGAGTGTCAATGTGTGGGTGTCAATGTGAGTGCAATTAGTCCATCTTATTAAGCACGGAATGCAGTAGCTCCAAAACTGTCATCACTTATTGTCCTGATAAGGGGACCTAGGACAACAAAAGCAACAGCAACAAATTAAGTTCAAAAAAAAATGCTGGTAATCGCACTGTTCAAAGCAAGGTGCCAGACAGTTGGTCAGTTCAAATTGCAAATTATGTTTTCTGGCCATGGCCAGAAAGGAAGAGGTGACAACAGTTAGCACTGCTCTGCCATTTGCCGTTGGCCAGTTGAAGGAGCGTTAGTTGTGCCGAGTTGGTTAATGGCTGCTCGGAGTTGTGTGTGCTATTGTACACAGACAAAAATGAAATGGTGGATATTCAATTGCATCAGATACAAATAAAGTTCTTAACATAAAAGGACAAATATATATATATATATATATATATCTGTCTATATCACAGCCAAATGGAAGGTAGGAGTGAAACCAGACTTACTCTTTCGTGCCACCAACACAACGATGTTGAAATGAAGATGATTTTCTAACAAATTGTGTAGAGCTTGATATCCATAAAAATATCACACATATAATTCATGTGTACACTGTAAATAACCGCTAAATAATCAAATAGACTTAAGTGGCAATGCTCCTTAACGAATTAGGCACGGATTTGTGAATAGTTGTTGTTGCCAGTGTATGTTCATGGGTGCAGGACTGTCTGTGCTGGCAGGACGAGTTCTAATTATGCAAACTACCTGCAGTTACTCAATTAATCTTGATTACGTTTGTGTTATCCAAATATGATTATGTTGGTATTAATTACATTGGCCAAATCGGTTGCCAGCCAGCCAGCCAGCCAGCCAACCAGCAAGCCAGCCTGCTCTTGCCCAGGCAGCATGTACTTTGACTGTTCTTGCTATCTCTGTGCCTGTTCCCGTTCCCTCTCCTCTTCCTGTTACTGATCCAGTTGCTGCTGCTGCTACTGCTGCTGCTGCTACTGTTGCTGGTGCTGCTACTGTTGCTGCTGCTGCTGCTGATTTCTCGCCAGCTGGCAATTTGTGCAACGGAAATTGAGTGCTGCGAGTGTGCGTTTGCTGCCCGTTGGCCTGGCACTAATGATGGCAACAATTGCCTCGGCACAAAATATCCGTGCCAATATCCCTACTGAGTCCCATATTATCACGTTCCGTCACGTTCCGTCCCGTCCCGTCCCGTTCCGTCCCGTTCTTTCCCCTCCGATAGCTGGTAACTGGTAGCAGCAGTGTCAACGCATTAGGCCAAACTATTTGGCATTGGAGTGCCAACAGTGCGAGCTCATCATAATCAATGGCAATGGCATTGGCAAGGGCAATTCGCATATAACGTGACTTTCACTGGCTCCTAATTAGGCGCCCAGACTCAAAGCGAAGTCACCGCAACCTTTTTGAAGTAAGGCGCCAACCAGCTGACACCTGTAACCATTTTGGCCAACTTATGCTGAGCTATTAACCTTAATGCAAACGACGCTGGTCATCAAATAGAAAGCTTCAGCTACTTTAGTATAGTTAAATATCTGAAGCAGAACAAATATGTTAATAATCATAAACATTATTATTATTAGTTGATCAAATATTTGATAAAATATTTTTCGCTGTCTCAAACTCCTCGGCCATCTGGATGGACGCTGTGAATCCTTACCTGAGTTGGCGAGTCCCAACGGAATTCAAAATATATTGAATTGATAAAAAATACAAAAAATGTATAACAATATATATAATAATAATAATATAATATATATATATATATATATACAAATGTTGAGCTAAATAACTAAGCATAAAATGGATACGGTTTTAGAGTCATTGGACAAAAGTTGCAGGACACAATGCGAATTGCTGTTGCATGTGTCATTTGGGCTGCTAATCGCTTAAGCGTCGATGCAGGCGATTTATTTGATTTGACTTGAATGTGTATGAGTGTGTGTGTGTGTGTTGTGTGTGTGTGTTGTGTGTTAAGAAACTTTTGCCTGCTTGTTGTCGCCTGTGCAATACACAAATCATTTTCAGTTTGTACAATTTTTATGTCAACTTGTTAGTTATTTGTTTTTTTTGCCCTTTGCTGGTTAGCTCGTTGCTGCCAATACAATTTTTGTTTAGCTGGCTCACACACACACACACACACACACACACACATAAAGTCACTTGCTTTCATAACCTTACACTCGCTACCACATACGATACACTTGCAATGCTGTTACTCGGCTGCACTTCCGGCCTTTCGACTGCGCTGCCATTGCCTGTTCAACCGTGCAGCTCTACACACACACACACACACACACAAAGCCACACAAATGCACATACGCACACATTCATAGTACACAGTATCAGGCTCGGCAGTATATCCGGACTGTGTGTCGGGCATTGGACGTTGCAGTTACCGGCAACAGCTAACATCGCACTGTGTCCTCAAGTCGATTGTAATTTATCGAAATTTGCATTAGCTTATTATCTGTCGATATGTCTGTGTGAACTATAAGTCCTATATACCATACGTGGAACAATGTTAAGTTTAATTGAATTGATAGCGTCCCTTTTTGCGTTTAGTTATTTTTTCGATTAGTTATTGCTGCACGTGCCACAAGATAAAGCCTTACAATGTGCGACTATATCTTGTTATAACATTGATCAACTGGAGGATTGGTTAAGGAACACAGTAGTTGTTAAGGACACAGTAGTTGTTAAGGACACAGTAGTTGTTACAGTTACATTGGAATTTCATAACTATTTTACGGATTTGAGAAGGAATTTCTTTTTTATAAAAATTAAAAAATATATTTCTGGAAAATATGAAAGAATTTTTTGTTTTGTAATTTTAAGTTGTTTTTCTATCGTATACAAATTAACGAAATAACTCAAATTATTTCTGTAAAAATAAAAGTTTTTATTTGAAGGCGATTTTCTAAATTTCAATGCGAGTTTTTTTCCGAGTGTACTTAAACTCATTTCTAGTTATAATCGCTCATATCTCATAGCTAACACTTCTCTTGCTCTCAGCTCTCAGCTCTCAGCTCTCAGCTCTCAGCTTATGGTCATATTTATTTTTCTTCAATTTTAGTTTGGCATTTATTGTTTGTTTTTTTTTTGGCTAGATCTTTGATAGTCTTTGGACACAGTGTGGCATTCTTGTTTGCGCCGTGTGGGATGTCAGGTTTTTCAGTTGCAAGCCATTGAAAAGTTCTCTGTTGCAACTGCAAATTATGTTGCATGGTGTGCTGATTGTTGGCGTTGTTGTTGTGATTGTTGCTGCTGCCAGTGCCTGATAATGGCACACAATGTTTATTTACTTGCTTTAACAATTTTTGCAGTTGTTGTTGTTGCTGTTGCTGTTGCTGCTGTTGCTGTTGCTGCTGTTGCTGTTGTTGTTGTTACTGCTGCTGCTGCTGTTCATTTTACTTTATTTTCCATTGCCTCGTCGTCGGCGTGTTGCATGCAGCATGCTGACAATGAGACACTTGAGTATTTGGCGCCTGATTGCTTGCTACACCCCGACGCGTCGGTGGCCAGTGTGCGACAGAGATAGCAAGCATGCCGCCACTATTATGTAGTGTCTCGCTCTCACGCAATGTTAGTCTGCTTTTTTGACTTTGACTTTACTTGTTTGTTGTCTCTCTGTATTGCCCACTGGTATGTGAATGTGTGTAAGCTTAAGCACACACACACACCTGCATACACCCACATACACCCTCATACACCCACATACACCCACACACATCCACACACACACACACACACGCGCTGTTTGTGCCTCAGCTCTGTGCTGTAAAGTGTCGAGTTGGATTTGCGTAATTTATGCTCTATTTGCTTTTCAGCTTCATTTCACTTTTTGCTACTGCCACTTTTCCAAAAGTAATTCAAGTCTTGCACCCTCTACCAATAAAGCTATGTGTGTGTGTGTGTGTGTGTCTGGGTGTACTTTTTACATTAGTTTGTGCTTTGCCGTCTTCTGGGCTTAAGGTCTACCATAATGTCACCTGTACCACAAATAAAAAGTTTGTTATGGTGCTCAATTTCAAATCAAAAGCAAGTCGGACTGATCTAGAGACTAGCTAAGTTCTTCTGACTAGCAGATACACTCTATCCAGGTCTTTGCCCCATACATAAAGTATGCGCAAGCACTAATGTTGCAAGTTGCGCATAAGAACAAACTTAATTTTTATATGAGTTGAGGAGTTGAGCAGTAAAGTTGAAAAATCAAAAGTTTTTCTTTTATGTAAATATATATGTACATATATAAAAGTAGAGAACCTGTTCATACTCTGAAACTGAAGATATCATAGTGTCTGTGTCAGCGTCACAGTGCCAAATTGGAGGCTAGCAAAATAATTCAATTGATAATTGCAATTTGACAAAAACCACATATCTTCAAAAATTTGAAGGTTACAATCACCAAACTAGCTGGTAACCTCCTTCAATGATCAGCACATACATTGCCCCCCAGTAACTTTGGCCATCGAATTCTAAAGAGATCGATAACGTATTGGATACAAGCCAATACATCTGTTGGTTTAAATCGGAAAAACCATTTATCTGCCACATTTTTGAAAGATATGGAATTAGTAGTAACACTGCACCGACTGCAACGGGTGCAATATTTAATGCTAATGGTAATAATCAATATTAACAATAAATATACAAATTGAAAGGCACATTTTGGTTGATATCAGCGATTATTGCGCTTGTTGTCGAAGCGATCGTCGGAGTTTGTGAATCTCGCATTGATTGACGGCGATATTTACACATCCCCATCCCATCTGAAAGAGCAAATTTGTTAGTCACTTGCAACAAAACAACGTGATTTCACTTACAGAAGCGGACACAATTTCGGACCGCACTGGATGCCAGTCCATTGCGGTTATCATTGAGTTTCCTCCACGATAGTTCTCAACTGGTGTGAAGGTAAGTATATCATAAACTGCATAGAAATAATCAAATATTTATTTCATTTGTATTTATGTACTTAAGAAAACGCTACTCACTCATGATACGATGGTTGTTACATTGATAAAGGAAACGCTGTCCAGTCTGTTCCAATGGCGAGAATTTAGCGCAGAAATTGAGGGAGTAAAACGGTCCGTTGTTTGGCAGTGTCGGAGGATATAAAGCGTCTGCAAGCAATCAATCAAAAATAATTAAATATTCAGGTAGAAGTGAGGAGAGCATGTTCCATGATGGAAACAGATTTGAAACATTAAATATTAATGTTCTAAAATTGCACATACACAAGCATTTAAGATAGTTTATAAATAATAACATATATACAAAATAATTTGAAACTTACGATTTGACGGGATTTTAATATAAGCTCTACTTATAAGAAATATTCTCAATGAAAAAAGGTTTTCTAATCTTAATTTTGTAATTTTTTGAGTGAGGTAACAGATAGACATGAGATACATATATGCCGACTCAGGTATGGTGATGCAGATCAGGTCAGATCAGATCTGTATACAGACACAGATGAGTGCTTCTTAAATAAGAATTCATGGCTTACTGTGAGTATTTCGAATGTCCCAGATATTAAATTTTACATCCCTGGCACTGGATATTAGATAGTTGCCATCGTTGCGCGGATCAAGATACGAAATGCAGCACTCATGTGCACCGAGTACCCAATCGGTGTCCGGTGAGCGCAGGTCGATCACCTTCATTATACCATCTGCGTAGCCAGCGACCAACACATTTGCAGCGTTACAGTTCATACAGCATAGAGTAGACAGAGGGGCGTCATGCGGCTTGTAATGCATCTCTTGTACACCTGTCTGAATATCTGTTACACAGATAGTGCCATTTGCGTTGCCACACACGACATCAGTACCCATCGGCGAGAAGCGAAGCACTTTAGATTCGCTGTTCCCTGGCATACTGAACCACTGGCCATCATTCTGAGATCCATCGATTGACATCAAGCGAACTGTGAGAAAATGTACATTCTTAAGAAATTGAACTCAAATATATAATGTACAAATATCTTACACTCCGTAGTGGTGGCGTAGGCGAAGTGTTTGTTATTTGGACTGAAATCAGCATCACGGATGACAGCACGATTTCCGTATCTGTTTTGTATATTGATTTCATTCGTCAGACGGTAGGCATTTGGCCCCTTGGAAACATCGTAGATTTGCACCGGGCCATCTGAAATTCAGAACAAATTTTGTCCGATTCCAAGTACGTATTTCAAATAAACACCATAGCATACAGATAATATGTACAAATTGTAAATCTGATAATAGAGCGATGTTTACTCACCTCCGCAAATTAATTGCAATTGGCTGCCACTCTTGTTGAATTTGGCGACCTTAAATATTTTGCCCGGGATCGAGTAAGTTTTTTTCAACACAGTGTTCGGAAGATGTTGATTCCACAAGTAGCGCTTACTTGGCAAGAATGAGTAGGCGTCGCCGCCGCGAGAGGAGCCAACTCCATTTTCCCGTTGCTGCAACACCTTCGAAAGATTGAAGCGACCGTCTTCGGGCGCATAGTTGAGCAGCTTAATTTCCTGGTAAATTTGGCTTGCCTGCAAATGATAATTGGCAAAATGCTGATCAAGTCTGAAAAGAGGGACTCGTTAATTGTGCGCTCACTTTAAATGATTCCTGGGGGCGTGTCATAAATAAATCCATCGTATAATTGATACTATTGCGAAAATTAATCAACGTAAATGAACTTCGCCAAATTTGCAGTCTTTATTTATGATTTGACACTTCAACTTGGTGGCAACGTTGCTGCGATTGTTTGGCGAAAGCACTGCATGTGGCAGAAATGAATAGCTTGTACAACCTCTTTTTTTGGAAATTGATCAGGCTAGGAACGAGTTCAAATTTACCCAATTGCAACCCTGAAAGTAAATGTCGGCAATTAGCTCAGATGTAACATTCGATTACGAAAACGAATTCATGAAAATGAATTTCGCCAAATTTGCAGTCTTTCTGATTTGACACTTCAACTTGGTGGCAACGTTGCTGCGATTCTTATATACAGTGGCGGACACCTTATTTGGCCAAGTGTCAAAGAAAAAAAAGTAATTGCCTGCCAAAAAGGGTAAAGGATATCATACTAAGTATTAACATCCTTATTTAAGTTTTTATAATGCAATTATATTATTTAATTTATACCTGGCCAAACAAGTTGTCCCCTCAAAAAAGGGTACTTTTTTACATAACTCTACCTAGTTGGTGGGGAAACCCCAGTGTATTGGGGTCATATATTAATTTTGGTGGTTAATATATATACCTACCATCGGTCTTTGGAATTTTTGAAAAAATAATGAATGGTTAGCTTATGGCAGGCAATTACTTTTTTTCTTTGACACTTGGCCAAATAAGGTGTCCGCCACTGTACGTTTTTCCTACCTAGTTGAATGTTCTGGCTGAATATTCTGTGCTAATAAATCGGTTCGACTTTACGCCAAATGTAGTCCAACTTGGGCTCTAAGTGCCTGCTCGAGGACTGGAAGTGTGTTCTACTTCAAATGCTGGTGCTCTGCACGGCTTTGTTTGTTGCATTATTTGCGTAACATTGCTCAATATGAGAACTCAATAAATTGTCCTTACATTGGTGGCTGTGTGAGCCAATTTCAACAGGCGATTAGCTGCCAGGCGGCCGTAGGCAGAGTGAGAGCTCTGGCAATAACTACTGAGTGAGATTTCCAATTTGACTTTGGCTTTGGTACTTTCCACACCTTATCATCGTTGCCAGTGGCAGCAACACACCTTGTGCAACAGTTGAGCACCTCGGGGCAAATTGAATGGCCAGCAGTAGCACACGTGAGTTGAGCCTGCTGCCTGTTGCCAGCTGCCTGCTGGCCTGCTGCTCTCCACAGTGGGGGCTGGAGCTGACACTGTGGGTGGGCCACTGGTCTAAACTTGGGTGGCACTCTAATAGGTTTTATATAACACACACGTTGCAAATAAATCTAAATGCAACAGTAGCAGCAACAGGAGCAATGTCGGCAACGTCCGGAAACTTCATGAAAAATCCTTTAGCAAATAAAATTTACATAGACCGCTCACCAATGTAAATATATATATACATACATACATATATATATATATATATATATATATATATATACACACATACACACGTGTACGTTTTTCTGTGAATTTATATGAAAATTTATTGAGTTTTCGTGTTAACCATGCATAATTAAGTTTTGCCAGCCGTCGAGTGATGCAGGGGTTAGGTCGTAGGACTTTGACTGGAATCTATTGGCCTGCGGTATAAGCCGAAAAGTTTTTGCATTTATATACCCTACTAGCCCGGCTGCATCAGTGGACATGCCGGTATCCAGATATTACTATGCATTTATAAATCAAACGATCAATTTGCCATTTTGAGCCATCATTTAATCATGTTACTTATAGCCTGAAAGTGGCTATATTGAACATTAGTTTTACCTTTATTGAATTGATTGGGTAATTATTTTGTATTTGATATACTCTTCGCTGGCTGCAGGTGAAGTTTACTACTTGTATACTCCGATTGGGATCTAATATGTTAAAGAGGATAAGAGCCATGCATCGTACAAGTTAAAGTAATGCTGAAATATAATGAGTTGAGGACAAATGTTTTCCAGGGTATTTCGATAGTGTATCGATTTGTGTTGATTGCGTGCTTGCCACTCTCCAGTGCTGTATAATTTTTGGGGCGTTAAAGATAGGCTTTGCCTTTATTTACGATGGCAGTGTATGAGCCTCAAGTAGCCCCAATCCTTCTATTAATTCTTGAACACTTTTCTCTGTTCTCCTTCTCTGTTAGTCTCTCGCTGTCTTTGTCATTGTCCTTGGCTGTCTGCCTCTGGTTCGCTTGGGGGCTCTTTGCTGGGGAGAAATTGGTTTAGCGGCGAAACGGTATTTATGCGTTCGAAGGCGCTGAGCGTTATGGGAAATCAAGTTATTTGACTGCTGTTCGAATTATTATTCGTGATTGCATTTATTTGCTTTATTTCTCGCACGGAACTTCATCCATAATGCAAGCAACTTGCCAGACGAAACGGCGCTCTGCAGTCTCCAGACTCCTGACTTCAGACTCTAGACTCCTGACTCCAGACTCCTGGCTCCGGCATCCTATTGCGCCTTCCCTTTACACCACTTACTGTCGAGTCCTTTCACGTCTGTGTCTTCCATGCTGTCGCCCATCGAGTCTCGTGCGCCCTTTTTGTTGCTTAAGTGAAATGCATAAAAATCAAATAATTTTCCTGTTCTTCATTTGCTTTACTTTGCTCTGCTCAACTCTGAGGACCCGCCTTGTTCCTTCGACCTCTCGTTCACCTAACCTTCCCTCTGCTGACTGCTCCTCTTTTTTCACATATATATTTTTTTTTTGCTTAAATATATAAATATATACTTTGCAGCCGGCAGCCGTCTCCGGCTTGCTCTTATGCTCTTTTGGCTCCTCTGGCTGCACTTGCAACTGGCAGCCAGCATTTGAAATGTTAAAAGTAATTTCCTCGACTATAGTTGATAGCCAGCACGCTGGCATCTGCTTGCCTCCCTTTTCTCTTCACTTTACACTCTTCTCCCCGCTCACAGCTGTCTGCCCACTGCCATTGCTCTCCACTATCAAGTCTCCGCTTCAACTCTTGGTCCTCGAGCAGCTATTGGACCTGATGCCGTCTTGGGGTGCAGCCTTAAACTATACAACCCAATTTCCAAGTAGCTTACTAGCTTCTCCCAGTTGCGTCAAGGTAATTGAATGTCATAAGATCCCCTCTTATACTCGTACTCATATTCACACCCACACCCTCTTCATACCCAAACCCATACCCATATTCCTACTTGCATGCAGCTCTTTTAGTTGTAGCAACAAAGCAAACAGTCAAGTGATGTGATGTGATGTGCCTTAAAACATTATTCTCATGGAAAGTGCTCATCAAGCTTTATTATACATTGTTTCAGCAATTTTTCAATTTGTGTTCTGCAAAAAAAAAAGATGGTAAAATGTGTGTATAAAATATAAAGTGTGCGTGTACTTGCGATCCACATTATTTGAATATATTCTCATCAATCGTCGATCGGTTGAAAGGAATTTTATTATATTCTTGCCTCTACGACTGATAATATAAAAAGAATGAACAAATAAAAGTTATATATTATTAATATAGGAGAAAGAAAAAAACCAACTTTTTATCTGCAAGTAATACTCCCTTTTAGTCCACAACAAACAGGGTATTCAGCTGTACAATACACGTGCACATACATATGAACAAATAGATAATGTTTATGTTACATTATTGGCACCAAGTAGAATCCAGTTGTTTTGCTCTTTTTGTGTATTACATTTCGATACAAATTGTAAAGAAGAAGCATCACTGATAACAACGCAACTTGCAACAATTGCAATGGCGCAATTTTGCTGCATTCTCTTGCGACTTGCGGCATTTCCATTGCATTGTTGCAATTGTTGGTTCCATTTGGTTATATTTGATTTGCAGGCATCGTTTTTATTTTCGATTCTGATTCCGCTTTTATTCCTGTTGCTGTTAATCATTTTGCACTTATTAGGACAGTGTGCCCGTCCCTCAAAAATTCAAATATAACCAAATAGCGAATAGCTTTGTCTAAGTAGACAACAATAGCGACCCAGCCGCCATTTATGGCTATGCAACCGAGCAGGTAAAGAATTATTCCAAGTGTGCGAAAATAGCAGCAATATCGCAAGAGTGCGAGCCGCATTCTCTCTCCATCCTTGTCTTTTCGTGTGCGGCCTGTCACTCGATTTGTAATTGATTAGTTCTTGGGCTTGTATAACAGTATAACAGATTCGCAAAATGTATGGTGCAGAGCTGGGGCTGGGGCAAATCTGCAAATCTGTTTGTATTCGCACTACAATTATATATTCGAATTTATTTTTGTGTTTCTTCTTTTTAGTTTTATTTATTTATTTATTTTTTATATTTGTATTTTTATAGTTAATCAAATTCAAAATCAATAATCATTTTGCACTCATTTCAGATCTTAATATTTTGAACTTGCTTGCATTCTGTTGCACCACATCATTTCCATGCAAGCCAGAACTAGAACTAAGCAGAACTAGCAGGAAGTAATTTCAAATATGCTTCCGGTGTTCAGTGCAGTGAAATCACATCATTTTCAGTATGTGAAATACATGTGTTATAAATTTGGAAAATAGTTTCATGGATTTTGATCAATTTACAAAAATCATGCTGTGGGCCCTTTACCTTCAAATTATTATTATTTAAATTGATCAAAGTCCCTTAAAATATTTCTGCTAATTGACATTTAATAGAATTTGACAGTTGCTGCCCTTCCAATCTTTGCTCATTAGTTTTCATTATGTTGCATGCCGCCTTGTAAATGGCTGCACGTACATATGTCGCCACTTCAGACCGACAACTATTGTTGAGTTTGTATTTTAAATTTGTTTAATAAGACCCTTCAGGAACTGAAGAGTTCAGCCCAATTGCAACTACGGTTAGTTGCTGCTACTTATGGTAACTGTTATTAGACCTTTGTCCGGACCCCTAATGGTGCACTTGAAACCGATTTGTCCTTTGCCCCTTGCCACTTTGCTGTTTGCTGCTTGTTGATTGTCCCTTTTCCTTTTGCTTTTCAAGTCGCAAGTCAGTGCTAGACGCCATTTAAAACTATGCAAAGGCTTTTGAGCCGCACGCGTCGTCTGCGCAGTGTCAAGTGCCTCTTTCTACATTCCTTTTATGTTTGCCTCTGTGTGTGTGTGTGTGTGGGTGTAAGTGGAGCTATGCTTGAGGGTTGGGCTTAACTTGGTTTAGCTCGCTGCATAATTTGTGGCATTTGGCTCGGCTTGTCATACGGCAAATCGAAATGTTATTTATATGCTGTACGTGTTTGCGACCGCCAAGCAGCAGGAGCAGCAGCAGCAGGAGCTGATGACGACAAATGCGACAGCAATAACAACAACAACAACAGCGAAGACGAGGACGAGTACGAGGACGTGCACGGCTTATCGCTGTGTGTACGAACTGTTCCTCTCCTCTCAACATCTCGCCAAGAATATGCACTCAACTAAATTCAGGCTGTTCTTCATTTTCAAGTTTAGCTTGTTCGATTTGCATTTGGGTTCATTCCAAGAGATATCGACGATTTGAAAACCGTTTGGCGTCGCTATCTATATACACAAAATATATGCTTTGCTTCTGGGCAAATTGTGGTTTTACTGAGAAATTAATTATGTTGGCTCGGCACAGGCTAGGCTCAGTCGAACTCGCAGCACTTAATTGTAAGCAGGCAACCATTGTTTCTGGAAAGCTTCTTATACAGTCGACTGATTTCCAATTCAATTACAGCTGCAACCTCACCTTGAGCCCAAAGTCGCGTTCTGAACTGGTTGTGAGCTGATAAGCACAACAGCAGTCTCCACATGACAAATGTCTTGAATTGACTCTCGAAAAGTCAAACCATAGTTGAAAATGAATTTGCAGTTGAAAGCAGCTCGAATCTGGCTAAGGATTTTCGCAGAAAGTTGAATATCCATATTAAACTATATACGGATATATATTTGAATCCTAATTCATAATTATTTCCTATTCAGTTTGTAATTATATTTTCAGCTTAGATGTGAATATTTCTCTAATCATCTGAGATTTGTGATTTGTGATTGCATATAGTCTCTACTGATTACATAACCAAATAAATAGCATAAATGAGAGCAGATTTTGATCTTGACATATTCCTTGTGGCTTGCTGCTTGTGTAGGGCTCATTAAGTAGCTAAAATGCTTACCTGCCAACATCATAATCATCATCATTATCATCAGCAGCCGCAGCAGCAGCCGCAGCAGTTACTTTAAAACTATGCTAGTTATGGCTTACTCACCATGTCATAGGGTGTGGCAGCGTGGGTGCCTGTTGATTAGAGCATCCCATCCACTGTGGCTGCCACTGTTTGAGGGTTGCTTCACTCTGTTCGCTCCTCTGGCGCACGCCTTTCGTGAATGCAATAAAAATGCATAGTTATTGATGCACAACTTGCCTGCAACGACAACGACACAGGCTCTTCGCCATGAATTGTCTTTATTCACGACAACAGCAGCAACAGCAGCATCTGCAATCGACAACCAACAACAACAATTGACGACCGACAACCGACAACAACAACTAACATCCACACCTGCTGTTGGTTCATTTTGCAGTTGGTTGCTGCTTTTAGCCATGTTTTAAGTTGGTAATGAGATCGCAGCGGCCGCGGCGTTTGAGCCACAGAGTTGCATAATAAATATGCAAACTTTGTGGCAAGTGGCAGCTGACGTCGCCAATCAATGCGCAAAATCACAAGCAAGAAATTTTAGCCAGCGACGACTCAACAAAAAAAAAAAATAACAGCAGCAACAACTGCAAGTGGAGGAGCACGAGGAGCCAAAGTAGGCTTAGGAGGAGGAGGAAGAGGAGCAGAAGCCAGAAGCCAAGAGTCGAAAGTGGCGCCCGCAGCAGCCATCACCATCACGTGGCTGCCACTTGACTTTAGCGTCCTTGTCACAATGGCAACACAAAGACACACAGACACACACGCTTGTGGCATAGACAAAGAGCGAGCGAGAGAGAGAGAGAGAGAGAGAGAGAGAGGACTGTGACTCGTTTTCATTTCTATTTCTATTTCTATTTCGAACTTGCACTTCATCGTCAACGGGCCATCAATGGCAACGTGTCGCATTACTCAACATGGCTACGTGACTTAAATGCCATGGCGGCATCTCTGACGCCAACTGCTGATGCGGGTGTCCCCGCATGTAGCCAGTGTGGGTGGGGTGCGGGTTCGGGTGCGGGTGCGAGCATTGCCATTTTGCGGTCTCACACTCCTCAGACGCTGTCCTGCGCTTCTGGCCAGGACATAAAGCTCGCGCTACATTACGTAATGAATGGAAAAGTCCAACACTTGACGTTCAAGCAGCTCAACTTAGCAATGCAAAGAGCACAAAAAAAAAATAAAAATAAAAGTGTGTGTGTGTAGGTGTGTGTGCAGGTGGCTCATCCAACTGAAGGGCCCGACTTGGAGATGGGCACGTGACATCAAAACAAAAACAAAAAACCAACCGAAAGAAACGTTTAAAGGTAGCTTTGGACTGGCGACGACTTAATACCCTGACAGACATATTAAATAATTAAATAATTCATGAAATTTGCCACAATATGTCAAGGTTAACATATATCAGTGGATTCATATTCATATCTAAATTGGTATCAATATGAATTTATATCTTAAGAATTATTTGCCTGGGCTTTCAGCGATTGATTCGTGAATAAACCTTTGCTATAAACTTCTTCTAGATATAAGCTATAAACTTCGATAGTTCAAGTTATTCAATCAAGTTGGTAAATCATATTGGTAAATCTATATCTAAACACAATACGAATCAAAATACAGCAAGTCCTCAATCAATTTGCAATGCCATCTGCCAGGATAAACTAAAGAAAGGAAATGCATCGTTAACAAAACCCACGTTTGACCAAGCCGCACAGCAATGATATTCTAATTATGAGTATCTCGTGGCACGTGTCTGGCAATGGGTGGCAATCGATAAAGATGAGCTCGTGATGGACTCAAGGAGTATTCAAGGTCATGCTTAACATTGCATATTATTGCCAATCCTCGAATGAATCTCTTAGTTCTCAATTTGTATTTATTTTCTTATTAATGTTATTAAATATTAGTATTAGTAAAAGTATTCTTATTCTTAGGTTAGAAATTAGATAAAATTCAAATTCTCAGTATTTTGATGGTCCCTTTCAGATTCAGTTCGATTCTTTGGATCACTCCTCGACTCCACTCTCCGCACACGCTTTGCTCTTAGTTTACATATTCATTTTATTTATGTCTTATTACAAAAAGCAGTTGCTTACACCGCACCTACAGTGGCTCGAAGCATATTTGGAGCAGTGCCAAAGAAAAACAGGAATTGCCTGCCATCAAGTAACCATTCAATATTTTTCAAAAATTCCAATGACCGATGGTATGTACATGTAATTACCACCAAAATTTATATATGATAAATACATTTTCCTTTAGTATGTTGAAGTACACATTCTTGTCCATTGTTGTTTCAAAAACACAAAATTCCCAAATCCGGCTGACGAGATACATACCGATGAAATGTCACTTCCTCCACCATGCTTGACTGTTGTTTTTACGTGTTTGGGATTCAGGTCAGTATTGGACTGTCGCCATACATAATTCCGATTTGCGTCGACGAAGCGCCGAATGATGTTATACACAGTTGAGTAGCTCAGATTGACCATTTCAGCTATTTGGCGATGTGAATATCTGTTTTGGAAGTGTTCCAGGATGAGTTTCCGTTGTGCAATGGTAGTCTGTTTGTCCATAGTCCTTGTTGGCTTATTGCACCCAAGATGCAGGATAAAACTAAACTGACTACGAAGGATTGGTATATTTATACCAAAAATACTTAACTTTAGGTAAAAAATCTGGGTTTTATGGCACCCAGGTGTCCATAATGTACCAGGTACAAATAAAATTTTCCCTAAAAATAGGCCACTTTTTACATAATCCTACCTAGCAGGTGGGGAAACCCCAGTTTATTAGGGTCATTCATTCATATTTGTGGTTAATGCATGTACATACCATCGGTCTTTGGAATTTTTGAAAAATATTGAATGGTTACTTTATGGCAGGCAATTCCTGTTTTTCTTTGGCACTGCTCCAAATAAGCTTCGAGCCACTGTAGGTGCTCATATATAGCGAACGCACGCACGCACGCAGGCACGCAGGCACGCACGCACCCATGCACGCACGCACGCCGGCAAGCAGCACTTTGTAAGGCAAAAGTTTTTTGCACTTTTCATTGCATTCTTTTTAGCTTGACGCAAGCAGCTGTTGCTCCGCAAAAGTTGCTGAAGTTGTTGGTTGTCCTGGTTGTCCTGTGTGTGCTCTATAACTAATCCTATTTACCGGATGTTGTCATATCACGCGCGCGTCATTTGACCCACACACACACACACACACACAGATTGGGTGGATACATCTCACGTCTCTGTCTCAATGGCATTTGGCTGGTTGGCTTGACCATCTGTGGATCCTGCCACGTTCATTGCCACTGTCAACATCTTGTGGCCAGCAGCGACACGTAGACACGTTAACTGTCGAGTGTGTTTACTGTGGCCACTGGATAGTGGACATTGGATTGGACAGTGTGGCAAGCCCTTGGATCGAGCTGCCAACGTTCTGGGCCCAATGACCACAATTTGCATTGGCGCCTGTCAAACGCAGCGAGTCGGCTGCCAATTTATGAAAGCGACCCTTAGCCCGATGCCCTTCACGCCGTTTGTTATGCAATAATTTATACATTTTTTAAGCACAATATAAATTGAATTAAATATAAATCAAAGCGCGCGCGGTCAAACAATGACAACCAAAAAGGAGTACAAATTTCAACAACAAAACAATATCAAAAAAACATGAAAACAAGTCAAAGTGAAAAGGAATAAAGCTGCATTTACTCTCGCACTGCAGACATGCTGGGACAAGTGGTAGATTGGGGGGTGGTTGTGGGTGTGGGTGTGGGTGTGGCTGTGGCAGGGGTGTGATCAAAGTTTTTAACTTTTGCAACCGCAAAAATTGTCACATGTTTGCGAAGCGCGGCTTGACCCTTGGCCAAACCTCGACGCCGCACGCTGCTGCTCCGAAAATTGGCCACAGACCAGCAAGTGCCAAAAACGGTTGCAGCGAGCAACACCAGCAACAACGAGAGCAGCGAGTACACAAAAACAACAACAATAGCAACAGTGTTTTTAAATTGTTGCCACTCGTTGAACAAGCACCACTGAACAAGAACCACCGAGCGGACCCACTCGACACCATTCGAAACGCCTCCAACCATCGATGTTGGCCACGTTGTCTTTTTATTGAACTCGCCAGCGAGTCACAAAAAACTCTACACAGTTCTTTTTCCACATTGTTTGTTTCCTATTATTATTTTTATTTATTTTTGACGTAATTTGACGTTCTGCAAATCGTTTTAGCCCATTTGGAATTGCGACCATGCAAGTTAACAGTTACATTTGATGATGCAAAATGATGAGTAATTGTGGAAAGTAAATATTGAAACTTGTCCACTCAGTGCGTAAATTGAACTTGCAACAGAAAGTAAAAAGTCTGAATTGAGCGAAAGTGAAGAGCTGCATTTTTTGGGAATGCGATTGCAGTGTTTGTTGTGCAAATGCGTTTCAATGAGCAGCATCCAGAGAAGGCATCAGTGGCAGCAACAGCAGCAGCAGCAGCAGCAACGACCGCTACGAGCTACGGTCTGTCCTGGTCGTGAATTCACAGTGCTGCGTCCTGCGTCCTGCAAACCGTTTCCTCGGCCTGGTCCTTGTATAAAAGTCATATCCATTGCGTGTTTTTGTCGCGTTTTTTCAAGCGTGCTGTAATTTTTTTATGCGCTGATTCTCGCACTCACAGTCAGCACTCCCCCAAACCCCTCTTCTACCCTTCTACCCCTCTACCCCCGTCGCCATGTGTGTCTCGGCTAGACGCATAAATATTCTGATTTGGCAAAAATTATATGCCCGTACGTGCTGCTGTACTTTCAGCTGGCGCTCCCGCTGCCCACCAACCGATCCTTTGTTTCAATCGCCCCTCGCCAGACAACCAAAAAGCCAAACAGCCAGGCAGGCAGGCAACCAGTCCGTCCTCTTGTCCTGTTGTCCTCTTCTCCCGTTGTCCTCTTGTCCAGCTGGCTCGATAATTTTTCGTCGGCAAGCGTCGCTATCGAGGCTTGGACATGGTCGCTGTGTGCGGGCCAACTGCACTCAGAGCAAAATGTGACCAAGTACTTCGAAAAAAATGTAAATTTTCTTTTTTTTTTCTTTCTTTTCTTCTTTTTTAAAATAAGCAATTCTTTGAAAATGCCCTGCTAACTGAAATTGTATTCAATAGGGACATGCTTCAGTTCTGAAAACTATAAGGAAACCAATATGAACAATAGAAGTTGAACATAGTTCAGCAATATATAAAATAAATAAAGTTTTGAGGAATGCCACAAAAACAAAGAAGAAGAAAACAAATTCCAAATCAAAATATGAAAGGGAGTTTTCAAATGTCGTGCCATATATTATATATATTATATATATTTTGTACGAGTGTGCCAGCAGGCCCCTTGCTGTTGTTGTTGCTGTTGTTGTTGCTGTTGTTGTTGGTGTTTTTGTTGCTGTTGCTGCTTTATGACAGCGCATAATTTACAAATGGGCCAAAAGCCTGTTGCATAAATTTAAAAATCGCTCGCGCTCTCTCTCTCTGTGGGTGAGCGGTGTAAAGTGGGTGGCTGGTGGGTTAGTGGGTTGCTGGGTTGTTGGGTTGTTGGGTTGTTGGGTTGTCGGTTGGTTGGCAGAGACGTCAAGCGGCGCTTTATTCGTTCAAGTCGCTTAAGGCCTCAACTTGAGTTCGAGTTGGGTTTCATTTGCATGTTGCCTGTGTCGGTCGATGTACTCGGCGTGGGCGTCTTATCGCTGCCCTCATTGCTTCTGTCGGCTTGTCGTCTTTTGACGCTTTTGCTAGTCGCTTTTCGCTTTTCGTTTTTCGTTTTTCGCTATTCGCAATTCGCTTCTTTTATTTTTGGGCCCGACAACTCTTTTATCTTGTGCAAAGCCCAAGCGACTTTTAAGTTGAAGTTTGTTGTGGACACACTACAATGGACGCAACACGGATTTATGGCGATTAAAAAGCACACCTTGTGCAACCTGCAACAGAAGTGTGTAATTTATATGCTAAACAGTGCACATATATTTATTGTCGCCCAGTCTACAAACATTTACACACAAACAATGTATATATATTTAACTAGTCACAATTCAGCCATAAGAAATTTGGTTTTTGAAAAACTGAAATCATTTTTGGTATTTGATTTTAAACAATGCAAACAAATTATGTATAATCTGGAATAATTTGATTGGCTTTTGCTGAACCATCCCAAATATTGAGCTATGCAATTAAAATTGTTACAACTTTATCGTATGTCCAGTCACATTCCATGGTATCCCTCCCCATCCCATCCCATCTCATCCCATCCCCTCCCATCGCATCCCATTCTATCTTTCCCCCCCCCTTCAAGCACCTCGAATTTCTGCTTTTGCATTATTAATAATTTTTTAGAGCTTGAAAGTTTTGCCAAAGATTTTCTATTTGGCTTGGCGTCGCCATCTCCCTATCCAAACTTCGCTCGCAGCGCATCCTTTTCTCTGTGATTTATTTTTCTCGATGATTTATGTATGTAAGCCCCGGCCGTTGCCGCCATGCCCCCATCCCCCATCTGCCACCCTCAATTGATGGCGTTTGCCTTTGCTTGCTTAAGATGCTCCACTTGATAGGCGGCGCCTTCCATCCACCTCCTGCCCAAGACCCCTTCTCTGGCTTGGCTTGAGCTCGGCATCATTTGTAGTCTCGAGATTTGCTGGCATATGGAATGTGCGATGTTTTGCTAATAACTTTGGGGACACTACAAACAAATTTGCAATAAATTCGATAAAATGTTTCAGTTTTCTTGCTCTTCTTGTTATCCTTGTCATCTTAATCCTTGTGCATAATTTGCTGCGTATTTTTTAAATGGGTTAAATAACCTTTTACAAGTAATCTCAATGCAATGTTGGGTCGTTGGCTCTCCACAAAGGACACACACACACACGCACACATACACACACACACACACAGACACACACAAACACACACACAGCTGTCAGTTGCGTGTGAGTCAGTATCAGTTTCAATAGTTTACCCACTCCAGTTATACCTAAAAGTACACTCAGAAAAAATATATGAACTGAAATTGAGAAACTGTAATTCAAAATTAAGAAAATCGTTTCGATAACCTCAAATCTTTTCTGTTATGTATAAGCAATAATAATAAGTAATATATTATGTTAACAATATGAAAAACGTTTTTCTTTTTTTATTCGAAATCATTTTCGAATTTAAATATGATTTTTTCTGAAACATATTTAAAATATAAAAACAATAATAAATCAAATAATTCTATACATATTTAATTTATTTTTGTTCTATTCGGAATAGAGCATAATTTTTGAATTGTTCATATGTATTTTTTGACCCAACTTCAGCTCCTGCCCCTGCCACTGCCCCTGCCGCAAACAAAACGCTGTCAGTGTTTGGTTGCTTCCGCCATTGTCGCGCTTATCAACAGCATAATTTGTCTTGGCGTGTGCCGCAGTTGAACCCTATCCCCTCCCTCCTCTCTATCTATCTCTCTCTCTCTGTCTGTCTGTCGCTGTTGCCTTGCCGCATCCCTTGGGCCAATTGTTGTTATTGTTGTCGTTGTTTTTCTCACGCTTCAGCCATAACAAAAACATCGTTTTGTGGCTGCTGCTCCTTTCAAGTGCCCCCCCTTTACACACACACACACACACACCTCACCCCACACACCCGTGCTCCTCCTGCTGCTCGTGGCACACGCCTCTGTCGTACATCTTAACCACATCACATATGCATTCGCAAATTGGCTGGCAGCCTGCTGTTGCTGCAACTGCAACTGCAACAGCTTCGACTGCTTTCCTTTCTTTTCTCACTGGGATTTTCGATGGGGGGCAGGGCAAAGGGAAGGATGGGGCTATACATCTGCTGCTGGATGCCGACAAAGCAGCCAAGTCAAACAAATTGATCCACTTGTAGCAAATGAAACTCAATTACGGTCCGCCGGGCAATCAAATGCAAATCAGTAGGAAAATTCTATTTGCAGCTCAAACTCAATCGCAATATAAAATAAAAATGTGCGAATTGCATCAGGGCAACGAATATGAATCCGGCTAAAACTAAATCAAAATATTACAAATAAAACAAAAATGTTCAACAAAATAAATAAATATGCATCCATCGTAGTCTGCTAAGACTGGGCAAAGGGCTCGGTTGAGCACCTTCCAACTTCTTTCCGATGTTCCGCTGGATTCATTAAACTGCATTTCCCTGTTGTGCATTTCCCTCTCAAGCCATGTTGCGCATTTCCCTCTCACGCTATGCTGTGCATTTCCCTCTCAAGCCATGTTATGCCTAAAGTTCTAACTTATTTCCGATTCTTTTTAACTGTTCGTTGCATTAATGGCCAAGATAGTGTAACCTGTTGCAAACTTTGCGACCATAGTCCTTTCCATATTTAAGCGGAGTCAAACGTTTGATTAGCAATTAGGCAAACTTTTAAATATCAGTAACTGCCACATTTTACGCTTGGCCTAATTACAGCCATGCTACGCAGCCTGCCACTCGAACCGAACCCGTCGAGTCTGCCACTGCAACTGGATCGAAAGTTTTAGCCTTAAGTTTTCCACTTGCTTTGCGCTTGGCAAATGCATAATTGCTCTCGACATTTGGTCGAATTAAATTGCATTAAGATAATTGCCACAGTTATAGACATCGACATATATATATATATATATAGATATGTAAATACAATATATATATATATATATATATGTATATATATATATATCACACAGCGCTTTCTGCCTATTTTGTGCTTTGTCATTGTTGCGTTGTCACTGCAGTTGTGCTTTTCCTTTCTCCCTCTCTCTCTCTCTCTCTCTCTAGCTATCTCTGTCTCTCTCCCTCACACTCACTCTCTCTCTGTCCCTCTCTCTATGCTTATAACTGTATTATGTTTGTTGACTTCGTGTTTGTGTTTGCCGCCTGACGTCACAAGATGAGCAGATGAAGCAGCGATATCCATCGACACGTAATAGCAACTACGTAGATAATACACACACACACACACACACACACACACACCCACACACATTATATAATATACACCCGTCTACCCACACCTTGTAATTTCCTTTCAAGTTGGCGTTACTGCCAATTTGGCTGATTGCTTAATCGCATCACGACGCTGCGTCGACATCGACGTCGACGTTGTTTGTTGCCGTTGTTGTTGTTGTATGCGAACGCGTTGCGAAATCAGCTCAACTGGCACATTACAACAGCAGCAGCAGCAGCAGCAACAGCAGCATTAGCAACAACAATGCCAATCTGTCTAAGACCGCCCAACACTTTCGGCATCCGCCTCCAGCACCGACACCACCCCTCGTCCCTGGCAAGCGATTGCTCCGCAATGGCTTCGCCTGCTCTGGCGCGCTCACAAAAGATGTCGCGTATAATTTAATGACTTTGTATGCCTTGAATTTTAATGACAACAACAACACAGGAGCAACAGCAACAGCAGCAACAGCAGCAGTTTATATTCTCTTCTGTTGCCACACCCATGCCACACCCGTCCCCCGTTAAGGATAATGGATCAAGTGGAGGCGGCGGCAGCAAACAAGCGACACCACAAATTGCAGCAGAACGTAAAGCCGCATCAACAATAACAACAATAACAACAAAAGCAACAATAGTGTGGCAGAAGTGGAAGACATTGCCATGCATGACAGTCGCCAATGTAGACAACGGGATTTGTTTGTTTTGCAGCGACGATCAAGTCGACCTATACCATGCCCCATGCCCCATGCTCTATGTCTTCTTTTAGCACCCCGCCCATCTCGCCACATTGTCCACTGCTGGGGAGCAGCGCGCATTACTTTAGTGGCAAAGATTTATGGGTTTATTTGTTTATTGTGCAGCCAGCGCAGCTCTTTGAACTTGCTCGCTTTCCCCCTTTCTACCTCTCTCTCTCTCTCTCTCTCTCTCTCTATCTCTCTCTCCCTCTGTGTTGCAAATATATACAATATTTTGAGTTTGGTCTTTGGTGCGGCTCAAAAAAAAAGAAGAAAGCCAGCGCAGCACAGGACAGGCTCAGGCTCGGACAGGATAGCAGCGAGCAAAACTTGCAGCCAAGTCGGTCGTGGCTAACAAACAATACTCTCACCCATCCCCGGCTCCTCGTCCCTGACCACGACAGTGCAAATGCCCTGCAATCGAAATGAATGTCAGTCACACATATATACATATATATATATATATATATATATATATGCGTGATCGTAGTGTGCAACCCACTTCAATTCCACATCTTTATTTACATCTTCATCTTCAAGGCAACTTAATCAAAAGACATATTTAAAGCGCACAACTTTTAAAAATCCAAATAAAACTAATTAATTGTATTAACTATTATTGTTAATAATAATTATACTTAAGCAGATTTCAGTTATAAGCTTTACGTAATTAAATTGATTTTCATTTGTTTAGATGCTAATTTGAATTAAACTTTTTTTTTGCTTTTTGTTGGATACGAATTATGTTTCAACATCCAAAGTTGTAATCATGTAGCGCACTTAGCTCAGTCGCTCAGGCAGATGTATACACCCGCACACCCACCCACACACACACACACACATTCAGCACGCATTCACATCTTTTTTTTTGGTTCATTTTCATTTTTTATTCTCAGTTTTTTTTACTAGTGTTTTCTTTGCTTGCTTTGACTTTTCGCTTGGCACTCGCTTCCTGTTTATTGACTTGTCTCTCAATTAAGTTGGAAACTCAAAGTCCATACGGGAGCATAACGATGCTCCACCCACATCCTGCACACCACAGTTGTTGCCACAGCCACAGCTCAACATCCTTAGACAGCGGCCACTAACAAGCGGCGGACGCAGAATTGTCGCCTGGCATTGCGTGTCCATGTCCCATGTCCTGCGTCCTGTGTCCTGTGTCCTGCGTCCCTTGCTGTTGTTGTTGTTGCTGCTGCTGTTTGTTTCCCTTTTCAGTTTTTTTCTTTTGTTCTCTTTTTTTTCTTTTTTTCTTGTGCTTGTTGTTGCTTCTTAGCTTTCTTTCTGCGTTTCCAATCTCAATTAATTTGCTCATAAATTTGTTGCCAACTTCCACTTCTTCAGCAGCAGCAGCACTTGCTGCCTTCGTCCTTTGTCTTTCGCCCTTCGTCCTTGTCTGCCTGCTTGCCTGCCTTGCTTGTAGAGTTGTCGTTGTCTTTGGGCCTTGTTGGTTTTGCTTTATGCCCGAACAACTTATTTTTTATTGTAATGCCATCTTATCGCCGCCCAGCTCCACAACTGGGTGATGTATGTGCCCAGGCTGTCTCTTTTTCTCTCTCCCTCGCCCTCGCCCTCTTCCTCTGTCTATCTCTCTCACTCTCTCTCTCTCTCTGTCCCTCAGTCAAGATCTCTACTGGCTGAGCCGTTGCCTTGGCCTTGTTTTTTAGCCGTTCGCATGGTTTATGTATTTTAATTTATGCTCCCCGGTTTTGCGCGTGTTTTTTATTTTTGTGTTTTCTTCTTCTTCTTCTTTTTTGTTTCGGATTTTATTCCTTTCTTAGCGTCTCTGACGTTGATTTCTATCTATTGAGATTGAGCCAGCAACATTCTGTTTAAGCAGCCGCAACAACAACAACAACAGCAGCAACAACAGCAACAACACAAAATGTCGTTTTTATGGCGCTTAATTAACTTGGCCGCCATTTTCTAATTGCTTTTGCTGTTTGTCCAGCGCCCTTTTGTCAACTTGATTGTGTTTTGTTTATTTGTGGTGCGCACAAAATAAAAAGAAAAAAAATGACAAATATGCATATATATATATATATGTATATATATATTAAATACATAAAAACGTATTCAGAATTGCTTTCATTTGGGGGGGAGAGGGGTGCACCCGAAATATTTTATAGAATTTTTATTTGCTGTGTGGAATTTGTTGGAAACGAGAATAAATGAAATTTTCAGAGCTGAGGATTATTAGTTAATTAAAGTGCTTAGCGAGACGCTAATGATCGGGCGTAAAACAGCAGCCCAACTGCCGCACCACCCAACCACCCAACACCACTCAGGCAGCTGGCTTGCTTGTAGAAAAGCAACGCAAATTTGTTTTGCTACTCTTGCAGAGGATGAAGTGAAGTGTGTGAAGCATACGTTACGTAATGCTTATTTGATATATATACATATATCATATATATGTCTACATATTTATATATGTATATATTCTTGATCAGCATCATCATCGGGCGAGTTCGGTATAGCCTTACCTGTCTGCTCCTTAGTTTAAGACAGCGACAGGTCAAGCCATGGCAAGCTTTTGCCCGAGCTTTCACATGTACACGAATAAAAAGCTTTTCTGCTTGCACACGTATTCGTAACCATCACACACTCGCAATAATTATGGATGTTGTTTTCATCTGGATTTTTGCTGGAGTACATTACGACTCAGCATCAGCATCATTATCTCATGTAGCTGCAGACAGATGGAAACCTCACTAAAAACAAGATTGGGCTGTGAAGCGGTGTGAAAATCGTTCTGTAAGGGTATGTAGTCTTCGGCTTGGCTTAAATAGTTGAGTTTTCTTGTTTGTTTTTCTTTGCATTTTGCTGCCTTTTACTTTTCACTGACTTTGAAATGCGCAGATTTATTGCGACAATTTGTTTAATGACAGGCATTTATTTTGATGGCGCCCCAGAGGGCGGGCAAGGCAAGGTGGTGCTGCTGGTGGTGCGGCGGACTGGATTGTGGATTGTGTGTGGGATGGCAAAGGGTTTCCTCTTGGCCCCCTCTAATGGCTTGGGTGTAGTCGAAGGTCTGCCTCGGTTGCCACTGACAATTTAATTATTTTACGCTTACATCTTTCTTATGCATGTCTTCCACATCACACACCGCTCACACACACACACACACACACACGCGCGTGTGTATATTCCACGTGGGGCGTTAAATAAGCTAAATGACTTTGTTCTGCCGAGCTGTTCAAATCAAACCATCGCAACTGTCTACGCCTTAAATGAGCCCACATTTCAAGAGATCCCTTTAAGTTGTGTGTGTTTAGTTGGGGCAACAGCGCAAAACTTTGGAAAAGACTGCATTCAATTTAATTGGACGCTTTTCCTAGTTGCGATTTTCCTTTGCTGCGCAACATTTAATGTTTAATATTATTTGATTATTTTTGTTTTATTTGTACTTTTCATCTGTGCAGCAAGCTGCTTAAGGTTCGACTTTGCTTATTTGTAAGCGATCTATCAATCAGCGGAAATATGATGCTTTGCCATCGGAGCTGCTGAGGCGGACCACATGCTATTTTGTGTATGTGTATGTTTAAGCACCGCTCGCTGCCGATTGGGTGGAAGGGGGGGTGTGGCAACAGGCAACAAACCCACCATATATGGCGCATATAATGATATTTTTTACAACGCCAACTGAATGTAATAACGAGCAGCAGGACAACGACAACAAGGAAGCGCACCAGACGATGCTCTTGCTGCTGCTATGAACGCAAAGGGGGGGAGGGGAGTCGATGCTGGTGGTGTTGGTGGTTGGGTATATTGCAGACGACAACAGCGACAACGATAGTTGTGGCACATATGAAGACGAGGGTCTGTCAAATACAAGTTTCTGGCGGGGCTCAAGCCAACCCACCCAACCCCAACTCCACCTCCATGCACCACCCTGAACCACACATACCCAATGAGAAAAAAAAGAAGAAAATAAAGTCGAGCAGAGAAAAATTCGATGTGCAGGCAAGAAAAATTGAAGATGTTTTTAAAGGCACAACAAACACACACACACACACACACAAAGCAAATACCACCCTATACAACTGTGTGTGTGTGTGTGTGTGTGCTTATACAATATATGCAGCAGCGTTACACACTTTGCTCAAATTGACAGTACACAAAACTGTCAAAAACAGCAGTAGCAACAAAAACAAACTCTGTCAAATATATTTTTGCGAATGTTGTTTTGTGGTTGGGCTACACGCACTCCGTATACCCTATAATCATAAAAAATTGCTTAAAAATGCCTATATCTTACAGTTGTGTAAAACTGAACAACTTTCAGCAGCTATGGAATTGTTTGTGCAAACTTATAGTTGGACAAAGGAATTGGAAAATGAATAAATAAAAAATGCTGAAACGGAACCGAATACCAAAGATTTGAAACCTTGGTTTTCAAGCAGTTAGTATTGGAATGAGCAGCATATCAATCCGCTTACTTATTGAACTTGAAATGAGGCAACTTAGTCAGGCATCTCGCTGGATTTAAATGTGGATTCAACTCACGCTGAAAATACTTTGCCAACAACGCTCCAGCCCCAACAAAGCGAATTTGATCTCAATCGTTGACTTTTTAAAAGAAACCAACTTTTACTCGAATATTTACAGCTTCCATTAGAATAATAATGTGCAAGATAAAGTAATACTTTGAACAAAGTTCCTATAAACATAAGCCTTAACCGTTAATAATTAATTAAATTGTTTAATTTATTGTATTGTTTGAAGTTCGTATTTAGTTGTTCCTTTTAAATAAAAGTGAGCAAAAAGTTCTCAAAATAATTGCATATTTTGGAGGTTATGTTGGCGTCTGTTAGACATCAGTCATAGTCTAGGGTATCTGCTAGTTGTTCACTAATATGTACTGTGCCCAACGGGATTTTTGTTAGTCGAGCAATTTTTCCGTGCAAAGAATACTTTGGCTAGAAAAGTACGACGAGATATGGCAAAGATCGTGGATCAAGACAGCATAAGGCACTAAGTGACCACTACTGTTTCTCTCTCTCTCTCTTTCGCTCTTTCTCTATCTCCCTCTCGCTCTCTCTCTCCCTGAATTGTTTGCAGTATTGCAGGCAATGGCCAAACATTTACATTAGCACTTGTTGGAGCAGGCGACGCTTGGCAAAAATAACCCACAAAAAAATGAAGTTGCAAACATGCCACATAGTGAGAGAAAGAAAGAGAGAGAGAGGGAGAGAGAGAGAGAGAGAGAGACGCATTTTCTTTGGTTTTCATCTGTCTGGTTTGTGTTTTGTTGGCAAATGTGAAAACAACGACAAACTACGCAAAAAGGTATGCTAAACAAAAATAATCTCTGCGTCGTCTAGTGTGCGTGTGTGTGTGTGTCTGTGTGTGTGTGTTTGTGTTGTTGGTGTGCATTTGAGTGTTTACATATATTATAACGTTGGTTGGCTGCTACTGCGTTTTAGAACGGCACATTAACTACACAGCATTGCACAGCAAGGGCGACACTCAAATGACACGGAATGAACGAAGTCCTCGAGTCTTCGAGTCCTGGATTCCTGGAGTCCTGGAGTCCAAGCAGCGGGATGCGGGGTGCACAATGGGCTCGCATCAACAACAACAGCAACAAAAAAAAAATAGCAAAAACGGTTAAGGATAAGGAAAAGGAGGCGGAGGCGAAGGCGGTGGCGAAGGCGGAGGCGGAGGCGGAGGAGAGGAAACACGCTGGGAAGCAAGTAGCTGGTAGCTGGTAGCCAGTCGCTAGTTCTGCGAGTGCGACAACTCCTGGCACAAAAATCGACGTCATCGTCAATAACAAAACGCCGTCGTCGTCGCTGGCAAAACAAGTTGCAAATTTATGTGGCTCAACGACACGTTAAATACCCTGCCAGGCCAACGAGGCAACATAAAGCTAAATGAAATTAAATCACAGCGCGCTGCATGCATGCTTCTGCCCATACCCATGCTGGCCAAGTTGACTGCTTTAGTGCGGCTTGCCACTGTAAGCTGCTTGCCATCCAGTTAACAATGCCATCATTTTACCTTTGTGCCACATAATCTATTTTAAGCTGTTGCAATTATTTTGAATTCAAATTGAACTCTGATTCCATACAACTGCATTAGTGATCTGTAATCACCTGCATATATATATAATCGCACCCAAAGTGCCAGATATGCCAGATTTCGGTTCTTTGACTAGCTAGTTTAGCTGTGCTGCTGGCTTTTTGCTTTTGTGCTCAAATATTGCATCCAGTTCAATAAAATCCATTTTTTAGTAAAAATCATAATTTGATTTTCTTTTATGTCACATTTAAATTATTTAATACTTCAAATCTATTCTAAATCTATCTATATATCTATCTATATCTATCTATATCTATATCTATATATGTATATCTAGAATAAATCTCAATTCGTTACAACAATGGAGTTCCTTGCCGGCTAGCTAATGTGCCCAGACTGGCGCAGATTTCTTGGCCCTGGGGGCGTCAAAAGTTGCAGGATATTCCGCTGTTGTCTGGCCCTTTCAATGTATTTTTCTCTTTATCTCCCTCTCCCTCTCCCTCACGCTCTTGCTCCCCGTCTCCGTCGCCCTCTATGTGTGTTTGATTGTTTGCCAGGATGTGGCGTATTTTTATGTCAGCATTTAGCAATTTTGTCTGTTTTGCTTGGGTTTCTGGTCTGGTCGGTCACTGGTCTCAGGTCTCTGGTCGTCGCTGTCATTGTCCTTTCGCTTTTCATTGCCTAACTGCTGCTGCTATGGAAATTCAAACTTCAAATTCTATGCCCAGAAGTATGCTCATATTTTGGCCATTTTGTTTTCTTTTTTTTTAGCCCCTCTACAAACCCAATCCGAAGCCCACTTTTTAACGTAATGATGTCTTTTGCATGGAACGCTTAGATGCGCGTTCCCCTTTGGGGCAATGTGGGTGGAGGCTGCTGGCTGGGGGGTGGGGGCGGTGCTCTTTTAATTTCCGTTTGATTTCTAGCAAGCTGCAGCAGAGGGTGGGGCATGTGTGGGTGAAAATGGCAGCAATGGGGTGTTAATAATAGCGACTTTTTCCCCATATTTAAAAGTAATTTCATTTATGCTTTTTTTCATGTGTGTGTGTGTGTGTGTGTGTGTGTGTGTGTGTATGGTTGTGTGCCTGTTGGTTGGATAACAACACAACAACAGAAAATGCCAAAAACAAAGTTATGTCATAATTTCTATTAGACAAAAGTTTGAGCGCAACTTTTGCCAGCAGTTGCAGCCACAGCTCGAAAATGTTAAATAAAATCAACGTATGGCAAATATTTTTGTTGGCCTAACAGACACACATAGCCACACACATAACCACACACACACACACACACACACACACACAAACAAACAAAGACGCTAGCTACGCTGATATACTCCGCAAGGTCAAAGCGGACGAGAAGCTTAGCGAGCTTGGAAAGGCGGTCTCCAGGATTCGGAGGACTCAAAAGGGTGAGCTGCTATTGCAGCTAAAGAAGCCAGGTATGGATACCTCGGCATTCAGGAGCCTCGTGGGCAATACGCTGGGAGAGCAAGCAGAGGTGCGATCCCTTGCTCACCGGGTGACAATTGAATCCAGAGATCTCGACGAGGTTACGACCAAGGAGGAGATGATCAGTGCGTTCCGCGATCAATTTGATGCAGAGGTCTCCTTGGAGGATATCACCCTGCGTAAGGCGTACGGGCAGACCCAAATTGCCTCGATTAGGCTACCGGCAGATAAAGCAAACAAAGCGTTGTCTGCCGGATTCCTAAAAGTGGGATGGGTTAGCTCAAGACTTCGGGTGCGCATAAGCGTAACCAAGTGCTTCAGATGCCTGGAGTTTGGCCACCTCGCGAGGCACTGCAAGAGCGAGCAGGACCGGTCCAATATGTGCCGAAGATGTGGAGGTCAGAACCACCTCGCCAAGGACTGCAATAAAGAGCCGCAGTGTATGTTCTGCAAGGAAAAGAACAGAGATAATAAACACATCGCCGGCAGCGGCAGATGTCCCATGTTCAGGAGCGCACTGGCCAAAAGAACATGAAGTGCGTCCAGCTGAATCTCAACCACTGCGAAGCAGCTCAGGCCCTGCTAAGACAGTCGGTCAGGGAGACGCAAGCAGACTTGGCCATAATCTGCGAGCCGCACAGGCCAATCACAGGAAGCGGCTGGGCGGCTAGCAGGTGTGGGAAAGCGGCCCTCTGGTCTCTGCGAACACCACCGAAAGAAGTTAGCACAGGCCATGATGGATTTGTCCGGGCAAAGATTAACTCCATAACCTTTTATAGTTGCTACGCCCCGCCGAGCTGGGATCTGAGGCGATTCCAGCAGCTGCTAGAGGAAATCTCGGATGATGCCCGCGGCAGATCCCCCATAGTAATTGCCGGGGACTTCAACGCCTGGGCAGTTGAATGGGGAAGCCGAGTGACGAATACCAGAGGAACCTGCCTGTTGGAAGAGTTTGCTTCGATAGATGTAAACCTAGCAAACAACGGGAGGCGGCTCACCTTCCGTAAGGCTGGCAGAGGATCGATTATAGATATTACCCTGCTAAGTAGCTCGCTATGCAGGAAGACGACGTGGAGAGTCAGCGAGGATTTCACTTTCAGCGATCACCAAGCGATACACTTCGTGATCAATGAAAGGCCACAAAGACAGCCGCGACCCCAAACATGTGGGCCCAAGTGGAAGGGAAACCTCCTAGACGAGGATACCCTCACCGAAGCCTTACGCCATACCGAGTTCCCAGCCATCGGGCAATCTGTCGACAACATGGCAATAAGCCTAATGCGCTGCGTTACGGACGCATGCGATTTGTCCATGCCCAGGAGAAAGCCGAGCAGACGAGCAACGCCCTGCTATTGGTGGAATGAGGAAATCAACCAGCTAAGGAAAGCGTGCCTACTGGCCAGAAGGCGCTCCCAACGTGCCAGGGGCCGCCCGGAATTCGCCAGTAGGCTTGATGACCTCAGAGGAGCCAAAAGAGAGCTGAAACGCAGCATTAAGAGAAGCAAGGCCAGCTGCTTTCGGGCAATCTGCGAGGAGGCTGACGTGAACCCATGGGGAACCGCATACAAGGTTGTCATGAAAAAGATGCGGAGCCAGGAGACCGTTCGGGTGACTTGTCCTACGGCGTTAGCCAACATAGTGGTGACGCTGTTCCCACAACACCCGCGGCTGCAAGAAATAAGCCCAATCCAGCGTACGGAGCTTATTCAGGGAGTCACACCGGAAGAGGTCGTGGATGCAACAAAGAGACTGGGTGATAAAAAGGCCCCAGGACCGGACGGTATCCCCAATAAGGCGTTGAAGCTGGCGGTCCGCACGAGGCCAGAAATATTTGCGGCCACATACGCAAAATGCCTACAGGACGGAGTATTCCCTAGGATATGGAAACGGCAGCGGCTAATCCTCCTGCCAAAAGGGGATAAGCCGACAGACGACCCGTCTGGATATAGGCCTATCTGCCTCCTAGACTCAGCGGGAAAGGTCCTGGAGAAACTGATATATAACAGACTTCTGGCCATCATTGATGCAAAAAACGCGCTCTCAGCCAGCCAATACGGGTTTCGGAAAGCCCGCTCTACCGTGGATGCAATCCAGGCGGTAGTAGACATTGCAGCCAAGGCAATTGAGGGAACGCGATGGAGGTGGGGCGACAAAGAGTATTGCGCCGTAATAACCCTCGACATCCGCAACGCGTTCAACTCGGCGAACTGGTCGCGCATCAGGACAGCCCTGGGTAGAATTGGAGTACCACCGTACATAGCGAATATCATATCCAACTACCTGTCTGACCGGGTGTTGGAATATGATACGGAAGACGGACCGAGGAGCTACGAGGTCACAGCAGGAGTGCCACAGGGCTCCGTTCTAGGCCCTCTGCTGTGGAACCTAATGTATGATGAGGTACTTAGGCTTGAACTACCACAGGGCTGTACCCTCATTGGCTTCGCAGACGACCTGGCACTAGTAGTAGTAGCCAAAGAGCTCAAGGAGGTAGAGGCCACAGCGAACGCGGCAATAAGAATTGTGGCAGATTGGATGAAGGATGCGAGCTTGGAACTTGCAGGCCATAAGACGGAGGCCGTACTCATTACAAGCCGCAAAGTAACAGAGTACATACAGGTGCAAGTCAACAACGATGTTGTCAAATCCAAGGAGTCTATAAAATACCTGGGCATCAGGTTGGACAATAGACTCAGCTTCCGGCCGCATGTAGAGTACGCCAGCCAGAGAGCAGCCAAAATGCAAGGTGCCCTCTCGCGCATGCTGCCCAATGTTGGGGGCCCTAAGCCAGCGAGACGCCAACTGCTGGCGAGAGTGGTTGCCTCCGTACTGCTGTACGCGGCACCCATTTGGGCAACGGCTGTGTCCAACAAAAAAGGACTGAAAAAGAAGCTCTCGGCACCTTACAGGCTGAGCGCCCTCCGAGTGATCTCCGGCTTCCGCACGGTCTCGGAGGATGCAGCACTGGTCCTGGCAGGAATGGTGCCAGTTGACCTGCTAGCGCTCGAGATGAAGGAGATCCGAGCTAGAAGGATAGTTTCGCCGGATGCCATGGAGACCATCCGAAGCTCGGCAAGAGCAGCGACGATGGACTCCTGGCAGTGTAGATGGAGCACGACGAGCAAAGGAAGATGGACACACCGGTTAATCCCCAATCTAGAGAATTGGGTCGGGAGAAAGGCAGGTGAGTTGGACTTCCATATAACGCAGTTTCTTTCAGGGCACGGCGGCTACAGGAGCTACCTGTACAGGTTCAGGCACGAGCACACCCCGCAGTGCCCGACGTGCCCAGACGCCATCGAGGATCCGGAGCATGTGCTCTACTATTGTTCGAGGTACAGGGGAGTGTCTGACTCAGTGCCCCCACCGGAGAGCTTGGTAGAGCACATGACGGAGTCTCCGTCACACTGGAGAGATGTCCGCCAGCTCATCATAGGCATACAGAGGGATCTGAGATTATGCGAAACTGAGCGGCGAGTGACGGAGAGTGCCTAATTAGGCAACCCACCCCGGTGAAGTAATACTTTGCGGTGATACCGCCGGGCGTGGGGGTGTGTGTGGGGGGTGTTTTTAGTACGCATGCATTGACGTTGTCTTTGAATCGTGCATGCAGGTGGCACGGGCCACCTGTATCTTCAGAAGATTCTCACCCCCGTGGCGCATCCAAAAAAAAAAAAAAAAAAACACACAAACAAACACACACGCACAGAGACTGTGCATTTGTGCTTTGATCTCTGTGTGGCACATGCGGAGTGACCACTTTTGCCCGTTGCAGTTGCAGTTGCACTTGCTGCAGGACAGTTGCTGTTTTGATTTATTAATTACAATTTATAATGCCGGATGTCCTGCCAGGACGCACACATACATTCACACACACACACACTCAGAGCGAGAGTGTGTGTGGCCTGCTGCTGACAGTCGACAACTTTGGGTGCCAAGTCAAGTTTTTGATAGCCCCAAACTGCAAAAACAACAAACGTTTGGAATGATTAGATAAACGCATACCCATCAACGAATCCAACAGTGGCAGAGTGAGAGAGAGATAGAGAGAGAGAGAGAGAAGGTGAGAGTAGCTGCCACACAACAACAAACACTTTCCATGATACATTTAATTATTTTTTACCTTGGCCACAGTTGCCATTGATGCTTGTACACGTTCTTTGCCCCCTTGCCACACCCCTCATCCTTTCAGTTTGCAAATGTGACCAACAACATTCTCAACTTTGTGAAGTAGCCATTCAATTTAAAGCAATTCAACGCAATTCAATTGCTGACTTTATCAAAACTCATCTTCAGTTTCAAAAGCCAAATGGAATTCGAATTGATTTGACCAAATTATGTTAGCCTTAAAATAACAAACTCGTTTTGAATTGGAGCATTTCTGCCAACATTATTCAGAAAAAGAAATAGTAATTCCACTTTGACCTTTGTTCATATATAAATCGAAACATTATTTTTCACTTCAATTGGAAAGGAATTCAAAGAATCTTCTTCTTCTCAGGCACTTGGAATCTGGAAATCCCCTTTCGAACCGACCAATCTCAGTTAGCACAATTTAGCACAATCCAAAACCGAAGTTGGACTCGCTTCTGACCAGTTTCAGCAAAGCTGAGCCCTCGCAACCAAACCTAACCTAATATTTATCCTGTCAGAGGGTGCATCAAAGATTAGATTTGATATTTAACGGCAGGCTTCTTAGGAATAATCAATTTTGTCTATTTATAATTAAATTTCAATGTCTGTCCCTCTCTCTCTCTCTCTCTCTCTCTCTCTTTTTATCTTATTTCAATATTTATTATTTTTGATTTGCAAATAAAATTAATGACGAAAAATGGCATTCGACATTCAAACCAATTGCAGTCCACAAGCATGCGACACGTTCGAGTTGGAGTTCGATGCTGGGCGAGTTGCTCGAGTTGCGAGTTGTTGGTCGAGCGCACAAAAGTATGCTATGCTTAAGATAGTAGAAAATGTCATTTTTAATGTCGTCTTCAGCACAAATGGCATCTCAATGGAATTTGATTTGTTCGCCGCTTGTGCTGCATCTGCCACTGCAGCTGCCACTGCAGCTGCCACAATGCAAAGAAAAGCGGATTTTTAATCTTATCAAAGCCCAAAGCAAAAGCCGGAACTTTTGAATGAGGACGCGTCGCTCATTTTCACTTTCGGGCGAGCCTTAAGTAAAACGTATAGCCTCATTTTCGGTGATGATGCTGCTGCGGCCTGGCCATTTAATATACTCAAGGATTTATAGGACAGTCTCAAGTCAATTCCGCCCACCCACTTGGAGTTTATTTAAAAATGTCCGGTCTGCGGCGGCTTTGGGTCCGAAAGTTTGCCATCATCGTGCGGCACAATGGCCGCATTGATCATCTTGTCGTTTGCCAGATAAATGGCCCCGGGGACATTTTTAATTTACTGGCGCGCTGCGGCTTAAGCAAACCAAGTCAAAAATGATAACAACGCTGGCCAACAGCAGCCAAGCAGCCAAGCAGCCTAGCAGCCGGGGAGCTAAACATCCAGAACGTGCCGTGCCGCGTCGAGTGGCCTCGTGGCCCAGTTGCCGCTTTGTTTGCTTCTAATTATTAATCAGATTTCCCAGCCTTCTGTTCCGGCTCTAGTCCCTTTTCTCTCTCTCTCACTCTCTCGCTCTCTCTCTCTCTCTCTCTCTCTGTCTGTCTCATGTGTGTTTTTGTCCTGCTGCCAAATTGCATTTAGCTTTAAGAAATCAGCGTCTACTTTGCAGTAGCTTGTTTAAAACCTCTGCTAATTAGCATGTGATATATATATATATATGTATACGTGTGTGCGAGTGTGTGTGTGTGAATGTGCTTTGTATTACCTCTCATTTATAATGCGTTTGCATTTCAATCTATAAACTTTAGCTACCTTTATGCATATTATTGCGTAATTATAATCAAATAGAATACTGCTGACCTGCCTTTGTGTGGCCATATCTGTGTGCCTGTGTGCCTGTGTGTGTGTGTGTGTGTATTGTGAATTATTGACTGTGTGCGCTTACATTCAATTACCATTAAGCTCATTCAATCAAAATCGGTTCATTGATACTGCTGCTTTCAGCTGAAGATAAGGAATTAATTGTTCGCGTGCAATGAGAAATCAAAGGACTTAAGTTGAAAATATTGTTTCGACATGAATGCATTTCCACAATGGGTGCACAGTTGGAGTATGCTCAAGTTTTGCATTTATTGCATTACTTATCGCTGTCTTAAATAGATAATTAAGTATTTTGGAGTGGAATCCGTGGGTTTAATGTCGTTGGCTGTGCAGCTTGTGCTTTGGCTAAAGACACTGTTAATAAATGTGAAATACATTTTTGAGCCACGTCAAATGGCAACATCAAAGCACGCATTTAAAACGTTTAAGTTCTTTGAAGGCGTCGTCGTCCTTAAGGATCATCGCTGTCAGCATCAGCTCTGTCAACATAATCATCATAATCACCAACGTCATTATCGTCATTGGCGGCTTTGGCTTTAGCCGCGAGCGCGACTGCTCAATTAACAAAATGACGAACGATGGCTGGCTGTGAGCAGAGGTGGAGATGTGGCTGCAGATGTGGGTTGGAGAGGTAGAGAAAGACAACGAACGAAAGCAAATGTCAAAAGTGTTTTCTAATTTGCGCAATACCCAACACAAGGATAAAGATGAACAATAGGAGAGAGGGAGAGCGGGAGAGAGGGAGAGTGGGAGAGAGGGAGAGAGCAACAACAAATAAAGCCAAATGTATTTAACAAAGTGCCAAAAACGCGACAGTCCCTAGGAAAGTTGCAGCCAGGGGCCATCCTTCCGGCTCGGCCTCACCCTCGTCCTCACTATTCGCCAGTGTCGCAATAATGCCCTAAAATGCCAGTACAAAAATGTTTAATTTATCAAATGTCAACGCCTAAAAGACGGCAACATTTGTCGTCGTCAATGACAATGTTGATGACTACAGCGACGTCGACTGCAAAGTCTAAAGCCAGCATCAGCGTAGACATTGTTAATACATCGCCTACATGGCCACACAGCATCCCCCTCCCCCCCTCCCACACACACACACACACACACCCCTCGGCGAACATTTTGTCCGGCATTCGCTCGCTGGCGGCAATGTTTTTTTGAAAAATGAGCCAAGATTTCCCCATACGGTATTATTTATTGTCGCCATCTTCAGTTCCATCTTTGTGTTGAACATCCGCACTTGCCTCCCTGTGTCGCCTCAGTGTCGCGCATTTGTATAATGAATTTGACAAGCGACTTGTATCAGCAGCTGTTCTCTATAATTGAAGCCGACTAACAGACAACAATCGAATCGAAACGACAGCCTCCAATGGAATTTCTTCTCACTTAATTGCAGGCACTTTGCAAAATGCCCAATTGATCCCATTTAAATCTTGCTGCTCCACGTAATTGTCCCGATTTGTTATGACTACGATTCACGAAATCTGGAATACTTGTCTAACTTCAAACTTAAAGAAATTGCAAATTCATATTAACTTTTCAACGAATTGAATGGAAGATGAGCATTTGTTAGTCGAGATCTTTAGACTGGAGCAGATTAAAGATACAAAAGCGTTAGCGAATTGTTGCAACACTTGCAACCGCTGCATATTGCTGGGCATCTTCAATGTATAATGCCATATTACATTTTTTTTTGTAACTTTGATAATCGTAACTTGCGTCATTGTCGCTGTGAAAGCATTCAAACTATCTCTGCCAAAAAAATATCTATTGCAATCGATCTGTACTTCCACATAGTATCCATATTGTATCTATAGTCGCTGGAGGCCAAGCTAAACTGCTGCTGCTGCTATTTGCCACTTTCCGCTCTGCCACCCCCCCCCCCCCCCCCCGCCCACACTCTCTGCCACGCTGCCACGCTACCACGCTACCACGCTGCCACACGCCAACACTCTTGTGCACTTGAAGCAGTAAAAAATATGGCAAAATTCACGATAGCGAACATAAAACAAAATGTATCTGCAAATATCTTTGGCCCATCTTAATATTTATTTGTATTCGCATTTATATTGCGTCTATTCGCTTAGTTCCAACCAGTTCCAGCTGCCCGCTGCCCGCTGCCCGCTGCCCATTAACCGCTCCCCTTTTCCCTCCACTCCTAGCCTGTATATATTTTTTGTTTTTTGTTGCTTGCCTTGCCCGTTGTTTGTTCGCTTATTTTGTTTTTACAGCGCACGTAAAATTGACCACAAATGGTTAGCACACTCCTCCCGCTTTCATTCCCCGCTCTCCCCCCTTCGATGTCCTGCGTCATTGAGGCGTCGCCGTTCGTCGCCTTCCTTGGCAAGTTTTATTCAATGTCCGTTCAATTACACGCACGATTTCCGCTTCCTGCTGCGACGGCGACACAAAAAAATTCAAGAAAAGCGGAAACCAAAAAACCAAAAAAAAGTAAATAAATAAATATAGAAAAAATAGTAATAAAATAATCGAAAAAGTTGGTATTTCTTCATTTTTGTTATATGGCAAAAATATGAAGCGATCAGCCCAACCCGAATTCAAGTCGTCGATGTGAATAAATGTGAGTGTTCATCTTAGAAATGAATCATTATCAGGCACCGGAAGTGTGTATAAGGTTTAAGTGAGTGTTTCGGCAACCAATCCATCATTATTTTCAATAAGCGTTGCAACTTTCGAGGTCTCTGTGAACAATTTAACACTTGTTAAGGAATCCCATTGCCTCCTGAATCCTTGATGGCATCTCTTGCAAATATATAATGCAGTTTATCCCTGCTTCCAGATGGTATCTATATATCTAAGGAGTCGCAGTCAACATTGAAAATGATTAAGATCAAAAAAAGCGGATAGAAGCATATGATTACATCGCCTCGACTTTTCATGCTAATCAAGAATGTACTATATACCCTATGAGTACATGGGATGCGTCTATCTGCCAGTTACATACCATTGCACACCTTCAATATACCCGTTTTAGCCAATTTCAAGGGGTGCTCAAGTGCGTTTGCTTGACAAATTTAGAAACACACTTTCAGCACGGGCAGCACAGATGATGCCGGACCTTCGATCTAGATCCAGAATCCGGCACAGACAACCCAGCATTAATAAAAACAATATTTTCGCTGGCACACAAAAATACAAGGGAAAATGCTATAGCTGGAAGTGAACGACTTGACAATACCCTGTGATGCTAAACGATAATGAAAAAACAGAGAAATAGACTTGATCTGTGCAAGTCTCTAGCTCCTATGGCAGGCGAATAAACAGACGGACAGACAGACTGAGATGAAGAATATATATAGGTTATAGGCTCGCCGATGCTTCTTCTTCTGCCCGTTCGATATCTGTGCACAATTGCAGGGTACACGGCATCAAGCTGTTGTGTGTATGTGTGTTGTAAAGTGGCAAAAAAAAAAGAAAGAAAAAGAAACGTTCGCGTCCTGTGGTGATGTCCTGCTATCCGGTTGAGGTCCTTTGCTGCAGCTCCTGCTGCGGGTCGTCAAGTTGAGGGGCAAGTTTGTTTGCCACTTTGCAAATATTTGCTTGTCGTTTGGCTGCGCGCAAAACACTTTTACAACAGGGGCGTTCAGCCAGAATTAAACCACCGAACCCCTTTCCCCCTCTCCCAATTTTCCCATTTCCGCAATTTCCCATTTCCCGCCCCTCCGACCCATCTTCAGTTTGGACTCCACTTTTATTTTGTTTTTTCTTCATTTTTTTTTTTTTTTTGCTGTCTGCATCGACATCTTTTTCGCATGTGTCAAAAACTTTGCAAACTTCATTACGGTTATTTGCTACGCGCACTGTGGACACGCTACGCCCACGCCACGCCCACCCACGCACACACACACACACAAACACACATGCAAATGCAGAGCAAATTAGGAAACTGACTGCCCAAGTCCAAGTTATTACCGTTAATTTGGTTCGCGTCAAAGTTTTGCTTTGGTTTTGATACCCTCGTTTGCCCGCTCAGTTGGGGTATATTCGTTGTGCACATGCATCGTCCTTTTTTTTGCATGTTTCTCCTTGTCGCATCTACCCCAACTAATTGATATCCTTTTGATTGTCATTATCTCAACTATCTGTTCTTTCCGATCATTTTAATATTGTTCACAAAGAATACTTCGTATGCTTGGCGCATATGAGCAGGGTATGTGGAAGTCGATCGGAAAAGTGCGCCAATAATTCGATTTTTATTTGAGTGACTGCTCAAGGAATGGCAATTCATGCCGCTGCCTTGTAGGGTTTGCGGTGTGGTGGGCGTGGGCGTGGTCGCTTTTGGCCAGTTTCGCCCATCTGCAGAACTACGTTCGGCTAGTTGGGGTCCTCAGTGTGCTTTCTTCTTCCCCCCCTCCACCCTCTAGCAACCACAGAAAATGATAAATTATTTTGTTTGCTTTATTTTCGTCTTGGGCGATTGAAGTTGCAATTCAAAAGTGGCCATCGAACATAGACAGGGCAAGGAATAACATCTATTCAATTGCCTGATTCCACTATCAATATACTTAAATTCTTGAATCTCTGCAGTTGTTAAAGGCAACATTCTGAACAATCAACATTTATTTAAATTTAATTGCAATGATTTATCGTAATTCGCATTGATGTCATGAGGAATTGGGTCGAATTGGGTTGCTTGCAGTAAGGTGGCTGCATATTAATTAAAGTTGCGACCAAATTCGATTGCCTTTCGCAAGACGAAGCAAATTATAATTCATTTCAATCTTCTGTCTAATAATGCCAAGTAAGCTAAGTAATAAATATGGTATTCGATATGGCCAATTAAATGCCAGCGTTGGCATTTAATGTTTAGCGTTCCGCTCTCAATTCTAACACTTTTGCAAACGCTGCTTGGCCAAAGTGTTTTGCTAAACTACTCTGAAGACGAGCGTTAATTGAATTACACACTTTGTGCCTTCCATCCATATAATTTGCTGTTGATGCTGGTAATGTTGGTAATGTTGTCCCAACACCTCCTTAAAACAAAAAAGTAAAGCAAATGACGAAAATCCTTTTTCACATTGCTAGCTGATTTTTCAACTTTTAATGATGGTCTCTTGCCAACAAGTTACAGCTAATATACGCCCCCCTTTCTCTTTCTCTCTCTCTCTATCACTCTCTATAGCTGAGCTGAAAAGCATCAACCTCATGCCCACCCACACCCACACCCCTTCCCCTTCACACCATCCGGTCAACAAATTCCTCTGCCAAAATGGAGAAGTTGAAGCTGGTTGGCAAAGTGAAGCAGTGGATAAGAAGCGAATAGTAGTTTTTATGCGTTTTTCAAGAAGCTTTTAACGTTTTAATGGACACAACTAGCTTAAGGCATAAATTGGTGTGTGTGTGTGTGTGTGTGTGTGTGTGTATGTATGTGTATTTTGTATATGAAATGGAATTGAAACTGGAGCGCAGCTACGGGAATGCCTCTAGGCTGTAGCAGTCCCTCAGCTCTCTCCTTAACACACGCACACACACACACACACACATGCACACACACTTTGAGCAGTTTTTACGAGCAAAATGTGCTGACTGTTGTCCATTTAGTGTTGCCTCCAAAAATTGTTGACATGAAACTGTCGCCATTGTCAGCCTCACAGTCGTTGTACTGGACCGTTTCCCCCCCCTGCCCACACCCCTCAGCGATTTCCATCTTCGTCTTCATTTCCATTTCCATCTACGTCACCATCAACAGCAGCTCCAATTCCAGCTTTAGCTACAGCTACAGCTCCACGTTGAGGCTTACAGTGTGGCCGTATGTTTGTGGTAGATGCTAACAGTTTTTGTGTAATTGTCAACAAGCAGCAACAACAGCAGAAACACCAGCAACAGCAACACCAGCAACACCAGCAACAACAACAACAACAACGACAACACGACAATGAGAGAAATAACGTAAACAAGTAAATGAGCATGAGGAAATTTGCGCAAATGTCAGCACTTTTCTTAAGCACCCGGCGAGCGACCACAAGAACGCAAAACGAGATGCTAACAACAAACCAAACCCAAGCAAACCAAGCCAAACCAACACCAATACACAGAGAGAAAAGAATCTTTTTTGGCAACATTCCCTCTCCGCTTCAGTGTGAGTGTGTGTGTGTGTGTGTGTGTGTGTGTGTGTGTGTGTGTGTGTGTTGCCCACTTTCATTTATTGAGTTAACTAAGCAGCAAGGACTCAAAACTGGCAACTGGCAAGTTGAAACTCGGCGCTCGGACTTTGCTGCGTAACGTTATTTCCTGCACAAGGATTAAGCACTTGGCGAGCAGTAGCAGCAGCAACAACAACAACAACAACAACAACATTTCCAACAGCAACAGCTGCTGCTTCCGCTGTTGGCCATGCACTTAGCGAAAACTAAAACATTTAGCAAATTGCGCTGAAAACTAAAAAGTTCGTCTGTTTCTTAACATTTTGTACGTTCTCGAATGTCTTCAGTTAACAGTATGTTAAATTTGCCTGTTGCCTGTTAACAGCGATCTGTACACTTAACATTCGTTAAGCATGTTGTGCATTTTAGAATATTTCGTGTTCTTTTGCTATAATTAATCGAGTTTCGTAAAAGCATGGCAAAATGAATGCAACAAATAATTGATATTTAAACAAGTATTTGAATAATGTGAGTAATACTGTAATTTAAAGATGAGCAAAGTCCGAAAGCAGGCAACAAAAAATGCGCAAATATATATATAGAAATTTTATGTATATATTTTTAATAATTAACGGCTTCAGTAATGAATTCATCGAATTCTTTCAACCACTTTATTAATGTGCTAATTGCACAGCAGTTTGTGAATGATTTTTTTCTTTACGAATCAAATCCAATCAAACGAAGACTCACAATGGAATCGCAATGTGTAAAGAATGTGAATGTACGAAGTGCTGTGCATAGTGAAATGAATACGGCTGTCAATGTACAAAATAAATAAAAAAGGCTTCTTTTTTTTGCGAGTGTAGCTTGCCTGGATTACCGTTTCTGCTGAAACGGCAGTAGTTAAAGCCATTGGCAATAGCCATACTCTGACTGGGCCACAATGAAAGTGCACACAAAAAGGTGCGACGACTCATCAAAGCTGATGGTTGTTGTCCTGTTGTCCCTGTTTCAGCTCATCTCTTACCTGCCCCACGTCACGCCCACCATCTAAGATTATTCATCTTAGATAAAAAGCAAATTTAAAGCCCAACAGCAGCGAAACTCAAACTGCACAGCTTATCTTTTTTTTCGAGCATTTTGCTTGTTTTTGTATTTTGTATACAATTTAATGCACTTGTTGTTGTTGGTGTTGCACAAAAGCAGCTTACAGTTTGACAAGCGCTGCTGCATCGCTCAGTCCAAATGATTGCCAAGGCAACCTGGCACACACAGCCATACACACACACAAACACACACACACACACAAGGCACTGGGAACATTGTCTACTTAGTTAAGTTGTTATTTTTATTACGTCCCGCCTTTGGCAAGATTGGCGAGGGATATGGGGTGGTTGGGTGGTTGGTGGCGGTCTGTGTTTCGCAATAGCTGTGGGTGGTTGGTTGGTTGGTTTGTTGGTTGGCTGATTGGGTGGTGCTATTATGACAACATAAGTTCACTGATAGATGGAAAAAGGTAAATACTGTGTGCCAGTGTTGAGTGCAAAGCAGCAAGAAGAGGTGGGTGTGCGGGTGGGTGTGCGGGTGGGTGTGCGGGTGGGTGTGTGGATTGGACGACGAATGTGTCAGCAGCTTCAACGCTTAGCAATAACAACAATGGGCAACAAGAACAACCAACGAGGTGACTGCAAGTGTGCTCAGCGAAAAGCTACCCTGTAAAATCAAGACAGATGAGATATATACACATATGTATACAGCTTAAGTCTACAGATCCCTTTCCCCGTCTTAGCAATGTTCAAATATCCTAAAATAATATAATAATAAAATTACAACTTGTATTTTCCAAAAAAAAAATACTTAGTTTCCATGTCTTTTTTTTTGTTATTTGTAAGCTTGTGTTAAAAAGTGGTTTCAGCCTTGATGGGAAAACACTTTCACACATCTTAATCGCACATCCTTTTCATTCTTCCTCCTATTTATTTTCTGCGATTCAATGATATCCTTGTTCTTTATTCATAGTTTGCTTCATTATAATTTACTCAGTTGTAAAACGAATCTTTATATTCCATCAGACTTGTACATATTTATTCTCGATCAGATTTAACAGTCGGCTGTCCGTCTTTTCTATCATTCAACCAATCTTGTCATGAATGATAGGAAAAGGACCCATAATGTTAATCTGGCAAAATATGTAATTAATTGCAATCTTTATCATCGTTGCGCCTCTCCAATATAAGATTAGTTCCACCTATGGTCAACTTCTGTTTAGGTGAGAGTTCCAAATTTTAAGGATCAGCTTCGTGATTATATTAATTCAGTTTAATTCCAACTGGAGCCAAGCATGATATATGTTAATTAATGTGCATCAAGCATTAACTATTACCTTTAGGCGTGTCCACTGAGTGACAATATATTGTTCCCGATATTGAATATTACATAATTCCATGCGGAGCTTCTTAGCTAGTGATATTATTGCTGTACGCTTGTGATAATTACCGCAAGCTTTGAACACAACAGGAGCTGTGCATTGTCCGAGAGTATACGGGAAGGGAAGGGGAAGCGGAATGGTTGGTGAGGCGAGAGTGCAGAGGGGAAAGGGAAGAATAGTGTATGATAATGCCCGTAGAGCTGAGAGCAGGTAACAATAAGAACAGCAGCATCAAAAACAATGTCATTATTGCCGCAGGGCAACAGCAGCAGCAGCAGCAGTAAAATCAACAAGGACATCAAGAGTGGGAAAAGGGGTAGTTGGTGGAGGGGCGAGGGTGGGGGGAAATGAAGGCGAAACGGCGGCAAGCAGGACAAAGCATTTGCTTTGCAGTTGCCTGCTTGATTTCATTGAAATTGCTTGGCTATGCTACCAGAAAGAGACAGAGGGCGCGCGATGAAGAGAAAGAGAGACAGAGAGAGAGAGAGAGAGAGAGAGAGACAGAAGAAAGCCTTTTAAGTAGCCATAACAGTTAGCGATAGCCAGAACCAGAGCTAAGCAAATAAGATGAAAACATTAACGATATGGTAAATAGTCAAACTACAGCTGCGACAGACACTCATGAATGCACTCATTCACTGAGGGACAGTGGCCACACTCAATGCTTATATTCAAGCTTGCAAATATCTGTTTTAATTGGTTTTTTAGCATTTTTTTTGTCACTATCGTACACATAGCTGCCATAGGAACAGACGGTCGAAATATGTGTCTTAAGTTTCGTATTCAGTTGTGGCACATTCACATATTTATTTATATTTATTTTTTATACGTTTTTTTTTTTACTATTTGATTCATATTTATTGTTATTAAGAAGAAAACCAATCAAGAAGAAGCCAATCAACTTCGGTTTTGAAGGGTATGTATACGTCGGTGTGTCCGAGATAACGGTTTTTTATTGTACAGTTTATTTTTCAAATTTAATATTCTACAGCTTTCTAAAACTTTTGTCAACCAAACACTTTGAAATACTTATCTAGGAGCAATAAAAAAATATGTTTTTACCAGTAGACTGATTTCGCAAGCCAAGAAATGTGCAAATAATAAATAATTCGAAAGGGGGTGTTTGAGGAATCGTTTAGTATATAAAGCTGATTAACAGTTAGTATGGGGATAAGTTAATACAAATATGAATAGTAGTAGATAGATAGTTGCGAGAAGTAAATACAAATATGAATATCAGTGGATGATAATGAGTGTTTGGTCATTGGGTTTTCTTTGTCATAACCAATGTCATTCGCGACACCTCTCTCTGTCTCTGTCTCTGTGTCAGTGTCTGTGTCTGTCTCTCTCCCTCACTTAGAGTCGAGTGTCGCGCAGAGATGAGTGGTATGGAAATACCTGCTAGGAAATTATACGAAAACTGAACAAGCCAAAAACAACTCGGCCTATTATTTTAGAGTTCAAGTTAAAGTTAAGCAGCGCCTGCAGGCAGACAGATAGACAGACAGACGGACAGACAGATAGATAGACAGGCAAGCAGGCAGGCAGGCAGATAGACAGAGAAGACAGAGAGACAGACAGGCAGGCAGGCAGATAGATAGACATGGAGCTCGTCCTGGCAACGAGGACTCAGCAGCTGAAGCCGGCTAAACGGGCAGACGACAAGCGGCAATGAAGTGCACTTCAATGTGAATGTGAATGTGAATACGAATATAAATGTGAATGTAAACGGGTGTGGGCATTTGACTTATCCTCCCTCTCCCTTACTCTGCCTCTCCCTCTCTCCCCCACTCTCTCTCATTGTCATTGTCTGTGCTAGCATCTTTGTAGAACAATTTTGCCTGAAAGCAAGCGGCAAAATGCTTGAATGAATGAGTCGGAAGACAGACAGAGAGAGAGAGAGAGAGAGAGAGAGAGAGAGACAGAGAGAGGGTGCGATAGAGGGGGAGGGTGAATGGCCAAATGGCTGGCATTTTGTATAGCCATACTTACGCCCATGCTCTCGTCTATTCCTATTCCAATTGCAATTGCACTCCCGCTGCCACATTTCCTTGCAACTATGCAACGAGGCTCTTTTCTATCTGCGCCCATTCGAATGACTCGAATGATGCGAATGGCGCAAAAGTTTTTGCAGTTGACTTAAGTGATGCCAAGTGCAAGTGAACAATTGTTGTTGTTGTTGTTGTTGTTGTTGTTGTTGCAGTTGTTAGTGCTGCAATTAGTGCAGAACGCTCTATTATTATCATTATGAATTTTAAGCAATCAGCAGCAGCAGCAGCAGCACCAACAGTAGCAGCAGCAGCACCAACAGCAGCAGCAGCAGCAGCGGCAGCAGCACCAACAGCCACTTTAACTGAAACTTCAACTTAAAAATTGATGGCAAAGTTGAAAGCGAGGCAATACTTGAGAGAATTGTGTGTTGGGGGTGGGGCGGTGGATTGGGGGATGGGAGGGTTAGTCCTTCGAGTGGGTGACTGTCTAAAGTAAACAGAAAACAAACACAAAATGCCACAAAATGCGCCGCAATTGACTTTTGTTTTTATTACCGCTTCTTCTATTTATTTGTTGTTTACCTATGATAATTGTGGTGTTTATTTATGGCAAAAGCAGACGGAAGACGCAAGTCGCAAGTAGCAAGTAGCAAGTAGCAAAATTGATGTTGCAAGCTTGAAGGATACGCAAACAACTTGAGTGCTGAAATGTTGACATTGAAAGCTAGGGCTTTAAGGCGCCTAAGACTTTTCGAAACTTAATCTTATATATTATAGATAGATAGATAGAGATATATATATATACATGTATATATATATATATATATATCTTAGATTATAGTTAAGTCCTCATTTATGTATAACTCAATTGAAATTGTTTTTAGTTCTTATATTTATTTTCCATTTTTCAGTTTCAGTTTTTTATAATTTCGATAAAGACAACAACCAATTCTCTGATTAATTAGCCTTGGTTACTATGTTAACCATCTTTCACCACTAATCCAAGTGGGCATAAATGTGTGACTTAAATTGTATTTAAAGTGTAAGCCACCAGTTTGTGCAAATAAAAGCTAAGCCCCAATTAACTTGAGTTATTTGGTTTGAATTTTGTGTGTGGAATTAGTATCGATAGCACACTTAAGAAACAAAAACAAATAAATAAAGTAAACTATATAAAATTTGTTTTATCAATCAAAGAAACTGTTCTACAATCTGAATTAAAGATTTATATAATAATGAAGAAGAAATGTCACTAAATGTATACATTTTCTTTTATTGTGCACATTTTTCGTCACATTTCTTAAAATATAATATAAATTAACAAAATTTTCTCTTTAGAATTTATTTTTAACAAATATTTATAGCCTAGAAAAACGTAGAGATTGTTCGCTACATGTAAAAACTCTTTTGGGCAAGCCTGTTTCCTTTCCAGTGTATATAATATATACATATATATATATATATGTATGTATATATCGTAGTGAAGTGAATGAGCTTGGGAAAATGTTCGTTCATCCTGAAAGTGTGCCTTCAATCTGCGGAAAGAAGCAAAAAAGTAAACACATCTATAAAAATAAAGTTCAAAGAGCAAACAACAAAGTTTTTGTGGAGTGTTAAAGTCTCTCTAAAATTGTTGTTCGTCTCGTATATTAGACATATATATATATATATATATATATATACATATATACGTATGTACATATATGTATATGTAAATTATGTTTATTGATACATATGCTAATAAAGTAAAAGTGTATTCTTTTATGATTGCAGCTCAATATTTGCGGCGTGCCGAATCCTGATTATTGATACAAGCCCACATAATTGACAGTTGCCAGCTGCTGTTGTTGTTGTTATTGTCAGCCTTAACCCTTTGGTGGGTTGTGTGCGAGTGGCGGTTGGTCCAGTGAACGGAGCAGGAGCAGATACTCATTCCGGGCAACTTCTCCCCGCTTGGTGGTACAACAACAGTTGTACAACGCCCAGCGCCAGACGCAATTTGTATGCAAATTTCATGAGAATCTCAACACATGCAAAAACAGCAAACACAAAAAGACAAAAAATAAGAATAAAATAAAAAATAAAAACAAAACAAAAAGAAAAAAAAAAACATAATAAAAACAGAAGCATAAAATAATACAGCAACAAAGAATGGCCCAAGCGCGAGGCGTTTCAAAAGTAAGTATGTGACACACGTAAGTATGTAAAGTACATGCACATTTGGCACTGATCACGAAGAAGAGAGAAGAGAGATGGCAAACACAACTTATTAAGAAATGGCAAAACAATCGAAAAGTTTTCTGGCGCCGCTCGCAAAAGCCCCAAAAAGCTGCCAGCAGCAGCGGGGCTAACGGTGAATGTCTTCAAGTGCAGTGTCACAAAAACGAAGCAGCCAAATTAAATGGTAGCCATAAAGCGATGCGTGTGTATGTGTGTGTGTGTGTGTGTGTGTGTTATTAGCAGAAATAAGTGGCAGATTAGCGTGGCTGGGCGTGGCAACCACACATAAAACAAATAACAATAATAGTAATAGTAAAAGAAAAAGTGAAATTAAAATTAAATCTACGTTAAGAAGAAAACATCATTGACTTGAGCAGAGCAAGTCTCTCTCTCTCTCTCTCTCTCTCTAACACACGCTGCCTTGCGGCGTTGTCGTCAATGGTTGCTGCGTGAATAAAGTGTGACTGCGATGGCAGCAAAATAGCAAACATACCAAAGCCACTTTCTATGCAAATTTTTATGTGTTAAATGCATTTTGTTGGATTTAACATTCTCGCTGATTTTTTGGTTTACATTTTTGCATACAAATGAAGCCTGCGCTGTCAGCCACGCGGAAGGGTGTCTCTCTCTGTGTGTGTATGTGTGTGTAATATCTTTCTTTCTTTCATTCTTTCCTTTATTTTTTTTTTGTTGGTGGGGGGTTGGGGGGAGTACAGCAACACACAAATTAGAGGATTAAGTAGCTTGGTTGCTGCTGGTGCGTCTGCTACTTCCATCTGCTGCTGCTGCTGCTTCAGCTGACGTCGACATTGGCGCTGCAGTCGCCATTTGCCATCCGCTATTCGCCGTCTCATGTTCATTGTCTTCGCAACGGCGAAGAAGCACCAGCACCAGCGGCAGCAGCAGAAGCAGTAACAGTAGCAGCGACAGCGACAGCGGCGGCGAGACAATTACGCTAATTCGCCTGAAATTGTTTTGCATTTTCTACTCTGGCTGTGTGGCTGCTGCTGCAGCCCGCATCTGTATGTGTGTGCGTCGAAATCTTTTCGACGCTTGTTTAAACAGTTAAATTTCATTGCGCTGTAAATAAGAAACAAACATTAAATGTGAACATGAAAAAGTTTACAGAATAGAAGTGCGAAGCAATCGATGAATACAGTTATCTATATATACATGTATGTAGATATGTGTGTGTAACGAGCAATCCAAAATGTAAGTCAATTTTAGCACAAGATGCTAGGTATGGCAGGGTATCTGTAAGTCTAATAACTAGTCCTCGTTTTCGTAGGCGACTAGCTAAAAATAACAGAATTTGAATACAATTTTAGTTGTCGGCTGTTGCTGTCCTAATTATAATTGTATAAATGGCATATGTTTCATGCAATTAAGCATTGATTTCAGTTCGTTAGATTTAATTAATTAGCAAATAGCAATTAGCAAACATTGAACATTAACGTTAAACTCAAAAACATAACAAGCAAACGGATTCGCATTTGTATTATTTGCCTTCAACAAATGCAACCCATAATTGACAGGTAACACATTCACTGGCAATGATAATTGCCATTAACATTATTACAAAACATATGTGCATTCAATTTAAATGTTAATCTTAATTCAATTATTTATTACTTCAACTTTAGCTGCCAATTTGCGGTTCTTCCTCCGAATATGCATATCAGTTACACTCTGTTTCCATCCCTAATTATGCACATGATAAATATCAATTTACATACATACATAAGTACATACATACATACATACAGTTGTTATCAAAATAATAGTTGCTTTCAGATTTCCACCGCTTCCTTGCATCATTCGTCTACTCTTTAACACAATCTCTTTGTTTTCGTTTACCTATTCCTATTCTTTTGACCGCAGCTGTAATTTTTTTTTAGATCTTTTAGTTGTATTGTGGTAGATTAATGGGAACCGCCTTAAAAGATTATTATTTCTTTCCTACTCTCTTATGTGTTGGTATTTCTCATTGGTATCAGAGTATTACGCAGTCGACTATGCCCAACTGCAACGTTCTCACATGTTTTCTTTTCTCTTGATCATTTGCATCTGCTTGTAGCATCTCTAAAATTCTCTACATCTACATACTGTGTGTGTGTGTGTGTGTGAGTATCCATGTTTGATTGCGCTCATTATCCAATCCCATGTTGGCTGGCAAACCGCCGCTGTTGATTTTTGTAGTCGATTCAACGATATGGAAACAATCGCTGAGCTTTAACAGGCCCAGCAACTGGGGATTGCCTTGTCAACGAGGGAGTGTGAGTGGGGGGGGGGGGGGGGGTTAAAGGGGCAAATGGCACTGTGACAGGGGGCAGGAGGGCATTTCGGTTTTTGGCAGTTGGTTACAGCGATTGAATTTAATTAGCTTATCATGAAAGCGTATTTCACATAAATTTATCAAAATTGCTTTGCACAACAGCAGCAGCAACAAGGAAATCATATCTCTACCACCCACTCCCCTTCCCCCTCCCCTTGCCCACCCCCTCCGTCTCACTCTCTGGATGGGTGGTGGTTGGGTGGTGTCGACCAAATTGCATTACGGCCCGCCCATTAAACTGATAAAAACGAGAAACGAGCATCGAGTTGAGTTGTGTTTGACTCCGGCGACACTTTAAACTTCATGGTTCCACGCAACTGCGGAGCGGGCGGGTGGTTGCGAGGAGGTGGAGTGCCAGTGGTGGGTGGTTTTTGGTATATAGGCTGGTAGCTACAGGAAAACAGGCTAAAATTAAATTTATTAACGTACATTACAACGCACACACTTCACAGCACTCCAAAGAGTGGAGTAGCAGCGTGACAGGGGATGGAGGTGTGCCAGGGATGTGGGTAGGGGGGAGGCAGACGAAACAATGCTGGCCTGCCTGTGATGGGTGGGGATACCAGTGGTTACTTGAAGGTCGCCGTAGAGTGTCAGCAGCAGCACGCAGCAAACAACAAGCAACAAGCAACCACTTTTGTCGTTGCACTATGACCCATTGTTGCAAAGCGATATTGTGCAACAAAAAAAAAAACAAAGAAAATAAATTAAGGCACCATGTCCGTTGGACGGACGGACAGAAGGAAGCCAAAAGCGAATGCAAAAAGAATGCGTTGAGCATTTCGGATTTCAACTGCAGCTTCCAATTGACAAGTCAGAATCGAGCGGCTCTTGTAACTCTGGTGATAAATGATAAGTGCATAAAAACACACACACACACATGTGTGTAGTTGAGACAGCTCGACTGGGAAATACCCTGTAGTAGTAGTTGAGAGACTGAGAGTTCTTTGCGCAATATGCAAATACGTTTTGTTTAAGCAAATCATCAAAAATATGTCAGATTAGATTTTGCATCGGCTAAAAAGCTAACGGAAATCGATTAAGATCAAGAATATATATACTTTATGGGCTCGCACATGCTTCGCTCTGTCTGTTGCATAATTTTGCACAATTTGATCCCATTTCTCATTTTTATAGGCCAGCTTTTAAAAATTCCACTGACAATTTTGATACCCTTCGGATTAAGGATAAAGCTCGATTTCGCTGTTCACAGTTTTCAATTGAGAACTTAATACGCCAAAGAATTTGATGGCAGTTATTTGTACTTTTTGTATTATCATTATTTATGAACATTGCTTTAAGCTTTGCACAACAGTTAACATGCCCAGTGGGTTGGTGGTGCGCTGGTTCTGTTGGTGGGGAGGGAAGTTTGGTCTATTTCAGTCTTTATCGATGGTCATCGACATCGTCATTGGCAGCTTTGATAGCTGCTGAACTGTGCTAATTGATAAGCGACGTGCCATGTTTAATCGGCTGTTTGCCAAAACAAAAAACAACAACAGCAAACATAAAAAAAAAAAAGTAAAGAAAAAAACAAAAACAAATAACGGCCGTAAAAATGTTGATGATGCCACTCAAGCGCGTGCAAAATGCTGTCGATAAGTGCAAAAGCCTTCCTGTTGTGACAACAACACCCACACTACACCTCACCCTCCCCCGCCCCAGCAGCACACCTACCCCAACCCATCAGCACTTCTCCCGCTCAGCATGCGAGCTGCTGAGGCGCGCGTTCATTTGTGGTGTCAATGCGATTATGATGATTATTTCGCTTCACGGCATGCCATGGCATCGCTATCTAGAGCCTATGAGCCTATCCGCCCCTTCCCGCCAACTACCCCCCTTGTCAACCCAGCCAGCAAAGTCCTGTGCAGCGTGCAATTGAAGGCATTTGTGCGTGAAATTACATTGAAAATTTAATTGTGCACACCAAGTGCAGGACGCTGTGCATTAGATACGCAAAATTTGCTCATAAATTAAAATGCACCCCATGGATCAGGACAAAAGCCATGGCATGGCATGCCCGCACCTACACACACACACACACACACACACGCGCGCGAACATGCATATGTAGTTAGTATCCCTCGCTGGGATGTTCGCTTTGTGGATAACGAGAAGCGCAATTATCATTTAAATGAGTGTTTTTATAAGCCAACAGCGACGCAGATACACTGAAACAAACTATAGTTGGAAGCGACACTTTCAAATGCTTACATATATAGATATAGATGTAGGAGGAAAAGCAGAAAACCTAATCAAATCAAAAAAGTAGAGTTAGAGAGATAGAGATAGGGAACAGAAAGAAGAGATGGCAAAATAACTGAACCTAATTAACAGATCAAATATGCATTATGCATTATTGATCAGGCCAGTTATCAGGTATTATTATGGCCCAGCTTTATTTACGAAGAGAGTCAACCATCTCACATACATATATATATATCTTTAACTGCTGAATCGATAAATATCGATAAACAATTTTGAGCACATCACGCTTAGAAGCAGCAAATTCGATGCGTGTATTGTTGTGATTACTCAATCAGATAATGAATACGAGCACTATTTGAAAAACTATTTGTTATGGTCTAGCATGGTGTATCTATGTGTGTGTGTGTGTGTGTGTGTGTGTATGCATACACGTGTACATATGTATAAGTGTGCTTAGATGCATGCATGCACTGATTAACCTCAAATGTGTATTGAGGACGGCGGCTCGCTGGGCGCATTGGTAACTTTTAAGTTTGGCAAATACCTGAAACAGAAACAAATTGGAAATAATGTTGATTTGAATATAATAAACATATATGATTGTATAAGTGTACATATGTGAATTGGGTTATATTGGATTGCATATTATGATTATATTATAACACACACGCCATTAGTGTATCGATCTGGCTGCCATCCGTGGTGTTCCTGGTGTGTCTGTGTCCTGAAAAGGTTGTGTTGCGGCTGCCTTGTCGTATACTTAATGGCAGTCCTTCTAGAGCTCTTCTTTTTCCTGTTACTATTGTTGTTGTTGTTGTTGTTGTTATTGTTGTAGCTGTCATGCCAAGGGGCCAAGTTTGGCGAGGTGTCGAGCAGTTGAACTGTGAACTTTGTGCCAGGCATTATTTAGTCAAGCCTTTTAAAATCAACTTCGCGCGGAAGCCTGAAAAGTTGGAATATGTATTTGGCCGTGTTTTGATGTTGTTAATGTTCTTGGTGTTGTTGTTGTTGCTGTTGTTGTTGCCACCGCACAAAAAGTCGTAAGCCAGTTGATGCAATTTCCCAGTGCGAAAATTAACAAATATATACACACGCGCACACACACACACACACACGCACACCTACAAATGAAAATTTGCACTCGAGAATTCAATTTAAGCAGAGGAAACAAAACCTGGACTTGAGCGGGGGGAAGGGTGCTTGGAGTTGCAAATGTGTGTATGTTTGTGTGTGTATAAGAAGTGTGTTGCATCGTTTGTTTACTTGAGGTTTTTGCCACTTTTTAGTTTTTTATTTTTTTTCACTTTCGTATGCGGGCCAGCCGGAAGGAAGTGCAAGCGAACAAACCGAGCGCAGCACAAATACGCCCTGTGTTGCCGAGCAGTGAGAGGGTAGCGTGTTAGGGGGCGGTTTAGGATAGGGGTAGGGATAGCGATGGGGATAGGGTGTGTCGTGTTGAGCTTTCGATTGGTTGCTGCCACGGGCCACAAGAATGTGGGCCTCAAATGCTGTTGCATTGCACAAATTGGCACAAGCGGATGCGAGCTGCTACGCTTGCCCCGTGCCACACCCTACATGACCCACCCATCAAAACACTTCCATTCTTATTTATATTGGTTTATTTATTGGGAAATTAAATGTTGCATGGAAAACGCTGAGAGCTGTGGGCCAAATAAGGAAAGTGCTCGTCAGCCACCGAAGAGATGGAATTAATATGCCAAAATTGAGCAGCTGGCAACAGCAGCAGCAGCAGTAGTTTTGGGCAACTGTGTGTGCCACACGCAACCCTTTTGCCAAGCATTCAACAGCCAATATATACAGCTAAAGATATAGATACAGATACAGATACAGTTCGCAGACGTAGCTGTTGAGATATCTGCTCTGCTTGTATCCGCATCATAGTCCTAGACCATAAGCAAACACAAATGATGGCAATCTGTTAGTATAACCAGTCAGCCTCTCCTCTCCTCCCCTTCCCCCTCTTTCAAACCCATCGAAACCCTTTCGCGTCTTTGGACCGCCATCGTCTGTGCACAATGCTGGCCAAATTTATATTATTAATGCCTGTTTATCTACATGCGACGACGATGTCGCCCCCATAGATACGACTACGCCAACAACCAACGTGCAACTCAAACAAACAACTATCCCCCGTTGCCCCAACTCCCCTCTCTCTTACCACCCTTACCCACCCACACAACACATTCTCTTCGCTGTTGCTGTTGTTGTCTTTCTCTTTATATACGCTGTTTTATGAGCCTCAATTAATTTCCGCGTAAACAGCGCGAGTTCTCCAACACACACACACACACACATATATGTATACATGTACATATACATATATATATTTAAAAGGAGTGGAAATGTTAAAGTGATGAACATTGATGAAATTGTTAACAGTTGCTGGTTTGCACGATTTAATATTTAATATTCAACATTATATCTTTTTGATTATTTAATTCTTATATCTTAAAGTTGCAGATATTACTATGCCTTATATATATATATATATATATATAATCATCTATTCAGTATATAGCATTTTAAGTTGCATTACATCATGGAATGATTATTTGTGTTTTTTTCTTTACACTTAAGTTGACTCAGACTGGGAACATTACTCATTTGAAATGTTTTTGTAGTGGAATTTTGAACTGTATGTGGTTTCGGTTTAGGCGTGCGTTAATCATAATCTTAACTGCGCACAATGCTGATTAAGAGTTACTTACTGCTTAGTTGCACTCACCCCGCACCCCTCACACCTGCACACGAATTCGTCTTCGTATCGCATTCACGTGCGCATTCATACACACACACACACACTCACACACACTCACAGTCACATTCACATTCGTATTCACATTCGCTTTTGTATTTCACACCGTTGCGATTAGTGGATACATTTGTCACATTAGTGGCTAAACCCCCACAGAACATTTTATCATGTTAATCTACACTAATGACAGCTGGCGTTAGCTATGCGAGACTATTCGACTGCCAGATACCCTACAAATGGCATTTTCGTTTCCATCATAACTATGTTGTCGCTATTTATTTATACTAATCGTAGCCGCAAAGTTTTCCAAATGCTTATTCGGAATATTGTGCCCTAGTCTGAAATACTCTTTCCATGCAGGGTGTGGCAACACCGCGAGATACTAATTAACAGTCAAATAAAAAATATTGTGACGGGAATATTTGCAAATATTTACTATATATATCGGCACCGATTCTGAAATGTTCTAACAAATTGATAGCTTTAGTCTAAAGTGGATTTAATATTGATTAGCACATTCTCTACCAAATATTTCGCAGGCGCGTATATATATATATACTTATACATAAACATATAGATAAGCTTTTCGGAAGCTTTCAGTTGAAAATACATACATACGGACATCTATGATGAAAAAATACATTCATAGATGTATCTATTATAGCATGATGGCATGTCTAGAGCTTGTATACATTTCTTTTATGATAGGCCATAATGAAAATATATAATCAAACTGCCCTTGTACCCCCCCCCCCCCCCACCTCCACTACCCCTCTCCCCATTGGCAATATTGACGCGAAAAACGAGCGCGCCACGCATCCGCTGCGATTAACAGTTTTTGATAAACAAAACTAAACCAACAAACAAACAGAAACATGAAAAAAAGAACAAATTTAATAAACAGTAAATATTTATGTTTGTAGAATGTACACAGAGAAAAATATGCGTTGCAGACATGTCTTTTTTTATGGCAATAGAAGAATTGCAATCACCAATCTTGAAACAAGCACATTTTAATCTAATCAAAAACCTAGCTTAAAAATTTCTCAATTTTGTCATTTGACTCCTAAATATTAGAATATCAAATATATATTTCTTATTGTATTTGTTGTTATTCTAAATACTTTTCATTAAACAAATAAAATAATAAAGCTTATGAAATATTTGAAAATTTTACAAGCAATCAATATTTTTTGGCGCTTGTTCTAGCATAATCGAGTCAAACTTGATGCAATGTTGATACTTAATATACTGTTGTCTTACGAATGTATGTGCTGTAGATTTGAGGCTTATTTTTCTCTCTGTGTACATACGTAGGCACAGCAAATAGCGGAACAGCAGAAATATAAAGCTCGTGAAAAGTTCTTATCGACTGATCGATAATAGTTGAAGGAGTGAGTGCATTGTGTGTGTGTCATCGTTAGGGGAGGGGCGGGAGAGAGAGAGGCGGGTGCCTGCGAAGCGAAAGCTTCTGGCTGCTAATGGGGAGCTTGGCCGACGTGACCAACGGCACATCATCAGCCGGCGAAAGCTCGCCGCGAACGGAGTCGCTCCCGCTGCGAATTCGCCGCTGGTATATAAGGCGTCATGCAGAGCGCATACTGCAAATACGTTTGTTGGTTCGCCCTGCTCGCTTCGTCGTTCCGTTCGCAGCTCAACTCGCAACTCGCAACTCTCAATATGTGGTCCAAGATTGCCATCGTCGGTGCTCTGGTCGTGATGGGCGGCACCCTCTCCATCAGTGTTGTGGACAACTTTGCGTATGTGGATCGCTCCCTGGAAGTGGCCATGCCCAAGGCGAAGCGTCATTCGGCGCAGGATTAATGGTGACGGCTCAGGATGCGCAACTAGTTCCGTTTTGCCAGTGCCACACAAGCTGATCTAGTTCATTAAGTAATCATCCAAATTGTTTGTGCACAGTTTTCAATTGTTAAACGATTCAATTTCGCTATACTCGCTTGCCTCTGTACAGTTCAAGTGAACTATAAGCGTGAACCAGTTCTTCATATTCCTCATGCCTCCCGCCGAGACGAACAACTGTCATTCACAATTTTTTTTTGTTGTTTTTTTTCCCTCTGTTTAGCTTGTAGCTTTAGCCGTTTAAGCACCCACAGTATAAGCACAATTCCATGTTGTAAATAGTTAATAAATAAATAAACGTATGTTAATCGAAAGAGCCAAGGAATTGTGCGAAACTAATGCACCAATGCCCAACTCGACTCATTGTCGTACTATGTAGATAAATATTATTTTTGTGGTCTTAGTCACTTCACACTCCACGCCAAAATTATAATACCCGCTAGCAAATTAAATAATCTTCTGTAAGTTGCCGCGTGTTTTGCAGCCTTAAAAAAAAGAAACAAAATTTATCATCAGCTGTAAATCGATATTCCCAATTCCCCTTGGAATTGTGAGTATATATATATATGTATATATGTATATACATGCGACCACACAAGCTAAATTCCCCATATTCCAGCTTTGTTTGCCTGTCACTAGTCGTGAGTCAAAGGTCAAAGCGGACACACACACACACACACACACACACCCACACACAGGCACACATGAGCCTTAACAGTTTTATAATTAAACTGTTAATTGTCACATTATAAAAATAGACATATATTCGAGGGCATCGTTTGTTTAGTCCTTATCTTAATGCTCATATTTATTTCAGTTTTTCAAAACTCATTCAGTTAGTTTTGACCAGCAGCGAGTGTGAGTGGTTGGGGCATGGGGGGGGGGGGGGCAAAAAACGCACAACTTGCCACAGGACTCTGTCCGAAATCTGTGGGCACACTAAAAATGACTGGCCAGCCGCAAATACTTTGTCAGGATCAAGTTGACACTCGTTTGCTCGTCGGTTTGGTTGGCCCCGGCCCAGTTCAGCCATAAGCCCGACCCTGTCCGACGGACGGTTGATGGTTGCAGGTCGCATGCCCCCAAAAACAGCGAGCCATGTATGTGGCATAGGCCGTCGCCCGCATTTGACACTCTTTTTTTTTTTCTTCGTTACTGTTTTTGTTTTGTTTGTTGCCACCCAAATGGATGTGTCTATGGCTTTGTGTGTGCGTGTGTGTGTATGTGCGTGTGTGTATGTGTGTGTGTGTGTGTATGTCTGTGTGTGGGGGCATTTTGCCAGAACAGATTGCTGAAGATTTGATTTTGGGCAGCTACCCAGTGGCCGGCACAATCGTTAATCTAATGAAAGATGACGTTCGCTGGGCGAGCGGCAACAAAATTTTGAGTAGTTGCCACTGCCAACCATATCCCACCTCCACCTCCACCGCCAGTTCCAGTTTCAGCTCCAACTTTAGCTCCACTTGCAGCTTTAGGTACACTTTCCAAAACTGTTTGACTTAATTGCATTGCATTTTAAATTTTAAATAAAAGTAATCAATAATTAAATAAAATACTGAGTAATCAAATTAAAATTGTTTTTTTATAGTCATTGGATTTCATTAAGCACACAGACACATAAAAAATGTGCATGTGAACATATAATATGATATGGGATTCAATTAAGAATTAATACTTGGTGAAAATTAAGCACAAAATTGGAATAAAATTCAGATTTAATGCTTGGAAATTTCAATCTGGTTAGTGCCAAATTTTATTATTGTTTTTTTGATATAAAATTGATTAATGTAATAGTCGCAAGAGTATTGCGCAATTTTGTGCAGTGTAGAGTCGAATGCGGCTGCTGCTGCTGCTGCTGTGTGGACTGCCACTGCTTCATCCGCTTTGGTCTGCGGCTGTTTGCTAATCATTCATCATTCCTGGCTCGCCTCGGGTCCTGATGAGTAAGCGGCAAGTAAAACAAAGCATTTCCACACAGTTGTGGTGGACAGCGGGGTGGTTGGTAAGGGGTTAGGTGGGGTGGGTTGGGTGGCAGGGGTTACTGTCATTGTTGGAATATTAGTTGGCTCTATGGCTAGTGATGTTGCAGCATTTGATACTCCTCGCAGTTACCTGCTCATCTGGCACCTGGTCAAAGTTCAATCGCTCGTCCCGTGTCGGCTTACCAAAGACCACAGGCAAACACACACAAACAAACACACATACACACACAAACAATACACACACAAATTTGCACAAAATTTGCAAATTAACGAGTCTTTCCGAGCAGACACGCCCACTGTTCGCACCACCTGCACCACCGCTTGTCGCGAACGAGCCCAATAAAATTTGATTAGTCTCGTTCGCAGCAACAGCAGCAGCAGTAGCAGCAGCAGTAGCAGCAACAGCAACAGCAGCAGTGGCAGTGGCAGTGGCAGTGACAAATCCTTTAAGTTCTCAAGATTGCAGCTGCCCCGAAATGGGGGCGAGCCATATGAGAATTGATGCTTGCCACAAACAGTTTGGGGCTCAGATAGAGATACAGAGATTTAACTCTGCTCCCTTCCTCCTCTCAATGTGCAACCACTTCACTTGCTGCTGCTGCCGCTGCTGCTGTTGCCGCAGGGGCAAAGCGGTAGCTAGTTGTGTATTGTATATTCATGGCAGGATGGCCTCGTGGCAGGACACTGAAACGTGGCCCGAGGCCGAGCCGGCCAACTTGGGTTAATTTACATTATAAACTTTGAATATTTTATTGTTTGTCTAGGAAAGGACACAGCTGGCGGCAACAGCAGCAGCAGCAGCAGCAGCATCGCCACATCGCAAGTGCGCCACGGACACTGGCTGTCTGTCCTTCCGTCTGCCTTTTGCACTCGGAGAAATAATCGAGCGCTGAGCTCAGCTTGCCTAGCTTCCCCTTTTTTTCGCAGTGTATTCCTCAAAGCGTCTCCTGCCTTTTTGCCCACTGAAAGTAATAATAATAATTCAAAAAATTATTCATAAATTTCAGTTGATGTTGTTTTTTCTGAGTGTGGGTTTGTGTGGGCGTGGCCAGACTGCTGGTGCTGAGACCATTTATTGACACTGCCCGATACACGTGGCAGAGGGGTGGAAGGGGGCAGGGAGGCATGAAGGGAGAAGCTGATGCGTTTTGTTGATTTAATGACGACATATTGAACAGTTTTGTGCAAATTATGATACTGTGCTCAGTGCAGGCCACGCCACACCAGCCCAGGCTACCTGTCCTGCCGTCTGCCGTCTGCCTCTCCCCTCCTCTCCTCATCGAGCTGCTCGTGGTCTTCATTGGGTTGTCATCATTGGCATTAACATTAGCGTTGCCAATGGCTGCGCTGCTTGTTAAGCTTTTGGCCATCAGGTTACTAAATAATTAAGCAGTCTGCCCCTGACACCTAGCAAACCGAGTCAACCACAGTTTTATGGAGCAAGGATTACGGATGTGGCAGCTGGCCGGGGCAGGTTTGCGTTGCACTGTTACACCAATTACAATTTGCCAATGGATATGGCGCTGTTACTTTTGTTAGTCAATTCGGTCAAAGGATTATTTCGTATTTGAAATTTCTATTTTTCATAGTTTCAATATCAGAAATAACTTTTCAATTGTTAGTTGCTATGACAACAATTTAATTACTAATTTATCTATTTATCTCTCAAAATGAAATAACAACATTTTTGACATTTCCATCAGCTTAACTGGAAAGAAAACAATTTGCATAGGCAGACGAAAAAATAGCTAAATTTACACGTGTCACGATGATGATAATGAATATATATATATATATATATATATATATATACATATACATATGCTTAAAAGTGTCTGTCATGCCATCTTCCATATGATTCACAGCTATAAACTGAGTATATTTTAATAATGAGTCTCAATCTCGGTCACATCTGGCATCATGCTGCAGATGTTACTCTAGATCTTGGCGATATTATATTCGAACAAGCTTGCATTACATTCCTTGTGGACTTTTATATTACTGCTTTTATTCTATATAGTTTTAGTTTAGTTCTTCATTATTTGTTGGTGTCAACAAAATCTTTTTACTTTCATTCGCAAAACTTTTACGCAAACTATCAACATATTTCTTTGCTTATTCGGAGTTCACACACACACCCAACACACACACACCCAACACACACACACCCAACACACACACACATACACACACATCAGTTAGTCAGGTGCAAACTCTACTTTATGCGTTAAATACGTTTTTTTTTCGTGGCACCCTTTCGCCTAAGCATAAGTTCGGGGATTCCCCCAAGTTTGGAGACTGAACAATAAAAATACGAGACAATTTAATCTGCCATTTGCTGTAGTTCTTGTTGTTGTTGTTCTCTCTCTCTATCTCTCTCTCTCTCTCTCTCTCTCTCTCTCTCTCAGTGTCTCTCTATCTCTGTCTCGTGCTGCAGTTTGTTTTGTGCTTTAATCCCAGCAATACGCGCAACGCACGTGATCCAAAACCAAGCCCAAACCGAGCAGGGAACACAATGCGTGCACTGGATGCAAGGAGGGTGCAAGGAGCACACTCCTTGAGCCTCACACCTTGGCGGCCTTAGATTGTTGTCTTCTGCTCACCACGCACCTGACCAAATAAATAATTTATAAATGTTTGTTATGCAAGGATTAGCAAAGGATTGCGTCGCCTTTTCTTTCTCTCTTTCTGCCTGTCTTTCCGTCTGTCTTTCCGTCTGTCTTTCCGTCTGTCTGTCTTTGCTTGGTTGCACCATTTAGGAAACTCGTAGCACATCACTTGCCCCCAGCCCCATTCGCCCCTCTGAAGTGGAAAACTCATTTAAAGAAATGCTTTAATTTTTTATCGCTGCCTTCACATCGAAATTAGCCACACAAAGCTGGAATGGAATGGGATGGAATGGAATGGAATGGTGCGGCATGGAGTGGAATGAAATGCTAGGTTGCATAGAATTCTCGCATAATAAATTATAATGCAAATCCGCGCTTAAGATCACAACAACAGCAGCGCAAAAACAGGGCGTTTAAGTGAAACTACCCAGCCCCACCCCAACCCCCCCGGCAACCGTTACCCCTCACCTTACTTCGGGCAACCCCAATTGCCCAACGATTTGACTGGGTTCACGGTTTTTTTAGCCTTTTTTTTCGCATTTTGTGACACTTTTTTGTTTTTTGTCGCTCTGCGGCCGCCATTTAAAATGATAAAAATCGCAAACAATTTTTGCCCGGACCGCAGTCGACAATGATAAAATGCCGGCACACACACACACACACACACACACACACATATATATACATATATAAACATGTACGGAATAGGGGCGGACAGTTTTGACTGCTCTGCGTCTGACTATGGCCATCAAAATACTTAAGCAGGCAATTTGTAATGCTTTGGCAGTCGCCAATCAATCAATCGGCAGATATCGGAGATACTATTTGGAGTGCAGCCAGCAAGATAAATACAGCAGCCACAACTTTGAGTATTATTCAAAATGGACAATAAAATCCTCACAATGTACAAATGACATTCCTGCTTAACGAGCACCATTCAAAATTTATGCAGATTCAATGAATCAATGAATGAATCCAACAACAACAACAACAACAATATATAATGCTTGATCGCATCGCAAATGTATCTCGCAGGCAACACACATAACTCCTGAAGCTAATTCCTGTCGAAAAATGTGTGACTCGTCTCTGACCTCATAAGCTATACATATGTATATGGTATATATATTCTCGTTTAGCATCAAGAGTCCACAAAATATGTAGACAATTGTCCTTCTATCGATTTCTCTGCGAACTTTGAATATAAACTTGGAATGCTCGGTCGGCTTGGTCTACTATATCATATACTGTAACCCCATACTATATATAAACAAATCTCCGCTTCCTTAGCTTTGAATACTTCTACTTATCTATCTATATATCTATCTATATATTATGTTTATTATAAGTTATATTGCCTAAGAAATGCAATTAAAGTCATCAGAAGTTGATTCAACTATTTCTCATCCATTCTTAGCCCATTCGCATATCATTCTAAACTCATTCCCATCTCTCTAATTCCCGTCTAATTTTGGGCTCTTTCTCATATCATTCTTAGCCCAATCTTATCCACTTTCTAACTCATTGTCAACCCATTCCCAACTCACGGCAAACTAATGAATTAGTTTGTAGGTTATCAGTAGGTAAATTCACATTTATGAGTTTAGTTTTGGCCATTTATTACGCAACAGGAGCCCGGTCGTCAAATTTATTTGCCAGGTAGCAATTTGAGCGTTTCTCTTTTGCAGAAAACCAACTTTGCCAGAGTTGCAGTCGAATAAATGCATTTCTAACTTTTGCCATATGCTAAACAAACACAAACGAGAAGCGACCAAAGTTGGATACTTAAGCGAGCGGAGGGCGCTAGGTGGGGGAAGGGGAGTAGTAGGGACATTTGGCTGGCCCTTGCCACGGGGATCGTTCAGCGAGTGCTGCTTGCTGCATGCAATAATAATGCTAAATAATAAAACGTGGCAGGGGCACGAGACGAAGTAGCAGAAGAAATGATAATAATGCTGGGGCAGAAATTGGTCAAAACAATATAAATGCAAATGCTGCAGCGTCGGCGTCGACGTTAACTGCGCTGCCGACGCCAGCAACCCTGAAACGCATTTTAATCAGTTTGTAGCGAATGCTCCCCACTCCCCAGCTGCCTGTTTGTCAGGGGCGTGGCAGGTGGCACAGACCGCGTGCTCTGCATCGCAAATGCGTCCAGTTTATGGCCTGCAGCAGCAGCAGCAGCAGCAGTAGCAGCAAAAGCCATTGCAGACAGCGGCGCCAGCAATTTAGCAGACGGAGAAAGAGAGAGAGGGAGAGAGAGAGAGAGAGAGAGAGAGAAAGAGACAGAGTCAGTGTTGAAGAGCTGCAGGCGCAGTCAATTTGCTCAAGTTACCTGTTGTGCAACCCAAACCCCCCAATCCCCAATCCACTATACTAAATCCCCTAACCCCTGTCCCTAATCCCCTATACCCTATCCGCTAGTTACGCATAAATCATTGACAAATCGCTGGGCGACTCCCATAACGAGCAACTGGTGCTCAGGGTAGGCGTGACAGCGAGAACAATGAACTGATTCCGTTGCGACTCGAGGGTACATGAGGCATACTCCCTCCCTCCACCCACCCCACCAACCACTCACCTTCTCAGCCAGCAGGTGCTGACAACGAGTTCTTTAGACTTGGGCTCTAAAATAAACCACTCCATTATAAAACATACTTTTTGCTCAGTTTCCACACATTCATTTCAATGCTTACATTCATTTTCAGCTCATTCACTATAATTTAGATGGTAATAGTCGAGAAAGCTCATCTTAAATATTCAAATTAATTTATTAACTCGGCTTTTAATGGAAATCAGGAATAGGCATAGACTTTATGGGCTGAAAGATGCTTCCCCTGACATTTACATAGTTTTGCACAGTTTTCATTTTGCCAATTTTCAATAGAATCTGTGCTTGAAAATGCGCAATCTGTGGCATCAACAAGGCATGCCAGATACATCTAAAATTGCACAGTCCTGCTGCTGTTAATCTGTAGGCACTTCCACTATACATTTAGCCATAAGGACAATGTTTATTTAATAAATATTTAAATCAACACAAAAGTCTTTTCGTGTTTCAAAATATTAAAATTGACAACTGAACTGGAGTTAATCGAATCAAATGCTAAAAGCTGTGACAAATTAAAACCTTGATTAAATTAAAAAGTTGATGAAAACGTAATCCGATTTACCAAATGCCATTCGAATGTTGGCCATTTGTGTGTTGATTGAAATGAATACCCTGTATTTATAGACATTACTTGTGGCCATGTTGAAGTGCGTGAGAGGAGAGGTCGCAATTTTCGATTAGAGTCGATGCTTTCGTTAACTAATTAAGATAGACGGTTGAACAGATGTTGTCATCTTGGGCTCCGTTGCTGTCTATTGGCATTTGGTTATCTTAGCTTCCAGTTGGCATTGGCGGCGTTTGTCTTTGGTAAATTTGCATTTTCATTTGGGTGGCAGCGGATGCCGGCAGCCGATGCGAAATGTTAATGAATTGCCAAAATCGCAATGCAAACAAAAATTCAATTTGCAAAAATAGCAACACTTGCAACTGCTGCAACTGCTGCAACAACGGCAACAATTCCAATAAATAAATTGCACATTTGCCGACGCCTTGATGGGATTTGTGCGATGCATGTGGCGAGTGTATAGAGAGATGGGTGTGTGTGCGTGTGTCTCTGTGTGTATGTGCGTGTAGCATGCCGCACAAAAGACTTTTTGCATGCTTCATTATTTCTGGGGCTAATTTAAATGATAATAGATTTATCTGCTTGCCTGGGCGTGCACAAAGATACAAAGATACAAAGATACAAAGATAAAAAGGAGCAAAGAAGCGCGAGCAAAGTGCGTATCTTTATATCTGCAGTGCGCACAGTGCTGCACACATCTATCTATCAGATACACTTGAGCGCATTTACATAAGTACATTTGGACATATGCATGTATGCATATACAAATACGTATCTGTCTGTGCCCAACTACACTGAACGAAAACGCTTTTCAAAACTTCTTCAAAATCTTAATCTTAACCAGAGTGTTGATTGTTTGCTCTGCACTTCTAACAACCAACAAACTAACTCAAGCTGAGATCCAACACTGTTGAAGTTCATTTTGAAAGACAGTCCCAACTTCCAACATATATATTATACATATATCCCATGTCCGTTTCTCTGAGTGAACTATTTGCCGATGGGCACTGGTTATGCGGAGAGTCGAGCACAAGCTGACAACATGAGTGCTTGCTGTGTGCCCAGCTAGATTCGGCAAGGGCTGGAAACTTTAAGCCTATTACAAGTTGAGCAACAGGCTGTGTAATAACCAATAATGATGAACAGGGCCAACAGTACATGCATGTGTGTGTTCTAGCCATAAGCCAGCCAAATGGTAAAGCGTATTTATTTTGTTGTTGCCACTGTTGCTGCTACTATTTCCCTCGATGTATCTGTGCAGCTGCTGCATCGAATTTTCAACAAAAATATATTTGCAAAATATTATTCAAATTTGACATCCGATTTAACAACTAAAAACTTCTGACAAACCGGCAAATCGCATGTCTACAAAATATCCACATTTCTCTGCATTTCTTCAAATCGAATTTTGTGTTTTTTCAGAAAACACACACAAATTCAGCTTGCTAATCGAAATGCAGCTTTAATACAAATATTTCACTTTACTCTTTAGTTTTTACCAAACTCAAATTGCTTAATGTCGGGCAAATGAAAATTGTACCGTATGCGAAGGGGAAATGTATTTTGTTCTTAATTAAAATCTTGAGTTAACCTTGTTATCGATATGAATATTTTAATTAAAGAGTGCCACACCTGAGAGAGAGAGAGAGAGGGGGATGACGGGTCTCATTAGGGAAAAGAAAAGAAAAATGGAAAGAAAAATGGAGCGAATAGGGGAAGAAAGAAAAGCCACGCAGTATAAATTTAATGAGCTACTTTAAGCTGAACTCTTGGCCTTTGGACCCCCTGAACTGGGCTGTTGAATTGGATTCGAGTGTGTGGACAGAGGCTCGATCTTCGTCTGGCTGCGTCTCGGTTTGCTCTTGGGCTGGGTTCTGGCAACTCGCTAACTGAACGCAACTCATTCAGTGTTCTGGCCACGGTTGCGGCGAAGTTTTACTGCATAAATTAACTTGGCCAAACACAATTTTGCAATTATTTTGCAATTAATAATTTATGTGCGCAGTCGGCCCGTCGACCACACAGCAACAGATAGAGAGAGAGAGAGAGAGAGAGAGAGAGAGAGAGAGAGAGAGAGAGAGAGAGCGAGAGGGCGCAGGATACTGGGCAAATAGATGGCCAAGAGTTGTCTTTCGACTTGTTTGCCAGTTGTTGCTACTCATTATATTCAACTGTGCCAGTTTCCATGCTCGTTTTGCTGTTTGCCTTTAATCGCCTTTTAAGTGGCGACTTTAAACGCCCAACCCTCAAACACCAAACCCCCAACCCCAATCCCCAACTTGCCAACTCGCAACCTCCAGCCTGCAACCCTTACCCCTTGCCCCCGTGCCCCCTTCTCCCTTGGCCGTCATGTATTTTGATTTTGATATCCGCGTGCGGTTTGTGGTCTTGTTTAAGTTTTGCGGTCGAGTTGCTGTCATGTCCCTTTGGCTTGTTCTAGTTATTCTTATTGTTGCTTTTGTTGCTGTTGCTGTTGTTGTAGCTGTCACTTCATTACTGTCACATGATAACTGGGACCCCAGCGTTTGGCTTGGACCTTAAGTGGCTTTCACCTTGACGCCCTCCACATGCCCCATAACAACAGCAACAACAGCAAGAAAAGCAACAACAGCAGCAGCAGCAGCAGCAGCAGCAGCAGCGGCAGCGGCAACAAAAAAAAATGTCAGGCGACACATGGAGTTGGCCACAAGGGAACTCATTATACAAAGTCCGGCTAACATGCCTCAATCCGACCACGCCCCCCCCTCCCTGTCACACCCACAATATGTGCGCACGTTTTATGAGTGGCACACACAGCCAGAGTCGATTGTATCCGTATCTATAACTGTCTCTGTATCAGCGCCTCTATCTGTATCTGTTTCTGTATCTGTATGTGTATCTGGGTCTGTGTCTGTTACTGTATCTGCGCCTCTATCTATATCTATATCTGTATCTGTATCTGTTGCTGCTTATATAAAAAACGCATCCGTTTCGCACACATTTTGCACATTATTGGAAATCGTGCGCTTCGTTAGTGGCAAATCTGTTGCAAAGTAGCCAGCCGACTATCACATGGACACCGCTACATGTGTCAATAAATACATACATATATGTATGTACACCACAACCATACCCCCAACCACCCAACCACCCAGCTGGTTTCTTTTCGTTACGATTCGTTTCGATTCGTTTCGTTTCGCTTTGTGTGTGACAGTTTTCAGTGGCTCAGAGCTTTGTGAATGCCTTGCCTTTGGCATTGTTGCCGAGGCTTATCATTTATTGCTGCTGATTGCTTTGGCAGTCCATCCCCAATATACCTCACCTCCCCTCCCCCTCCACCCAACGCATCCACTTGCCCCTGGTGCGAGACCAACAACGACCTGGGCTTTGCATATACACTGCACAAAGGCATTCAAATTGGCATCGATGACCGAGTCAGATATATCCTCTGCTTCCTCGTTTGATCAAGATTACGTTCTTAAATTGCAGTGTATACTTAAATCGAAAACAATCCCATTTAAATGCATGCAATTCAGTTGCCTTTGCCTCTTCAAAGTTTATAATCGAGTTTTACAACACCAATGATGGCAATTCATAAATGGGTCTGCTTTATAAACTGTAAGTGAGCAAATATAATGCCAATATATATGCTTGGGGTACAATACAACACTCAAATTCAATTGCTTTGCAACACTTATACGGACTGGGTAGTCGAATAACAGCGTTTTCTTTGCCTGTTGCCAGTCGGTGTTGCATAAAAGTTGCACGCATCATGAAAAGTGCTCGAGTCGAGTCGAGCAGCGGAATGCAACTCAATCTGCATATTTGGTTTGTGTGGCCTTATCAGAGACCTAGTCCATATGCCCGCAAGCATGCCTGAATTTACGAAGGCCAATAACGAAATTTCATTAATGTGCCACAATGTGGCACGAGCTGGTGCCCTGTGTCTCGGCCGGTCCACAACTGAGGGCTGTTTATGTGGTGGGATGGAAACGCATTTGTCAGCATTTTGCATTTAAAATGCTTACTTTAGGTTTAATTTGATACATTTGCCGCCATTTGTGGCACACTCGACTCATTCCAGAAGGGATTGATTGATTGGGTTTGGTTTTCTTAAAGATATGAATATCCGGGACAACTGGAGTAATAGAGTGGGAATGAATGGAAAGTTGGCTTTTTGCATAACAGATACTTTATCTGTTTGTCTGTCGGCTACAATAATCGCCAAGCTCAAAGTCGAATTGTCCTTGCGATATGGATCTAAGTGGAAGCACATGAAAATTCTCATTCGGCGTGGTGTTTAATCGTGTCTTGTTATCACCCCGCCCTGTTTGTGGGCGTAATCAGTGGCCCGCATTTGAATGGCGCCCACAGAACTCAACTCGACTCAGAAGAACCAGAAAAATGGAGGGGGAAAAAAAAACGACTCGAATTGAAACAAATTGTGGAACGGACATGGCACTGACTGATTAGAAAAATTGTGTAAGACACAACAAGCGGGCCAACGCTGCAAGCCAAAAGAAAAACGAAGCAGAAAAAAGAACCGTCGCAAAAAATTCAAATAAAATAAAATAAAATTCGAGACAAGGCAAAGTTTTGGCGGCGTGGGCGCATTCGGGGTTCAAAATGAATAAAAAAGAAATTCATCAAATTTTGGCAGCGTAGCAAAAACCGACGCTGACTCGCTGCCCTTTGTTGTGCCAGGCGCTTGAGGGTTTGGGGGCACTGATGGAGGGTGAGGGGTGGTGCTGGGCGTGAGGGTGCGGCCACAAAACAGAAAGCAGGAGGAGCAGCAGCAGCAGCAGCAGCAGCATACGTTTGGAAGCGGCTTGTCAGCACGCGCACAACAACAAACAAAATACAAAAAACATTAAAAAAAAAGTGAAAAGAAAAGAAAAAAAAATATTGTTGAAAACAGTTAGCGAAACAATTTAATGATGAATGATGGTCAATAGCAAATTTCGTAGCAAGAAGCGCTGCAGGAGCAGCAAGTTAGGGAAGGAAGCGGAACACGGGGGGGGGGCATGGCAATGCCATAGATCCATTGAGGCATATGCACATGGTTGGCCAGTCAGCTGAGCAGAGCTAAGGCAGAGCTGAAGCAGAGCTGAAACAGACCAGAGCAGAGAGAAGCAGAACAGAGCGGAGCGGTGCGGAGCAGAGCGGAGCGGAGCAGAGCAGAGCGGAGCGGAGCAGAGCAGTGCTGAGCGCATTGCTTTTCAATTGAAAACCAATTTATAACAAAGTAACAAGCGATGCAAAGTTTCCACAACAAGTCGCACTTTCAATGCCCTCTCGATTGGTGGAATAGACCAAAAATTATAATTCTTTAGTCAGACAATGGAATGCGAGTTGACTTGATGAGGTCGAGAGGGGTTTAAGATATACTGTGAACCCCTTCGGAGTGCCGAAATCCTCTAGCTATCCTCTATTGAAATGTTTAAAATGGATCTTTTCAGTATGAATTACAAAAATAACGGTTTAACGGTTTTATCCTAACGGTTTTATCCTAACATTTATATAATTAATATATATGAATATTGGTGGCGCTTTCAAGACTCTGACAAGTATTCGAAAGGCTGCAGCAGGCCTATGACTGAATGCGAAGACTCGAATCAGTTAGTTAAGGTAGGGACAAATGATAAAAAAAAGAATAAAAAAAGCAGTTTCTGGTCAGGCCAGTGACAAGGCTTCAATGACGATGCGAGATGGACACCGACTAGGACTAGGACTAGGACTAGGACTGGCAGTGTATGGGGATGGGACTGAAGATGGTCATGAGAATGAGAATGGAGATGGGACCGGGGATGGGGATGAGGATGGGGCAATGAAAAATCGAACTTGAGCGGCTGTCAGCACTGCGCGAAGCAATTACCGGGCTGGATCATTTGATGGGCGACTTAAATTAGCATTTATCACATTGACAAAGTTGCCAGGCATTCGTATTCGTATTCGTATTCGTATTCTTATTCGTTCATTCATTCATTTACTCAGGCACTCATTTATTTCTCAGCAGCATTCGGTCTGTCATTCAAGCCAGGCTTAATGCAGCAGCTGTCAATTGGCATCGCCGTTTGTCAAATGGCTTGCGGTGGCTACAGTTTGCCAGCTACAGAGACACCCCCAGTCCCCAAATTGATGCGATAAAAGAGAAAATAATAGAAATAAAAAAAACCGAAGCAAATTCTGACAAGCTGCCAAACCTTATCAGCATATCATTGAGGAATTTCCAGCTGGTCATTGCCTGATAACAAATGCCTGCTGATGCCTATTGCTAATGCATTCCATTGGCCAAATTAATGCGCACTCCATGACATGGCTAAAACTGTTTCAGGGTCATGATTAACAGCTTTTCATTTGGAGCCAACATGTGTGCCCTCGACAGAGATAGATAGAGAGAGAGAGAGAGAGAGAGAGAGAGATAGAGAGTGCAAAGTGGCAGCATGAATTGAAGGTAAGTCCAAGCAGCGTCTTTAAGCTCGTTGGCCATAAACTGGTCAGCCAATTAAGTGGCCAGTCAGTCAGCTAGTCGGCCAGCCATCCTGCTGCTGCCTAAGGGGAGCAATCAGCAATTGCAGCACAGGATCTGTGGGGTCTACGGGCTCCGAGGCGTATAATTTTATTGTGATGAACTGATAATGTGACATTATTGTAGCTCATTTGTCAACAAATTACATCCGCTGAGGAAAGGTGGGCGTGGCGTGTGTTGTGGGCCTATGTATCAATCAGTGTGTACATAACGGCACCAAATTTTGGCAAGGATGTGCTCCCCACACACACACACACACACACATCTCCGTTACACACACATGTCCTGGCGCACATAATAAATGAATCGAGCATGCATTGAAAAAGATCAAAAGTGTCAATAAAACAAAGCAGACAAACAAACTGCTGCCAAACGATACCACATACAAATGCGTATCGGTATTCTCTAACATCCAATCACACACACACACTCACACCACACACACCCCCCCTCCCACACACACACACACAGTGATAACTATGTGTGTATAAATAAAAAGAGAATGAAAACACAGCAAGCGAAATGACAAAAGTGGCAAACGTGGCATAAATTACAGCAAGAGCAGCAATACTCGACACACACACACACACACACACACACCCACACCCATCTGTGTGTGTGTATGTTTAAGAAGCTGTGCCCCTTGACCATTTTAGTTTTTGGTTTCTTCCGCTGACTGGCTAACGCCACAAAATGCCCAAATATCGCAGCTAACAAGCGATTCTTGGCTGACATTCCAATGCCTCAGTTTGGTTATAGGGGGATAAGGGGACAGGGGGACAGGGGAAGTGAAGTGTATATGCTCAGCATTGACAAAGTAAATCAAGTTAAATTAAATGAATTATTGCTGCAATAAATGTGGACGGAGAGCCATATAAATTGTGCATGGCTCGCAGTCTGGCTGGCAGTCTGGGAAGAGTCTGCAGCCCAAAACAGAAGGCTGCTCTGCCTGAGCCACATAAGCACACACTCGCACACACACACTAGCACACACACTAGCACACGCACTTGACACTAAGGGTTGGAGGATGGTGGGGGGGGGGGGGGCAGCTTAAATGAATCGTTAAGCTGAACAAGTGGACAATGGCAAGCGTTGCTCTGCGCGCCTCTCAACGAGATTCTCAAACCGATTCCATTTTTGTTTTGCTTCGCTTTTGTTTTAGCCATTTTCAAGAGCACTTTGCAGTAGATTGTTTTCATTTCTATTTTATTTTCTTGTTTTTCCCTTTTTTGGTGTCGTACTCGCAGTGGAGCTAGGCAAACTGTGAAGTCTCAATTGACACCACTCAGTCCATAAACCATAATTAATATGCATGCAGCAGCAGCAACATTTATTCTCATATTGTGCGCATGGCTTTTCACACATTTGCCACATTTTTTTTTACTATATGAACTAGATGAGTATAGATTATCATCTAGTGCTTTATGTTGACTGATAATGCCTGAAGAAGATCAGTTTAGGGAGCTTTGCGGCAAGCCTCGTTATCCGTTATCCGCTATCCGCTGTCCGCATATCATTGATCAATATCGAAACTGAATAGGGTATTTTATCTTCTGCACGCTGGGCATAGAGTGTGTGTGTCTGGCTTTACTTTATTTTTTGTTATTCCTTTCGCTTGCGACGTTTTTACTATTTTGGACTTTGATTTATTTCAATTGCTTATAATTTCGAGCACGAGTTTGCCTCTCGACAAAGGACGCCAGGGGAGAGCGAGAGCGAGAGTGAGAGAGAGGTGTGGAGAGGGGCAGCAGGGATTGAGGCTAGCTGGACGCATAAGTAGAAATAAATAAAAATAGATTAATAGCCAACACGAGCATCCTCACAATAAATTCAACGACGCGCCCACAAATGAAATAATGGTTCAGCCCCGAAAGGATAATTCTACAACAAGCATAAAGCTGGCTCAATAACTGTATATATTACGCACACACACACACACACACACACACATGCACGTATATGCATATATATTGATATTGGCTTATGACATCATTAACTGTTACTGGTAAGTTGTATCTGGCAACTGGTAATTGGTAACTGGTAACTGGTATCTGGTAGCTAGTTAAAGTTGGGCAGAAGCGATATCTGAACTTAAATTTCCAGCCAAAAGTCGCTCAGCGTTGACACAATCAGCCAGCATAAGGATAACAGCAACAACAACAACAACAACAGCAACAACAACAGCAACAATAACATCAACAACAATTGAAGCAGCAACAACAAAAGCTTTTAAGGCCGCATACATTTTTAATGAAACGAAATGAGACCATTAAACATTCCACAGTCTGAGTTCGAGTCAGAGACTCGCTTCGTCTCCCACTTTCCTTTCCCTTTCCCTCTCTTTCTCTCCCTATATCACTCTCTGTCTGTGTCTCCTCTCTCTCTCTCTGTCTCTCTCACCTCTCGCTTCTTGCCTTTGCTCTTTTGTTGGACTGGGCCAGCCGTTGACTTCCTGTCTGCTGTGCTCATGGCCAATGTCGTACAGCGTTCTGCTTCTGTCCGCTTGCCCCGAACTTCCCCGCTCCCCACTCCCCGCTCCCACTCCCACTCCACGCTCCCCACTCCGCACGTCACCGCTCCCCACTCCTCACTGCACTTGCCGCCGCCTTTAGCAACAATTTAAAGTTTTATTAATTTTACCGCCCGTCTACCCATCGCCTTCAGTCCTTCAGTTCTCTACACACACAAACACACGCACACACACACACGCACACCCTGAGGAGTAAGGGGACTTGGAGCTGCGAGCGTTTCCCATTGTTGTTGCGAGTTATTAAAAAACAAGCAGCATGAAAAATCTTTTCTTAATTTAATATTTCTTTGTATGAATGAAAAAAAAAAATGCAAGAAAAAAAAATAAAGCTGGCAAAGAAAAGAAAACCAAAACAAAATGAAGAAAAACATGAAGCTAGAAGGAAGCACGCCGTTGACTTCCTGTAGCCTGCCTTACAAACACACAAACACACAAGCACACACACCTAAGCACACACACGCACATGACGTCTGACAGCTTAACTTTGATATGATTTTCCATTTATTTTCGCTGCTCCTTTTTTGCATTTAGTGGAAAAATGTGCGCGCCGGCTTTGGTTCTGGCTTAATTATTTGCCATGAAAAATTACTGAGTGCTCAACTGGGTCAATTACAGCGCCATCTAGCGGCAACAGGCAACATCATTTAATTACCCGAACGCCTCGCGGCATCAGCATTAAAGGTATTCTTAAAGTGCCGATAAAAAGCGCCTGCAGCATGCAGTCTGCAGCAGTTGCTTGCAATGCACAATCAATTTGTTAAACAGAGAGAAAGAGAGAGAGAGAGAGAGGGAGAGAGGGAGAAAGAGTAATAATTAAGACTAAACGCTTCTAAATTGAACGTAGAATGCAATTCATAAGAAGTGCATCGAATATTATGAGTAAAACTATGAGTACTATGAGTAGTATCAGTTGGTATGTATGTATTACATGAGATGTGACGAAGAGAGTGAGAGAGAGTGAGAGAGAGAAAGAAAGAGAGTGAGAGACATATGGAGAACGCAATTAAGAGAGTAATAAGTAAGAAGAGATTCTTCTAAGCTTAACGTAGAATGCAATCCATAACAACAGTAATGAGTATAATGACTATAACTGTGAGTACTATGAGTACTATGAGTATTATCATTGTTATATATACGACAAATAAGAAATATATGTGACAAAGAGTGAGATGGATAGAGGGAGACACAGACAGACACAGAGAAATATTTATGATTTTCAGGGAACTGTTATAAGTTTCAACAGCATTTTATGAGTAGAAAGAGTATTTCAGTTACTTAATTAGTTGATTGCTTTACGTGAATGCGAAGAGAATGCAGAGTGCGACGATAAGCTATGTTTTTAATCTTTCTCTCTCTCTCTCTCTCCAGCTCCATCTTACTGAAGTTGGACAGCGGTCCAAGGTAGCGAACCATTTGTTAGCCGTGTAATTTGCATGGCGCACCCAAATGGCGCCCAGAGGCATCGGCGACGGGTCCGCCAGTTTGACACATGCCCACAGCCACGCCCTCGCCCGCGCCCTCTCCTGGCCCGCGTCAGGTGTTGGGTGTTGCTCGACTCCTCGACTCCTTGACTGCTTGACCCCACGACACCTTGGCTCCTTGGCTCCTTGGCTGTCCGAGTGGATGCCTTGGCTATCCGCTTGTTGCCTTCTCACTTTTGATATTTTATTTCTTTTTGGTTTCTTTTACGCTTTTTTGTTGCTGCTGCTTTTTTTAGTTGCTTTTTTTAATTCGTTTTGCTTTTTTAATTGATTTCACTTAAAGTCTCATAATCGTGACACTTTGGCGCCTTTTAATTTGATTTTATTGGCCCTCAACATGCCAGGGGCAAAGAAGCTGGGGCCCAGGCAAAGCCTCAAGGCTGCCCGGATGCCGAAATGCCGGCACTCGAGGGCTTCAAGGGTTTGAGGGTTTCCCGGGTTCAAGGGTTGAACGAGTTGAGCCGCCTCATTGACGCGCTTTATAGCGGCGACCTCAGCGAACTTTATTATAATGTTACAAAAAAAGACACAAAAAAAAGAGCAAAAAAAAATTACAAAACAAAATAAAACAAAGCAAACAGAAAATAACATAAAAAGCAAGAATAGAAGTCGCATTGTTCGCATTCCTTTTTCATTTCTCTTTTTTAAATATTTTTTTATTTTTGTATTTTTGTATTTTTGTTTACATAGATATTTGATGGTTTTTGGCATTTGTTTGTTTCTGCGTCTGTTTGCTGAACGCGGCTGCTTTATTTTCGTTTTAATTTGCGTAATTGAGTAGCTCGTTTTAATTTCGTTGCTGCTGCCACTTGTTCTGCCAGTCTGCGCTTCTGCCCCTGCCACAAGGTCCGCTTCTTGTTTCTTATGTTGCCTTCGCCTTCGCTTTGTTACTTAAATGTTTAAATGCCCTTTGTGCACTTCTCATAAATGTGCCCGCGCATGCGGCGTATGCGTATTCCACTGCCAAGCTGACCCTTTGACCAATTGACTGACTGACTGAATGACTGACTGACTGAGTGACTGACTGAGTGACTGAGTGACTGACTGAGTGACTAGATGCCGAAATGGCTTTTAATTTCTGTTTCAGTTTCAGTTTCGGTTTCAGTTACAGTTTCGGTTCCGCTTGGGCTTCCTTTTAATTTGTTGTTGTTGTTATTGTTCTCTTCGCTGCGCACTTCAAAGGCCTGCGTATCCTTCGAGTCCTTCGAGCTCTGCGACTGGGACACATTTGACAAATGCGCCGCTGTCGTTGCCCGCAAATACTTAGTCAACGACAAATTACATTTAATTTAATTTCTGGCTATCGCTGTGTGAGTGTTGTGTGTGTGTGTTGTGTGTGTGTGTTGTGTGTGTGTCTCTGTTTCTGTGGCAACAACTGCCCTTTTGGCTACTTGAGAAGCGCCACCGTCTCGCACCGTTCAACCTTGGGGCAACTCCATGTTTGTCAACTTGTCAGTTTGTCAGGTCTGTCAGGTTTGTCCATTTGGCGCATTGAAGCATTTAGCCATCCATCAGGCGATCCGGGAAAGGCTAGTCCCGGCCAGAGACACTGCCGGCACACGGCACACGGCACACATAACTGATGATAAACTTGGAGCGGCGAGCGACGCGCTTCATTGCCATCCACCTTGTTTCTGTCCCACTCCCCTGGGCCATCATCCTCCAGCCCTTTTGGCTGCGGCACATTCAATCAGCGGGCGGCCATTGATGCCATTCATTTATATACAGCTAGGACCAGCGCTGCCAGGACATTTAATTTATTAAAGAATTTGTAAAGCAATAAGTTTGTTGCCCATTGGCTACGCCCAACGAAATCCAAACCAAACCACCACACTCTCCCCTCCTCCCACGCAATAGCCAGCTAGCTCCCAGCACCGAGCTCCCAGTTCCCAGTCCCCATTTGCTGACCTCCAACTGTTTAATTTCCATTTGGCATCCGACTCATCCTAGTCGATAATCGTTTTCATTAAGCGAAGCGACAGGGGGGCAACACGGCGGCTTAATTGCTATGTCTCCACTCTATTTCTCCACTCTCTCTATCGCCCTCTATCTCTCTCTCTCCCTCTCTTCTGCTATTTTTGGGTTCATGCTCCATCTAGTGCTACCCATCAGTCAAATGGACATTCGCACTAAGCGACACTTTTTAATTAAAACGTAAAAAGAAATTGCACGCAAATCTTGAATCGACTTCGACTTCGACCTCGACTTCCCTTTTCCCCCTTTCTCGCCCTTTTTTTCCTTTGCCCCCTTTCTCCCCCTTTCCCCTTTCACTTTGCCCTTTGTACTTCGACTTGGACTGTGAGTTGGATTCTTCAGCGTCAGCGCCAGACCACAAAAATTCAATCAAATCACGGCGCATAGCTGACAAAAACATTATCCTTAACTTCACCCAGCCCCCGCAAACCGCCCCTCCCCCCCCTCCCCCCTGCTTCCTATACTCAATTTCTCTGGCCAGACAGACATCATTAGGCAGCGGTGGGGTGGAAATTTCTCGGTGCCCAACGAAGGAAGGGTTCGCCTGTGAACATGAATGTGAATGTGGATGTGAATGTGAATGGGGTGGCTTACGTAAGGGGTTGTTTGGCGACGCACTCACTTTTGTCTTGGCTTACTTTACCTTACGTTACTTTATCACTCACGTAAGCAGCTACATATGCAGCTTATGTAAAGAAGAACGTGAGCAAAGAGTATTTGACGCAAAGCATTAATTTGATATTATCGATTGCGTACAACGTTAGGCTTATCACCTACGTTACGTTACGTCATGACGGAACGTACAATTCGAGTTGCAGACCAGATTTCAACGAGAATAAACTGACGAAATGTCGTAAGGAACTGCAAAACACGCAAGTTATTCTTGCGTATTACGTGCGAAGTGCATTGTTTGGCCAACGTAGAGGATTGAGGAGAATTGACACCGACACTTGTAATTGCTAGATAGATTCGTTGAGCGGTTCACATTCTGATTCACATTCCCATTCACATTCAGGTTTGAACTCATTCACACATTCACAACTGTCTGACCACAAGAATCCAATCAAATAGCAACACATTGAGTGACAAGGACATTAAACGGCCACCGGAGTCATCTTCTGCTTCTGCCTCTGCCTCTGCCTCATCCACTTCTGCCTCTGCTGCCTCTTGTTGCTCCTCTTCTACGGCTGCCACAGCTTCAGCTTCAGTTTCAGCTTTCAATTTGACTTTTGGGCTAGGGATCATTAGGCGGCATCCCTTCGGGGCCAAAGGAAGGGTTCATTCACTTGTGCGTTTGTTCCTTCGTTCGTTGACGTTTAGGTTCGTTGCATACCACACTCCACATGCCGTACGCCGTACGCCGTACGCCTCGCACTCTCGCTGCTCATTTGCGTAATGCGCAAATTTAATTTACCAAAACGCAGCAACGAAGTGTAACTCTGACACCGACACCACCTATACAAACCCCCGTCGCCCCCTCGTCTCTAGTCACGCTCTCTGCCCCATCTCTCATGACAAAAGTCGCTTACCCGCAACGCATTTAGTGCGGTCCGCAACTTATATTAAAGTGTGGCAAGTGTTTTGGGGGCAAGCTGCCCGGCGCACTCTCTCTCTCTCTCTCTCTCGCAATTTGAGGCAGAAAGCCAACGTTAATTGCGTGTATCCTCCAGCTGTGTGGCAAGTGCTCTGCTCCTCTCTCTCTCTCTCTTGCTCGCTTTCAGTGCTCGTTTTAATCAATTTTTAATTTAAATTTAATAGAGTAATACGCTTGCTCAAGACACCGACTTGAGTTGAGGGGGAACAAGGACGAGGAGCAGGAGGAGGAGGAGGAGGGGCAGGGGCTAGCTGGCAAATTGAGTAGCAGCCGCCGTGTTGCCAGCTTGTAAGAAGCATCAATCGTCGTCGTAGAGTGGAGGTGGTGCTGGTGGTGGAGGCAGTTTCGCTGGTGGTGGAGGCAGTGGTGCTGGTAGAGGGTAGTGCAGTGGAAAGAAGTGTGCCGCATTCCACGGGAGCTGCAGCAGGCAGGTCAGTGACGCCGCTGTCATAACAGCCGGCTATACCCAGCCTCCATTGAGGCATAGATAACATGAAGCACAGCTGACAGCTGCTGAAAGCACAAATATATTCAACTAGACACTTCCGATGTGGCATCCACTTACTTTCAACTGAAAGTGGCAGACAGTTCAATCAGCTTATATAATGTGTGCCACATAAATAGTGCATTGTCTTTGGACAGGGCATCCGCTCGTTGGGCACTCTCCACTTATTGTTGCTGCTGTTGTTCGTGTCATTTTACACGCATTCCTAGGTAAATAAGCTGCGGAGCATCACTAATGCGATGACGAGGACGAGAATGAGAACGGGAACGCTGGCCAACAGAATGGGGTTGGGATTGGTATGGGTATTGGAGATTGGAGATGTGGATGTCGATGTCGATGTCGATGACTTGGTCCGAGGGCAGCTGCTTCACTAAATGTAAATTTGCGCGTCATTTAATGTGAAAATGGCGGCTTTGGTTTTTGCGCAGTAATAGCAACAAGAACTTGAATGGCAAGGCAAAAGGGCAAAGGGAAAAAGGAGTTGGGAAATGGAAAACTGGAAATGGGAAATGGAAGTGGGCGTTTAGAGCTGGCAGAGATGGGAGTGTCGCTGGCAATGTGGGTTAAGGTGTCGCAGAGCTGGCAATATTCTCAAAAGGATTAAGTGATTTTACCAAAATTAACACAAATACGCAAAACACACACAAATGCAAACACACACCCACAGACACACACACACACACCAACGGAAGTGGAGATGGAAAGTGAAAGGCGGCAAGTTGCAAGTTGAAATAGAAAAGCGAGCCGAAAAACGGATTGAGGCACAGATTTTCGCTGTTTGGGCTGAGGATGTCAGTGTGTGTGTGGGTGTGTGTGTGTGGGTGTAGGTGTGTGAGTACTTTGGCCTTGGAGTCGCCTACGGACGTGGTGTCTGTGTGTGTGTGTGTTTGTGTGTGAGGGGCGTGGCTGGCATTGTCGTGAGCATTTTCGAGTTGCCGCAAATTGCGTGTTATTTTGACCATTATTCGAGGCTTAACATAATTCAATTTATGGGCGCGACGCTGTCGCTGCAATGTAAACTGATATACACAGCCAAAGAGAAAGCAGTTGCAGAGGGAGAGAGTGTGAGATAGAGAGGGCGAGAGAGAGAGAGAGAGACAGCGACATTTCGGCCAGTGTCAATTGGTTATTTATGCGAGCTTTTTAGATTTTAGCGGTTAATTAAAGCCCATTATTCCTTAATTGCTAGATTAAAATGGACTTTTGCAAGAGTGCGCTGACTTGCGAATGGCTATGTGGGTGAAGAAAGGGGGGGGGGGGGAGTGGGTGGAGGGGTTAGCATTTTAATGACTTGCAATTAGTTGCAAATTAGATGGAGCTTATCTAAAGTATGTGCTGCTACAAAAACTGTGAATCCCAGTCGAGAAAGTGAATAGGAGCGAGAGAGAGAGAGAGAGAGAGAGAGAGGGAGGGAAGTGTGGAGCGACAGAGATGGAGAGAGAGAGAGAGAGAGAGGAGCGGTAAAGTGTGGCTTAGCTGGTTGCTGCTTACTTATTATTAGGTCATTTTTGGTCAAAGCTCCCCAGGCTAAAATTAAAGCGCACATAACGCTCTAAATTACTGCGTGTGTGTGTGCGGGTGTGTGAGTGTGTGTGTGGCAGTGTGTGCCTGGTAGCTAGTTGCGGCATTTGTGTGCGTGTCACGCCTGCCCTCAACATCAATGTGGCTGTCAGCATCAAAATGTCCCTGGTGGATTTTTACATCAGCTCGCTGCAGACATCACAGTTAAAGGCAAGTTAAGCAACGATGGGGAAGGGGCGGTGGGTGGGGCACGATTGCAAGGGGTATCTGTCTGTCTAACTGACTATTGCAGCTGTCATTTGTCAGGCAAACCAGTCAGCCATTCAACCAGTCAACCAGCCAACCAGCCAACCAGCCAGCCAGGAAGCCAGGCAATCAAAAAGGCCCACCACCTGCACAAAAAGAAATAAAACCACAAAAAAAAAAAAAAAAAATGGAAAACTTATCTAAAATTTAAAAAATTGGCGTTAGCAAAAAAAGTTTGTTTTTATGAAATAACTAAGCTTACAAATTGATTTTGTGAAAAAGTAAAACTCATATATTTTATTTGCACAAAGCAATTTCATTCTAGTAAAAATAATAGTGCAATTTTTGCGAAAAATTGATCAAATTTAGATATGGAAATATTCATTGAATTAAGAATCACTTTTTACCATGAAATTGTTCAATATTTTTTTTTACTATTTTATACATGAAATTAAAAATATTTGTATAGATGTATTTATATATTTATAATTGACTTATGGAAAACAGATGTTCTTCATTTTTTCTGGTTTTGTTTTAGTTTTGCAAAAATGTGGGTCTTTTTTCTGAGTGTATAACCGTATTTTTCAGACAGAGCATTCGCTCAGGCGCCGGCCGGCAACTGCATTTGTCCACTTTGATTGTCATAATTGCATTCCCCCCCTCTCTCTCTCTCTCTCTCTCTCTCTCGCTCTCTCTCTCTCTCTCTGTACATGTGTATGTGTGTGTGTATGTGTATGCGTGGTACGCATCGCTGGCTAACAATGCAGGAAGTTAGGCAGGTAACCAGACACAGGTCACCAGTGAACAGGCTGTTAGTCAGCCAGTTAGTCAAAGGCCCGAGGTACACTCAATTGTCAGGAGGCAAAAGGAATAGTGGGCGAGGGCAGGGGGTGTGTGTGCGTGGGAGGCAGGAAAGTTCCTGACAGCAACAATAAAATGATAATTGGCTTGGATAATGTATGCAATTGCCGTAATAAGCGCACTGCACATCATTAGTTATTAATGGGTCTGCTCATGCAACAGAGGGGGCACCATAAGGGGGCAGCAACAGCAGCAACAGCAGCAACGAGGGGGAAGGGTGTATGTGTGTCGGGGAGGTGAGTCTGCTGTTAAAAATTCCAAAAAAGTATGACTGCCATATATTGTTGCCGAACGACGTAAAATGGCCGCTGGCAACAAGTGCAGCTGAAAATCATGAATTATTAGCGACGCAACTGCTAATTGAAAAAGTCAGTGAGGTAAAAGCACTTTGACATAATTTAGCCAAGCACTTAGTACACTGTGCTGACTGCCACCTGACAACATTTGTGCACACTTATGCAGAATATAGCAGACAATCGTTCCGACGTGAAAAGTCCAATAAGCTATATTTTTAACAGCCAAATACTCAGCGTCCTTTTCAATTTGTTCTAGTCCATACTATGTGGTCTATATATATACATATATATATAGAAAACTCTATTTGAAAATTGGTTTTTGATCAACTCAAAAACAAAAACGAAAACACATTGATCGATTCTGTAAGTCTGGTTTCACTTGTTGGACTGTCAATTAGTATTCTCCGCAGATTTTCCACTTTGTCAACATTGAATCGACTACTTTCCTTGGTTATGATTTTGATTAACCAATGGTTTCGCATTCCATAAGACTGTAAGCTTGAACGCAATAAGCAATCTTAAAGGACAATCAAATGCTGGCAAGGATTGGAGAGTGTGCGGGGGGTGGGGATCGGTTGGCAGTATTCAACCATAATGTCGAGTGGGGATTATGAAGCGGAAACGATTACTTTCAACCTGCTGCTAACGAGTGCTTAACGCAACGTAACGTAATGCATGTGTTGTGCTGTTACGTGACGTAAGAGCCAGTATTGAACGCAATCAGTGTTACGTAAGCCGGAGCGTTATTCGCCGCCACATCGTCCTCAACATGCTACGGCTTATTATTATTATTACGCTTGAATTTGACCGCTGCACACAACAGATGGCGCCACCTAAGCATCAGCACACACATCCACGCCCCCCTCTCGGACATGCTTTGACACCCCGCGTGCTTAAAAGTGCAGTTCGCTGTTTGCTGAATTTATGCTGCTTTATATATCAAGATTTTCTTCTTCTTTTTTTCCTTCATATATGTATATATATATATATATGTATGCACATCCATATAATGACCTTTTATCCCTGCATAGCAAGTACTGAGCGAGCGGAGGGGTTCTAGTTAGTTCAGAGTTTCTAGGCAACTGATGCTGCTGCTGCTGCTGCTGCTGCTGCTGCTGCTGCTACTGCTTGTGCTGCTACTGCTTCTGCTGATGCAGCTTAGCCTGGCTTTAGTCTCTATGAATGCAATCCGTAAAGCACAAAAATACAAATCCACAAGCGGTCTCCAGCCACCCAGGGGGTAGGGTGTTGGAGGAAGGGTGCCATCATGGAGAATAGTTAGTTATTTTCTTCATTTTTTTCATTTTTTTTTCCAGCGCCTTTGCCATTGACATTGCCAAGAGCAACTAGAACTTCAGCTACATTTTCTTCCTTGGCCATTTCCACGGTGCAACTGTCGCACATTGAAACGTTAATCGCATTCGCTGCTGCCTGCTGCTGCGTCTGCTGCTTCAGTGGCTTCTGGACTTCGGGCAGCTGGAGGGCAAAGGCCGTCATAGTTCCACTTCACAGTTGGACGCCAGCAGGGGGGACAACCCCCATCTAAAGAGCAGCGCAACCCATCGCAGTTCCACCCAAAAATAAGTTCAACGACAACGTTTGCGATGATTACTTTTGGTGGTTGTTCCCCGTCCTTCCCCTCACCCTGCCATTCGACATTACCCATCACCCAACCCTACTAACCACTAGACCATTGCAACGTCCCTTTGTTGTACGTGTGGTCAATGACATTGACTTGGGAGGCAGCATAGCAAAAATCAATGCAGCGGCAATTTTGTTACTTCGCCCAAAAAACCAGATTGCCAAAAGGCAGCCAAAACCACCGACGGCTCAAAACTGAAATCAAATTTTTGCTGAAACAACGAGACGTGCTGCAACTGAAGTCATACATTAAATGCTTTTGTGCAGATTCTATAATATGATATTCGAGAGGTAAAACCAAAAGAACTTCAAAATATAATCTCATTGTGCTGTTCCACATTCAATTCGAAATGGTTTCGTTTCATATTTTTAACTTAATCAAAAGCAACCGTCAAAAATGAGTCAAATAGCCATTCAAAATAAAGTAAAAACAAGTAAGAAAGCTGTAGTCGAGTAAGCTCGATAGCATTAATCGCTATCGGAAATCGAAATGTATCGATATTCCTGAAAAGGTGACAGTTATCCATAAAATAAAGCAAACTTTATCTACGTTATCTGTTACTCAAGAACCTATATTCCAAATTTGACTCGACTCGGCTGTTGATCCTGATCAAGAATATATAAACACTTTATGGGGTCGGAGATAAGCATCTCCATTAACCATTATACCCTTTTTACCCCTTTTTGTAATGGGTTCGGGGTATCAAAAGAGTGCAAGTGAGGGAGAGAGAGAGAGAGAGAGAGAGAGCGAGCAGGATATATGTGGGTCCCGAATATTCACTAGCAGTAAATAACTCGGAAACGACGTTGAATATAATAATTGTGTATTTAAGATTATTATCGGGTAGGAAACTCACTTCACTATATATTTTGTGATTTTACAACTTTAATTAGTTGGTTGCGTAAGCTAAACTTGCGTGCGTTTCTGGCGAGATCTTGGCACTGAATAATCGCGGAACTCATCACCATTCTCTATTTGGGCTCTCAATGTCTACTCGTCTCTCTGTGTCTCTGCCCATTCCTCTGTAAATAGTCCACAAAGTCGGCTTGATGTGTTGGCATTCGCTCATTAATTTCTTGCAGATTTACTTTTGCTCTGCGCTAATGAGGCGACATGTTTCCAACTAATTTCATTTAGCCAAAGCAGGGCCCCAAGTCAAAGCCACAACCTGCTCGCCAGCCTCCCACTTTTTGCATACACTTTGCGAAAGGATATGCTAAATTTGCAGCACAATATAATCAGCAGAATCATCCATAAAAATCTAAATTAAATTAAAATAAAAGAAAATTGTCTGATGCCACAACTTATTCGATTCTTTCTGTTAGTGATATAATTCAAATGATAGAAATAATTAAATGTAGTCTTTGAACAAGTGGAATCGGAATGATTTGCCTGAGCAACAATTGTGCCCAATGACATCGAGGGTATACAATATTTGACAAACCCATGGGAAAGTTTTCTCCTGGTTTTGTTTTCTATTTTTTTTTTTTTTCTGCTTTTTTCGTTATGTTTCTTTGCTATGCTGTTGACTTTGAGGCCCAGCCCGAGTTGTAGGCCAGTTTTGCCCGACTTGCGGTTAAAAGCAATTAATTTTGCAGGTTTATTATTGCCCTGGCACATCTTTGCCTGTTTGTCATTTAAAACGATATTTATCATTGTTGCCGGCTTCAGCTCATTTGCATACTCCAAAAAGGGGACTCTCCTGCCAAAGGAGGGGAGCTGAAACTGAGACTGGCTCTGGCACTGCCACTGCCACTGGAACTGGAACTGGGAGTGTCATTTGCCCGATAACTTTTACTACGTTATTTTTAGTATTTCCTTTTTTTGTTATAATTTTCTATTTTTTTGTTGTTTTTTGTACCTCCTTTTCCCGTTGTTTGCTTCCCTGTTTGTCGTTTTTGTGGTGCGGAAGCCTGGCAGCTTTTTCACTTCATCAATTAACCAAAGGCAGCAAAAATGTGTTTTTGTCTCTAATTAGCATGCACATAAACAGAGCGAATCCTATTAGGGACCCACGCCACCCACAGCAGCCCCACCACCCCCACCACCACAAAGCCCGAGCCATCAAAGTTGTAAAAACCGAGCAATAAATACTTTGGCAAGTGGGCGACGGCCATCAGCCCTCAGCTCGTATATGTGCGTCATTAACAGAAAGAGGCAACGAGACTGAAACAGAGAGAGAGAGACAGAGAGAGAGAGAGAGAGAGAGAGAGAGAAAGAGACGAAAAGTAGTGGTGGGACAAATTGTGTGTAGCAAAACAAGTTAGTAAGAAGCCCCGAATGAACCACACACTTCGATTAGAAACCCCTTTCAAGAAACCCTCTTAAAAAAGACTTGGCTTAAACTGCCCAAATGCTATATAATTTATACACAGATATGTATGTATGTGTGTATGTATATATGTAAATATGTATGTGCATTCTCAAGCTCATTCCAAATACATTGAATTAATGATGAAATATAGTTGAACTGTATATGTGCTCAAGTATTCATTCCCTTTACAACTGTTTCACTTTATGATTATGTATTTTATATTGCGGTGCATAATGTCCTTAATCTAAACAGAGCCCTAACCTTAAGTGGCTATATATATAATATATATGTATATACACATATGAACCGTTTCGAGTACTCCGTAATGACTAAAATGGACTCTATCATGTAATCAATTCAGATTCCTCCATTTCTACGTGAGTAACTTCTTCTTCCTGGTGCGGCTTAACTAATTCATGCTAATTATTTTTTTAGTCTGTTCTTTCTTATAAAATTGTCTTATATTTTAATTTTAATTTAATTTTAAATCTTTAATATATTTGCATCAATTTGTGACTTTCTGTATTTGGCTTGTGTCGACTGACTTTAGGTGACATTAAACAAATAAATAAATGATCAAACAGCATAGCTCGAAGAGCGAATATATCATCGGTGAACTTTTGCTAAGCTCGGAAATTAGATTTAAGCAATATTGAACTGGTAAGTTGGCATCAGCTTGAGGATACATCAATTAAAAAGCAGACACTGCAAATATTATTTGCTTATTTGTATTGAGTTCGCAGTGGTAAACAAAACCGACTTGAATCAATTCATTTGCACTGGCTAAGTTGACAAATATTTGCATATTGTTTGAGAACTGTGCGTTATGCTGCACGGAGATACTTTTCTTTTGTGCTTGCATACCCATGTACATATGTATTTGCATTGAGTGCAGCGAGAGGTTGGCAAGCAGCCCAACTGAGGGGTTCATTAGGCCAGAAGCCCCCGTGTGGACAGCGGGCAACCGTTTCCCATGCATTCCATAGATGTCTCCAACTTAAGTGGACATTTCATTGCGGGTGTTCTGCATCGCGAAATGAAGCTGTGATTGTAACTGCAACTGCAACTGCAACTACAAGTGTGACTGTGAATGTGACACAGTATCTAAACAACCACTTAAGAGACCCCAGCTAAAGCCTACACTGAGATGTGATGACCCCAATATATTCGTCACAAATGTATAAATAAATTTCTGAAATTTTCAAAAAGTTCATATAAATTCAGAAATATATATATACGTATATATCTTTTTTTGGCGCTAAGGATTAGTCGGTTTACGATAGTTCAGTTGTTGGAGTGTAGCCTTCAAATGCCCTTGTTTCACTGTACCGGTTTCAGTTGGCTGCTCGGTGTTTTCTGTTTGCCTACAGCATTTCAGGTGCAGCAATCTGGGGATCAGCTGTGGGGAAGCGATACAGATGGTTTAGGGTCCGTTGTCGGTGGACAGGGGGATTGGGGTTGTAGAGATGTCATGAGGCTTGCTTACGCATGTGCGAAAGCCAGTGGGTATCTAAAAATGACAAGCATATGCTCGAGATACGGATACGGATGCGGCAAAGCCAATTACCTGACTCGTTGCCACCTGCCCCGCGGCTACTTTTGGGAAATACAACAAAACTGGCAGCTGTTAGCTGGTTGCTGCTAGCTGGTAGCTGGTAGCTGGTAACTGGCGGCTACCGTCGTCTCCGTGGGCCATGCGACAAAATTGACTTTTATGCTTTTGAGAATTGTCGTCAGTGACACAGATACAGATTTAGATATAGCTACAGATAGAGTTACAGATACAGATACAGAAATAGATATAGCTGCAGTTACAGATACGGAAAGAGCAGCAGATACAGTTACGGAGACGGCTACAGATACAGATATAGATGGAACGGCTGTCTGCAATTACAACAGATATGACCAGCCCGACGAGTCACTTGATGTCGATGACGTCGACGATGAGTGCGACGATGGATGCTGTTGGTCGCTGCGCGGGAAGAGCAAAGCCAGCAGCGGGTGCAACCAAATCCACATCAAAAATCCCATCCAGCAGCTACAAAATTGCTGCGTGGAAATGCGCCAGCAAATTTAAATGCTAAACGCGAGAACTTTTGGTAAACAAATAATGGCCAATTGTATTTGTATATGTATGTGTGTATATGTGTATATATATATGTATTTGTATATGTATGTGTTTATGTATGGGTACTCCCAAAGCAGTGGGTTGCTGGGTTGGTTGGTTAGTCGGGTGGTTGAGTGGATTTTGCTACGATTTGTTTGCGTTTAGGTGTCACTACCAATTCCGTGGGCTGCGTATATTTGTATCTGTATCTGTATCTGTATCTGTAGTGCTGTAGCTCCGCAGCGCTTTATCTTTATCGGTTTATGTTGGTCAAAAGCAGAGAATTAAAATTCAAATTCCAATTCATCAAGATAATCGCATTTCAGAACTTTTATTTGCCAACGAGCGCAGAGAAATCACATGTGTGTGTGTGTGTTTGTGTGTGTGCGTATGTGTGCGTGTGTGTGCATATGTGAGTTTCTGTTTGTGTAGCCCGGGCAGCGGATGTTGTAAATATTTGCAAATAGCCATCGCTGCAGCACCAACTTTACTGCTCCATCCCCAATCCTCAGTCCCCAAAAAAAAGCACCCGTTCCCGAACCCTTTGGGAGGAACCCTTGTTTGTTGTATCTAAAGCGCTAACTGTGCTGCTTGTTATTAAACACACCCACACACACACAGCCACACACACACACACACACATTTGACATCGAGTGAAGAGGGGTTTTTAGGGCCAATTATTATTAATTGCTTTACAGATACTACAAACAACGAGCCCGCAGCGCCTCCAACACCAACACCAACACCAACACACACACACATACACACACACTATAAAAACTGGCAAAAAATAAAACAGAAAACAGAAAACAACAACATCAAAAAAGAGGCAATTCTCTGAAGCTTTAAGTTGTGCAATGGCACAAGCGATTTTGATATTTTATGGCTGCATTTAAAGTGCATAATCCGACGTTTATTATCAGACAAGCGGAAAACTGAATAACGAAATTGATAGTCAACCGGAATGAGACTTAGTCAAAATAATAATACTTTTCGCATAAATATACATTGTATATATACATATATGTGTGTGTGTGTGTGTACACTCCGTGCCACTTGAATGGCACACCTTGCCAACTTCTGCAGCCCCAAAACAAATATAGATCATTTGTAATTAGCATCAAAACAGTCTACTCTAAAACATACAAGAAATTACATATTTTATAGAAATTAATTTTAATCTGTAGTTAATTTAAGACGATTTGATACTCAATTGAGCTCTGCTTGTTAAGAACAACCTATTAGAATATTAAAGCAGAAGGTCTCTGATATTGAGGACATTTTGAATTGTCTTAAAATCAAATTGTGCAAGTGTGCTACTCAAGTGACTCGAAATGTACGTACATATATACATACATATATGTATCTATATTTCAGAATATATATATGTATATATATATTTATATGTGTGTACATGTATAATAATAATGATCCTCATAATCATAATATTCAAAAAGTAGTCGAAGATGAATGGAAGGGGACAGTTCATTGCCGGCAGACAATGAGTCAAAACTGCCGTTAAGTCTGAGCCTCATTCCTAAATTGTCGAGTGGATTTTCCAGCTGGACAGGCAACCAGACAGCCAAACAGCCACCCAGCCAGTCGAGCAGGCAGCCAGGCAGGCAAACTCTCTCAACTGGCAGCAGCTCAGCATGCCAGGCAGCTATGGAGCTACTCAGGCGGTAAATTGACAGCTCCAACAATTTGAATAATCATACACAAAATATTAAATGCAAAAAAAAATTAATTGCACAACGGAACAATGCAACAAGCCAAACTAATAACAATTTGCACTTGGGCCTCAAATCGAGTGCATATTTTAGATCGATGTCGATATTCGCCTACTGCTGACACTTGTGAGTTGTACAACAGATCCTTTACGTTAACTGAACCCGGAATAAAAGCCATAAAAATCAGAGACACCAACTATACCTCTTAGGCAGCTGTAATCAAATTCAATCCAAGCAAATAATATTAATGCGGAAGAGCAGAATCAGAATACCCATTTGACTCTTGACAGAACATTGTAGACTAATTGTGGACATCTAGCTAAGCTGGGCATAATCAGTGACGGAATCACCCGATTATGTATGGCAATGAGGAGCAATCCTTAAGGCACATTATAACGGCTTGCAATCCTTAATTCGTGCAAGAATTAGAGCTTATGATAGAGCTACAGGCTCAGTATCGGCAGCTGTGCGAGAATGTCTTTGAGATTGTTATCGGTGTCGCCTTGCAGCGAAGTGGAGGCGATTGCAAGGCAAAGTGGGGTAAGTCTTCGGGCGCAATTTCAGACAAAGACACAGACCAGCTTGTAGCCTTAATGCGTCAAAAGGATAATCGCGCTTAAGCTCTGAGTGCGATGCTAGACTGCCGCTTGAAAGTATGCCGCATTAAACGGCCACCTGTAATACGCAACGGAGCCAAAAAGTATGCCGCACAACATGTTCGATGCATAACATGTTGCGTTCCACACAGTACTTGCCTTCCACTGTTTCAACTACTCGCAATGCTATGCAGACACTAACAGATAACAGAAACAGTTAGTGTTACTGTGACTGTTACAGTGACTGTTACTGTTACTGTGAGTTTTGCTGCAGTTATTATGACGATTATGGAAGAAGAGGCCTTTCAAAAGGAAAGCAATCCCTAGCCAAAGGAAAATAAATAAGATTTTATATATTTGTTTTGCATTTGAAATCTTTATTAATTTTTCTGCGTTTTTCGTTTTTGTGTTGAATTTCTCATTAAATTAATTATAGTTTTAAAACGTTTTTAGTTTTGTTGTTTGTTTTTTTTTTCGTATCATTAATAATTAATATGCATAACGTTACTTACAGTAGATTTACTTAAATGATACAATAATAATCATAATTTAATGACAATAATCCGCAAACGTTTCGTTCGAGAACGTTTTTATTCAATAATGCCTATTTTCAAGTTGTTGCAAGTGTGTGTGAGTGTTTTTTTTTTTTTTGTTGTTTGATTTCTTGTTATAATTTTTATTTTTATTTAGTTTTCATTTGTTTTGCGGTTGTATTCATTTAACGGTTCCGGTTCCGGTTTCGTTTTCGCTTTCTCTGCTGATTTCGGGCGGCACTTTAGTGCACATTGCTGTCTCTGCGCTCTCTTGTGGTTTATAGTTTTATAAAATATCACATTTTAAGCTTTTTTTTTATGTAAAAAACAAAATAAAATATAATTATATTAAAGTAAATTGCATTGACAAATAATACAAAGAGCAAAAGGACGAACACAATGAATTATATAGTAATTATAGTATTTATAGCATAGCAAAATGAGCTCACAAAACTTTGAACGCAAGCAGCTGTCAAATTGTGTGTAGGTGAGTGTGCGTGTGTGCGTGTGTGTTTGTGTGTGTGAGTGTTGTGTGGGTGTGTGTTGCAGTTTTCTGTTCTGTTTTGTGCTAAATGTGATACCTTCTTTTTGACTTTTGTTAAAAGTTTTGGTATTTGAATAGTTACGCTGTTTGTTTTTATTATTTTTAAATCCAATATTTAATGCATTTCATTTCGATTTTTTTTTTTATTTTTTTATATTTGTTTTTATGCTTTACGTTATGTAGACATTTAAAACTCTGCTAAGTGCAGTTGAGAATTTAAAATTTTATATACTTGTGTGACTCTGTGTGTGTGTGTCTTTGTGTGTGTGCATGCGTGCGTGCGTGCGTGTGTGTGACTGTGTGTGTGGGTGCCAAAAGTGATAGTGACGAATGATAAAATTGCCCCACTATTGTCACCCAGTGTTGCTCTGCTTTTGTCTCTCTGTCTCTGTCTGTCTTCTCTCTGTTTTGTGTGTCTCTTTCGGTTTGTATTTTGCTTTTGCATTGCTACAATTTAATTTTAAATGTTTTATTACATATGTTTTAGCTTGTTTTTTGTTTTGTTTTGCTTTGTTTTGTTTTGTTTTGTGTTTTTGTTTTTGTTTCTCTGCACCGAATTAATTTAACTTTTGCATATCATGCTTTCTGGCGCAATGACAAATACAGTTATATTTTTGTTTCGATTCCTTTTTTTTTTGGCGATATTGTGGCGAAAGCGAATTGACAATCACTTGTAGTTTTCAATTCGCATTCACTTTAATTTAAACATCAATAAGCTAATCATTTCATTGTTTTTGTTTTTGTTTTTGTTTTTGTTTTTTGTTATTTTGTTTTTTTGTTTTTCTTTGTTTTTTTTATTCATTCATTTTTGTTTTGGATTTTGTATTGACGTTTATGTTGTTGTTTCCTTAAGTTCAGTTAGTTGCACCACATGTAGGGAAGTTGGGAGGTGGGGTGGGGCGGGGTGGGTTTTGTGTATTTAGTAGAGAAATGCATAATGCACGTTTACAATAATGACAGCTTTACAATGTTCCATTAATGTCTGTTATTAAATCCATCGTGTATACATCTATATATATATATATATATATATATATATATTTATATATATTTGTATGCATTTTTTGTAAGACACATTTTTCAATAAGTAAGTGAAGAACTTGACAACTGTCCGACGGTCAGACAGTCTGTCCCTCTGTCGAATAGCACAACTAGATACACAAAGTAGCTAGACATATATGTGTGTATGTATGTATGTACGTGCGACTATGTATGCATGTGTGCATGTGTGCATGTGTGTGTGTGTATGTAGTTTTTATGTAGTATGTGTGAACTGTGTCGATTTCTCTTTAATTTAATTCATTTATTTTCTCTCTATCGTATAAGTAGTTGCTTTATTTGTTTGCTCTTCACTCGAATGCAGAATACATCAAGTTGACAGCCATTGACAAATACTAATAATTTGCTTTACTTGCAATTTACCTTCTCACTGATCCCCCTTTTCTTTCCCCTTTCTCTATGTTTTGCCGATTCTGCTTTTTAATTGTATTATTTTGTTTTTCATTGTTTTCTGTGCGTCAATTAAATGTGTAACGTGTCCAATTTATTTACAGTTGTTTAACACTCAGAGCTAAAGTTTTACTAAGAATTATGTATGTATATAATAATAATGTATATATATTTAAAAAAAAAAAAAAATCCTTTTAATATATATGATTTTTTATTTTATTATTTTAAAAATGTTGCCAGCGGCGTTTTCCATCAATATATTTTATCTCTATTTACAAGCATTGCTAGTTTATAAATAAAAAAAAAAATTGTATTGATTTATATATATATACATATATATATATATAATTATATTTAAGTTTATAGATTTTGATGCATATATTGATAATGTTTGCCATATTTGTGTGTGATTTTTCTTTTCAATTTTTAGTTTTACATTTATGTTTTTATTTTTCAAATAAATGTGCTTAGGTTATACAATTTCTTGGCCAGGCCAGGCCAGGCTAGTTCTACATGCATATATCTATATTATTATTATTTAAAAAAAAAAAACAACAATTCTCAATTCTTAATCTAGAGGGACAACACACACAAAAAAAAATATGCATTTCACATATGTGGTTTATTAATGGTGTGGATATCAATTGCTTATGTACATGAATAAATACGCGTATGTGTGTCTGTTTGTGTGTGTGTGTGTGTGTGTGCAGTATTTAAATTCTACGTATGTATTTATAAGTATATGTAGACGTATCCCTAACATTTATAGCGTGCGCCCATTTGTGCCAGATATCAATGATTAATACATATATTTTGAATATATATATCGAACATTATGCTCTGTGCTCGTAAAGTTTGCTCAATTTGCATAAACATCTATATGGTATGTGTATACATATGTATATGTATAGGTATATCGTATTATTACACACATATATGCTATTCGTATATATACTATATGTAGGTTCACACATTCGTAAATACATTTAACACTCAAATCGATTATCGATAATTATTAATCGTTTATTATTATTTTGTTGTATGTTTTGCATTATTTAGATATCTACTGGATATCTATTAAATTTACTATATTTTTTCTTTCCAGTTGATGCCTATGGGAAGAAGAAGCTACCATTAAAACTTAATCCGTATCCGTAACTAATTCCGCCTCCGTCTCTGTCTTCGTCTCTGTCTGTGCCTCTGTCTCTGTCTCCGTCTCCGTCTCCGTATCTGTCTCCGTCTCTGTTTGTGTGTTCGTTTGCGTTTGTGGGTCTGTCTCCTTATCGCTCTCGTTGTCGTCTTCCGCAATGGAGTACAACACCTTGTAGCTAGTCTGTGGTTGTAGGTACCTTGCGTTTCGCTCCGATGTCCACCAGTTTGTGATCCGCACTCACAACATCTCCGCCAGGGAACCATAATGCTCGTTATAGATTGGACGGCTGCACTCCTCGACGGCATCGTACTTATAATGGCGACTGCGGCCAGTGTGACCGTAGCGTTGCCTTGTCTGCTGCTTCTGCTGCTTTTGTTGCTTCTGCTTCTGTTGCTGTTTGTGGCTAGAAATGTGGCTGTGGCTGTTGCAGTTGCTGCTGCTGGTGCTGCAGCTGCTGCTGCCGCTGCTGCTGCAATAGTTGCTGCTGTGCTTCATTGTTGGTTGCTGCTGGTAACGCTGGTGTGAATGCGGATACGAATCCGGATGTGGCTGATAGTAGTGGATGGCATGGCATGAGGCAGTCTTTGAATTGTATTCCTGCAAGCAGAGAAACCATTGAAATTGTGAAATCAACTTTAAACATGCAATATATATATGTATATATATATATATATATATATATATATATGTATAGCTGTAAATACAACGTGAGAAGATAGAAATGTGACATGGACACACTTTCAATTCAAACACTAAAACATTTAGATGCAGCATCATCGCCATTTGGGAAACTCTTTTATTTATCATTCATCATAAATGACATTTCGAAAACATTGAAAAAGGTTTTTATTTTGGCTTTTAAATATTATTCAGTTGGCATAAAATCACATTTCGAAAGATTACTAAAATATACTTTAATATTTTATTTTATTTTTAGTTTTTTTATTTTTGAGTTATTTGTTGAAGAGAAAAGTGAAATATTTCCTGCTTTCAATGACACTATTAGCAAAGAATTATTTTTTGAGCTTATTGAAACATTCAATAGCCATTAGAGAGAGAGAGAGAGAGAGAGAGAGACAGAGAGAGAGCGAGGGAGAGAGAGAGAGAGAGAGGGAGAATGAGGTATTTTGAGAAATCTGTTGAAAATATGCAAGTTTTTGTTGTTTGGCAAAATCTGTGAAGAAAATGTACAATTTTTTTTACATCTCTCTCTTCCTCTCTTTCTATCTCTATCTATCTATCTCTCTCTCTTTCTGGCTCTCTCAGTATCGTACTGGCTGTCCAGCTCTGCCGTCTGTCGTCTATGTCTTTTGCCCCACGTAGGTTAGCAAAATGTTGCCAAAACTGTCGCTCCAAATTGCCAAACGGTTTCTTGTTGCATTTATTGTTGATGTTGCTGTTGTTGCTGGCGCACTGCCCACTGCACTGTCTATATGTATACGAATCGGGGTGTGTGCGTATATATATATATATATCTATATATGTATGCATAACGTTAAATAACTGCTTTAAGGTCGCACAAAGTTACATCTACTTCTACTTCTTGTGTTACAGCAGCTGCCCTGAAGCCGCATACAGATTATCAATAAATTGCATCTGACTGCCAACGCAGACAACGCAGTTAGTACAGCATCCCTTACGTCCCCCCTCCCCCTAACACCTGCCATTCCCTACCTTTTTTTCAACCCCTCCCCCCCTTGCAAGCACAAAAATGATTCACTTTATTATGAAAAGACACAAAATTTTGGCCGCACTTTATTCCCATTCTCCCTCTCTCTGACTCTCTTGCTCTCGCTCTCTCTCTCTCTAGCTCTCTGCCGCTCTCTCTCTCTCTCTGTCTCTCTTGTGGAGCTCTCAAATTCATGTGTGGGCACTTTGTTCTAATTTATTTATTGCTGCATGCATGTACAATATAATTTTATTGGGTGTCTGGCCAGCTATGGATGCAAACTTCATCAACAAATTTTATACAATACTCCTACCTTCCCCCCCTTCTACCCCTCACCGACACCTTTGTTGTCCCTTGGTGTGCGCACACACACACACACACACACACACACTTGACCGCATTGCAAGCTTTAACAATTACGTTGGAAAATTTGTGAATAGTCAATAGCATGAGTCGCTGTGAATTTGATACACTTGCCAACCACAAGCACACACCCATACACAGACACACGCACACACAGACACACACACATGGACACAGGGACAACGCTTGACATTTGGCGCCAAAGTTATTAAGCGGATATAGACGAGCTGCGTTCTTCTACTAAAAGCGGCTTAAGCACCAGGCAAATGTTTCACAACGACAACAAACACAACAGTACACATACACATACACACACAAACACATGCATGTGCGTGTGGCAAAAGGTGCTCTTCATACAAACACACACACACACGCACACACAAGCACATAGAGTGACTTCCCAACCCTCCGGGCAGGCAGCTTTTTGTTTTAAGTTTATTGATGTCGACGTGCGTTTTTCATGCCTCAGCACACAGACAAAGAGAGAGCGAGAGAGACAGCGAGACAGCGAGCGAAAGAGAGAGTGCGAATGGACAGCAGAGAAGATCAGAGCAGGTAGGTCGGCGACGTAGGTGGGGGTTGGGGAGAGGGGATTGTTATGGCAGACGCGTCTGCGACGTGACAAAACCCATTATAGATGCGACCGCAAAGATAACACTCTGACTCTGACTGAGGGACTGGCGACAGCAGAGGCAATGGCAGTGGCAGAGGCGTAGTCCAAGGTCTGGCGGGGGCAAGGAGTAAGGAGTGGACAGCTGATGTTGCTGATGCTTGTGTGTGTGTGTGAGTGTGTCTGATGTGTGTATGAATAGCAATGATGCCAACATAAAAAGGTTAAAACATAAAATACCCTACAATCGAAATAACCCACCCCGTTCCCCACCCACAACAAAAAAAAAAAAAAAAATATCTGACAGCTAAAATAATACAATACAATAAAGTCTTCATAAAGCAGATAATACATCTGCCAGATCCACAGGAAATATGCCAGCGACAATTGAAGCGAAAGAACACTGCCAGAAAAGTAAACATACAATATTTACAGGGCATCGGCACGTCGAGCAACTAAATGCAAGCAGCTGCTTTTTAGTTGCTCGATTTTTTGCCTTCGCTTTGATATTTTTTACATATATATATATATATATATATATATTTTTTTTACTTTTTTTCGGGTTGAGGATGCTTCATAAATTAAATTTTGTAACCATCAAAAAGTTAAGTCAACGATAAATTGAATGGTTGCATGATTGACTGACTGAATGAGTGAGGCGCAGCTCCGCTTCCGCCGTCACCTTCGCTTTTGGACACAGCTGTCAGCTGGCTGCCCCAAACAATGGACACGGGATGATGCCACAGAGGGCTGGGCAAGGGTGGGGCGATAGGGCTGGCTTTTGAGTGTTTTGCGGCTCGTCGACTAGCCAGACAACGCAGACAGTTCAACACATGCACAGACACACATACACACATATAGAAATATCAGCGTCAATATAAATATAAAAGTGACAAGAGCAACAACAACAACAACAACAACAACAACAACAGCAACAGAGCCAAAAGTCAAAAACCGTCAAAAAGCGTCATTGAACCTTAAACCAGCTCATGGAGACAGTGAATCGGGGGGGTGGAAAGCATGGTGGTTGGAGGTTTGGGGGTTTAGGGGCACATGTGGCGTGTTCACATAAAAAAGGGACACACAACGCTGTCCATGGCAACAAACAAGACAATGAAAGGCAGGCAGCAGCTGTATAGATTTTATACTCTTTGTGATTGCCTTTCATTCGGAATGCTATTGAAATTATGAATTTGTAATACAAACAATTCAATATATATATATGTATATATATATATATATATATATATATATCAATTTGAAAAGAGATTGACTTCTGTGTTAAGCACACTTCTTTCCCTCAACTTGAATAGGACAATAATTATGAATTGTGCAAACATTTTTGTTCAGCACAATTTAAGTGATTACATCACTTTAGATGCAAATATATTTTTCGATCTAGAGCCAACAATAACAACAACAATGTTTATGATTAGGCTGCTGATACGATATAATGATAATATTTATCATTTGATTTGCTTTCTCTGTGCCTCCTCCTTCGAGTGTGGCAAGTGTAAGCAAATAACACAAAGTGTTGCCTACTTTTTGGGGCCAGCTGTAGACTAAATTCTTGGCCAGCACGAAGGTGTTTTGGGCAAGTTTTTAAGGCGCTGACGATTTTGGAGTAGTGCGCAATTCTGACAGGTCATAAATTGGCGCCACAGCGGGCTGTCCACTTGCCAAAAACAAAGCAAACCAAGACCGAGTCCGAGTTGCAGCTCAACACGCATTTGTTTCGGCTGGGAGTGGGTTGGGGTTGGTGGGTTGGCTCTGCTTGTACGGATACCATTGTCAGCATGGAATGCGCTCTGTGCCGAACCCAGGCGGACACCAACACACACACACACATATATATATATATATATATATATATATATATATATATATTGTGGTTGCAGTGTTTGTTGTTGTTGATTCTTTCACTCGCGTCGCGGCTGTTGTTTATATTCAACAGCGAAACGAAAGGCAGTCCAAACAAAAGCCCTTGCGCAAACATAGGTGTGAAGCACCAACAAAAACAATAACAACAATAATAACAACAGCAACGACAACAACAACAACAACAACAACAACAACAACAACAGCACTGAGCAACAGAACAACAACCGTGGCAACTCTTTTTATGCTTACATTCAGCAACTAGCAACTGGCCAAGTTGGGCATATTAAGTTGCAGGCAAGCAAAATAAAACAATAAAAAAGAAATAGATAAATAGATAAAATAAAAATAAAAGGAATATTAAATATATACATTTTTGCAGGCGTTTAAATTTCAAATGGCAGCATTTAAAGTTGAAAGAATTGCACTTAGTCAATCATTTGGATGAATTCACATTTATTTGCATGTTGATTTTGCTGCTACTGCTGCTGTTGTTGTTGTTGCTGTTGTTGTTGTTGTTGTTATTGTTGCCACTGCTGGCTTACTTGTACAGTTAATGAAGCAAACGTCGCGCCTGAAAGTCCAAATGAAATGAAAAAATATAAAAACACTCAGAAAAAAAAGAGTCGCGTTTGTCGTTTGCTGTTTTATTAGCCCGGCAGCAGCAAAATGGCCGCCAGTTGTGCGGCTGCAGCGGAAACGGAAACTGATTGTGCGGTTAACGTTGGTCAGCTATACTCTACTACACCCGCACACACACACACACACTCGCACGCACACACACGCACACACACACACACCCACACCCACCTTCACCCACCGCTTGTCAATGGTGCAAAACTCATCTCATTAAAAGCACGCGCGTTTTGCGCGCGATTCGCAAGCGGCTTTCCAATCAGGCGGCCATTTGACATTTTGCCATCAAACGTTGATTAAGCGAAGTTGGCTGCGGCAGCTGCGGCTGCAACGTTGCCTGTGCCACCGACTGTTTGTGGTGCCAGCCTCGATATCTCGTCAATCGTTTTGTTTGTTTGCCAAAAAAAAAGAAAAAAAATACATTTGACTTTGAGATGCTTTTCCACGTTGCCTGATTGATGTGCCAAATTGCAATCGAATGGAAAGAGGAGCGGCGAAGGGTGCACATTTGGGGGAAGGGTGGGTGGCATACGTATGTATATATTTTCGCTGTCGTTTTTGTTTTTAAGCTTATCGCGTTGTTGTTGTTGTTGCTGTCGTTTGCATTTAACAGTTTGCATTCTTTGCTTGCCGCTTTTCTGTTGCCTTTTATGTTTTTTAGCCAGAGGCGACAAGCGACAAACTACAAACGACACAAAAAATACCAATATACACACACACACAAGCACACACTCATAGGAGCACACACAGCCGTTTGACTGCAGCTGCCCCAAAATCAGAATGGGGCGAAAGGGAAGAGAATTGTGAACTTGGGCCGTAATTGATGTGTCTGAGCCGCGTTCTGCTGCTGGCCCTTAACAATTTGACCATTTTGCCATTTGGCTTGGTTCGATTCGGTTCAATTCAGTTTAGTTGCTGTTTTGGCCGCCAATCGGCGTTGCGTTGCATTGCGATCTCAATTCAACGACTTCTTGATGGTGGCAATAAACTGCTGCAAATGTTTGCTACAAGTGTTTCTCAAAACTGTCAACACTGTCTTAGCCTTTGCTGTGATCGGTTGTGTTTTTGCTGTGCTGTGTCCAGTTTGTGATTGTTATTAAATTTTAACTCGTTCATTCAATTTGATTCATATAAAATATATCTGTGCCTTGGTTCTCTTTAATCAATCTGAGAGCGCTTTGGCAATTTGGGTTTTCTGTTAGTCATTTTGTTACAAATCACAAAAATTGCTTTTTTTGTTAACATATGCGCTGTTAAATGCGCGGTTAACCGTTGTTTTTTTTTTTTTGTTTTTGTTTTTTTTATTTTGAGTGCGCTTGGTGCTCTCGCTCTCATTGTTTCACATTGCATGCTATATCGCTTCGCATTGTTGTTGTTATAGCGGTTTTTGTATGCGCTTTATTACTCTCGCTCTCTCTACTTTCGTGTGCTCTCACAACGCCTTACTACTTTCGCTCTTTCTACTTTCGTGTGCTCTCTTAACTGTGCTTGTACGTGTTGTGGTTTTTTTTGTAAGTGGTTAAAAGTTTTGTCTATTTTCGAAGATATTCTTACAGCGTCAAAGCTTGGTGTTGTTGTTTCTATGTCATCTCTTGTGCGTTGTGTTTGTTTTGTTATTTTCTCTGTGCTGTGCCGAATCTTTGTATAGTTTCTCTTCTTTTCGAGCATATCAATTTCTAAATTAAGCATGTCTGCTACCGTCGTGCTACCTTGAAAGCTGCAAGTGCCAGGCTGACCCAAAGGCCGATTTCGTCTGTTGTTCGTTGTGTGATAACGTGGTACACGTTCAATGTGCTGGTTTCACGCAACGGATAAAGGATATAATCGGCAATAAGTTTATCGACTGCTTAAAAATCGAACATGGAATGAAGATAAGATAGTTTTCAAATTGACTTTCTGTATAATAAGCAAAAGAATGGGCAAATTGCTCGACAATGCCGCGTACATGGAAGTGTTCTGAACAGCAAATTTATTACGAAAATCCGAAGCTAAGCTACAAACAAAGGTACTTAACCAAGAAATTTTGAAAATGTCTGACTTGGGCAACCTGTTGTTGGCTTCGAGCATTAGTGGCCCCCCGCCCAACTCGTTTACCTATGCTACGCACCCCCATCAACGAAGACTGAGATACGTGGCGAGAGGCGGAGGAGGTTGGGTGTGGCGGTGTTGATGCAGATGCGTTAACCGTGCGTCTGTTGCTAATCGACCGACCCGTCGTCGATAGCAAAGGCAGCGGAAAGCCAATCGAAACCTGTTGCCACATCAATGCCAGGCACAATTACTGGGGAAACAAAGTGTGACGGAGGGTCGGGCACTGAGCAGATCTGATAAACAGATGACATATCTATATATCGATCAATGCACAGAGAACAATCACAGAAGACACTTCCAACGCACTGCACAGCATTGCTGCTATTTGTACGACACATCCGCCGAATAAGCACTTGGGAATTTTAATGCAACGCAACAACATAGACTACAGTTACGAAATGGGGGTTGTTATTTGTTAACAGAGTATTTTAAGACTATTGCAATAAATATAAAATTTAGATGTGAATTCCATAAGATTGTTAAAATAATTGAAAGACTAAAATAATTCTAAGACTATTTACATACAAATTAAATGTACATCAGAAAGTTATGTAGATTATTTCGTTGTCATCACATGTTGATGTACATAATAAGTTGCCATCCACATAAAAAACAAATAATACGATTTTTTCTATATATTATTATGTGGCATATTGTAGAATCGTAATAAACTTATGGCTATGCTAGCGTTACTTGGAATTATTGTATTAGCCTGCTTTTATCTGCAAGTATCTAAAGTGATTTTAATGGTCGACTTACTTGCCAATAATTTTGCTTAGGCTTAAGCATAATTACACTACGCCATCAAGATACGCAACCGATCACACACATACACTGGCACACACACACACACACAATCCTCTCTCTCTCTCTCTTCGTTCCGGATGGCTGGCATCTCAAGTCGACTTTGCTGCCGATAATTTAATGGTCTGCCATTTAATCTGCATTGAATTTATTATCTCGGAAAAAATTAATCTTGATATGTGGCCCGCTTATGGCGACGCTTCTCTAACAAAAATAGCTAAAAAGCAGGCTCAAGCACGCGTCGACATCTCCCACTCTCCCAGCCAACCACCCACCCACCCACTCACCCTCCCTCGTTCTCTCTCTCTCTCTCTCTCTCTGTCTTTGTGTGAGTGTTCCTGTTTGGTGTATATCTCATAAAAATTTGCAATTGCTGGCAACTCATCTGTTCTCCAAGTGTCTCTAAATCTTTAAAGAATTATTTACTACAGTTTTTTTTTTTCTTGTGCCCGCAGACGACGCAGTTTGGAAAACCACAACAACAACAGCAACAACAACTGCAAATGGTGGGTGATTTGCAGACAACCCCCGGAACAGGCGCAACTCCAGTCCAAAGCTGACAATGTCACGCCAACAGCAACAGCAGCAACAGCAGCAGCAGCAGCAGCAACAGCAGCAGCAGCAACCACCAAGCGCTGAGCCACCGTTGAGCCACCCTTGTGTTATTTAGCTCTACGGTTGCCATTGTCCGCTTTCCCCCTTTTCCCTGCCCCCTTGCACAAGCGAGTACCCATTCCGCTGTTTGGCTCTTGGCGCCTTGCCAGCGCACAGTGGTGCCAGACCAATATATATTTATTTGCGAGGGTTTAAAAAGCAACGACCCTCTCAATAATAGTTGGCGACAGCTGTGTGCAAATATCCATAAGGAATGGCACCAAGCTAAAACTTAAAGTCTATTATAATAAATAAATACATATAAATATATATATATATATATAATAGAAGTATATATACAGATATACATTATATACATATAGCTTGCTGTATACATATATGTTTTTCTAAGATTGAAAAATAAAAACAAAATATCCCAAGTACAATCCCAAATATTTCAAGTTGAGAATTGAATAAAAAAATATTTGCCGTTATTTTTGGGGCATATTTAATGAAATCTTATCAAATTGTTGGCCACATTTTGAGTCAGTGTGCCGGTAGCGTTTGCGATGCCTTGTCTGGAAATTTATTATGTTATGTCTCCGGCTTCGTTCCGGACGCCATCAGTGGGTTAAGGTTTCTTTCTTTCTTTCATTTTTTGTGTTACTCTCTGTGTGTGTGTGTGTGTGTGTGTGTGTGTGTTTGTGCGAGTGTAATTGTTGAAGGGCATGACGGCCATAGCCCAAAACCAAGACCAAATTGAACGCAATACCAAGTTGCCCCTTGCCACCCTGCATCCTGTCACCCCTCCGCCGCCAGTTGCTATCTACCCCTGTACCCAAAGTTTTGCCAGTTTTTTTTTTGCGGATCTGCGCTAGCCTCAGCTATATGCAGAGCAATTTATATGTCACTCGCTGTTGCTGTTGCTGCTGCTGTCGCCGTCCTTCTGGCCATCATTCAATTTTAATCAGCATGACTAAATCTCACCGGCCAGACAAGACTGTAGAGTCGCCAAGTCCAGTCCAGCTACAACTCCATCTCCATCTCCACACTCAGTTTCCATATTTCTGGCAGTGTTCGAGCTGCTTATCGAAACTGGCAACTTGTGCGTTGAATTTGCCAAACAAAACAAAAAAGGGCAAATCGAAAAATATATTGTATGCATGAGAATGACGAAGCCAGCGGGGCTTGCCACGATGCATATACAATACACTGATAAAGTGGACATTGACTTGGCTAAGCTTTTCCAGCTCTTCGCATTATTTACGATTAATTGAAACTTATTGTTGCTCAGTTCTGTTCAGAAACATATATCATAATATTAGTCAATTATTTCTGATTCGACTTAAATATTTACTACTTCAGATGCTGATCAAGAATATATATATATATATATATATATGTGTGTTTTAATATGTTTAATACGCATATCCACACTTTATGGGGCTGATATTGTAATTTGCGTTCAATTCAAAGGATCCCTGGCAAAAAGGGTATACAAGTTTACCAGAAAATGTTCTTGAAATGCGACAGCAACAATAGAATAAACAACAACTACAACAACAACAAGAACAACAAGAACAACAGCAACAGCAAACACAACAACTGACAAATTTGAACAGCTCTCATTTGTTGTTGTTGTCGTCGTTGTTATTTGCATTGCAATTGAAATGTTTGCCATTTTGTGTTGTGTGCCATTTGCTCATTTCTTTTATTATGGCTAAGTGAATGTTAATGCCCGATTTCCTTGCATATGTGCCCACATATGCACACCCACACACAGACCAAAGCCATGTGTGTGTGTGTGTCCATCATTGACTGGCGACTGGCTGCTGGGAGACCTGCTCCATTCGAGTCCATTCAAATCCATTTGAATACCATTTTCATATTTTTGCTTTGGCATTTGATGTGGCTCTGATTTCATTTGCATTTGCCTTTTCAGCTGCTGCTGCTGCTGCTGTTCCTGCCCCTTGCAACTCCTGCTCCACCGGCTGCAAGTCCTTGGACTAGTATTCCCTCTTTTAGCTGTGTTATTGCTCTTTGGGTTGTTCACTTTGCTTTATTAGCCAAATGTTTAATATATATTGTTGATTTTGTTATTGTTATCGTTGTTGCTGCTGCTGTTGTTGCTGTTGTTATTGCTGCTGCTGTTGTTATTGTTGCTGCTGCTATTGCTACTGCTGTTGCTGCTGCTGGTTGCGATTGATTTGGCAACACTAAAGTGATTTTCAAGTGTGCCCCGGCTTGGGCTTAACCCAATGCGTAGCTCAACCAGTGTTGCCACACAGCACCAAGAGTTGAGACAGATAGAGACAAGACCAATAAAATAACAAAAAAGAAAAGAGCAAAGGCGATAGACAGACAGAGAGAGTGAGAGAGAGAGATTGCTGCTATTATTAAATCGACAGTGCGCAAATCGTTTTCAGATCAACTACAGTTAAACTAGACGGACCCCCAAACAAAAAGGGCGTAGGTTGAAGGAAAGGAGGGGCGGACGGGGTGACTGTTGGTTAGTTTTGGCTAGAGCATACAGACACACACACACACACACACACACACACACACACACACATATGTTCACATCTGGACATTGGCATGTGGCATGTGGCATGAGTGTGATGAATGCAATTGAATATGAGAGATCATAGTGTGTGCATTCAATGTATGAATGCACTCACTGCAAAGCAATTGTTGTCTGAGTGTGTGTGTGTGTGTGTGGAATTTATTATTGAATATTTAATTAAGCATACATGAATGCTATGTGGATCAGAATGAATAGAATGAATGCCAGCAAAGAGACAGCGGGACACGATTCAATGAGTTGCAGTGCGTCTCAGCACTCGGCTCTAAAGTAAACTAACAAACGTTATGCCAAACATTCACACAATGCATGTGGCGAATGTGTGAAAGCACTCGTTGGCCAATTGAGTGTTTTGTGAGTGTTACTCGATGGGTTGTACTGAGTGGGTCTGGTTCGGATTTCATTTGTAAATCGAACTGAATTCCACCTAACTATTGACTAATAGTTTCATGCGCTTTCACACAGATGAATACACGTGTGAATTGCTGTCTGCACTCAGATGCCTATTCATTCCGCACTATTCGGTTTTTGGGATATCCTCTCCCCTTTTCGCATGCTACTTAACACTCGGGGCAAATTAGTTGCGCCTCGGCACAATTGCGTCTATAAATCAACACATGCACAACAACTGCAACAATAACTACATTTTGCAACAGATTTTTTATGGTGCCCAAAAGCGTGCGCCCAGCCGATGCGGACGCGGATGCGAATATGCAGTCGAAGTGAGTGTGAGTGTCTCAGCCTCGCAGTTAAGTCGAGTATCTGGTTCACCCTCATGCCCCCGAACCCGGCGAATGCACATAGCGCACGCACAATTCCGCAAATTGACAGATTTATAACAAAATGCAATGAATAACAGCATTATTCACATTATTCACATTATTCACAAGGGTGCACTCTTTGAATTTGGGAATTACCAGCCAGCATTTTAGCATTTCAGCATTTCGCCACTGGACCACTTTTAGGGCCAAGGGGTAAAATCGATAGAGATGTAGAGTGTGAGAGCGAGACAGAGAGAGAAAGAGAGAGAGAGAGAGAGAGAGAGCGAGAGAAATAGAGCGAGAGAGGAGATTGCATCTTAGGCCTTAAGATTTTAATGCGGATATTGGGATTTCGATTTCAACAGGCGCCGTAATGGAAACACACACACACACATGACACTCGTAATCCCTTTGGCACACCAAGAAAATGGGGGCATGCGTCTCTCTCTCTCTGTGTGTGTGTGTATGCTATGCGAACAAGTTCCCACATGATGATGATGACGATGATGCGGTCCGGATCCCAGTCAGAATCCGGCATTACCCCAGATTTCAGTTGCAAGTGAAAAAAGATGGAGAAAAAAATGAAACAAATCTATGAAGTTCAATCAGTTTTAATTGATTCATTTCGGGGTTGTGGCGAGTGTAGCGGGAGGTAGCAAGGAACGCGGGGAGGGGAGGGGAGGGGTAGGTAAGCGATGTCCGCTGCAAATAATGATGATGTTTTTGTAGCTGCCGCGTTGCCTGATAATAAATTTATTATCTTGGGAATATGCGCGAGCGTCTGGCTAAAGCAAAGCGGACTGCGGCGCTGACGGTGACTGCGACGCTGGCAGAGCTAGATGCAGAGACAGCGGCTGTGGCAGTGGCAGAGGAAGAGGCAGCGGCAGCGGCAGCGGCAGCGGAAGTGCCTCGTTGATTTGAAATGGAGCCCTGGGTCTGGGCCAGGCCGCAAATTTATTATGATTAAAGTTGAAAAGTTGAAATTGATGCTGCAACAAATAGGGGCAACAACGAGGGGGGGAGGGGCAGCGCAAACACACCGAGTACAATAAGAAAGAGAAAGAGAGGGGGGGAGTTGGAGACAGCGAGAGATGGAACAACGATAATAATAACGATAACGATAACGATAACGATAACGACAACGATAGCGATAACTATAATCATTTAACTATAATCGTCCACTCAGCTTATAAAAGAGCTGAACTAAGTGAATTGTACTCAAAAGCAATCACTGTTGATCGACAGACAGCAGACAGCAAATATATCTTTATCTATATACATATATATATATACATAAATAAATATCAGCCTGCATTTGTATTCCTCAATCTGTAAAGTCGAGTTAAGGCAATGGCAAGTAGTCGTCTAGTCTACAACAAAATTTGAGTGATTTATGAACTGTTTCTCAAAGTGGAGATTTCTATATGAAACTCTGCTTCTTCTTCTTCTTCTTGTTTAGCTTTAGCTATATTCTTGGATTGGATTCGATTTTGTACTCACCATAACGATGCTCCACTTCTTGCTTATGTGACGCAAAGCTTTTTTGTAGCATCACGGTTTCATGGTCCAGAAATTCTTTTTGGGTTTCGCTCCAGTTGCGGTCATTGTGGCAGCAACTCCTCCACTCGTACCCGTTCCCGTTGCCAATCCCGATCCCGATCCACTTGCCGAAACAATCGAACGTCCCGAGGCACGCTGCTGATCCGCTGAGCAGCGACGTGGATAATTAAATGGCGACATCGAGCTGGAGCTGCCCGCCACAGTCTCGGCAATGCCCATGTTCATGGCCATGCCCATATTCATAGCGCCCATATTAATGGCGCCCACATTCATGCCCATGCCCATGCCCATATTCATGCCCACGCCCATGCCGGCAATGCCCTGATCCTCGCCACAGCTGGCCATGCTGCTCTTCGATGTGGATGTGCCCGACGCTGTCGAGGATCGACAGCTGCGCAAATTGTGTGGCAAGGTGTTTGTGTGTTGTAAGTGATTATTATTGTTGAAGTTGTTGTTGTTGCTGTTGCTGCTGCTGCTGCCGTTGCTGTTGCTGTTGCTATTGCTGCCTTGGGGCATCAGGTTGATGTTGTGACTGTGACCATGATTGTGATTATGGCCATGACTGAGACTCTGGCTCTGGCTCTGACTGTGGCTGTGACTCTGCTGACTGTGGCTATGGCTGTGGCTAGTGGGCGTGGCTGTTTTATAGTAGCGCAAACTTTCGTTGTAGCTGGCGCCGCTGCTGCTGCCGCTGCCACTGAAACCGCTATCGAGATCGCCCTCATCGAACTCGGGATTGATGCAGCTGCTGTGCGCATGATCCTTCAGCTCCATGCTGTTCAGTGTGCTCGACAGATTCTCCAAGCTGGCGTGCGAGGCTGAGCTCGAGTTGGATGCGGCGCTGGCAGCAGCACCACCCAATAAGCCACCGCGACGCGGTCGCTGCTGTCCGCTTGCCGTTAGCACATTGCCCTTGCCGCCCTGCACCAATTGCGAAGACTGCGACGCGGAGCAGTTGGCTCCAACAGCACTCCCGCTGCCACTGGCACTGCCGCTGCCGCTGCCACTGCCACTGCCGCTGCCGCTGCAGCTGCTGTTGCTTGTGGCAGATGCCTCGTGCTGGACATCATTGGAACTGGCACTGGGCGGCGGTGGATTGGCATGGCTGGGACTGATGTCCGGTGGCGTCGGTGGCATAATAAGTGCCTCCAAAGACAAATTGAGCTCGTCGAGCACACGGAAATGATTGTGCTGGACGCGACGCAGCTCCTCCTTCACATTGCCCGCACTCGATGTGGCGATGCGATTGTCGGAGAGCACTTTGCGTATCTTCTGATCGCTGACCTCCTCATACAGATTCTCGGTGGTGCCGTACCTGGTCGTATACGTATGTCTGTCCCGCTCCTCGGCGCTCGGCGATGACGATGTCGATTGTCCGCTGTGCGACGAGGACTTCGAACGGAAACTCTTCGCCAATAGGGCGCGTATCGAGTTGCGAGGCGGACTCTTTGATTGGCCGCCATGATGATGCTGCTGCTGCTGCTGATGATGATGATGGTGGCCATTGCCCTGACCCTGACCCAGACCCAGACCTAGACCCTGACCCTGGGCGGGCACATTCGTATGGCATTTGGCTGCACCGGGCTCATAGTAGGCATAGGAGTAGACATGATTAAAGGGTGCGGCAGCAGCTGCAGCTGCAGCAGCGCCACCACCCGAACCACCTGCACCTGCGACTGCACCACCATTGTAGGCCACATGCAGCGAGGCTGTCGAGGACATTCCAGCGGAAGCGGAGGCGGATGCGGCCCCATGCGAGGGCGTGGCACTGCTGCTGCTGGGCGTCATAACGCCAGCAGCGAATCCATAATCCAGAGACGAAGTCGACGACGACGACTGTGTATTGGTGGTTGTGGTGGCGCCGGTGGGCTCGAAGCGCTCCATTGTTGCAGCAATATTCTTGCGTGACCACTTTACCTAAAACAAACATCGGAAAGCAAACAAGAAGAAGAGCGTCAATTAAAATGATTTAAGATCGAATCCTTAACTTAAACCGATTTAAATCAAATCGATAAGAGAAAATATTTATAAAAAACTTTAAAATTTATTTATTCATTCATTTTAATTGGCATAGAAACATTGGAAATAGTTGTCGACTAAAATCTGCATGCATTTGAAATCATTGGATTTAGTTGGACATTTGGATTAACTTCGTCCTTAAGCTTATTTATGTAAAGCCAATTCAGCAATTGTCCGTTTCAATGCATTTATTTATTTATGAATATTTATGGATTCATTTTCAATGTTGCTTATGCTCTCATCTCAGCCAACATAATCAGCTTGCCCACAGAATGGCAAACAAGACAGCTTCGGTCCAAGCCGTTGCTGCTGCTGCTGCTGCTGCCGTTTGTTTGCCAATGAAATAATATTCAGAAATTTGGAATTTTCAGCAATGATCTAAGGAAGTGCGAGAGGCAGCATCACGTGACAGATTAGGTTAGCACATCAGATGGAAGATGCAGCGATGCAGATTTACAAATAAATTCAAAATATGATGTTACCTGTTGTTCCACATCCATTTTGTGATTGCTGCGGCGGCTGTGGCCGCGTCGTCGCCGCTCCGTGAAGGGTTCGCTGTGGCCGCCGCCTTGGAGCAGCAGGAGCTCACCATTTTGCTGCGAGGATGAGGGTGGTGGCGCTGGCATGCAGAACTCAATGCTGTCCATGTCATCCGGAAAGATTAGATCGCCCCGATGCCCAGAATGATGATGGCCTAGCGTTGCAGCGGCGCCGGCATGCCCCATGCCGCCGCCCATGCCCATGCTCATGCCCATTCCCAGGCCATGGGCGTGCTCATGGGCGTGACCACTATGTGCGCCGTGACCGTGTCCGTGTCCATGTCCATGTCCTAGGCCATGTCCGTGGGTGCTGTGACCACTCCTGGTGAGCTGATTCCGTTGAATGTGCCGCATCGAACCGTGTCCTACTCCACCGGGTGCACTATGCACGGCCACCGCTGTGGTCTGTCCGGCCAGCTGTTGTTGTCCATGTTGCGGCTGCGCCGGATAATCGGACGGCGGTGGTGGCGCAAAGCTGGCAAATTGTGGCGAGGAGCAACGATTCTGAAACTTGGATGCAGTGCTGCTGGCGGCGCTGCCCGGATACATGTTGCTGCTGCTGATGTTGAACAGTTGTTGGCTGGCGCAAAGGTATCGTTATCGTTATCGATAGTTTTACTCTTATTATTATCGACTGTACAAAGTACTACTCAAGCTGCCAAGCTGCCAAAGCGCATCATCTGCAAGCGAGAGAGAGAGAAGAAAAAGAAGAGAAAACAAAGCCATTAATCAGCGATGGAATTGAAAGCGATACAAATGCGCATGCGGGCGGACGGGCGGATGGGGCAGCAGCAGCAGCACCACCAAAGCCCAAGCCCAAGCCCAAGCCCAAGCCTAAAAACAGAAACAGAAACAGAAACGACACATGACTGACATGCCATGCCAAAATCCCACAAATAAAAGCTGGAATTATGAGCTTTGCTGCGGCAGTGAAGCGCAGCGAAAAACTCCAATCCCAATTTATTTATGCGACCGCCAAACAAAACATTGTTGCCGCCATAACAGCAACAATAACAACAAGAACAACAACAACAACAAAACACGCATGTAAAACATTTGGCGTTGGCATGCCAAGTCCCAGTTCCCAGTTCCCAGTTGCCAGTTCCCAGTTGCCAGTTCCATGGCTGGCCACTCGACGAATGCCATAAAACAGCATTAAAGCTATTAACAGCCACCAAGCACAGGCAAAGTTTTTCGAATTACCCTGTAACCGTTGAGTCCCAAAGAGGTATTTGCATTTTCGCATATGACACAGAAGAGAGATATAAATGAAGCTAAAGTCCACATATCTAGAGCTATAGATCTGCCCATTATGATGTGTCTTATTCGAACACCTAAATTTTAGAAGTTTTAGTTTTAAATAGTAATTTTGTTTAGTAAATAAAAATATTAACAACTTTCAAAGGTTATTATTAATATTTTTTCTATGTTTAATTATTATTTGTAATAATTATAATTTTTATTATTATTATAATTATTAATTTGATTGTTTTTTGTTGTGTTGTTTTTTGCTTTTGCCAAATTTCAGTCAGTTTTTCATCATGTTTTCATGGAACTCTTTATAGTGTGCAATTCTTTAACGCTTTCCAGGGTATCTGGCAGTCATGCATCAAGCACACACACACACACGCACACCCACTTCATTCGCATTGCGTTTTTTCTTCATCCGCATGCGTCCCGTGCGTGTGTGACTGATAGCAGAGCCGAAAGTGAGATCCGCTCTATCTTCGTTTCCCGCAGCTGCCACCTCATGCCCCCGCAGCTGACCCACCATCCGCTTCACCGGCAACACCACCCTGGTAATCCGTACACCCGCAGCTGGCCACCCACTTTTACGAGCGTGACCATAAATCAATCAGAGCAGAGCACAAGGCGCAGATCCCATTTATGAGTCAGGGGGCAAGAGTGCTGCAGCCAAGCTAATCCTTGAGGCAACCAGCCAGCAAGCCAGCCAGCCGCACAGTACTTGCCTCAAGGCCACGTTGCAAATGCCGCAGAACCAATTGAAATTCGCTGCAACTCGCTGCCAACAAGACTTCATCCTTATTCTGCATTTTTTTTTGTCTTTAGGCAACAGATTTCTTGCTTTTGTTATTGTTATTGTTCTTTGTTTTCATCAGCATTTTGATGTTTTTTTATACCCTGAACCCAGTAAAAATAGAGGGTATAAAGGGTATGATGGTTTTGTGCAAATGTATGCAACAGGCCGAAGGAATCAAGGTAGCAAGGTCCATCTGTATGAACAAGCGGATCTCAGAGACTATAAAAGCTGGATAGGGTTTGGAATATAGGTTCTCGTCTACCCGGCTCAGATCACGTTTGCTTTATTTTATCGATAACTGCCCCCGTTTCTCGAACATCGATACATTTCGATTGCCGATGGCAATAAATTCTACAATTTTAAATGCAGAATCTAATTCATACACAGAATAATACATAAAAACATAATAATTCAACAAGATCGGATAAGAAACACCCAAGTTATAGTCGAAATATGCAGAAATAGGCGAGCGCTTGTGCCAGAAAGAGATGTCATGATAATCATCACGAGCATCAATATGTTTTTCGCTAATAAAACGAGAACATATTTAGGGTATATCCTAGTCGAGCCCACTCGTCTGCAGCACTCTTACTTGTTTTTTTGGCTGTTTGTGCTTGACTGTTTTCTTTTTTTGGCATTCCAATTTCAATGCACAGCAATAACGAACTACAAACAACAACAAAGCTGGCTTGTAGCAAGCTGGCGGCCAGTTGCAAAAAGCCAGTTGCAACAAGCCAACAGGCAATCATTTTTCTCCCACGCTGATTGATATATCAAATTGATAGCCGTGTGCCATAACCAAAAATGTTTAGTCGCTTTTATTATTGCACTGGCCAGTGTAGCAGCTGGCCAAGCCACCCACAACCACAACCACACCCACACCCACACCACGCCCCCTCCAACACTCCCTTTTCCCTTTTTGGCTATCCATTCGCTCGCACAACACTGTTTGTTTCTTTAGTTTGCTCAGATTTTGATTTTTTCCCCTATTTTTATTTGTTGCAATATTTTTAGTTTGTTTGCCTTTTTGTGTTTTAGGCGATTGCATTTCACATGCAAATTTTAACGAGTTGTTTGTGGTCGTCCATAGACGCCTGCCTGCCAACAACAACAACAACAAGAACAGCAACAACAATCGGCGTTTATTTGCAGTCAACATTTTCATTTGGCTGATTGAGTTTTTTTCCATTTCAAATCATACAAAACAAGCAACAATGTCGAAGTCGCAAAGAGCGCGACGAGGACATACCCTGAACCCAAGTCGCTATCAATCATAAGTCTAAGATACTCAAGTCAATTACTTTTTAGATTATATATATCTATATATATATAGATAGATAGATATTATTTGTTGGTGCGGAAAATGCTTCAATCTGTCAGTTACATCATTTTGCACAACTGCATTCCACCCTTTTTACACATTGCCAAACGGGCGCAGGGTATAAAAAAAATCGGAACAATACTTTTTAGATAACCGGGTTGAAATTGCCGAAACTACAATCTAAAATGATTTTTTCAATTAAAATAATAAAAACTTGCCATCAAATACATACGTATATATGTATATATGGTATATGTATAATTTGGAATGGTTAATTGAGATGGGCGTAGAAAATGGGTTTTTACCAAAACGCCCATCACTTGCAGCGTCAATTTAAATAAGAGGTCAGCAATTATTTTCAATTTATATTTCTAGTTTCTCAGTATTTAGACTTGCTAATAAGAAATATACTTTATCTTCCGCTTTTTTTTATCATATTCATTTTGAAATCTCGAATAGCATTTTCAAAATATTGCCACTTTCTCTAGCTTTAGTTAGTTAGACGAAAAACCTTTAAAGACTCGACTCGACTCGACTCGACTATCGATTCGATTAACAATTTATCTGTGACACGTATCAGATATCTTGAGAAATTTATTCCAAGGCTTTGTGAAATATTTATTAACATCGTTATGTGAATGTATTTCTATCGAAGTTATTTGTTTGAAATTCGACATTTAACTCGGCCCAGCTTGACTTTGATAGACTTGTTCTTGGCTGCATTCCAAATACGGCATCTAAACCTGATTGCCACAAGCCCAGCAATGCAATGCAATAAGTTAAGCTCAGCTTCCTCGGTGCATATCAAGATCAGCTGCAACTACGCGCAGTAAATAAAGCTTGTAACTCATGGATACCGATTTCATGTAATTCTCTGAAGTTGATGAAAAGCAAAAGTAACCTTGGCAGCAGAAACTCAACAGGTTTGTAAGCCACAAAAAAAAAAAACGCAGAACAAAAGTAACTTACAACTGGGCAAAAACTCATTAGCCCAATATATGTTTATATATCTATATATATATATATATATATATATATGCACACACTCTATTTTGTACCTTTCTTTCTAGAGTCGGATTGCTGCTCATTAACACATTTTGAGCATGTTGTACATCATTAGAAGTCCCTTTGGCTCGAGCGCTGAATGAATCCGAGCGGGAGGTGGCAGCAGATAGTACTGCGAGTCTCGTTGCAGCATCTGCCTGCATGTGGAATGTTTTATTATTGCAGACAATGACTTTCCGACACGTGGCAACCACCCAACTACCGCCGTCAGACTGGCAACCCTTAGAGTTTTTGAATGGCGAAAAATGCAGTGATGTCAATGCGTTGCCTTCATTTATTCACACACTCGTTCAGCACTCACTCACTCATTCACTCACACTCACACTCACACTCACTGTTTGCTGCACGCATTCATCCATTTATTCATTTAGCTCGCATTGGAGTTAAGCCTTGAGTCCATTTAGCATCACCATGCCACCATCTGAGGATTGAACAATTTGGCTGACCAACGGACTGGCATATTGGCTCGTTCAACGCAACTGCAACTTGCAACATGCAACTGCAACTGAAGTCGAAGCGGAAACTGAAAAAACAGCCAGCTGCTGCCACACTCCAATCCATTGCCATTCTCGACATAATGGCTTTAATTAACATTCAGCCCATGAGGAGCAGTTGTTGGTGTTGCTCCACTTGCGGCAACTGGCACCTGGTTGCAAGTGGCTCGCTCGCTCAAGTGCACGTTTTTGGCACAATGCAGCACAGCGCCAGCTGCGTACAAAACTCAAACACAAAATGTTGGCGGAACAACAACAACAACAACAACAACAACAACATTAACAATAATTTAATGAAAACGAAATTGTTTTTTTTGTTGTTTGTTTGTTTGCATTGCTTTCCTTGAGCACTCGACCAATTTTGACTATTGTGAATAACATCGTAATAATAATGAGTGCAGCTTGAATAACAATGCCAAAATGAATGAATAAATGAATAAATGAATATATAATAAATACGCGCAGAGCAAAAATAAACGATTCCACAAAATGAAATTGCTAATAAAAATAAAAAAGAAATCTTAAATAAGCAATGGGAGGGAAAAAAAGCTAAAAACTATTTTGCATTGATTATAAATATTCGCGATGGCAAATTAACTAAAAGATGGTTGAAATGACAATTAATGAACCATCAATTAATGTTGCAAGTCTAGAATAACATTAATACTTATGCAATTAGCCAAAGCAGTTAGCTGATGATATCTGTTACTCCAATTGCCACAAATGTAACTCTCCCTCTCATTGGCCAATTGCAAAATGTCAATGCTTCAATCAGTTTTTTATGATATGAATTTGAAGCACTCAACGCATTTGCCGATTTGCAAGTCTCGCTTATGTTTTTGCGGCAACACAAAAAAACAAAAGCTAAAACAATCCTTTCGCCATGGCTAAGACGATGGCTCCCATTTTATTGTCGCCGTCATCTTATTTAGCTAGTGTCAAGTCTAATTCACCGCAACCAGCCAACCAGCCAACCACCCACCCACTAACCCACCCAGACACCCACACAGATAGATATACAACCAGATGCGAACACACACAACTCCTGGCTTCCGCTCCGCCTTCGCCCAGCCCCGCCTTGCAGATTCGCCGGTAAAAGAAAATAACAAGAAGAAGCTGGCAAAAGCAAAGCAATGGCAAATCTAACCAAATGCCAACACAAATTTTGTTTGCGCTTTGTATTAGGTTGACAAAAATCAACACCATCCAGACGGACGGACGGACGGACGGACGACAACCACGTTGTCGGAGCTTTCCCTCAATCAGAAGTCAGAGACAGGGAAGGGGAATAGGTGCGGTAGGAGCGGGTGGCACTGTTACAAGAGATAGATTTATGTTGCCAAACCGCCCACATGCATATGATGGGATGCGAACAGGAGGGGCACAAGCGAGACAACTGTCTATCTGCGTGTGTCTGTCTGCCTGTCTGGGTGGGTGGGTGTGTGTGTGTGTGTGTGTGTGTGTGTGTGTCTGCCTGCCCGTGTGTGTGTATGTCTGTGTGGGTTTTAGCTGTTTGTCTTTTGCAAATGTTGGCAATATTTTGCGGTAAAAGGTGAATTTATTAGCACTTCCCCCACGCAGCCAGTTCGTTTTTCTTTCAAATTATGCTCGCCATATGTCTGCCTCATTTCCCACTCTCTCCACCGCACACACACACACACACACACACACACACACACTCTCCTGCTCCACCTCAGCCATTTGATACGCCGCACACACACACATGTGCAGCTCAACTCTTTAACTTGGCCAAGATTTAAGTTTTTTTGGTGTTGTTGTCGACTGCATCTTCTTCTGCTGTTTACCCCAGCCACTGTTCCCAGCCTCCACACTCCCCCGACCCCCCCTGTCCCCTTGGTCCCATTCTTATCGTAGGCGCTGCAATTTAAAACACATTTTCGGGGATTAAAATCTTGACAAATCATAAACAAAACGGCGACGCTGAGGCAGCTGCACGGCCAGCACGCAATTACGGATACATTTGTATCTGTATCTGTATTTGTGTATGTTGCTGTTGCTGTAGCTGCATCTGTAGCTGTAGTTGTAACTGATGCCGCCGTTGACTGATTTACTTTGGCCTAACAGAAAAGATACCCCAAAAGCAAAAACATAAGAAAAAGAAAAAAACAAAAACCAAAACAAATAAAAAGTCACAGAGCCCCAAAAAGCCACAGACAATGACAATAAAATGCCACACACAAACAGACACACACTCATACACACACGCACACACACAACTCGCTGGCAGCTGAGATGCATATCTCAGAGCAAGAAGAAGCAGATGGAGGGAGAGAGAGAGAGAAAACATGTTATGTGGAAAAACGCTCGGAGCTTCTCAACTTTGTCCAGCGACACTTTATGAAATAGAAAATGAAAATCTTTAGCTAGAGTTTAAGATAGAGGGGCAATGACGAGGGTTGGGGAGAGGGGGGCTGGATACCTAATGCCAGCGGCAGCCGCATAAAAGCCACAAGATACGCATCTTATGGATTGTTGCTCTTGAATTTTTAAGCCGATTTTTGGTTGACTTTGCTGCGACATGAAACACAATAAAACTGATATAAAAACGCTTGCCCCAAAGTCAGATGTTGTTGTTGTTTTGTTGTTTTGTTGTTATTGCTGTTGGGTGACAACATGCAATGGGCAGATGGACAGCGGGGGCTTACGGATAAGGGGTGGGGCAACAAAAACTGACAACGCTTTCAGCGCACGTCAATGTCGACATTTTCAAATTCCAATAAGCTTTCTAGTTGTTGTTGTTGTGATGTTCTTTGATAAAACGGTAAAATAAACAAAGTATCTATATATACACATGTATATATATATATATATATATATATAGATAGTCGAGCATATATGTTCGTATGGGGCGCTCTCTTTCAAGTGCGTTTAGAAACTTACCAGCAAAGTCCAACAAAAAAAAAACAGCCCAGTTTCCAGTTGCCAGATTTCAGTTGAGATTTTATGAATATGGAAATGCTGTAATCATAGAGAGAGAGAAAGAGAAAGCAAGTGAGTACAATTTAATTAGCATGCGTATACTTTTGGCATACACTGTAAAAGGGAATAATAAGCAGCAGCAGCAGCAGCAGCAGCAGAAAAATGAGAAGCTCATCAAAGTAAAATTTGCATGCGGAATGCAAATGTTCCATCAAGCGTAGGAAATTGAGTTATATGTTTATATATAAATATGACAAGCTGAGACATGCCTGCCACACACACACACACCCACAGTAGTATATATATATATATATATATACTACATATTTCGATATCAAAGTCAAGTGCTGAAATTGCATACCAAATGTATCTTTAAATGTTTGTCAAATATTTCGATATTGTCGATATTTGGATGCCTAATTAAATTCCTTGGCTGGAATGGACGTGGAATGGATGTTAGTTATTACCACAGCTATTGTTGTTGCATTACTGCTTGCCATATTCTTGTAAAATACAATCGAAGTGGAATGTAATCACAATTGTCATCGTTTTGGTTTACAACACAAATTGACTGGGCTCATGCCAGCAACCCAACAATTGATTGGATACATTTGCAACAGTTACATATTTTGAAAATAATTTGATATTTGTGGATTGCATTCAATACTTTAGTTTGCCCAAGGGTATTTGCGTAAGTTTTGTTTTATTCAGTATTCAAATATCTCAGCTCGCCAACATAAATATGAATTATTGCCAGCATTTTTTTTATTTTCAGCTAGATCGCCAACTGTTTGATGTCAAATCGCCAGTTAAACATTAGCCGACTGCACACAATCCAAAAAAAAAAAAAAAAAAAAAAAACAGACATTGAGCCGCGTTGGGCTAATAAATTTGTGGAGCAAAAATAAATCCACAAAATAAAAGAGGCCAAGTAAAGTAAGCTCATAAAAAATGCCAGAGCCAACAGCAAAATGCACGCTTCGATCTATGGGGCAGGCGGTCGAAACTCTTTAAGCAGCTTTAAAAATATATATATGTATATATAAAAAAAAAAAAGAAAAAAAAAAACTCGGCACACAAAAGGCATTTCTGCTCTGCCTTTTGATATATGTGGCAGCTGGCAGTGGGGCAAGCAAGTGGGTCCGAGTTCAAATCGGAGTCCCAGGTTCAGGTCTCTGTTTGAGTTGAAGTTTTCTTTTTCTTTCTGTTTCTGTTTTTTTTGTGTGTGTGTGTGATGTTGCTATTGCTGCTGGGCAAAGTCAAGTCCCGCAATATCCGACACGAAATGTTTTAATTGAGCGAGTGCTGGAAAACGAAGGAAAGCCAGGAGACGTTAAGTGAACCATGAACCACAAATGGAAAATGGAATAAAAATACAGTTGGCAGTTGTGAAAAAGTGAAAGCATTTCATAAAGGAAACCAAGCCGAAAACTCGATAAACCCCAGCATGCAGGTGTATATATATTGTATCTGAACCACAGAGCAGAGACAGCCACCCACTGGAGAAGTGATACAGACAGAGAAGGAGTACGAAGGAGTACCGAGCGAGTCTACGAGGAGGTGACAAGGCAATGGCAATGGCAATGGCAATAAAATAAAATAGAATTTTAAACCACAGGCAAACGTGCGTTATTCATTTTTGAATTTATAACACAATTGGGAGAATGTCGTGCCGCGTGCGAAACGCCAAAGGAGCTAAAAGGGACGAGCTTCAGAACGTGAAGGTGAACGTGAACTAGATGTGAAAAAAATGCAAAAAAAAAAAAAAAAACGAGAAAAAAAAAAATAATGAAATAAAATAAATAAAATAAAATAAAAAATGTAAAGCAAGAAAGAAAGGAGTGAAAATGCGCAGCGGAATAAAATGCGTGGCTCCTTCGCCGTGTGTGTGTCACATAAAAATAGAAATAAAGAAGAATGTGTGTGTGCGTGTGTGTGTGTGTGTACTTTGTGGTGTGGGTTACCTTGTGGTTCCCGGGCTCTTGCTGGAGAGGCAAATGCTTGGCAGTCAAAGGAAATTGTGTCGTGGCAAATGTGACATTCTAACGTTGTTGCTACTGTTTCCCATACCAATTCCCCATTCCTATTCCTATTCCCAACCCCCAACCCCCCACCCTCATCCTCATTTTCATCCAGTTCTTTTCTCATTCCAGAATGGCACTGCTTGACAAAAATGTATGAAGAAAGCAAAGGCAACGACGCAATGAAAGTAACCAGCAAGCAGCATGATAATCAACATAATAATGATCGTATCGTTGATTATGAAGATATATATATATATATGTATATATGTATATGTAGATATAGACACACCTACATGAGTGTACCTTGTCATAAAGCATGGCACATGTGTGTATGTGTGTGTGCGCGCTTGTATTTGCTTGGCAAAGGTTCAAAGATTAAAGCCAATTTAAAGTGGCTTTAAAACACGTTCGGTTCATCCATCAGGCGGTAGAAATTATAGCAACAGGAATAGTTGTTAGCCAAGTAAGGATTTAGGTTCAAATTACAGGCATAAGGAAAAGAAAAATAATAATAAACTTATTTTAATAAGGGATTACAACATCAAACTACAATCTGGCTGACTACAAGCGAATGCATATTGTTGTTCATTGTAAACAAATATGCCGGCCCTAACAAGAGGCTATAAAGTCTGAAATGAAAAATGAGTATGCAAATTGAAAGAAGGCAGCAAACTGGATTTTAAGTTGATCAAACTAACATAAACGAACTCAGTCTGGGAACATAATAAACTAGCGAAATAAAAGACAACAGTTCAACATCGAATTACAGCAAACTAAAATGAACTAATGACATCATCAGCAGAGGAGGAACATCAAAGAACACCCCCCCCCCCCACTAGAGGGGGGCGTGGGCGAAGAGGGACTGTGGAACACGATACCAAATCAAATGGCCAAGTTTGTCACTCTAATCAATTTACAATTGTTGTCCAATGATCTGTGCGGCAATAATCGTTCGGCCAACCAAATTCTGAAGTCCCACAACTACACGCCCCTCAAGAAAATACACACATGTGTGTGTGTGTGTGTGTGTGTGTGAAGACCTACAGCACACTGATGTGTGCAGGCAGCGAAAAAAAGGTTTTTTATTTTTTGTTTTTAAGGCTGGAGAGCGAGCAGCGAGCCACCTCATGAGTCATGTTCAAGAGTCGTTTGGCTTTGTGCTGCGCCTGTTTACATGCAGATAACTCCCACCCGCTTCCTCTCCCCCCCCCCACCCCAACTCCTTCCCCATCCCCTTCCCTAGCCAAAAATTAAGCTAACATAACATGGCATTTTCATATGCTGCTCGCACCAGTTGTAGTACTCATAAAATGAATTTGGGCTTGGGGTTTGCACTCGTTCATTTTTATTCCTTCCATCACAATCAACCAAGACGATGACGACCTTGTACCTAAAGTTATTGACTGCACACACAAACACACACACACTCTGCATGTGTGAGTGTGCAAATATGTGTGAAATTTATTTGCCACAACCAGGGGTTGCACAACCCTTTTTTTTTTTCTTCTTACTTTCAAGGGTTGCTGCTTGCTTACTTGCTGCTGCTCAACTTCGATTACAGCCCCCAATTTTTGTTGTTTAAAATCACTTGATTGCACAAATGCTCATTGAGCTAATTTTATTTCGTTGCACACACACACACACACACACACAGAGCGAGAGAGAGAGGAAGAGAGGGAGCGAAAGAGAGAGAAGAAAGCAAGCAGCAGGCAGCAGGCAACTTGAGCCACGTTTACATTTGATGGGATTCAGTTTCCATATGCAAAAGACCAAAGACTAAGGAGCAAAGCCAGGCCACGGCTAAGGCTAATACCAGTCCGGACCTTCCTTACCGGCTGTTCACCTACCTAACTTACTTATTAGCCCAGCGAATGCTCGACAATGTGGAAAAATTGCTGTTGTGTCCTTAAAACAAAAGCAACTAGAACCAGCAGCAGCAACAGCAGCAACAACAACAACAACAACAATAGCATCAGAGGACTGATCAAATTACCAAACCAGAAGCAGCAGCAGGAGCAGGAGCAGCAGCAGCAGCAACATGGTTCAACTTTGATTTACTTGAGTCAAAAGCATGGAATTGTCCCCTCATCGTCTCGTCCTTTAGTTCTTTCGCCCACTCTGGCACTCTGGCACTCTTCGTCCACTAATTTCGTGATGGCCACTTTAATTAATTACTGCAAAAATGTGAAGACTCTGACAGCAGGGAAAACAAGCCAAAGAATGCGCTAGGTGAGCAATTACCTGTAATTGGAAGCGACAGCCAAAGGTTATAGGGCAAATAATTTGACACACACATGCACAACAAGTCAAATTCATTTTGAGACTACAGTCCATATTCGATTTCATTTACATGTTGCCACTTCTGCAATCTTCTAATACATATCAACAATGAAAGACTGACGACACAAATTTCAAATCGAATTTGGACTTATTTCTTTTTGATTTAATTACAATTATTTGATCCAGTTAATTGCCATGGAAAGAGCCGAAGTGTGTAATTAAAGTTGAGTTTTACTTCGACTTAATCTTCACAGTTCAAAGCACATTTGGTCGACGGTCGACTTGAGTTTGAAAGTTTCTAAATAAACACAAAAATAGCCCCAGGAATTCCATTGTCAGCTGCATCTCTTTGGCATTTTGGCAATTAAATCATTTTGATCATAAATCGAATTTAACTTCCCACACACACACACATACACACACACACTCACACACACGCGTAAGCGTCTTTAGTGTTAATCCAATTAACTGGCTTCAAACACATTCCTTTCTACCTACAACATAAAAACGTGGCCAAAACAACTACAACAAGCAGCAAGCAGCAAGCAAAGCAAGTAAAAAACTAAAACGGTTTCAAAGAAACTCAAACTTCAAGTTTTATAGTTTGTTTTCAGGCTGCTACAAATTTCATACGAAACTTGGCTCAAAAACTTTTTAACGGCATTTCATTTGAATGGCTCCCAAAGACAACTCGTACAACATGCAACAACAACGTCAGCAACAACAACAACGTCATCAACAACAACAACGTCAGCAACAACAACGTCAGCAACAACAGCAATAAGCAACACGCTCTTAGAGACAGATTGGCAAAAGGTGGCAGCGTCTGCCAGAAAATGTTTTCATTGATTTTTACGAGCATCAAACGAATCAAATAAATTCATTTTTTGTTGCTTTTTCATTTTTATTTGTATTTTTATTTGTATTTTTATTTTTATTTTTATATACGTGCGGCTCCTAGTGGCGCCCAACCTAGGGCCCTCACAATATTCTTCAGTTCAACAATTTGCGTGTTTTGCAATCACAACAACAACAACAGCAACAGCAACAACGAAAATGATCAGCAACAAGAACAACTGCGACAACAACCACAGATATAGTCGCACTATTTCTTTGCCCTGGGACCCGTTAGTTTTACGAACTTGTGGGCTTCACATTGGAGGCGCCCCTTAACGATGCTGCTGCTACTGTTCTTGTTGTTGTTGTTGCTGCCCCTCGAGTCGACCCTTCTTGCTATGTCTTTGGCCTGACGCGTGTGCGTGTCCTTTGACGTGTCGTAAACGCATCATAAACAGCTGACACTCCATATAGCTGTACATGCACACACACACACACCCACACACACACATATATACACATAGCCATATGTCTGTGTATATTGGGGAAGCACAGGCTGTTGCATTATCATCCGAAATATTGTAATATTTTTCATTATTATTTTCGTTTTTAACACGCTCCCAATCCGATTTTCCACTTCACAGCGTCCCAATTGTCGTTAAACATTCATTTGTGGCTGCCACATGGCGAAAATATGAAAATAATAATAATTTTGCATTGCAAATATTTAATAGTTGGCCCACAACATTACTGCACAATATGGCTTTAGCCCCATGGCCATCTCTTGCATCATATGCAATCATTTAAAAACATGGCAAGATTTGCAAATTGAATGAAAAACAGTTTCGAGTGATTAAATTACTTAAATTAATTTACAGCAATTATTTCAATTTTGAAATAAGAAACTTAAACTTTCAAATTATATTCAAATATATATGAAAATTTGCACAAATTTTGAAAATTAGCAAATTAAAAAGAAATAAAAATTGGATTTTTTACTAAGTAAAGTTTCACATAAAATGAGATTTTGTTGTTGCAGCTGCTGCGTGGCAGTGGGTACACATCATTTTTATCAGTTGTGGCAACGTTGCTGGTGTCTGTGGCAAAGGTTTGATTAGCCATAAAAAGGCGCATTTGGTGTCGACGTATTAAGTACTTGTTTCTATGATTATTGGTTGCCTGGCATTTTTATGTCAATGCTGCCCCCCCTCGACTTTGGTTGCCGCTCCTGTCCCAGTTTCTTGCCACCGTTATGTGGCGCATGATTTTCTTCTTTTTTTTGTTGGTGTATTTTACGAGCTTTCGTATTTGAAAGTCATAAAATGCACTTTAACAGCTAAACAGGCAAACAGCTCAACAGCTCGCAGCTCGCAGCTCGCAGCTCGCAACTCACAACTCGCAGCATCTGACAGACTGTGAATCCAGCTGAATGTTTTTGATGTTCTTTCGAGTTGAGTTTATGTTGTTGTCGTCGCTGTTGTATCAGATTGTTATTGTTAGTGTTATTGTTTTGTTTTGTTTTCGTGTTTTTTTTTATTTTTGTTGTTGTTTTTAGAGCGCATTAAGTTATTATTATGATTAGGCTGAGCGCTGGTGAACTTTAACCCAAAAGTCGCCATTTGGCCAGGGGCACAGTAGAAATGCTTGAACCGATCTTCGTCCGCATTTGGTACACAAAATGCTGCAGTCCAATAAAATGTAATTAATTTGGCAAAAACTTTTCCACAGCCAATAAAGTAAGCAAGCTGCAGCAGTAGCACCAGCAGCAGTAGCACCAGCAGCAGCAGTAGCAGCAGCAGTAGCAGCAGCAGCAGCAGCTGGAAAAGCAAAAGCCAAAGATGAAGGAGCTGAATGTGCAGGATTTGCATGCCAGCCAAGGATGAGCCACCAAAAGCCATCGAAAATGCCACAAGGCAAAACAAGCGGATGGGGCAACAAGCGGGCGGGGGGTTGATTGGGGCAGCCAGGCAACTGGAACCGCAGCTGAGCCACCAGAGCAGCTGCTCGACATGAACTTATAAAAGCTGGCAAAACTCTTGAACCAAACTCAGCAGTGCTGCCTGCAAAACGGGGGCTACGGGTGGGGCTGCATAGTGTGTGTGTGTGTGCGTGTGTGTGTGTGTGTGTGTGTGATGGGGTGGTTTGCGATTGCAAAGCTACATTAAAAAGTTAATAAAAGTGGAGCAAGCCACAAGTCGTGCCGCAATTTGAGGCAGCTGCAGCTGTAGCGCAAGGATATGGATATGGATATGGATATGAGTATAACTATGTAATCCATATATGTATTTGCATACACACACACACACACACATATGTGTATGTACACAGCAAGAAAATGGGAGAATAGTTGCAAGTCAAGTTGTTTTAGTTTGCCAATCGAATGCATGAATGAATCGTCTTCGAGTGCCTAGTTTTTTTCAGTGTGCGCAGAAAGCAAAAAAAAAACTTGTTGCAAGGTGCTATAAGCTGCGACTTTGACTTGCTACATGCTGCTTGCAACGTGCCACACACCACCATCACAGCCGCCCAAGACGTACTCAACTCAAATGGCAAACAATTAAAAAGCTCAGCACTGTGCGAAGCAACGAATTCATCGACACACACGAGAGAGAGAGAGAGAGAGAGAGAGAGAGAGAGAGAGTGAGTGGGGGAGAGAGAGACGCACACAAAGAGTAAACACAAGTAACTAATTGCAACTGCAACTGCAACTGCTGCCAAATGGCGCCACACTTGTGGTTAAGGGTGCCTTTTCCACCACTCAACTCACAACTCGAGCCAAATGTAAATTTCGAAAATGTGCTACACACACACACACATACACACACACACACACATCCACAAATAGTTGCTTGGAGGCTAATTAAGAGCGCATTAAAAACGTTTTGCAGTTAGAAACAGAAAGTGGCAGCAATTTGTTAAGGGTCGCAGCATCAGGTGGCAAGCGTTGCCCTCACTCAGACCACAATGGGGCAAAAACCACACTCAAGTCAATATAACTATACGTACACATATGTGTGTGCGTGTATGTGTGTGTGTGTGAGCTGGCAACCGATTCTCAAGAGCCGAATGTCAATTATTGAGATTGAGTAGTTGAGCGATCGATTTACGACTTGCAACTGCAAATGAATACTGAAAAGCTGACTGCCACAGAGCATTGTGCAGCAGTGCAACAAATTCATCCGTTATATACACGCTGCAACTAACCCTTACCGTGTGTTTATTTAGCTTTTGATATTTACGTGATGCATTACATGTGTATGCGTGTTCTAATTGAATCGATTCATTGAGCGTAATCAATGATTGACATGCAAGAGGAGGTAAATACAACCAATTAAGAGTGGCACTCAACTGAACTAGTGGCAACATCACAAAACCACGCTGCTTTCGTCTCTGTGCTCAAATGTCAATTCAATAAACGGTTGCATGCCACATTTGTGTTGCAAACGGCATAAATGCGACCAACTTTTTTGTTTGTTTTCTATTATTGAAATAATTAATTTGATAACTGCCCCCCTTTCGATGCAAATATCGATACAAAATACAAATCAATTTCCGATAGTCTGCCAACTGATTTAAGATATAGCTCAACATCGGATATTAATTATGATTGCAAGAATCAATGTTACGGCAAATTGCTTGCATCCAAAATTGAATGTCTGCCACATATCGTTCAAAATTAACTGTACAAATATATATCGATATCCATTTCGATATCAGATTAAAGTTAAATAAGTTTTGACAGCAGGCAGCCAGGCAGGCAGGCAGCATTGAAATTAAGTTAATCTTGTGTGTTTTTGATTGAAACACGCACAAGTTTTCAATAAAATCCAACAATTATCAACTGCAAGCAGAAACAGGAGTCTCAACTAAACCCGCTTTGCTCGAGATGCTCATCAAACGTTTGGGACACATCAAAGCCAATAAGGCAATTGCGATAAATCTGTGCATGGCTCGTTTGTACGGCACAGAGAAGCAGCCGCATACGCTGGCAGAGATCGAGTGCCTGACTCAGGAGCTGACTGTGGCCAAGAGGGAGAACGAGGAGCTGCTGGATAAGAACAAGCGAGCGTTGGCCGACGGCGAGAATATGCGCAATCGACTTAATAAGCAGATTGACAATGCCCAAATCTTTGGCATACAGGGCTTCTGCAAGGATCTGATCGAGGTGGCCGATGTGCTCGGCCAGGCCACAGAGGCGGTGTCCAAGGATCGGCTGAGCACTAATCCGGATCTGCAGGCTCTCTACGAGGGTCTTCGGCTGACACGCGCCTCGCTGCTGCAGGTGTTCAAGCGTCACGGCCTGGTGACTCTGGATCCGATCAATCAGAAATTTGATCCCAATGTGCACGAGGCACTCTTCGAAACGGTGGATGCTACGGTTGAGGCCAACACCGTGGTCCAGGTCACCAAACTGGGCTATCAACTGCACAAGCGTTGCATTCGCCCCGCACTTGTGGGCGTGTCCAAGCGTGTATCGGCCTAGAGTAACATACACATATAATTATATCCAAGCAACACACACTCAAAATCTGTACAAGATGAATAACTGTTAAAACAATTCTCCTCTCTCTCTCTCTCTCTCGCTCTATCGCTGCTGACAATTTCCGTCCGTTTGTTGCGCACGTGAATTGAAATTGAAATATATTTTACACATATTTATAAAGAAAATATCAATAAAACGAATCAGCAAATGACAGCGACGAACGTGCCCCGTGTGTCCAAGCCACACATTTGCATTAATTGTTGTTGTTTTTTGGTTTTTTGTGTGTGTGTGTGTGTGTTTTTTTATGAGTGTTTGCCGTGTGCAAAGTCGTGTCAGAGGATGCCGCACCTCAACGTTGTTGCAACACCTTCAACTTTAACTACATTCGGTTTTTAATATGCCGCAAACGTGGATGGTGGCAAAGTTTTTCATTTTTTGTTCTGCACCCGCACCTTTTGTCACCTCTCTACCTGCCACACACACACACACACACACACACCCATCAGCAGAGGCACGCTGTCACTCTAATTCAATTTGAAGTGCGAGCATTTTGCGTATTCTCGCCGGAAAGCCACGTGAAAACTTTTCTTGCAAAAGCGCTGCACACAAAGAAGAAGAAGACAGTTGACCGCTGTCCGGCTTGTGGGCGTTTGGGCGTCTGGGCGTGTGGGCGTGTCATTCATTTTATACGTAGCACATGTGCGTGTCTGTGTGTGTTGTAAAAACGTTACGTGGCCTTGTCGAGTCTCTCATTTGTAATAAGTTGCGAGGCTTTTCGTTCGGATTGCATCGCGTCTGAAGTTGACCGAATATAAAATAATACAATAAGAAACTGCAACTTGGTCTTTACGATGGCCAACGAGTCTGCAGCCGCCGTCGCCGCCGCCGCCGCCGGCCTCATCACACACGTACACACACGCAGACACACACTTGCTGGGTATTTGGCCACCTGCGACCCAGTGTCTGGCGTACGTGACATTTGGCGGCGCCACAAAAGCACGTAAAAGAAAATACTCTGTAAATCTGTACGTCATTTCTTTTTCCGTAGTTTTTCGCAGCCGCTGCTCACTTTTTGCTTTCTTGCTTTTTGGCTGGCTGGCGTCTTTGGTCCTCTAACGGGTCCTTGCCGTCGCCGTCGTCGTTGTCTGCTCCTTTTATTATTTCCTTTCTTTTTCTCTATTTCCATTTTTTTCTGTCTGTCTCTTTTTTTTTGCTGTCTTGCAGCCTTGTTTACAACTGCGTCGCCGACGAAGCGCAAAAGTGTTTGTTGCTGCCGCAGGACGATCGAAGACGAAGAAGGCATTGAACGGCAACTGGAACGGGACTGAAAGACTTCCCAGCAGAAGAGGGGGGAATGGTGTGTAAGGGGGTGGAGCCAGAGAAAACAGTCTGTCTACAAAACAGTTGACGGCATTTTGCTGGCCTGGCTGCTTGCTTGGCTGGTTGGTTGGCTGTTTGGTGGGTTTGGAGCGGCTGGAACTGCCATAAATTTTGCTTATCTTAACGGAAAAATACAATTTGTAATTGAAAATATTTGTGAACACACACACACACACACACACACATGCACACACTCGAAAGTTACTGCTAAGTTTTTCGTTGTAGTTTTGGGGGCATTTTCGTTCCATTTGCCAACGCAGCCCTGCGCCACAAGTCCAATTTGCAGCCATCAACTGCCAAGTGGCCGCTCAATTTTTAATGGGTTTCCGTCTCTTTGTTTAATTGACACAGCCTTTCGCCCCTTTTGTGTGCGATTCTGCCAAATAAGCCACTTGTATTGGCACATTGTAATAGCTTTGTTCTCCCTCATTTACGACCTTCGGATACTTAACTTTAACTTCAAAGTGCCCACAAGAATTTAAATAGGATGTGCACCGCACTTATGGGACCACAATCTCCAGCAAACATTATCCCAATGCAGACAATGCTTAAAATATCAAAATATCAGCAAATAGTATCCATCCAATAATTATTTGGAATTTGACGAGACTTTTGAGCACATTCTGGAAGATTGAGCAGCAGTAAACAGACTGTGTGTTAAATACTAATCAAATGCCCAGTTAGCATAAACTCATTTCTAAAGGAGATGCCATCTCTCTCTCTCTCTCTCTCTTCCCTCTCTCTTTGTGGATTGCTCTCTGTTAGAGCACTCAAAATCCCTTCGATCACAAGGATGCTTCTCGCTAAATACTCTTTCTCGATTATATCTTAAACCCTTTTGTGGCTTTGAAGTCTGCTAAGCAAATTTAACGGCTTTGTGGAGGCTTAATATTCATGAGAATTTTGAAGAGGACAATTGTGTTAACAGTTATTCAGATTGTGTAGATTTTGAGTGTGTTATAAAGTTGATTGTATATAACATTATATATGTTACTCTAGGCCGACACACGCTTGGACACGCCCACAAGTGCGGGGCGAATGCAACGCTTGTGTAGTTGATAGCCCAGTTTGGTGACCTGGACCACGGTGTTGGCCTCAACCGTAGCATCCACCGTTTCGAAGAGTGCCTCGTGCACATTGGGATCAAATTTCTGATTGATCGGATCCAGAGTCACCAGGCCATGACGCTTGAACACCTGCAGCAGCGAGGCGCGTGTCAGCCGAAGACCCTCGTAGAGAGCCTGCAGATCCGGATTAGTGGTCAGCCGATCCTTGGACACCGCCTCTGTGGCCTGGCCGAGCACATCGGCCACCTCGATCAGATCCTTGCAGAAGCCCTGTATGCCAAAGATTTGGGCATTGTCAATCTGCTTATTAAGTCGATTGCGCATATTCTCGCCGTCGGCCAACGCTCGCTTGTACTTATCCAGCAGCTCCTCGTTCTCCCTCTTGGCCACAATCAGCTCCTGAGTCAGGCACTCGATCTCTGCCAGCGTATGCGGCTGCTTCTCTGTGCCGTACAAACGAGCCATGCACAGATTTATCGCAATTGCCTTATTGGCTTTGATGTGTCCCAAACGTTTGATGAGCATCTCGAGCAAAGCGGGTTTAGTTGAGACTCCTGTTTCTGCTTGCAGTTGATAATTGTTGGATTTTATTGAAAACTTGTGCGTGTTTCAATCAAAAACACACAAGATTAACTTAATTTCAATGCTGCCTGCCTGCCTGCCTGCCTGCTGTCAAAACTTATTTAACTTTAATCTGATATCGAAATGGATATCGATATATATTTGTACAGATAATTTTGAACGATATGTGGCAGACATACAATTTTGGATGTTAGCAATTTGCTTTAACCTCTTGATGGTTTATCAAAATTGAAGTGCATTGATTCTCGCAATTATTAACTTGCCCCAAAATAATGATCCCCTCTAATCACTGAACCACAACCAACAGATGCCATTAAACATCGCTGAACCGTTGAAGACATGGGAAGGCTGCAAGCTGCTAGGTGCTGTCTTCCATTGTGCTGGCATTTTTGTTTGCGTGTCTCGCCCCCGTTCCGCCCTCGCCTCCTCCCCCGATTCCCACTCTTTCGCATAGCCCCTCAATTCACCTAGCCAAGCTAGTTGCAAGCACAAATATAATTGAAATGTTCGCAGCCGGCGACGGCGTCGCTGTCGACGTCCACGTCAACGTCAGTCGTAGACAACAGCAACAACAGCAACAACAATAACAACAAAAACAAACTTGGTCACAATGCCCACATCAGGTCTGAAGCGGGTCTCAACATCGTCTTATCATAATGATGACGTTTACATTTCAATTAACGAAGAACAACATAATTGCAGCAGTCAAATTATATAATTATACACAAACAACACACACACACACACACACACAGAGGGAAGAGGGAGGCAGGCAGTGATTGGGGAATCGCCCCATCGACATCGACAGCTCCAATTGGAAGGGGAGGGGAGGGTCGAGGAAATGAGTTTCTGGCATTTGACGCATATTGAAGGCGGCTCGACTCGAATCGGCTCGGCTCGGCTCTTTTCGCATTGGGATCTGTGGCAGCTGCAACATCAAATGCGATGCAGGTGTTGCCCCATGTGTCAAAAAATAATCATTTTGAAATCACTTCACTTCACTTCACTACCCAACACAGCCGCAGCCCCAGCCACAGACAGAGCCAGATCGAGAGATGAAAAATGCGTTCGTTAAATGCACCCGGAACAGGGCGAACATGCCGTGTTGGGGGACGGACAACTGCCTGACTGCTGCCACAAATAGTGGAGAGTGAATGCAGAAGAAGAAGAAGAAGAAGATGGGAGGTTGTTGCTTGCGGCACAGGCCTTGTGTGTGTGTGTGTGCTTTGCCTGTCAAGTGTTCGAGCGAGCAGACTCGAAACAGGCCATAATTTGTATAGAAAACGATGTCTGTCTTTTAATTCCATTTCAGCATTCAATTCAATGAACGACTTGAAGCACTTCTCAGACAGCCGACTCAGTCACTCCGTCACTCCGTCGCTATGTCAGCCAGTCAGTTAGTCAGCCGCAGCTGCGCGCAGAGCTGCACTGAGCCAATTAATCGATAAGCAAATAATATCGGGGCATATTGTGCTTACAAATTATAAGAATCATATTTTTCTAACTGAGCGAGTGAGAGTGATAAAGTGGGGGAGAGATAGAGAGAGTGATAAAGTGGGGCAGAGAGAGAGAGAGAGAATGATAAAGTGGGGGAAGAGAGAGAGTGATAAAGTGGGGGAGAGAGAGTGATAAAGTGGAGGAGAGAGAGAGATAAAAGAGAGAGAGTGATAAAAGAGAAAGAGATACAAGAGAGAGAGAGAGAGATAGAGAGAGATAAAAAAATAGAGAGAGAGAAATAAAAGAGAGAGAGAGATAAAAGAGAGAGAGAGAGAGAGAAGGATAAAAGAGAGAGAGTGATAAAAAAGAGAGAGAGAGATATATAAAATGCGGTAGAGAGAGGAAGAGATAAAGTAGGGGAGAGAGAGATATAAAGTAGGGGAGAGAGAGAGAGTGTGAGAGAGAGAGAGAGTGAGAGGGTGTCTTCATAATTATTGGTTTGTGGTTAGGGAGTAGGGCGTAGCACGCTGTGTTTCGCAACATTTATCGTGCAACGCGAACCAAAACGCCAACTGAAACCTCCATGAACCAGATAATATATACATATGTATAGATATATGTGTAGATATGGTTGCCTCAATAAGACACTTAATTAATTGCCTGTGGATAAATATGCACAGCAAACTCAGATATGTAACAGTAAAAAAACTAACATTTAATTTGTAGCTCGATTCCCCATTTGAAGCTATGGATATATACATGATTATAAATATAGCTGCAGCGGTGGCAGAGGAGTGTGTGGCATATTGCTTACCACACACACGCATACACACACACCCACACACACACACACACATAAACGATATTTGTTGCACGTTGTGGTGCTAATGCACCTTTAGCGTGTGTGCCGCTTTGCCATTTGATGCAATCCATCTGGACGCGTTGCACGTTGCGCGTTGCACGTTGCACTTTGTGCAGGCAGGCTAATGAGCGGCAGAAACACGCTGTGCCACTGTGATTGAAATACGCTCGTTATGTGAGAATCATGTTGCACAAAATGATGATGATGATGATGATGATAATGGTGCATGAGACAAGGCATGCTCTGAAATATATTGGGATCAAAAAGCGACACCAGCTGCTGCCCCACATTGTGGAAACTAAATCTGATTGTGAATCATTGTTATTATTAGACGCCGAACAATTCGATGGAATATTTGATCAAGTTTCATCTGCCTCAGCGACAGTTAGAGCTAAATTTAACTTCATATCAAACTAACTGCTGCTTAATGCTGCACTCGTGTCAAATTTGAGCCTAAAACTATTAAGCTTAATTGATTTGTTGAATCCCTCTTTGCAACAACACAAATGCCAATATATGTATATATATATATATATGTATATATATTATGTATATATGTATTTGTAATATTTAAAATTGATTTGTTTTTTCATTTCATTTGTAAATGCATAAATTATGACAACATGTCAAATGTTTTTCAGTTTATTGTTTTTTAATGTTTGCTACTTTTTTTGATAGCTGTTGTTGGCATTAGACTGAAATTGAAACAACAATTTTGTTGCGATTTCAGCTTTGAGCCAACAATATGTTTTCCATTTTGTTGTTTTCCCATTTGTTTTTCTTTTTCTGTTTTTTTTTTTTGTGGGTGTTGTGCATTTTGCATGAAATTGCGGTAAATTAAATTTTTGCCTGATTGGTGTATGCATTTTTTATGATAATTATCTATAAGCCACACACAATATATATAAATATATATATATGTCTCTCTCTCTCTCTCTCTCTCTCTCTCTCTCTCTCTCTCGGCACAGAATAATGAATTAATAAAATTAATGTTTATGACTTTTGTTTCATTTTCTGTGTGTGTGCGTGTATGTATGTGTGTGTGTGTGTGTGGCTAATACTAAACAGGCGCGTGTGCGTGTAAGCGTTAACTGTTATTAGTTTAGACACACATACATACCCGCCCCCCCCCTCCCCCGCCCCACGCCCTTTTATTCCCCTCGTCACGTAAATGAAAATGCCTTAGCATTTCAATAAAAAATTTTATGTTATAATTATGGGGCATAAGCAGCAGACAGCAGAGAGACAAAGTCGTCGAGACGACAGACGACCGCAGACAGACGAAAGCGTGGAATGCGTATAAAAATTAAGGCCTCAACAGCCCAGCTGGCCCCGCTTCCCTCCCCCTTCATCTACTCCTGGGCAGACCGCAACGTCGCGGCCTGCCTTGGCCCATAATTTTTCTATTAGACAAATACGCAAAGGCAGTGGTGAGGGGCAGGGGGGGGGGGCAGGGGGCGGTGTGCGATGTGTATATGTATGTTTGCCATGTGAGAGTGTAATAAATTTTATTAAATACACATACAAACAAACGACACTGAGCACTGAGGACTGAGGACCGAGGACTGACTGGCCGAGCGCTGAAGGAGGTGCTGTGCCGCACATTGGGGTCATCATACGTGACCAGCAGCGGAATGTGCCTCGTCAACCCGCCACCCCCCCGCTGGCCCGACTAGGGGCTGGCTGGGGCAAATGTCCAGCTGAGCCAACACACATAAAAAGAAAATAAATAAAAACACCAAAAAAAAAAGAAAAAGCTAAAAACAAGAAAAGTGCAACAAGCGCAGCTGAAGCCAAGCCAACGCGGGGGGGGGGCTTAAGGGGGTATGGGTGGTGGTGGGGGGTGGTGCGGCACTTGAAGTGAAGTGTGTCCAAATTAATGGACGTTGAATGAAGTTGACCGGCTGTCAGAAGACCATAAGGCGCCATAATTACTTTTCACACCAGTCGGCAAACGACAGAAGAACAAAAACGAAACAGAAAAGCAACAACAACAAAAATACACATGAAAATGGGGCAACATAGTACAGTAACACCTCGATTAACATTCCCACCAATAAGTCAGTTTTTCACTCAAGTTATTTGTGTATAAGTAACAAACAGTAAACATAACTTCACATTAAATCTATCAACATTTCCGATTTCCCTTTCGCGACTTGAACCAATCTTGAGAGGCATCTACAACTGTGACATGTGAGCAACAATAATACTACTCAGGATATATACATATATATATATATATATATATATATATAAAGCTGAGTGTGTAGTTCAATTTGAATACGCTAACCAAGTGGCAATAATATAGATAAGGCTGAGCGATCGATGGTCGAAGCCCAGCCCATGTATACTCAATGGGCGATTGCTAAATAAGTCTTCTAAAAAATAATATACATATATATATATATATATAATGTAACTATATATATATATACATATATATATATATATAGTAAAATATATATAAAGAAATATTTGTCAATTAAATCAGCTCAAATCGAATTCAATAAAAACGCTTATTTGCCTGCTGCTGCAAAGTGAGCCGAGGTGAGGGGTGGAGTGTTGGGGCGTGGTGGCACATTGTATGGTTGCCTAAGGGAATTGCACAGTTATTTGCTTACGTCACCATGGCAAACAGCATTTATTAACTTTGTAACAAATTAATTGATTTCGACTTTTAGTGGCAAATCCAAATGTTAAAAAGGAAAAACCAGCAAGAAGAAGAGAGCGCAAGCAACAAAAAACATGGATGAAAATTGTCAAAAATGCAAGTCGATTTTTTTTCATTATGCATTTCTCATAGAATATACATGGGTTAAGCCGAGGTTCGACTATTGACATATGTTTACCGTTGTCAGTATTTACCACACAAAGTAAAAAGCGCTTTAATCTACAAAATGCGTGAGCTTTAAAATTGAAATGAAACCGAGAAATAGTTGTTATATATATATATATGTTTATATGGGCAGGTGAATATACAATTTTTGTAAATTTAATGCCACACATTTGATGTGGCAACTGTTGGAGCAAGCCTCGCGCTTTGTTAACACGTCATAAAACGGTCGCCGCTGGCACAATGCAAATTGACAGAGTTATTAAAGCATTTATCTGTGTGTGTGTGTTGTGCGTGTTGTGTTGTGCTGTGCGTGTGGTGTTGTGTGTGTGTGTGTGTGCAATTGAAATGCAAAATATTTTACATATTTAAAAGTCAAAATGCAATCATTGAGAAAAGGTGCAGCCAACACAATGTGGACAGACACCCGCTGGCAATATATAGCTGTGTTGGGGGATGTGTCGAGGGGCGGGGAAGATGAGGGGGCGGGGGTGGGGGTGTGGGGTAATAAGGTGTTGAGGGATTGTGGATCAGCGGAGCGTTTACCGACAACATCAAATAATTGTTAAAATCCAAATAACAATCACCAAAATGCATGACACAACACAAGCTGGCCAGGTCAGCGGGAGAGCAGGGCGTGGCTAGAGGTGAACGAGAGGGGTGAGGGGTGAGTGGAGAGGGGGCAACGGCAACGGGAGAGAGCAACAAATGGGTGCAACTGGGGAGCTGTTGCTGGCCAAATGCAATTTATAGTGCGTATAAATGAACTGCTGACCAAAAGTGGCCCAAACTGAACGCATTCAGGTCTATTGGGGAAAATGTCCAGGCATGTGAAACTATCCAGCGCACGAGTGTGCATGTGTGTGTGCGTGTGTGTGTGTGGCTTGTGTGTGTTTGAAATTTATTGATTTCCATATATTTATTTGTGTAAAATGCCATAAATTACAATTATTTTACAGGAGGCCGAACGGATGGGAACGTAGCAGCAACTACAGGCGAAAGGACGCAGAGACGCGGGGAACGGGGCAGGGATATCCGTAAGGATACCGGACCTAAAGTTGGGTCAGTAGTGCTGCTTTATGTGTGTGTGAGTGTGTGTGTGTGTGTGTGTACTTGTTGGCTTGTTGCTGTTGCATAATTTGTTAGCCAAATTGCAACTCAACAAGCTACGAACGATGAGCTCAAAAACCCCTGGAACGGACACAAACGCGGACACAGGTGAACACACACACACACACATGTATATATATCTATATATATACACACACACACACACACAATGTCTGATATAGTATATTGCTCATCAAATATGCAAAAGTTTCTAGTTTCAGCTGGAGCAACAAAGCAATTGAGCTGAAAAGTGCAAACAGTGACTTTCCCAAAGACTGTGAAGTGAAAACAGTGATTGTCGGTGATTTCTCGGGAAAGTTTTTTATTTTATGTTTTGTATACATACATATATATATATATATATATATATATATATATACATGTTAATTAAGCATTCAACATAACATCAGGTAAGTGAATGTACCCAAAAATGTCCTCAAGAATTCTTTCTCTCTCTCTCTCTTTCCCTCTCTCTCTATCCCTCTCTCTCTCTCTCACACTCTGTCTTAGTTGTTTATTATATTTTTCATATTCTAATCGATTTTCACTTTGATATTATGCTCATCTCTAGCACAATTTAATAGCAACAACGCCCTTTGCTTAACGTCCTTCGTCCTTTATCCTTCGCCCACAACAACAGTTAGTTCAATCGCTTGGCGATTTGTTGGCTTTGCAGTTTTCCCGTAGTATAGTTGGGGCTTATTAGCAGCGGACTGCATTGCAAATAGGCAATTGGGCAAATTTTGCAATCAAGGGAAGGATATTCATATTTAAGATCTCAAGTATCAGGCATTTAAGTACACATACACACACACACACACACACACACACACACACACACACACACAGTGGAAGGCATGCACTTAATTTGGCAATTGTCTAAGAGACAGGCAACAACAACAACAAAAACAGCAAGCAGATACAACAGATATATCTAGTTAGGTGTGCATGTGTGTGTGTGTGTGTGTATGTGATTGTGTCTTGGCCAGCCAGAGTCATTAATATTAATTTCGTCTTTAATTTATTGTAATTTACGTGCATTTGATAAATCGTATTATTATTATAAGCAGTTGTCTGCTAAGCTCGACTGAAGCGGGGGCAGGCAATTGTGGCATACACTGAACGAAAGGCGACGTGAGGGGAGGGGGGTGTGTGAGAAATATGTATTTATGTTCGGTGCCAAAGACAGAACCTTTGGTTAAACAAATTTCGAACTCACCTTTTGCTCTTGCGCCTTCAAAGTCAATTGATTTAAGCACGATTTAAAGCTGCAAGTAGAATTAAGTTCAACAATTGATTAGAAATTGCTCGAAATATTTTGTTACTGTATATAGTATATAGTATATATATATATATATATATATATATATATATATATGCATGTGTGTGTGTGTGTGCACAAATTGAATGCACATTTGCAGCAAATGCTAATTGGTCTTTTGCATTTTACATTTTTGCACTCATATATTATGAATTATTTTGTGTTCTTACTTTAATCAGTTGCTAATTGATTTAATACGCATAAAATATGTGCTGGAATATTTCAATTAAATTGGCAATCAATTTAATGGGCTTATGATTTATAGTGCATTGATTTAATTACTCAACTAATTGTTCAAATAATTAAAGTATTATTTGTGTATTTAGACTGCTGAAAGCAAGCAGCACTCGAAAGTATTTGGAGACAAACAAACTTGACCAAATTCGGTTCATGTTTACAGCATTATGGCAAGAGTATTCAAATATATTTAATATACTCGTATATATGTTTTCCTATCCACAAAAGCATAAACAATGCCCTCAGCCCCAGTGGGAGGAAGCAACAACTTTACTCTGATATTTATTTATATATGTGACTGTAGAGTACATTAAAATAAAGTTTGTTGCATGTTCGACGAAGCGATGCTTAAGGCGCTTATGCGAAAGTTGAAAAATCTCATTAAATACAAGAGCAACCACACAACAACAACAACAACAACAACAACAGCAACGACAACAGCAACAACAACAACAACAACAATAATAATAGCAAGTGCAATATACTAAATATTTATGCCTTGTTGTAAAGTTCTTTTGTTGTATCGCATTTGGCTTTCATATAAAAATTGTGTAAAATAATAAAAATAATTTCGCCCATGCTCAAACTCACACACACACACACACACTCACACACACACGCATATTGTCGCCAGACGCCATTTTCCTTTGTTATTACTGTTGTTTTTGTTGCGTATAATGGGCACCGTTATGTGCATTGGCATTTGCCTTGGCCAGCGCATCGATGTCAGCAGCGTGTGGGTGGTGGCAGCTGTTGGGGTGGTTGTCGTCTGGTAAGTGGGTTATTACGTTGGCTTCAATACGCTTTGCAATGGCGCGCCACAACCAACCCAAACCCACCCAAGCCAAACCCAACCCAACGCAACGCAACGCAAGCCCTCGTCGCTTATAAACGACATAAATATAATTAAATCGTTATAAAAATGCATTCGACAAATCAACACCAACAGCAACAACAAACACCACACACACACACACACACACACACACACAGCTATTGGTTGTGCGGCGGCGCCTTTGTGTTGCACACTTGTCCATTGAGCATTGCAAGTTTATTCAGCGTCCGCTTTTGGATGCGGCAAACATGAGTGTACTCGAAAGTGCACTTCGAATACACTCCTGTGCACTCGCATGCATTTGCTTTCGAGTAGCACTGCCTGCCCACTGCAAATATACAAATATAGAAATATAAGTTATCTAAGCCTGGCTATTTGAGTTGCAAGCGCCACATTGTCTCTCCCCTAGCGATTCTGTGGCAGCATGCTTCCGTGGATGTTGCACAGTCAGCGCTTGATGCACATTAATATAATTATAGTTTGTTGTTTGCGCATTACACAACACTCTACTCTGCTCAGCTCAGCTCTGCTCAGCTCTGCTCTGCTCAGCTCTGCTCAGCTCAGCTCTGCTCTCAAAGCTGCTTAATAAGTAGCAGCAGCGCTCCTTGAACATTAATTCTATTTGCAGATGTCAGTTATGCTCTATATAAATATTTTATGCATATTATTATTGAAACGAAATTCGACTGTGTTTAGGATTTGTGTGGCAATCTCAGCTGAAGCATTTAGAAACCATGCCATACAGGTGGGTCTATATTTATATTCATATTGCCCTCCTCATCGATTGTGTAAATGTAAACGTAAACGTAAACGTAAACGTTCAACAAACAGCGCATTCTATTATCAATAAAGTTGATTGCCTTTTTTGCTGCCGCCCAGACGAGCAGTCGAGTCGAGTCGAGTCGAGTTGAGCCGTGTCGAGTTGAGTTGAGTTAAGTCGTGTCGAGTTGAAGTGGCATGAATTCGATGGACAGTGGAGCCCTTATCGGCATTTTACATGGTCGCGCCTCATTTGCGGCTCGTTTGTGTGTTTAAAAGCTAAAAGATTAACCTGAACAAAAAATAAATAAAATACGAAAAAAAATCAACAGCAAAGAAAAGGGAAGCCTTGGGTCAGGTTCAATCGCGCTTCGGGTGGGGCTTGATGGGGAGCAGCGGGAGCAGTGGGGCCAGCGCGGACCACCCACGACTACAAATTATTGCAAATCAAATATATGCATATATATGCATATATATATATATATATATGCTTGTCTATATCTGTAAGATATCGCATGCCATCATTATTAATAGAGTTCATTAGCTGCAGACAACGACGGGCTGCTGCTGAGTGGACACATTGACATATCCAATGAACTGAGCCCCCGCATGCTCAAATTGTTATTATTGTTGTTGTTGTTGAAACCAGTTCCCCTCTCCCGCTTCATCATTCTGTCACTCTGTCGGAGTCGCCCTCAACTGTGTCGCGGTTTCTGCCCGAAATTCCAGAGTGTTAGTTATGGTTTCGATGGAAAAAAGGCTTTGTTTATAAATGCGTTTATCACTGGGCTCATACGATTTGAGCTCATCTCTTTCTTTAATGAGAACTAATGAACGCATTCGCCCCTCGATCGTCATCGTCATCAACATCATCATCGCCATCGCCATCGCCCATCGTCATTTCTGCTGCTGGTTTTTACATTTTTGGGCATTGTCAAAAGTCTTTTTCTTTTTTGATATGGTTGCTTTTATTGTTTACACAACAGCAATAAAACGCAACAATAATAATATTAAAGAAATAAAAAAAGGGACCAAAAACCACATGGAGAAAACGATCTGATTGCATCTGATTGAAAGACATCAATCGAGGCAAGGCAACCATCGATTTTTATGGCCACAAATCGGTTGCCATCTCTATTCACCTAATCTAAACAACACAATTTGGTACATTTGATCTTACTCAACTATCCAGCAATTGATTATAATGCTGTGTATACTACTATATATGATTAAATGATTATTTTGAAATCATTTCAACTTATAATTATCATAAGATACCCATGGATAGCCTGAAAAGTTGGTTCTAACCAAAAAACAACAACAAAATGCAAATGCATAATTTCCGTTAAACAACGCAAAAATAACAAACAAAATACACGTAAAAGCCAACAAAAAATAAAAAGTTGCTCAAAATTGCCAAAGTTTTGTTTGCTTTGCTTATTTCCGGCAAAAAAAAAAAATATATATTAAAAAACAACCAAAACAATAACCAAAACCAACAAAAATGAAAACAACAAAAATACCTAAAAAAATATATATATATATATATATATATATATATATATATATTTAAAATTATGTCAGCAGTGCCAGCAACAATAACAACAACAACAACAACAAACACTTGCAAATGGCAAGTGTGCTTGCGGCCAGGCGTGTAAATTATTTATGTGCCAACTGTCCTTTTCGTGCATGTGTGTGTGTGTGTGTATGTGTATGTAACCGGCTACACCCCTCCCCCTCAACTCCACTCCACTCCACTCCCCCGTCCCCTTCCCCTTTCCCTACCCAGCCGCTGTGCAACTACTCACATAATCCCAATGTGGCACGCATGGGTCCTGTATCGTTTGCCTGTTCGTCCTGCGCCGCCAGTTTATAAATAAAAATCATTATTACTGCTGGCTGCTAGTGCTGTGGCATTTGCTTTTTCTTCTTCTTCTTGCTCTCCTCTTTTTTTTAAGGTGGTGGTGGTGGTGGTGGTTGGGTGGTTGGGTGGTTGGGTGGTACGCCGTTTAGCTGGGTTTTTCAGTTGCGACGTCGGAGTTTTCGTTTGAAATTAGCACGCATTGTCCTTAATTGTTGGGGCGTTTGGGTTTTCGTTTTGGGGCTTGGGCATTTTTTTTTTTACAGCTTTATTGGGGTAAGGGATACTTTTTTCTGTTTTTGTGTGTTGGTGAAGGTTGGGGTGGGGTGGTGTGATGGTGATGGTGGTGGTGGTGGTGGTTGTACTTAGGGCTTATCAGGCCAATGAGTTTGCCTCATTCGTTTGGTTGGCTGCGTGTTTATTTATTTGACTTGTGCATGTCGCTTTTGGGTGTTAACTTTAATAATTAACGGCATTAATTGCCGCATATGTCACATGTTTGCTTTCGGCTTTTCAACCCTTCATACCACTTACCCACCGCCCGTTTCCCCCCGCTTGGCCACTGCAATCCCTCGCCGTTTGTCTGTGCATTTTTAATTTTTTTAATTTTATGTATTTTCATTATTTTTTCTTTCGTTTTTTTTTTTGTATTATTTAAACGCTTATGTCATGAAAACAAAGAAACAATCCACTATAAATCCCCAACCCCAAACCCAGTCCCAGTCCCAATATCCAACCCTTACCTCTTGGGCCACATAATGTAACACCCACAACAAATTTGACCCCCTGCCCCCCAGATGCCCTCCGATGCCAACAGTAAACGCTAATTATGCACATGGTTTCGGATCTTTGGTTTTTGGGTTTTGGTTTTTAGCTTTCAGTTTTCGGCTGTCGATTTTTCATGCGCTCGAAATTTGTTCAGTTTTTCTCATTGTTTGGATTTTGGTTATCAAAATATCTAATAGTATTATGGAAAATAATCCCCTATCGTTTAATAATGTATTTGAAATATATGCTGTGCATTGATTAGATATCAATAATTGAACAAACAGATATTATTACTACCATCGAAAGCAGTTCCAGCTAATGGAATCGAAATTCGCACATAAATGTTAAAACCCCTTTTAAGTAAATACATATTTAATCACTTTTTTTGGTTTTTAGCTTTGATTCGATTCATTTTTTAATATTGATATATATATATGTATATATCGGAGATGTCTGCGGAAGTTTCATATTTGACTTGCAGAGTTTTGCAGTTCCTTCAAGTTGGGTTAATGTTTATACACGATTCGTGCTTTTATGGTCTGCATTTAGCATATCAACATTATTGCTTTGAAAATCTTTATGGCCCTCTTTCATAACCGATTGCCAGTCTTCATAAACTTGACCAAGTCAATTAAACAAACGTTTTCGCACTTAACAAGCCCCCAAGACGATTATGAGTCCGACAACGAGATATGCGTACAGGGAATTGACGATGAGCCTTGTGTGTGTATGTGTGTGTGTGTGTGTGTGTATGTGGCATATGATTATCAATTTATGCCACAAATCCAATGGCCCAGACAGACGCCGTCAAGGTTTTATTTTTGTTGTTTTCTTTGGTGTTCTTGTTTTTGTTTTTTTTTTGTCACAATCTGGCGGCGACTCAACGCCTACATCGATACATTTAAAGTTGTGGGCGGTGGCTGGTGGGGTGAGGGGCGTGCCACTGCGAGTGGCATTCGAATCGAGTCCAAAGTGGCAATGGGGTCGTCACTAACAGCAGCAGCAGCAACAACTTTTGTCGTAGTCCTCCTTCAGTTTGGCGGCCGTCGAGCGCCATTAGGCGGCCTGTGCAGACATTAAAAACAGCTGCCATCTTCGTTGCTGTTGTTGTTGTTGTTGCTGCTACTTTTGTTGCTGTTGTGGCATTTTTTGGAGCGGCGCACAAAAATTGCCTGTTTATATTCGCAGCGACAGCAAATTTTATTATTATTTTTGTTCTTGACAACGACAACAGCCAAACAGGAGGAGCAAAGGCAGCAGAGGCAGCAAAGGCAGCAGAGGCAGCAGAGGCAGCAGAGGGGAGAGCAACAAACGGCAACAGGAGTTAAGGCTGCAGATGGACTAGCAGCAGCAGGAGGAGGAGGAGCAAGCGTATGCGTTAGTTGGCCGATTTCTAATGCCCTTCCTCAGATCATATAAAATATAATCGAAGAATGTCATTTTCAAGCAAGAATTTTTTAAAGAACGAAAAATAAGCGAATAAACACGACTTTATTTAATCTTTTACTGTTTTATTTAATACAAAAACAATGATAAGAAGCCAACTTGATCGCATCTCAAATGATATAGGCAACGTTTTACTACAACTCATATGTTAGCTATCATCAGAACAATCGTTGGAAAATTGTCTGGCTGGCATTTCAAATATTACAGCGTGTGAGTGTATTCGAACTTCGGCAGATAGTTTTGCAACTTGGTTTTGGATTTGTTTTACTTTATTTTTGCCTTTTTTTTTGTTTTTTGCAAATTTTGCATTTCTACAAAAATATTTGTAGAGCAGCCGTGGCAGGCGGCAGGCAGCAAATCAAAGTTGTTGTTGCTGTTGGGGGGTGTGCTGGTGGTGCCTTGAGTGTCTGCTAGTGTCTATCCAGAGGGGGTGTGTGTTCGGTGTGTGGGGGCGGTCGGTGGGTGTGGTGGGGAGGGGAGCTAAGGCACCTTTGGCGCAGGCGCATGCCGCTTAAGCGTCGCGCAACCAATTAAAGAATAATTCATTTCAATTGAAGTCAATCAAAAGAAATTATTTCACGCTTAATCAATGAAGCCTCAGCCACAATCAAGAATGCAGCAAACAAACAAAGAAACAAAATGTGCTTCACAGATTTTGGGCAAAAGCAGAAAGACACAATAACAACAACAACAACAGCAGCAACAGCAGCAGCAACAGCAACAACAAGTAAAAGATGAATAAAAAGAAGAAGCAGCACGAGAACATTGCTTAATCAAAGGCGCGCAGATTGAAGAGGCTGTAAATCTACATAACAACAAGAAGAGCGAGAGAGAGAGCGAAAGCGAGATAGAGAGAGAGCGAGAGAGAGAGAGAGCGAGAAGGAGAGTTGAAATTTTTTTGGATACAGAATGTTTATCATGATGATATATGGGCAGCATATCTGAGACACTTGAGCTTTGCTTTGAACCCAACAAATTGATTTGACTGTGGTGTTGAAATGCCAGCAAGTGCCACTTGAACAACCCAACTTTATGACTATGTGCTCCATATAAAAACAAATATATATATACACATATATATCTATATATAAATATATATCTATATATATATATATGTACGTATACATATGCTACTTAGTGGCCGGATTGTGTGATTAATTTATACATATATACAACCACTGAAGCAGCACTAAAGTGCGGGCAATCAAAAGGAGAGCACTCGACTAAGCTGGAATTTCAGTAACAATTGAATGTCACCGTACAAAATGCAACTGTCCAATTTTGTACCCATAGAGGCGGATGAAGAGAGATCTCCTACTTGAAAGATAATTACAACATATTCAAAATAATAAGTGAGATGTGCAAAAAACTTGCGAGTTATTTGATCAAAATGTATGAAACGCACACAAAATGAAACAATACGGAAATTTACAAGTAACATATATATATATATATATATATAGATATGTATGTGCGTGTGTGTGTGTGTGTGAGTGTGTTTCTTTTTTTATAGTCGCACACACATTGCGATAAATATTTGCACGCTTATGCAATGGCCACCCAGAACTTCTTGCCTGCAGCGGACTGGGGAATATTTCTGAAACGCAACGCAACGCAAAGCAACGCAACGAGATGACAAGAAGAACAAGAGCAACAACAACAACAACAACAACGACAACAACTTAAAATAAAAACAACAACAAAGCCAAAGTGTCGCATTAATTTGTCATTTTGCTTGTATGGCGACGACGGCAAATGGGGCGAAATGATGAGTGGAAAAGGAGTGCATGGGCAGGGCTAATGGTGAGGGGGTAACGCGGTGAAGGCGGCCGATGTAAATTGTGTGCCACAGTGGCAACTACAACCAACATACACACACACACACTGAAAACTTTTTTTTTATGTTTTGCTGACGCGCTCTATAAAAAAGTTGCAGTTTTTTCCTATTAAAATTCTTTTTTTTTTAGTAATTTTTTTAAGTTTTTTTTGTTGTTGCTGTTGTTGTTCACACCCGCAGCCTTTTTGGCTCCTCATTGTGCTGTCACACACACACACACACACACGCACACACGCGTGCAATTTGACTTTGAAAAGTGAAATGTAAAAAAGAAAGAAAGTAAAAAAAAACTGTCACAAAACTTTTATGGAGACGCAGCGAGCAATGCACAAAAGTTGCTGAGTGGTATGGTGGTTGGGGGGGAGCCAAGGGATGCGAGGGGTGGGATGTTAGAGCATAATGGGGTGTCGAGCAAACATTGGTGGCCATGTCGCAAAAAGTGACTTGGTGTGCCACTGCTGCTGTTGGTGCTGGTGCTGGTGCTGCAATTGCGGTGGCAGCCACTTCATTTGCTTGCTCATTAAAAGTTGCGACTCATACAGAATTGCAGAAGGAACAAACGGAGTCAACACGTTTGCCTGCATGTCAAGTGGCAGTCAGTTGACATGGACCCACCCTGCCACCACCAACACACACACACACAATGAATGTCAAAAAATGAGTGAAAATTTGCGCTTAAATGCAACACAAAAACTACGACGAGGCCAGCGAACCAAAGCAACCCAAACCAGAACAACTCGACTCGAACCGACCCGAGACCGAACCCAACCCGACCCGACCCTGCCCGACCCGTCACTTTTCAGCACTCTTCTCCCGCTGGCACATTTCATAATAAAAAAAAAAAAAAATACTAAGAAGAAAAACATAAACACAACTTGCTGAAAATGCACGAAAAATGTGTCCCTATTTTATATTTTCTTGACGACACGCGGCAAGGCAAGGCAGGCAAAGTGGGGCGGGCAAAACCTGCACACACATTTCCTGCACCCTGTGTCTGGTCATTATTATATTATAATTTTTCATATCTTGACTTTGTATTGCAACAGCATTCAACACACACACACACACACACACACACAGACATGAGTTGAGGCTTAGTGGCTTACTGGAGCGTGTTGAGCCGTGCGGTGTACATCAGCTTGGAGTAAAGCACAGGTGTTTACAAAACATACACACATATATACACACACACACGCACACACAGACACACACAGGCATGCAGTCAACTGTCAAGTGCACAATAATGACTACGAGCCGCAGTCGCACTCGAAAATCGGTTTCAAATTTAGATTCGGAATAAGGAGCTTTGCCTGGCTGGCCACAATCGTCACTTGGGCAGAGCAAATTCCACCAGATTCTATGAAATGCCCATGTGTTCAATATAAACATGTAAAATACATACATATATATATATATATACTTACATCTATGGACAGATAAAACGATAACGAAAATTGTTGCAAGTATATTGCAAGTAAATTTTCAAACGGTTGCCGCAAATTATCATGAAAGTTTTTACTTTTATTATGCGCTCCGAAATCTTTGCTACTTTTGCTATGATTATCGGCTTTTTCGATTAACTCTGATTTGAATTTTTTCCTTATGAATTCAGTATGTATATATATGTATATATATATGTATGTATATGCAGATAGTTCCTTGCACTGCCTTTAAAATAATGTGGAATTTCAATTGTTGGAAGACGCGTCCAGCATTTGTGAAACTTCCTTTTGTTTAGTTAACTTGGCTAATCAAATTGCATTAAGCATTTCATTTGCCCACCACATTCCCCCCGAAATTCTGTCCGTCTACTGATTTGTCGCCCGTCTGAATGCCGCCAATGCTGACCCTATAAATACGTGAGAGGGGGTTGAATGGGCATTAGGGAAACAACCCTTGGCTTGTTCGGTAGTTGGGAGGCTCTATCTTAATGCTCGTCGGTCGGTCGGTCGGTCGGTCGGTCGGTCGTCATCAGCAACACTGCAACTCCGTAGCTGCTCCATAACCACAAGTCGCGACATTTTGCTAATTAAGCTGAACGGGTCACGTTAAAATTGTTGCAGGCACCATACCGCACCACTCCGCACCACTACATACCACACCCCACCACACCGTCAACTATTAGCATTTTTATGCTAGTTGAGAACAGGCACTTGAGGTTTATCTGGTCGCAGTTTATGTCTGGCAGCGGTCACTACTTAGTCTGATTATTGTTATTATGGCGTCGCAGTTTTCATAAATTCCCAGCAAGTTATTTTCCCATAAATTCAACGGGGCAGACACAGTGCAGGACAGGGCAGGACAGGACAAAGTAGAGGATATGCCGACAGCGCCACAGGTAGACAACGACACCGATGACGACACAGACACAAACATATACTATAGATATATGGAGGAGAGCGAGGGTCTCGACTCTCCAATGGGGCACTGGTGGTCCTGACAAGATGCAGACGCGACGCTGAGGCAACAACAAGCGGCGAGCATGAAATGTTTTCCATGTTGCCAAGAAATCTTCAGCATGAGATGGTGGCAGGTAATAGGGGTGAGGTGGGTGGCTGGAGGGGTAAGAGACGAATGCACATCATGAAGCCTGCACCTGTCCCAGACGGCTTGTCCTTTGGGACACAATTTAAATTGGCATTCCACATGACGGCCAAACCAGTGCGACAGCAAGTCCATGAGTGCGATAGTGAATGCAAGTGTGAGTGTGTGTGTGTGTGTGTGTGCGAGTGCATGAATGCTAAGGCGAGCGCGACTATTCACATCCACAAGGACATTCGTCGCATTGAACTGAACCGAACCGAACCGCACCGAACCGAACCGAACCGAACCGAACAAACACGAGATAGTTGAACAAACTTTGACCGAATCGTTCGCTGAAATTGAACTAAACTGGACACACAATGTGTGCAAAGTGCGCAGGGGGAAGTTGGAAATGTCGAGATAAATATATGAAATATAAGCAGATATTCTCAAATCTAAGTACAGTATGCCCTCACTTAATGCAACCCATCAAATGGCATCAATTGCCAAAGCTGCACAAAATTTGGAAAATATTGATCAACTGCACAAATTTCATTCAATTCGCAGTGGAAACACAGGTTTTTTGCTAGCCAAACTCGCGGCAAGTCTCCCATTTAACAGTTGAGGGTAGAGGGTATCTGAGAGCCTACCAGCTTGTTGCTGTTTGGCGATGGTCCAGGGTATATCGCAGTCTTTAGCCTTTACTTGTGCCTCACTCAACGTCTGCTTCTTCTACTCTTTCAAATGCATTGCCCGTGTTACCCGCTGCTGATTATGATATGTGGCTGTGGTCAATGTTGCCCTTGCTGTTGTCACTTATATACATATATATACATATATATATATAATGTATATGTATGTTTTTTGCAGATATCAAAAGAGCGACCTGCTCCACCTGAAGAGCTCCGTTCCCCGTTCTCCGTTCCCCGCTTCTTCCGTTGGCATTCGTCGTGAGTTGCATTTGCTATCTGGTCGTCATCGCCCTCAAATAGTCGCTCGCATAGTTCTCAGCCACTGGGCAGCCGATAACGCTAAGGTAAACAACAACAAGCTGCAACAACAAGCTGCGACAACAACAATTTAGTGTTTGTTCCGCTGTCTGCTGCATGTTTTTGCTTGTCCCGTTTCAGCTGTTGAAGTTGCATTTGCTGCTTGTATTGGTCATCATCATTAATGTCATTACCTCTTGCCCCTTGCCACTTTCCAGTTGCCACTTGCCACTTGGCATTGCCATAGCCCGTCCAGTTCACAACTCTTATCTTGTTCATGTTGCAACACGAATGCTATGCCATGCCATGTCTGTGCACCGCCTGGAGGCACCTATCAATTGGATATCATCGCGAAAGGTGCTGCCCTGATCGGTTGGGATAGCGTTCATCCAAGTGTCGCATATCTCAAGCTGAATAGCTGCGACACCCGCTGCCACTTGCAACTTGCCACTTGTCCTGTTGCACAAGCGATGCACAAAGGATAGCGTTTCGATATCGAATCACAGCTCTCAACGCGCAGTGCACAAATCCAATTACTTGCAAGTAATTAAAATAGAAATAAATATTTAATTACTTACTAGCAAGTAATTAAAATATAAATAAATATTTAATTACTTACAGTAATTACGTGCCCACACTTACAACTAACTGCATTGTGTTTCTTTGGTATCAGTTTTCGATTTTTGATTTCTTCATTTATAATTTTTTGGGTTTTATTTTTTAGTGGCTACCAAGCCAAGTATTTTCCGGCAACAGTTTAACCAGTTAACCAAAATGCTATCGCAACGTTTATGTTGTTATTAGGCTTCTTCTTTTTTTGTTTGTGGGCCGATTGAATTGTGACTCAATTGACTCCTGGCGCTCATCTGAACATAACTCAGACACAATCAGGCCACATAGTTCTGGTTGTGGCCCCGTTGCTATCTGTGCTCTGTTATCGCAAACAGAAACTGCCTGACTCGTTTTGGTTGGTTTGCTGCTGCCCCGAGCCAAATGCCAATTCCGATTCCCATGTGCAGCATAATTTGTACTTTAATCGTGTGGCAGCAAGGACGACAACAGGGATCACACAATGAGCAGGCAGCAGGCAGTAAACCTTTGCCTAGGCTGTTAGCAGCTGGGAGTGGGGAATTGTGATGCAGGCAACCACACCAAAATGGGACTCAGCTACTACCACTATCGAGTTCATTTTCATAAATGTCACATTAAAGTTGTTGCTGCTGCTGCTGCTGCTGTTGCTGCTGTTCTTTTGCCACAGATCGATTCCAGAACAAGACGTAGCTGTGGCATCAAATGACATTAGCCTCAACACATATAAAAAAAAGGAATAAAAATAAAACAAGAAAGAACAAGAATCTCAGGCATGCCGCATACAAAATACCCTTGTCGACTTTCATTACAAATGGAAACAGACAAAAGGACTCGTTTACTGATCAAGAATATATATAAATATATATATTTATATATAGTTGCCACACTTATACACACTCTATTTGATGACAATTTGAAGTGTATACGAACACGTACTCAATGCAGTTTTTACGCACGCTTTGCCACAGAGTCGCGTACAACAGCAACAGCAACAACAACAACGACAACAACTTGGCAACTCTGGGCGAGGCAGCTTCTATGGATACCTTCAGTCCGTTTTGCCAATTTATACAAAACGTTGATCACTTTATAAGTAAGTATATCATCATTTATACATGCGCTCGCCACAAATCCCAAACCGGGTAAAAAGGCCTATTTAAGGCGCACACACACACACACACACGCACACACATGTGTAGAGGGCCAAGGCTGGCTAAAACTAAGACTGCGACTGCGACTGTGGCAACGGCTACTTAGCCATGTCGTTTTTACCGTTTTTGGGCGCATGGGGCATGCCAAAAATGCTGTTGTGTTTTGTACAGTTTTGTTGCTGCTGTTTTTTTATTTTTTTTTATTGTTGTTGTTTTTGTTGTTGCGCGTTGTTCGTTCTGGTCATTTATATTGCCTGTGTGTGCGAGTGTGTGTGTGTGTGTGTGTGTGTGCATGTGTCAAGTGGACTTGTTTAATAATTTATGATGAGGCCAAAAACGTAGATCGTGCGTTGCGCATTGCCAGCTATTAATCATGCCGCCAGTCGAGCCAGCTAACAGCAGCAGCAATTCCTGAGAGAGAGAGAGAGAGCGTGGCACAGACAAAGCCAGAGATAGAGAGAGTGTGAGAGAGAGAGAGAGAGAGGGGCTGTGAAATTGCAGCACAACTCTGCTCGCAACTGCCACTGCTGCTGTAGTAAAAGTTCAATTACCCGCCAAATCAAAATTCAATCTGCTGGCAAAAAAAGAAGAAAATAAATGAATAAATAAAAAAAAAGGAAGGCAAACAGACAAACAGACAAACAAACAAACAGGCAGACACAAGCTGCTGCTGCTGCCGCTGGCCAGGCCAGCACAGTAGTTGCAAAGCGGTTGCAGCAGCTTATATGATGCCTGAAGAGGAGGAGGGGGAGGAGGTGCAGGTGGAGGGGTTGGGGCAACAAGGAACCACTGCATATTGACTGCAGTCTGTGGGCAATGTGGCAAAATCAAAAATTCCAAACGCATACGACAGACAACCATGACGACGAGGCAAAGAAGCAAAAGCAGCAGCAGCAGCAGCAGAACAAGACGATGCCAAGCAGCCAAGCAGCCAAGCAGCGAGTCATGTCATGGCGGGCGTATGCTCAGCTCAGCGCAAGGGATGTGTGGTCCGCTGGGGGAGATGGGTTGGGGGCACTTAGCTTCACCGGAGATCAGATGACAGCAAGAAGTCAGACAACGCCGACGAGACAGGATAACATTCAAGCAAACAAACACAAAAAAACAAAAAAAAAAAAAAACAACCAAAAGAACGCTCGAAAAAAGCTGTCAAAGTAATTGGACGGCAGTTGAATACCCTAACTGCATTTAAAATGCGCAACGCAAAGTAATCAGAAAGAAAGAGGTAGAGTAATGACACTCTGATTGGCATGCCAATTTGCAACACTCTTCTTCTTCTTCTGTTTTTTTTTTTCATTTTGAGCATTTTTCACGAAATTTCTCGAGCAACTTCTGGATGCTCGCAGTTACCAGGTATTATCGCTTATCGATATAAATATCGATACTATCGCTACTAAACTGTTAACTGTTAAATACTATCGAGTTTTAAAGATGTATATATGAAATCATAATCGTCTTAGGCTTGCATTACTTTTGCTTGAATATTCCGATTTTAATTTATGCATTTCCCATAATGTTAAGCTTAGCTTAAAAACCTACTTTAGCAAAACTCAAAATGGTCATGTTAGCCGAATGCAGTACTGTTACCACCTGGCGAAATTTTATGTAAGCGGGTTTTTATTTCAAATTTCATAAGATTTATTTATCAATTTCATAGTTGCTGGTATTGTCTGCTTGTGATATTTGATTGCAACTGGATTATTTGAATGTATTTCCGCTGTATCCATAATCTACAAAATGCTTCGAGTGTGATGAAGCGTTATTGTAATTATGATTTTATAATTCGAGAGTCATGAGTCGAACTCGCTCCTTGATGGTTTTTATTGATTGTCGATATTCGTCTAAGCGCGACAATATAAATTCGTTGAGGCCAACCACCGCCTTCGTGGGGATATTTTGACCCGCAAAACAAATCAATGCAGTTTGCATCATTACTCGAATCGTCCCAACGAAATCCTCGAAATTATCGAACTGATCACGATTGAGTCGGTCTTTTAGGATTCCCCAATCCAGTGGCTCCACGCTATCATGATCATAGTTGCCATTTATGGAAAAGCGAGGCCACAATGCGCAACTGTGGAACACCCAGTTCAGCTCAAAGCGACTCCGGTGGGTCAGCGATTTTAGCAGCCGATCGCAGTGATTCTTCTCAATCAAATAGTCCTGCCAGTCGTGCAAAACTTTCAGGTTAACCTCCAATTTATCGGGCTCCATTTCCAGCATCGCCATCAACTTATCCAAGGATTCGACTTCGGGTTCGACGACGGGTTCGACGGCGGGTTCGACGACGGGTTCGACGACGGGTTCGACGACGGGTTCGACGGCGGGTTCGACGACGGGTTCGTGTTCAACTTCGTCTTGAGCTTCGTGTTCGGGTTCACGGCTTGTTGCGATTTGGCTATGCTCTTGAGGCCCAAAATGCTGCGTTGACTTCTTCTTCTTCTTCGGCTTCTGTTTAAGATGCTTCGACTTCTTTCTGCGTTTCTTTATCTTGATTTCGTTGCTCATGTCGACCTTGTTGAGATGATCGTAGAACAGCCCCTTCAGCTCCTTGGCGGCCAAAAGGGCAGCCGACCCCTCCCGGTTGTACATCATGCAGTTGTCGAAGATCAACTCAAAGTCCATCAGCGCCTCGTTGCCATCCCAATAGTAATTGTTCTGCAATCGCTGCCGTATCGTGTTCAAGTCCATCGGATGCTTGATCTTAGTGTGGTAGTCGGGTATGCAGAGCGCGACTGCATTCACCGGATACTGGAATTGGGTTGACCAGCTACTGTTGAACAAATGATCCACCACAGACTTTAAGCTGTCCAGCACATTCGTTCGTCGTCCTTTTTTTCCTGGCGGCGGCACAACCGGAGGCTGAACAATTCCATTAACCGGCTGAATGTGGTCCTCTCCATTATAAGCAATGTCCATCGTTGATTTGACTAGGATTAAACTTTTTTCAGTCCAAATTTTTTTCCAAAAGAAAACTATGAATAGCAATTTTCAGAAAATGCCTATCAAGTCAGTCAAGTTGAGTTTAAACCGCTTATGAATTATAAGTCACAAGTAGGCAACATCAGTTGGTAGTCGATTTGAGCTTAAACCGCTTGTGAATTATAAGTCACAATTATAGTCACAGCTAGCGAGCAGAGTAAGCAGAGTAAGCAGAGTACTGATTTTTGCCACAGACTATATATACAAATATCTATAAATATCGGAAAAATATAAATCCAGTTATGACTGTAACTTGGTATGCTCAATTATTTAAACTGTTATTTGGCAAAATCAGTTCCTTTTCCTCGGCTTAGATAAGCCAAAACAAAACAATCGACGATGACTTTAAAGAGAGCCTTCTTCGGCTCGAAAGGGAACCAGCGTAAACCCACTTTATTAATCGGTTTATGTTTACATACTTAAGTATATATACATATGTATATACATGATATATACATGATATATACATGATATATACATGTATATATACGGATATGGTACATAAATGTAAATAGTTAACAATTGACTTGCCATCATTATGTTTATAACTCTCAATTGTTGTTCAACAAATTTTGCATATTTTATATTGATGTGTGTAAAATCATTTATATAAATATATAGTTGTAAAACGAAATCCTTTCGCAGGGTATACGCCAAAGTTATTGGCCTGACCTCGCATGGGCTCGCAGCTGCCAGCTTTAGTCATGTGTGTGTGTGTGTGTGTATGGGTGTATGGGTGTGTGTTGGCCACGTAGTAGGTGCAAGCATAAGCGCTACTAATCTGCTACTCAGTGGCGTATCAAGCTAAGCAGCATGCCAGGCGAACAAACAAACAGACAGACAGAGAGACAGACAGACAAAAAGAGTGGAAGGGAGAGGGAGAATGGATGAGAGTGAGATGGAGAGCTTGATGAATGCAGGCAGCTGCTGTTGATGCTGATGCTGATGTTTCTGCTGTGTGAGTGATCAGACAGCCGCAGATTACGTATACGCCGCGTTGTGTGCTTAACTTTTTGACTTTGGCTGTGGCTTCTGTGGCAACAGTAACATCAACAACAACAACAACTTCAAAAACAACAACAACATTAACAACCAAACAACAACAACAAATATAGCTCTGGCTGCTTAAAAAGTCCGCACAGGTCTCACAGATGCCGCAGTCGCAGCCTTCATTTGTTATTCAAAAGTTTTTTTTGGCTGCGCTTCTGCTTTTTTATTATATTTTTTTGTTTCTGTTTCTGTTTTTGTGTCTCACGTACGCAGCTTGTTTCGCTTGGAGGCAGAGAGAGAGAGAAAGAGAAAGAGTGCGGGGGGGGGGGGGGCGAGAAGGAGAGAGCGAGTCTTAGCCACGACACTTGTCCAGCAGCAGCAGCAGCCAGTTGGCTCATAATAAAATCAGCGTGTTCGTCCAGCCCAAAGACTTGAACTTTAATGGCTCGCTTGCCAAAGATTTGTCCGATGTTCCCATTCAGCTATTTGCTGCAACAATGCCCCATCCTTGATGTACTGCAAGCAAAATGAAACAGTTGATAAGTTTTTTGGCAAACGTCTCATGTTGGCGATAAGGTGCGTAATTTGCAAGTCTAATAGTAGAAGAAAAGAAAAGTCATCTAGCCAAACAATTTAATGTTACACTTGAAAATTCAACACTGTTTTCATGTCGTTGCCAGAATGTGTATTCTGCAACTAAACCGTCTGAACTTTCAAAGTTGTCCAGTTGTCCAGTTGTCCAGTTGCCAGCTGCCACATTTCACAGTTGTAAGCCACGAATTTGATACACACAATGTAGCTGGACAATTTAATACCAGCACACATTGATTGATGCAGGTGCATGTTTAAGAATATATTGCACGAATCATTTATTGTTTATTTATACCGCAATCAATACACATTATCAATGTTTTTATGTTTCGATCAATGTTTTTTTGTTGTTTTTTTTGTTCACATTTCCTTTCTATGTATGGTCGAATCTGTGCAACATGCACAGGAAACAAATAAACAACAAAACAACGCGAAAACTTGCATAAAAAATGTTTTGGGCAGGAAAAATGTTGCACAAAATTTATGGCAGCATTCCGTGGTATTTATTTTCAAATAGTTATTGGATTTATTTGCTATCGGTGTTGGCTTATATCCTATTGCTGCTGCTGCTGCTGCTGCTGCAAAAATAATGCCTAAGCTGATGTGTGCAACATAAACAAAATAAGCACATTAAATGCCAATATTCCTGCCAACCTGTGCATCTCTCTGTATCCTGTATTCCAACTAGTTTTTTACGAAAATAAACAGAATAAAGCAAAAGATAACTCCATGGAAAATAGTTAACGTACTTCTTCTGCTTCTGCTTTTTGTTTGATTGCTGATAACATGGCAAATAGTTGAATGTATTTACAAAAACACACATTTATGAAAACAATTGAACAATTTCGGAGACTATCAACTATCAGAAAAATAAAAATGATAATAAACATAAGCAAAAAAACATAAGCAAAAAATAGCCATGCGCCTTTAATTAAATTCGGACAAACGTTAAAATGTTTCAACTTCATCGATGATAATGTTGCTGGTATTGTCTGTTTGTGATATTTGATTGCAACTGGATTATTTGAATGTATTTCCGCTGTATCCATAATCTACAAAATGCTTCGAGTGTGATGAAGCGTTATTGTAATTATGAATTTATTCGAGAGCCATGAGTCGATCTCGCTCCTTGATGGTTTTTATTGATTGTCGATATTTGTCTAAGCGCGACTCCATAAATTCGTTGAGGCCAACCACCGAGTCCGAGGCGATTTCTTCACCCACAAAACAAGTCAATGCATTTTGCATCATTACTCGAATCGTCCCAACGAAATCCTCGAAATTATCGAACTGATCACGATTGAGTCGGTCTTTTAGGATTGGCCAATCCAGTGGCTCCACGCTATCATGATCATAGTTGGGATTCATGGAATAGCGAGGCCACAATGCGCAACTGTTGAACACCCAGTTCAGGTGAAAGCGCCTCCGTTTGGTCAGCGATTTTAGCAGCCGACCGCAGTGATCCTTCTCAATCAAATAGTTCTGCCAGTCGGGCAAAACTGGCAGGTTAACCTCCAATTTATCGGGCTTCATCTCCAGTATCGCCATCAACTTATTCTCGGATTCCACTTCGGGTTTGACGACGGGTTCGACGACGGGTTCGACGACGGGTTCGACGACGGGTTCGACGACGGGTTCGACGGCGGGTTCGACGACGGGTTCGACGACGGGTTTGTGTTCAACTTCGTCTTGAGCTTCGTGTTCGGGTTCACAGCTTGTTGCGATTTTGCATTGCTCTTGCGGCCACAAATGCTGGGTTGAGTTTTTGGCTGGCTGTTCGAGATGCTTAGAAGTCGATTCGCGTATCTCGATTTCGGTGCTCATGTCGACCTTGGTGAGATGAGCGTAGAACAGCCCCTTCAGCTCCTTGGCGGCCAAAAGGGCAGCCGACCCCTCCCGGTTGTACATCATGCAGTTGTCGAAGATCAACTCAAAGTCCATCAGCGCCTCGTTGCCATCCCAATAGTAATTGTTCTGCAATCGCTGCCGTATCGTGTTCAAGTCCATCGGATGCTTGATCTTAGTGTGGTAGTCGGGTATGCAGAGCGCGACTGCATTCACCGGATACTGGAATTGGGTTGACCAACTACTGTTGAACAAATGATCCACCACAGACTTTAAGCTGTCCAGCACATTCGTTCGTCGTCCTTTTTTTCCTGGCGGCGGCACAACCGGAGGCTGAACAATTCCATTAACCGGCTGAATGTGGTCCTCTTCATTATAAGCAATGTCCATCGTTGATTTGACTAGGATTAAACTTTTTTCAGTCCAAATTTTTTTCCAAAAGAAAACTATGAATAGCAATTTTCAGAAAATGCCTATCAAGTCAGTCAAGTTGAGTTTAAACCGCTTATGAATTATAAGTCACAAGTAGGCAACATCAGTTGGTAGTCGATTTGAGCTTAAGCCGCTTGTGAATTATAAGTCACAATTATAGTCACAGCTAGCGAGCAGAGTAAGCAGAGTACTGATTTTTGCCACAGACTATATATACAAATATCTGAATATCGGAAAAATATAAATCCTTGCGCCTTTAATTAAATTCGGACAAACGTTAAAATGTTTCAATTTCATCGATGATAATGAAATGAAGCGCCCGCCTAGTTGTTGTAATTGGCATAATTGAGGGTATATAATATAATTAATATATTTGTATGTATGTAGCACATCGAATGAGCTTGCAACTGTTCGTTAACAATATAAACAGTTAGCTTATATATGTATATGCATTTAGCATTTACCCACACAAATGGCCGCATTTATGAAAGTCCATTGACACAAGCACGAAAAAAACACACACAAAAAAATGCAAGTCAAGTTTTGGCTTTAGTCGACTGGGAAATGCCCTGTATTGCCCAAGTATTAAACTATCCTAAGTCGAACACGAACGAGAGGCATTATAAAGTCGTAGTTAGTTTAATTTGTATTATTTGATTTTAACTGCAGCGCAGTATCCAAAAAAAAAGAAAACGAACGAAAAAAAAAACAGTTAATAAAAAGTTGAACAAACTCCAGCAATTCTGGATAAGTTGTTGTAAATACAAATTATGTTAATTATACTTTTTGGGTGTGTTGTCGCCTTTTGTTGTTGTTGTTGTTGTTGTTGTTGTTGTTGTTGTTGTTGTTCCTGCTGGTTGTGGGCTGCAATTATGCTAATTGTATATTCAATTATAATATGTTTATTTATTATTATTTCACTGGCCAACGCCGTCTGCCGTCTGCCGTCCGCCGCCTCGCATTGTTGATGTTAATGATTAAAATTATATAACGGCCGTCGATTTATGATAAACGTTGCATGAATTTTAAGATGATTTCATTTCCATCAAAATTAAATTGATTTTCTCATTTTTATACATTTGTTTTCTTTCTTCTTTTTTTCACGTTTATTGTTTTTATCATTATTGTACTCAACCTCGCCAATTTACGGCGCCCAGAGCATATAATAATACACCCACACACACACACACACATATATTATATATATACTTATGCATACATATATATATATGCGTTTGTGCACATACGTGTTCATTAAATAATTATTTCCATAATTAAAAACCAAGTGGACAGCTGCCTGAACTGGCTTTGCTGCTGGCTCTGGCTCTGACTCTGGCTATGGGTCTGGCTTTGGCTCTGGCTCTGGCTCTGGCTATGGGTCTGGCTGTGACTCGGTTTTACGTGTATTGTCATAGCTATATACCCTGGAATCCATGCGATAATCGTATTATATGCTCTCTGCACCCTCCCTCCCCTCTCTCGCCAACTGACTCTCTTTGAGCTGTGAAGCTGCCAAAAGCCAGCGAAAAATGTTCGAGCTTTAGCTTTAGCTTCAGCTACAGCTTAATAATCTGTTGGACAGCATCCGAAATGCGAATTCTTCGCCCTGAAAATTTCAATTGGCTCAAAATGTTGCATCTCAATTGAAGTGTAGAAAATCAATTTTGAAGAATTAATAAGAATTTCACTATCAAAATAAAAGTGTTTGTTCAACAAAAGTTGTATTCAAGTTTTGCATTGATAAGACAATAAAAATAACTGAAGCTTCTTCATTCCAGCCTAAAGCGGACTCAATCCAAGAAAGTATTCCACTGTGTTCACCTCTGAATACATTCCTGATCTTAGGCTGCTCTGATTTTTCTTTAAAATAGTTTGCTCATTTTTGTGAATTGTTTAAGATCAATTAAATTCAAAAACAAAACGCGTAAAATTGTTCACTCAAGAGCCAAAATTTAAGTATGATCATTTTTTAAGCTTACCCCAGAGCTATAAGCTGATTCTCATAATGGTCAAAGCGTCAATAAACTCTTAACCCAATTTCGCACTGGCCTTTCGAGTTCCTTTGAGAGCTGATAACGTTTGTCTTCGTCCCGCTCCAGCTCCCGCTCCCGCTCAGCTGATTGTGCAATTGACTTTCAACCAAAAGAAGCTTAATGAAAATAAAAAAACTAAAAAAAAAATGGAAAAATATTAAAAAAAAGCGCCAGAGCAGTTGCATAAACGGTTCATAATTATTGCTCCATTTGACCCGTTTCCTCGTTCCCCAATTATGCATATTGCTTTCCTTGACGCCTTCGCTTGGCATTTGTTTAATTAAAGTGATGCGCAATCCGAGTATTGGATTGGCAAGCCCCCCTGCAACCACCGGCCACCCTGCCAGCAGCCAGCAATCACTGGGTGTCTTTGGGCATACAATGCATCGAATGCAAAAGTGCGCTGGCAATGCGAGCCACAAAATTGTTCGCAAAGCCGTTGGCATTATTTAAAATGCAACGCAATGCGGCGCTCGAAATGCAATCAATGCGAATTAAATTCTCGGCTTGCTGCCAAAGAAATTGCAGTCGACATTCGGCATCAGCATCAGCAGCACCGAGAGACAATCTGGGGGGGGGGGGAGGGGTGGGGCCAGGGGCGCTGTCAAGTGTGGCAGGTCAGTTGCACGTTGAAGTCCTGGTCCATTTACGGTTCGCGGTTGCCTCTCGCTGCATCTCTTTTACATTCTCTCTTACTCTCTTTCTCTTTATTTATCTTTCTTTCTCTCTCTGTCTCTCTCCCTCTCTCCAACACTTTCTTTCTCCCTCTTTTCCTCTGTTGTTTTACGTTGCATCCCGTTTCGGAGCTGGCCGCAAAAATGTTGCACTGAAAAACTTTGCAACTGGCGGCCAGTTTAATTGGGTGCGCAAAATATGCGCTTCCACCAACGCCCAACAGTCAAACCTCAGCTGATGGGCGTGGCACCAGGTGTGTAAGAGGTGCCAGTGCAAAAGCACTTACAACTCGCCGTGCAACACAGTTTGTGCCACACAAAATATACATATATACGACAGCGACAGTACATTTGCCATATTATATCATATATAAATATACTGTCGCACATTTTGAATATATTTTTACAGTATTGATCTATAAATTTACCATATTATATATACATATATATATATATTCTCAAACAGTTGCAATATTTACAATAATATTACAGAACAACTGTGTGTTCACATCTTTGTCATTTATAATTGCATGTTTATCAATTATTACGAAAGTGTGAATAAATATTGTTATAAGACCCCTTTGATATCCGATGATGTCTTGAGAACCTGATCCTACCTTAATGCCGTCTAATTATCAGACAAACATACATATGTCGTGGATGTTTAGCTATTGAATTGCTGTGTATTTTCGTCTAATATTGCGTTAATTGCTCTGTGCCCCATTTTATGTTTATCATGGCAACTGTTGTTGCTGCTGTGATTATTGTATTTGTGTTGAGCTGCTGTTTGTGTTGCCACCTAGTTTATTTTCACGAGAAACGTGAGAACGGCGAACGGAGAACGGTGAACGGTGAACGGAGAACAACAAAATCGATCTTGATCTCGAACGCGTACTGGAAATCGAAAAACTCTCATCTTACGGCAGGCGTTGCCCTTGGGGTTTAGTGTTACCGTTACACAATCCTTGGCAGCTGGTGCGTGTCTTGGCTAATTGATCGCGCTGCATGCGTTCGCAAAATCTCATCTGACACACACACACACACACTGGCTGTGCCTGTGCCTGCCTGCCTCTTCCTACTCCTTGCCCCTTGCTTGTGTGTCCCTTTCATTTCATTTAGCTCTTGTGCCTCAAAACGTTTTCTTTATTCTTTTTTTTTTGGTTATTTATGCATGTTTATCTTGTTGTTGTTGTTGTTGTTGTTACATTTAGCTGCTGAGGGCGCAGGTCACGCTGTTTTGGCTCTGGGCCTGTGTGTGTGTGTGTGTGTGTGAGGCGGCAACTGCATCCTGTGCCTGCTGTTTTTCCTTCTTCCCTCTAGCTAATGTTTTTTTTTTTTTGTTTTGTATTTTTTTTGTATTTTTTAACTGATGCCGCACACATGTTTTCATCACACAAGCAGTCGGCCAGGCCAGGCAGGCGGGCAGGCAGGCAAACAACGGCTGCTGTTGCTTCGGTTCAATTACTTGTAATTTTAGCCGCAACAACGAAAACAACAACCACAACAACAACAACAACAGCAACAACCAAAATAACATATACGCGTTCCCCTTTTCTGTGGCACTGAGTACAAGGAACAGGTAAATGGACAGACCTTTAGAGATGGTAGCCCCAGCAAGATCATCAGCTAAATGGCTAATAGCAAAACCTTATCGTCTCCAGCGTCTGACAGCATTGGCCACACAAATAGCTCAAGCAATAATTAATGTGGAATATGATTTATATATTTATTTATCATATTTATATTTATTATATTATATTTTTTTTTTTACCTATATATATACTATATTTTCTCAAAAGATTTGAAAAGATTTGTTGCTTTAGTATTTTAAATAAGATCGGGGATAACATGAGTCCAAGCCCGAGATGTAAACTGAATAACAAAGCAAAAATATGTCATATATGTACATATGTTAATGTATGTATGCACATTTAAGTATAATCATTAACTTTTCGCATTAAGCTTCTGATTAATTTGGGGCAATAAGAAATTGCTTTGTTTGGCAATTCTTTCAAACCCGATCTCGTGAGCTCATCTCAAACTATCGAACTATCGACAACAGGTTCAGTACTTCAAACGCTGTCTGTCTGCCTATGTGTGTGTGTGTGTTTGTTGTGTGTGTGTGCGAGGGTGTTTTTATGTGCATGAGTTCACACCAAGCGCCATTGCGCTGTGTGTGTGTGTGTGTGTGTGAGTGTGTGTGTCGTCCTTTGGGTTCTGTTTCTGTTACCCCTGCAGCCTCCTGGATTCGGCATCCTTTCGTCTGTAGTCTGCCGCTTTATTTAATTTCAATACATTATGCTACTGCTGATCAGCTTTTTTACTATCCTATATATATATGCACATATATTTTGTTGCTGTTCCATTTCTTTTTCGTTTTTTCGTTTTTCCGTTTTTCCGTTTGTTTTTTTTTTGTATTTGCCTGTGAAAGGTTTTTGCGCTTTAAATGTGATTTCGATTGAGGCATGATTATCCAGGCTGCTGCTGCTGCTGCTGCTCCTCCTGCTCCCGCTTACATCCTTTTTCATGTTATGCTCAAGTTGTAATTGGAGTGTAAATTTGTACATCTGTTTAATATGCATTAAGGACAGCCCAACAGCAGACGATGCCACGCCCCTGGCCGTAGCCCCCTGACAATAATAATATTAATCAATGAAATGATTAACGCCGCATGGAATCATCTTTTCGCCACCGATTATTATTCCACAATTTCGACTCATTATTAAGAGTGGGAGCTGGGATTGTGGATTGGGAATTGGGCAAGTTCTTAACATGCTGTTTATTTTCCGCTGTTTTTCCAGCCGTCAGTCCCCCCCACACCAGCACCCCTACCCAGCAGCGACCAAGGACAGGGAACATGCATGTGCGGCCAGGTTAGTTCAGTGCTCTCCTCTGCCTTCTTTATTCTGCAGTCTACTTCTCCAAGATTTTCTCTTTCTCTCTCTCTCTTGCTCTATTTCTCTCTCTTGTTCTTTTGCTCTATTTCTCTCTCTCTCTCTCTCTCTCTCTTTTGCTATCTGTTCAATTATAGTGTTTTCTATATTCCATTTAGTTTGTTTCTGTTTTGCATTCATCTGACAAGCAAGTCACGTACCCAAAAACGACAAGGTTGGGGGAGCGTCCTCGAAGGCGCAAGCGGAGTGTTAGCATTTTGTAGGTAAAACACACACACACACACAAAAAGCAGCGACAGCAACAACAACAACAAGAACATCAAGCAAAAGTACAAGAAAAATATGTGCATAAAACTTTTCTAATAATCAGGATAAGCAGCTGGCAATGGGCTCGTTTCATTTTGAGGGGGGTAGTTACCTATACAAGAAGCTGGGGATGGGGGCGTGGCTGTAGATGGGGGCGAAGGGGAGAGTGGTGGTGGTGGGTTTAGGTTACATACATGCAATGCAGCTCAGCAGTGAGGCAACAACAACAACAAGCGTAGCGTGCAAAATTAATTGCGTGACTGACCAAAGAAGAAAAGCGAAAGCCCAAAGTCGAAGACGAAACAACATTTGGGGTGGCCTGTCTATATGTGTATATACGTGTGTGTGTGTGTGTGTGTGTGTGCGGTAGTGAGGTGCTCTAGTTGGATAAACACTTTTGCAGGCAATTGGCAACAATCGTCCCGAAGGACATGCAATTGAAGCCTAACCCTGACGGCCAGAACATATTCAGCACAAGTTGCTCATTTGTTCGCATTGCCAATCAATTCGGTAAGCGCTTTTATTGAAATCAATTTCGTTCACTCTCTTCTTCTATGCTGCTGCTGCTCCTCCTCCTCCTCCTCCATCTCCACCTCCTCCTATTCCTGTCTCCTTGTCTGCCTTGCACCACCCCCCTTTGCCAGAGCTCATTGTTGAGCTCAGTCTTGAGCCACAACAGACAAAGTATATATTTATATGTATATATACATATGTTACATATTATATATTATACATACTTTGTAGTCCAATTAGTTTTCATAATTTATTCTCGGCAAAGATTAAGAATTGAATATTTATTTTAATGGTTTCTTATTATTATTATTTGTTGTGTTAGTCTCCTCAGGGAGAGAGAGAGAGAGAGCTTCATTTCTCAAGTCTCGTCACTCGCCAGGCAGAGTCATAATGCGGCATTTGCCACCATTTAGTGGCTGCATTATGCTAGTTACTACTTATTCAAAGAGAGTTTTCACTCATATTGCCACAATTCTCACTACTACTGACATCATCCAAATTGAGCTAATCTATTTGAAATGATATCCATAACATGTTTGGATATTCCTATATGCCATATCCATCCAAACAATAAACATGGACTGGCATTTGAAACGAAACTGCAAAGATTAAGTTGCATTAAATTTGATTTAGTTGTTGAGAGTAATCTGTTTACTGCATGATATGCCAAACATACCTGTCGGCAGTTGGCAGCTGCCAACGAAGAGCCAACTGAATATTATGCTTTGGGCCACACACATACACACACACACACACAGTTAGCTAATGCAAAGCAGGCTGACTTATTCGAGTCAGCGAAGCGAAATCAAATCCCTTGGCATATGTTAAATAGCCTTGGACACACACACACACACATACACCGAGAGAAAGAGAGAAAGAGAGAGAGAGAGATAGAGAGAGAGCGAGAAGAGTGGAAAATCAGAAACATATTTTTATAGTAAAATTGGGGGCGCCTTTGAAGTGACTGCCACAAATTGACAATGTTCAAGCCGGAAATGGTAGACAACGAAACAGACAACAAGCGACAGACGACAGACGACAGGCGACTGCCAACAGACAACAGACATAGCCAATAAATTGAAATTGTTGCTAATTTTCTACGCCTCTTCTGCTGCTGCTGCTGCTGCTGCTGCTGCTTCTTCTTCTTCTTCTACGCCATTTTCATTTTTACGCAAATCTTAAAAGAGCCGTCGAGTTAAGGCTAGCAACGAAAACTACGAAACTAAAATAATTTCTCACAGATTTCAATGTAAATATGCAAAATATTTCTTCGTAGCACATTAATGCATCACTTGCATACAAACTGAAACTGGCTAAGAGTGGTGGGGTAGGAGGGGGGGAGGTGGGCATTGAGACTCGCTTGGCTGACTGGCTGCCAGCTTGGGATAGGGGCCAAAGTCGTCACTCAGTTGTCGCCGGCAATGTGGGCGCTCAAGGAAGCAGCTACAGCTACAAAAAGAAATACAGTTAAGTCCGCATTACCGATTATCAGATACCCCTTAACTCTTCAACGAGGTTTGCTGTATATATACATAGATCAAATTGTCTCACAAAAAATACAACATTTATTTCGAATTTTGTTTTGTTTTGCGTCGATTTTACAGTTTAACGTTAATATTAAGCTTTTGGTCTCGCTGATATTAAACTGATCGAGAATATATATATATATATGAACACACACAATTGGCGTATTGGATAATGTAACAACTTAATATACATATAATACTCTTTGCTAGGGTATCAGCAGCAATCTTCACAGTAAAAGAGGTATGCACACAGAAACGTGCAACAAACTATGCGTTCGTCTCACTCTTGCCGCATGCCACTTACACCACGCCTCTGATGTCGGCTATGTGTGTGTGTGTGTGTGTGTGTGTCTGCGGCTGTGGGCCCGGGCTTAAATGTTGGCGGCATGTCATGGAAATAACATTAAAAACACATTAAAACCGCGAGTGTCTGGGCAGCAAGCACACAACAAAAGCTAAACGATGTGAGAAGCCAGATAGTGTGCGACAAAGATTGTCGCTGCTGCTGCTGTTGTTGTTGTTGCTGCTGCTGTTGTTGCTGTTCTTCTTCTTCTTCTTCTTCTTCTTCTTCTTCTTGTTTTTGTTGTTGTTCCTGATGATGATGATGGCCAGAGCCAAAAGCCCAAAAAAACCCGAAACAATTGCAAAAAGAAAAAAAAAAGGAAAAAGCTGCCTTTTTTGCCCAAGATGCATTACAACACTTGGCCGTTAATTTGGATACACACACACACACACACATGCACGCACACACACACACATACACACACATATAGTATATAGATATAAATACTTATACTCACATGTAGCTCTTTGTTGCAAATGGCTAAAATTATTTGCCATAACATTGTTGCTTGCCTTGGCTTGGCTTGGCTTACCTGCAAAGAGGAGAGCAGAGAGAGGAGAGGGAGAGAGAGAGTTAGATCAGATACAGATACAAAGATGCAAAGATACAAATAACTAATACACAGGTAAGCAGACGGGCAGTCGGGCAGACAGCCAGGCAGCTTATCAAATGGTTTCCGTTCGACTGGCCACTGATTGTTGTTGGCCAGGTCTAAAGTATGCGGAGAGCTCGCAGCCAAGAGCTTTTCAGCGGAGATAGAAAGCAATTAGGGCCAAGAAGGAACTACGCAGCGAATAGAGCTCAATTGAATGAGAAATGGAATCGATACGCAAGATACCTGGTTAAGCCTCATTAGATGGCTGTAAACTTACAGCTTGTTAGCAAATTGCCAACAGCAACAAACTTCTTAGCAGGCAACAAATATTTATGTATTTAAATTCACAAAATAATGGGGACGAAAATAATGCCAAACATGCAATACGAGCTCATTTTGTTGCAAGCACATTGCATAAATATTTAGCCAGCTTCTGAGCAGTATTATGTCCGATAAATAATTGCACTTGCTCTGAGATGCGGCTGAATACAAAATAATCTTGGCAAACAACTAAAAACAGTTTTTTTTTGAAGCTTCAACTTTTTAGTTCAGGCTATTTAAGCAAATATTTGAAAATACATATATATAAATATCAAATGATAATGAAAAGATTTGCAAAAATCTATTCAAATGAATGCAAATTATTTAATAGTTCAAATATTTATGCACTAACATCAAATAAACTAATCTTCAGATAGTCTGTCTGTCTGTCTGTATGTCTGTTTGCCTGCAAGTCTGTCTGTTTGCAATGGGCATTTCGGGATGATGTACACTTTGGCACCACTGCACCACATTGACCCACTCCATTGTTGAGCGACGCCTAATCAATTTGATCACTGTCGACAGGGTGGGTCGCGTGGGTTGGTAACGGATGGTGCAGGTGGGGGTTGGAGGTGGCAAATGACTTGCGAGTAAAAGTTTTGCCATGCGGCACGAGCATAAACCATGAATGGATTTCATAAAAGAAGATATATATATATATATAAATATATATATAAATATATATATTGGCCATAATGGCTCATAAGTATACACATGTATGCATATACATGTGTGTGTGTGTGTGTGTGTGTGTGTGTGTGTGCTTGGTTTATGATTGATGATGCCATTGATTGATGCATGACGCGCTGCTTGTCGTTGACGTTGTTGCCGCCTTTTAATTGAATTTTCAAAGCTGCCTTCGAAAAACTTTTTTTTTTCTTTTACTGCATGCTTATCAGTGGCAAGACACACGCCCCGATAGCCACAACAGCAATACCCCCCCCCCACCCTCCACACACCCACTGCCAAAATGATTTTACTAGCCTTCCCCACCCCTCGCCTAACCAAAAAACAAAAAAAAAAAACGAGAGTTGAAAATTTATGCGCTGGCATTTTATGAAAATGCGCCGCATAATCGTCGTCATCAACACATTTTATTGCAACATCATTGGCAGCATTTTGGACAAACAACAGGAGCGTGCGATGAGGAGTGTGAAGTGGGAGGGGAGTAAGTGTAAAGGGGCGGGGGCGGGGGGTGTAGAAAGTGTGTGTATGTGTTAAGCATATTTGTCATATTTTTTTATGTTTCTTACGCCATTTCTTTGCACTGCTGGCGTTGTTGTTGTGGCATCTTCAGTCAACGGCAGCTTTTGTGGCCAAAATTGAAAAATGGCCAAAACTCCCCAAAGAAGAAGATGAAGAAGAAGAGGCAGCAACAGCATTTGATCTCTGCTTTTTATGATGCAGTGGAAAAGGCAACACTTGCCCCTCGTTCTGCACTTGTTGTTGATAAATGGCCAGGCCAATCAAAATTGTTTATAATTGTCATTATAGCTGCCCGCCCCTCAACTCACCACCCCACCCCACCCCACCCCTACCATTAGCAGTGCCTCGGCGTTGGGCCTGACGACTAATGCGGCACCTTGGAATGGTCATGGCGTGCGTTGGGCAATTTCAATTAAACACTGCTTGTTGCCTCTTTTTGTAATTCGTTGTTTTTTTCTTTTTCTTTTTTTTTCGTTTTATTTTTTTGTTTTAGCTGTTTGCCGCTTGCTGTTGGCCATGGCCATAATCACAGCCACTTTGTCACCCACCCAGTTGGCGAGTTGACTTGAACTGCGGTGGGTCCAAAAATAAAGGCCATGCCCCGACGTTGGGCCTCTCCTCGGCTTAATGCAGCTGCCGCACGCAAGTGGCGCATAAAAACAAAATGTTTTCGTTGGGGCGGGCATACGGATGGGGCGAGAGGGGGGGAGGTGTAGCCCTTTTTAGGCCATACCATAGGAAGTTGTCGGCCTCGAGCTGTTGCCGGAAATGAAGATGATGCAGCACAAAAAAAAACAACTATTAAATAAATAAACTACATGCCACACACAGCTAGCGAGACTCCGTTCCCGACTCCGATTGCGACTTTGATTGTGACTCTGATTATAACTGCGATTGCGCCTCTCTTCCCTTCCACTCCCACTCCCTCCCCAAACACGATACACAAGTAAGCATATTAATATCCAAGAGTATCCCAGATATTAATATACATAAATATCCCCGATGCAAAGTAATCTTTGCACAATGCTTGATCAAATCCGAAGCCGTTTTTAAAAATTGCCAACAAAATACTTACACACACTCTCTCCATCTCTCTCACTCTTTCATTCTCTCTCTCTCTCTTTTGCTGCTCTCCCATCTATACATAGTATAGATGATTTTTCCTCGGTGAACAGTACATTGACATTTTTGTTTGTGTAAAAATAAATGCCCCACAACAAAAAAAAAAAATAAAATAAAAAAGAAAGAGAGAGGGGGGCAAAGAGGGTGGAGGGTAGGGTGTTGGGTTGTTGCAAAAGGGTCAAGGGATTCACATGGGGGAATGGGCAGTGGAATTGTGGTTGGATCTGCTATCCTATCAATTGGATCTTGCCGTTTGGCGACAAGTGGCAATTAGCAAAGGGAATGAGAACGAAAATGGACATGAGAATGGCAATGGCAATGGCAATGGCAATGGAAATGGAAATGGAAATCGAAATGGGATTCCGAAGTGGCAATGGGAATGAGTTCAGCTATTCGGAAAAGCGAATCTCTGTTTGTCAATCTCTGCTGTTTGCCAATGCTTTATGCATGTTCACTTGGCAATCTGTTGAATTCGAATTCGAATCCGAATTTGAATTCAAATTTGAATTTTGTATTTTTCATTTGTCATATTTTGATTATGGTTTTTGCTTTGCTGCTCGAGTTTGGCATTCATCTCTCTAATTTAGCAGCGGATATTTGAATAGTGTCATCGCCCATAAATTCGACATTTTGCTGGACAAATCGGATCATTAAATCACATAGCTGTCATGGGAACAATTGATCGAATAATGTGTTCTGGCACGAATAACCAGCTATCCAAGCCAGTGAATAACCAATTATAATACTCTGCTGGAGCAGGAGAGTTCAATTAGCAGCAGTTGCTTCAGTTGTGGCAAGTAAAACTTATCGATAAAGCTTAATTAACTTTACATGTTACACAAGTACTAATATTTCTCTATCTGCTATAGTCTGTGAGATCAGGAATATATATACTTTATGGGATCGGAGTTGCTGCCTTCTGCCAGGCCTGCTGCACAACTTCATTATTCTATTTATATTTTCAGCAACATTTTCATTTCTCTGTGAAAGAGAACCCCCCAAAACTTTTACAGTTGTGCATGTCCTTTTTTGTCCTTATGTGTGAAACACTTATTTTTCTATAATCTTTTATTATTTGTGCTTGGAATTTTGCTTTATCTTTGGCTCATTCATAATTAATTTCATAAAGTAATGCATTTAATTGAAGTTCTGTGTGACTTTCGACTATGCACAGCCGACAACAACAACAACAACCACAACAATGAAGGATGCTGGCGTCAAAAACGACTTGAGCTTTGGCACAGTGATTGAAATCTTGAAGTAAACACTTAAACAGTAAACAGTCAAGGACACAAAAGGCCTTTGAATATTTGAAAGAGGGTGGAGAGTGGGAGGCAGCTGGGAGGGGGAGCAAGACGCAAGACGCAACAAGCAAGAAGCAAGACTACTTACGGCAGGAATTTGTAATTCCTGTCGCTGCTGACACAAGACCAAGTTTGAAATGTGTTCAGGGCATTCTTGAACCACTGTGCAGAATTATTGAAGCTGTTTGTCTTTTGTACAATGCTAATGTTGCTGCTACTGTTGCCACTGTTGCCGCTGTTGCCGCTGTTGCCGCTGTTGCCGCTGTTGCCGCTGTTCCCGTTGTTGCTGCTTCTGTTCGAGAAAAGAGAGCGAGTGAAAAAATGCCAGCTATGAAATGGAACAAGTTTGTGCCATGCTGCCGCTCTTAAGCTAATTAAGCCAAAAAGAAACCATTCCGTAAAATGTTTCATAAAATGTTTGTAATTCCGCTCTAGAGCAACTCCATACCCAACTCCCAATCCCCTGCCTTCTTCTGCATCTCTTCAACTCGTCGAAGGGCACATCAAGAATCTCCCGTTCAACAATCCACCTGCAGAGGCACTCAATCATAACGACAACGAGACAAAGTCATAAAAAGAACAAAAAAAACAAAACAAAACAGACTCGAAATTGATTAGGTGTGGCAGCACTGACTGACTGACTGTCGCCTTATTCCCGTCAACCCCCCACCTACATGCGGGGCAGCACCTTTTCCGCCCCTTTCAGCCCATTTAAAAGAAAATTAATTAGCGCCTGGTCGCTTGGCCTGCCACCAAAAGCCACCGAAAAAAAAAAACGAAAAAAAAAACAGAATGAAGACGGAAAAAAGATGTTTGGGCGCTGGGAAATGAAGAATGATGCGAGGCATGGCCAATCGAGGGAGGACGGAGAGGTTAGGTAGGGAATGAGAGCTGAGAGGCGGAATGAGGCAAGAAGCGTTCAGTGGCAGGCTTCATTGCCAGTGGGCGTCGCCGAGACAGCGACGCTGTGTCGCTTGTCGATTGTCGCGTGTGCCTTCAAACTCCGGCCGCGTTGCCTCAATTTTCTCTTAACGCTCGAAAGCCAAAAGTGTCATCCGAAATTAATTGCTAAACAAATGTCTAATCTTTGCCATTTAAAAAGCGCATAAATCAAGCGCAAATCAAGCACAACAACAACAAGAGCGACTGACAAAGCAAAAGTACGTACTCGAACATAAAAAGTATATAATGCTCTATTCATATGTACATATATATATATAGATATATATATATAAATCTGTACAATTGACTGCCCTCGTCAAAGACCTATTCAATATGAATAACACTTTACCGTTTTCTTTATGAATATGTTAAAATATGTACACGTATCACAACAATAACAAAAATAGTTGAAAATTGTTGAACTCGTAGTTATTACATGAATACATTGGGTCATAAATGTCGGGACAGTCGACGCTTGTCCTTTTTGCTGCGCTTTGCTTGCTAGCCCAATCGACCAGCCCCCTCTGCACCTCCCCCCCCCCAAAACTAGCTTTTTGCCCCGCTGGCAATGCAATGCTTTTATGATTTACCTTTTGCTCTTTTGGCATACGCAAAGCTATGCAACGCAACTCGGTAGCTCAGTTGCACACTTATTGCTAACTTTGTGCGCCTGCACTCTCTATCTCTGTCTCACTCACTCTCTCTCTCTATATATATATATATATATATCACTCCCTACCCCTTTGAGCGACATATCGAGCACTTGCATTCCTACCCGGTTCGTTGATTTCACACATTTTTAAATATTTATGTGTTTGCATACATATTCGAAATATGAAACTATATTCAAATATTTCTCAGATATCGTTACTATCGGTTCACTATATCTCATGCATATATATATTATTTTCATTATTTGATGTACTATTTTATTGCCATCAACTACGAGGAAAAAATAATTTTCCCAAGAAATCGAGTTAAATCAAAATAATTTCAAAATTTTATATATATATATATATAACAGTATAAATATATATATATATATATAGTTGAATCTAGATAGTATAGCTCGGCAAGTGTATTTAGGATTCGATATTATTCTTGTCGTTTTTTTTTCTTGAAGTTAAAATGTAAATTTTGCTGTCACTCGAATAATTTTGGCCGCATAGGCATTGATGGAAAACTGTGGCCACCGGGCTGCAACTTGTTTTCTTTTCTTTGGTTGCACAGTTACCCCTTACACAGTTACCCCCGCTGCACCGGCCCGGACGTCTGCTGCCTTTGGTCTATAGCGAAAATATTTATTTGACAATTTTCATTGCATTGAATCATCGCACAAAAGTCCTTCGGCGTGCACACTACAACCCCCCTTGCTCCTGCCGCACCTGCGCTGCGGTGTGCCTCCTTGCCACCCCTTGGCTAAAAGTTGCATGCGTCTTGTGCACTATTTTAACACTTCTTGTGCAAATTTTATGCACGTTCTTTGCAAGTGTTTTTTTTTTTTCTTTACTCCATTTTTGCATTTTTTATTATTATTATTTTTTATTTTTTTCTTCTTTTTTTTCGTTACTTCTCTTTTCTGCTGTTTGTTCTTTTCGCACTTCGTGTTTGTAAAATTTGCATTTGCATTTTCTTTACGTTTTTTTTTTTGTTTGGTATTTTTTGTTGCTATTTTCACGTCTGCGTGGCCACAATTAAACTTTACGACTGCATTTTTCATAGCGTGCTTGCTTTATTTATTTTTATTATTATTTTTCAGTTCTTCCTCTCTGTGGGCGTGAAAAGTTTTGTAAAATTTAAAGCACTTCAGTTTAGCTCAGCTTCGGTCGCAAGCGACTCCATATTTGACTAGCGTCTCCAAAAACTTTGAAAACCGATATGATGAACGAACTTGCCACATTTTCAACGAGTTGGCAGAGAGAGAGAGAGAGAAATAATCATCTGCATAGCAGATGGCTGTGGCAAAAGTGATTCTTTCATCAGGTATCGCTTTACTACAAGAAGTTTCCTGATATTGCGACATTATGCACATCTACGATCCTTCCACGGGGGGCGAAGAAGAAGTGCCGTAATCAAGTATATATATTTAGTTTTAATTCATACTTTTCACATAAGCCCATTAATTTAAATCAAAGTATATAAATTTAATCGCTGTAAATTGAGAATTAAATTGAAAACTATTGCAAAATGTATATTGAATAATTGACAGACAACAACTGCAAATTGATATACGCTTCCGCCCACACACACACACACACACAGCTGGGCCAAAAATCAAAGCTGCGGCTGCGGCAACTTTTTGGGTTGCTGGCTTTTGCTTTTTGAACGCTCGAGGCCTAATTACCCTCAAACGCTGACGCTGCAAGTTCAACTTGGCATAGGGGGTGAGTTGTGGCTTGTGGGTTGAGGGCAAGGGCAAGGGGGTAGAAAATGGGCCCTTTCATTGATATTTGATTACGGGGCCGCCGTATGGCAAAACAATGAGACTTTTGTCAAAGACTCGACACGGTTAATGTTGTTGTTTCTGCTCTTGCCGGTTCCTTTACCATTTGTTTCTTTCCATTTTTGGTAAGAAAGAGAAAAAAAAAACTTTTCTCTTTCTTTGGGAAGAAGAATAAGATGAAAGGGCCCTTAGGCGTCTGTCGCTTGACATTTGATGTCGCGCTTTGCCTCAAATTTCAATGAGTGCCACACTGACACAATGAGTCTGTGCCCCTCAGCCTGAGATATTTAGCCACTTGAGCAGCCCAAAAACGCACAGCCAAGCCTAAAAGCCAGTTTACCCACAGAGCGCGAGAGAGAGAGATAGAGAGAGTGTGTGTGTGAGAGAGAGGGAGAGAGAGAGAGAGAGACAGTTAGAGAGGCTCTGTCGATTCGCTTATGGCAATAGTTAACTGCCATTTGATATGCTGGCAGGCAGCAGGTAGTCAGCGATGCGTGGGAGAGAAAAGAACGGACACACACACACACACTAGCACAAATTGTTAATGAAGCATTAAGCAGAGTGTTGTGGCACTAGGATATAGCGGATACAGCAACAGATACGCACAACAACAGGCAATAATAACAGCTACAGCTACAGCTACAGATACAGCTACAGCTACAGCTACAGCTACAGCTACGTCTACAGCTACGGCTACAGCTACGGTTACACAGATGTAGATACAGATACACTTACAAAAGGCTCTCGAGAAATGTGAACGGAAATTGCGCTAAGTGCCCTGGCACGCAAAATAAACATTGGACTCTTGGACGGTTGCCTTTAATATGAGTCCTGGCTCTAGCTTTAGCTTCTATTTGTGTTTCTGTTCCTGGTTACAGCAACTGCTGCTGCTGCTGCTGCGACTCCTGCTGCTACTGCTGCTGCTGCGACTCCTGTTGCTACTGCTGCTGCTTTAGCTGCTGCTTTAGTTTTTTGGGGGGCGCTGCTGCCTTTTTGGGTGCAACACACTTTCAAGTACTCAAAGTGAGTCAGTGCGGTTTGTATATAATTCTACTTCTGCTGCTTCTTTTTCTTTCCCTCTCTGTGTGTGCGATTGTGTTTTTTTTTTTTTTCGTAGGGTGCCAGTGCATTAACCCCACTGGGGTTGCGGGGGTTAAAAAGCGACCACAGGGGCTGCACTGAGTTCAGTTGCATGCCGACGAGCTGATGTGCTGATATATACATATACATATATACATAATATATTATATGTACTTGATATACACTTGATGCAAATAAAAAAGGAGCAAACGTTAGGCAAATCTATTGGATTTGTTTGATAACTGAAATATCGTTGTTTTGACGAGTTGTTCTTAAAAGAAGTGTGATTAAACATATATAAATATATATATATATAATCGATAAGTTATTATATTGTTTGATATGCACATATTGCTTATAATTTCTGGACTCTCAACATTTTTGAGTGGACCATCAGCTGAAAGTGACATTTGCTACACATGCTATGTATGTTGATGCTCTTCCCGAAATCAAAACTGATTTTGCCTTGTGTGCAATTTTTTGCAGCTGCCTGACACCGTCATAATACCCACCCAGGGGCTATAAAAAGGGCCAACAACCGCACTTACTCGCCAGTTTCCCTTTTATATTTCGGTTTATGTTGCCATCTCTCTCTCTCTTTCTCTCCCTCTCTGTTTCTCTCTCTCTGTTTTTGTTGTTTCACTTGGGGGAGCCCAAAGTCGTGGCTTTGATTGAGAGGCACCAGCAGCCAGCCAGGCAGCCAGTGAGTCAAACTTCATCACAAAAGCGGCGCCGAGGACCTCTGTTTGGTTGAGGGGAATGGGTGAATGGGTGGAGAGGGGGAGAGGGGGATAGGGGTGCTTCTGTGTCGCAAGCGTAGGGAAACAGGCAAACCTGTGACTCTGATAAAACTGTCGACTGCCTGACTCGGGGCTCAAGTCATTAGGCTCGGGCTATGTAGTGCTAGTTGTCCTTTGTTTGACAATTTTCTGCCCAAAAAGAACGAACCGTGAACAGTTATTTTGTGTGTGTGTGTGTGTGTGTGTGTGTGTGTGTGTGTGTGTGTGTGTGTGTGTGTGTGTGTCTTAGCCAGGCCAAAAGCCATACACTTCACAGCCACACAAACGAACACACAACAAGTAAGGTAAGGAAAATCACAAGGGCTAGTTGTGGGCGTGGCTTCCACCAGGAAGCGAATGTCAGCGCGCTTAATTTTTTACTCATGCGAGAACGCCCGCAAGGAAGGAGCTCCGTGCTCCGTGCTCCGAGCTCCAAACTCCTAGCTGGGGGAATTACTCGTACATAAAAAATATATTATAATAAATTCTGAAAAAAAAAAATATACAACAAAAAAAAACACAAAAGAAGGGCAAAAAATAAACTTGTAGCAAAAGGGCGCGGTCCCGAAACACACACCCGCAGAAATAAATACATGCGAATATTTTGTAGAAAGCCTTATCAAACTTGTGGCTTGACTTCAGTATCATAACTCTTTACTTAACGAAGTATAAATTAATTATTTCATAAACAACAAATATATATATATATATATATGCCAAACAAAATTCTAGATTAGAAAATGCATATTGTGACGGGTATAAATGACACACAACTTTATTTGGCGTTTTATAAAAAAAAAAAATATTAATCAACATTTAATAAAATGCGCTTTTTAATCCAGAATTTTGCTTAATATTTGCTATCTGTGATATATTATTTATTTATTATAAAGTTGGAAAATTAAGTCGAGACAACCAATTGAAAAAAAAATACAATTGATTTTTTAAGCAAATAAAATAAAAGATCAAAGTTTTTCTGAGTGTGTGCACACACACACACACACACACACACACACACGCCCACACAATATTACGTAATAAACTGTGTGTGGTTGCAAAAGTTGCAAGTCGCCTGCATGTGCCACACGAAACGCTGATGACAAGCGTTGCAGGGTTTCTTACTGGGTGGATTTGGTCGGAAAATCGGGGGGATTGGGGGAATTGGGGGAGTTGGTGGAGAGGGGAGGGTCGTTTGGGATTGGGGCGCTACTGTTTAGCCAACTTGTCTACTTAATCCAGCGTGGGGGAGTTAACACCAAGGCACAAACTTAAAGGGTCATTCATTTTAATATGCCACACGTTGCAGCACGCATGGCCGGCAACTAACGTGCCACCAATTGGCCAGCAAACCCCTGCAACCCCCCTACACCCCAACGGTCTCAACGCGCCAACATGTTAGAGCAAAGCGGGCAACCCACTCCATTGGATTATTTGCATAAATTAATTACAAAACGCTGCCACGTTCGTGGCGCGTCCAAATCCAAAATGTGCGTAAGGGGGAATTGGATATTGGCTGAGGGTTGAGTAAGAAGGAGAGCAGCCTGGGTTAAGGTAGGGTGTAGGTGGTGTCGTTGTGTGTGTGTGTGTGTGTGTGTGTGTGTGTGTGTGTGTGTGTGTGTGTGTGTGTGTATTAAGCAAGGGCCACAACGTGCAAAAGGGGTTGTCAAGGTAAACTTTTTTAATTATGAAAATTAAGTGCAGCAACGACTGCAATAGGAGCGAAACTTTGTCAACGTGTTCTTGTGCTGTGTGTGTGTGTGTGTGTGAGTGTGTGTGTGTATATCTATGTGGTCTGTGTTGCGGTGTTTGCTGGTTGTGTCGTAGCTGGCCCCAAAATTGAAAGCTTTTTTCTAAATTGCCAACAACAGATGTTGACATTAATTGGAGTCCATTGTTAATGAATGTGAATGAATGCGTGTGAATGAATGGAAATGAATGTGCGTTTGCCATACACACACACACACACACACGCACTAAAATTGGAGCAAAAACAGCAACACCCAGTTTCGATAACAACTATTTAACAAGCCTAATGAATAATTGAATGAAATAGTTTCGATTGAACATTTAGATATGTGAATCGGTATACAAGTGTGTGAATAAAATGGTATAAATAGTGTATTCAACTTTAAATCCCACGGATAATTTGAATATATGATTAGATATATTGTGAATCAAAACAATTAAATGCATAACTAGCCAGATCAAGCTAGATTTGTCAAACATTTGTTTCGAGTTCAGTTAGTTCAAATTTGGTGAACTGTGAGTCACTTTGGCAACTACTTAAAGCAACGAGTGCCATTCGTTTGAATTGTACCCGCATTGCTCAAAAAGCATTCACTTCACGAGGCAACCAACTACTTGGTCCGTCCGTCTACCTTTGCCTGGCTGAGTCACTTGCCTGGCTACTTTCTCGCCAAATGTACCCATCGGCGTGACACAGATGTATATAAGGAAGGGAAGAGAGAGAGAGAGAGAGTGAGAGGGGCAGAGTGCAAGAACTAAGAGAATAACGTGCACGCCTCCGCCCAAACAATTCCAGAGTAAATCACGCCAATCACTTCACAAAACTTTTGCATAACAACCAAAACAACAAGCAACAAAACCAAAGCGATAGATAAATACCAAAAACAATAACAACAACAGCAGCCAGGAAAAAACAATGGCCAATAAGTAAGGCTAACAGGCATAGAGAAGGGTGGGGGGGGGGGGGGGTTAGGAGTGAAGAATAGGTTAACTGAGGCAATGTTAATGAGTCTTTGTCATTGTTTTGAAGCAAATCGCTTTCCATTCATAATTCGATACAGATGGCACAAAAGAAGCAGGAGCAAGATAAGGAGCAGGATGAGGAGCAGGAACAGGAGCAAGATAAGGGGCACGATGAGGAGCAGCAGCAAGATAAGGAGCAGGAGCAGGACCGAGACAGAGTTTGAAACCGGGGCACAAATAGTTGTTGGCTTCTTACTACTATCGCTTCTTCCGCGCTCTCTCTCTTGCTCCCTCTCTCTCTCTCTCTATATATATATATATATATATCTCTGTAACAGTGTAAAAAGTATTTTCAACTTTTGGCCACATGCTTCATTTATCACAAATTCATTTATCATTTGTCGTCAAACACACACACACACACACACACAGAGACACAGGCAGCGGCAGGGCGAATGCTAAAAATGCGAATCTGAATCTAAATCGAGATGTGAGTGTGAGTGTGAGTGTGAGTATGAGTGTGAGTGTGAATGCCAGTGTGAGTGTCCCAAACAGTAGCAGCGGAACAACGGAAGTCGCCACGAACTAAGCCCCGAAAAAACTGAAGGCAGACGAAGAAAAATGATAAAGCAACAGCCAGGAGCCAAATAGTGGACCAGAGCGAAAGAGACAGGGACAGCCAGAGAGAGAGAGAGAGAGAGAAGGGCAAGGAAGGCAATTCGCATAGAGCTCGATAAAAATGTTGGCGGAAAAGCAAAGCTCCCAAGCCAAATAAAAAATAAAAAAAACTGCAAATATATGAAAGAAAACAAGATTGAAAAGAAAAGCAAGAAGCAGTTCAACTAGAAAATAGACCGATAATTAAATACCCTTGCTTGATTTCAGATAGTTATCATATCCAACTTGGACTAACAACAACTACCCCATCTAGAAGCAAGAATAAAAATATGAATTGCGAGCAACTATCACAAAGCGAACCAAACAATCTCTAATCATTTCTAAGAAATATTCTTTAGTCCCAAATTAGTTTGATCTTGACATTCGATCGATATGAGCTAACTAGCTTGCCAACTAAGCTTACTAAATGATAAGCTCTCTTATTTAAAGTTCACTCCATTTTAACAATCCTAATTAAAATATGTAATTGTCAGTAATCATCCATTGGACTTTAATTGGCAGTTGCACAAACACATTAACAAAGTTATTGTACCCTTTTCTTTTTTTGGTCGCATCTATTGCCAAAAAAAAAACGAAAAAAAAAAAACCAAAAAAAAAGGGTCAGGAAAAGCTACGAAAATACAGTCGACAAGAAAAATACGACGTTTCGTATATCCCAACGAAACGAAGCGAAAATAAAATTTCCAGCTAATGACAAAAATTTCCGGTTTCAGGCAACAACAACATAAAATGGCAATTTTCATTGGCGTTGGGCGCAGGAAGAGCCAAGCGTATCCAAAACTGCCAAAAAAAAAAAATAAAAAATACAAAATAAAAATAAATCAACAACAACAAAAATGCCTTGGTCGAGAAAGCTCAACTGGAAGATACCCTAAACTTGCTGAGAGTAGTTTCTTCAAATCAATTGATATATCTGTATATCTGTATATATATTGATATATATCTAAATCTGTACAAAGCAGATATCGATTTATATCGCTAAAATTATATAAACCTAATCTTACAGAAACTTATACTTCGAATTTTAGATGGGCTTTTTCATACAGACAGACACGCAGGCAAACAGACAGGCAGACAGACGGACATGGCTTGACATGGCTTAATAAAGAATATAAATAAACTTAATGATTCGCAGATGCTTCCTTCTGGCTGCTACCTATCTTCGTACAGCTTGATTATACCCTTTCAAACCATTTTTAATGGGTTCAGTTTTGGGGCATCAAAAAAAAAGTTGCGAAACGGGCACAAAACGCGAGCGAAACGCGCGCGTTTAATGATAAGCTTCGCATACGGAACAACAACAACAACAGCAAGAGTGAAAGTGCGCGATTTATGGCCTGACAAGGTTGACAGAGAGGGGCGGGGAGGGGGAGGTGGGGGTCAGAGGGGGTTGCCTCGCTTCGACTGGCCCACAAATCACACAGTGACACACTCGCACTCGCAACCACACTCACACTCACACTCACACCCATATGAATGCACCCACCCACACACAGTCGGAGTCACCGTTAAATATTTTACAGTTAATTAAAGTAGCCACAAAATGAATAAGTGCATTTGAATTGCTTTGGCGATCATCTTTGCTCAGTTTCTTGGGATTACGGCACTCATACGTATATGAATACATATTCAAACGAGTATTCGCAACAGTTTGTTTGCCGCGATTTGGTGCGCGTGCGTTGCACGTTCGATGCCACATTTGTGGCAGATTGGAATGTTAAGTGCTTCGACCGCTTCGACGACGGCAGCTATTGCTGCTGGCCAAAAAGGTGTTGCCAAAAGGTGTTTGCTGTCAACCCCCCCACATGCCCGCATCCCCGCATCCACCAAATTTGATGCGGGACAAAACCGCCTTAGCCATCGCCCCGCCCCCGCCCCCGCTCCCGACAGAGAGTGGAACTGGAACTGAAGCGTGCAACGCCTAAATCCACGTTGTAGGTAATAAGGTAATGGCAAAGCTAATGGCAAAGTTAATGGCTAATGGTTAACAGTCAACAGTTAATGGGTAATAGGTAATGGGTTATAGGTACTGGGTAATGGGTAATAGGTAATAGGTAATGGGTAATGGGTAATAGGTAATAGGTAATGGGTAATGGTAATCCAAGCCGAGTCAAGTGTCTGCAATTTTTTAAGTGGTTTTTTTGAGTGTTCAAAAATGTATTGTTTTTTGCTTTATTTTTATTTTCTATGTTGTGCTTTGTGGTCACATTCCCAGAATCACATTCGCAATCAGCTTGACAGCAGTGTGAGTGGTAAGGTGAGTGCATTATGACTAAATGCCCGTATGCATATTGAGTGCACTCACTTACTTATTTATATTATAAAAGTGGAAAATATGAAAAAGGTGTTGAGCAAGCAGCGAATATATTCATTAGCTAGTGAATACACTTATAAGTATACACACTTACTCACGAATACATTTGCTAATGTAATAATATGAATAAATTTAAATTTATTTGAATGTTATTAGTTATGAGTACACAGTTCAATCAAACATATATTGTATGCTGCAGTCTGAGTCTATTCACTATTATTCAATGTATATTGAAAGCTAGTCGGTGCAAATATTCATATGCTACACACATTTCGAGCTATTCACGAGATTCGATTCAAATTAATCGATTTGCGATTGCCAATTGAAAGTTGTGCTTTTTGGAGGCTCCAGGTCTAGACTGAAGAGGTTCTCAAGAAGCCCACTCGTTCGAGTTTGCTGTGTGTTTCGAGTGTGTAGTTTGAGTGTATTTGTGTGTATTTGTTTATGTACTCATATGTACTCTTTTGTATGTATCTGTGTGTACGTCTGTACATAGGATATGTAAATGAAAGAACATTTTCCCACGTCGTTTCAACAATAAAGCCAAAACTCATTTATCAGCGGCATTTCAACAACAAAAGCAGCCCACATACTACAACAACAACAACAACAACAACACCGACGACAACAACAACAGCAGCAACAACAACAACTCAAACTACGCGTCAATGCACAAGAAATGAGCAGCATCATCATTTATAGAGAGCATAGGCTCAACCTCAACATCAACAGCAGCAGCAGCATCAACACACACATACAAACATATATATATATATATATATATTATATAGTATGCCTTTTATATACACACATTAAACTTGGTGTATCCGCAGTATATAGATGATTATATAGTGCGTGTTTTTGGCCATGGGCGACATGCTTATTATCGACTCTGGTTTTTGATACACTAACCCACTGCAAATGGGTGGAAAGGGTATAATGAAGTGGTGCAAGGTTATGTAACGGGCTGACGGTAGCATCTCCGATTCCAAAAAACTATGTATTTATATAATAAGTGTGTGATCAGCTTTGCCATTCGATTCCGGAGAATATACGAGCTGGATACTTTGAATTTACACTTCAAGTGTATTTTCTGTTTATCGTATATCGATACATATCGATTTCCGATAACCATAGAAGTCACAATTGTAAAGATAAGGCCCGCCATTTATTGTATAGCCTATGCTGACACATTATTAATCAAGTGTAGAATTTGCATTACGAAACTAAACCCATTTTCATATTATGGGAAACTACTCTCAGCACGTTGGGTGTAGGGTATCTGCCAGTCGTGCTCACCCGACTAGAGCGCTCTTGCGTGTTTTGTTTGAAGTTGTTCCTCACTCTCTATGTGTTATTTTTTTTTTTGTTCTTTCTTGTTTTTATTATTACTTCTCGCTGCTGGCCCAGACGCCATTTAATTTATGGCCGACATTTAATTGCAAATTTGTCCTTTGAAAGAATTGGCACAGATGCGTATTTTCGAATATATGTGACTCTATATATATATAATATATATATATATATGTATGTATGTATGTATATATGGGTATGGTTGGAGTATGCTTAGAGTATTCGATGAATATACGAATATTTATGAGTGTGCACACACACTTTGTTCTACGAGACTACAAATAATGACTATAAAATTGTCATTAGATACGGAATGAAAGTAAACAGAGCGCACAGTTCAGTTCTCTTTTATGTGGAGTTTGTTGAGTGTTATTTATTTAGTTTTTAATATTCCATAATTTGTTCAGCACTTGTGCTGCAGCACCAAGCCAGGAGAGGAGCAGCGTCGATTTATGGTGGCCTGCATTTAATTGATTTTACAACTCCAGCTCTCGGACACTTGGGTTTGAAATTCAAATCATGAAAGTGTTAAGAAAGCGAGCAGTCGTCAGCCAGGCAACCAGGCAGGCAAATATAAATATATACATATGTATATATGTGTGTGTGAGACCCTAGAGAACCGGACTCCAAACAGGTTCTGTCAGCGAACTGTGAAGAATTTGTGAACCTGCCCTGCGTCGATCTCAAGTCCGACTTCGACTTCGACTCCGTGTAAAAAGGGGCACCCAGAGAAACCAGTTCCTCAATAATAAAAACTAATTTATTTACTAGTTGTAGTAGGTACAAAACACACACACACACGTGCACAACATACAGGGAATGAGAAAGAACAATATATATATATATATGTATATATACATATATGTATAAATTCTCAAGCATGGACGACAACAGTTCGAGAGAGAGAAACTGCGTGTGTGGCTAATCAGAATCAAATTGATTTAAATTTGAATGGTTCGACGGGTAAGGTGTGTGTGGCAGTGGCAGTGGCAGATAGGGGGGAATGGGGGAGGAGAGGATAGAGTGCGTACAAAAGGCGGAAAAGTGAGAAAAACGATAAGCAGGGGCAACCAATTGTTGTTGCTGCTGTTGTTGTTGTTGATGTTGTTGATGTTGTTTGGACTATTTGGTTGTTATCTTGCGGCTGTTGAGGCCCTTTGACAAATCTTGGCTTCTTTTCGTCTAAAGTAGTGCCCTGCAAAAGGGTAGCGGGGGAAGCGGGTGCTAGAAATAAAAATTAAGGTATATTGATGCTATATCTGGGGTCTGACGCATATTTGCATAACATTTGACAAAAACCAAAAAGCGAGTCGCGAAGGAAACAGCAAATAGAATTAGACCCAAAACCTGATACATACAAATGTTTGAAGAACAAGTCGGGCGTAACCGACTGCGCAATACTCTAATAACCAGGAAAAAAACATTTCTGGCAGGGCTTTGGCTAGCACTATATGTGTATCAATCTAGGGAGAGGCTAATTAGAATCTACCTTATACATTTGGTAACTCTAAAATTGTTCTATGTAAATCGGCAATTATCTGGACAATCTTATAGAAAAATATATATATCGATCGTTAAAGAACATTCACTGCAATATACCTGACTCTAGCTATATGTGCTAGATTATCGATTGAAATTCAGCGATTGTACCGATTCAGTGCTCTATCTTTTAGCTATGGCATCAGAGCATACACAAAATATCTGTTAAAATTTGGAAAGTAAGAATAAATATTTGAAAATGCAATTCACAGATACATAAATACAAAGCGCCATTTCCAAATAGACTCAGGATGGGACAGAGGAAAAACTGTAATCACAAATTTCCATTGAAGCTGCACAAATTCAGAGAGATCTTTGAATAGCATCGGTATGCTAATTCCTTTGGTCAATTGTCAGTTTTGTGCGCCGCTCAAATAATTGAACTAATGTCAATTGAAATTTTTGGAAATTGGTAATGAGTGATAAGTATCATGCTACTACTGTTCAGTTCAGATATTTTTATTTCAATACAAATGAAATTAAAAAATGTATAAAAATTTTCAATTTAAATGTTTCTTTTGTAGTATTGTAGTATAAAAAAGAAGAAGAAAACCGATAAACAAAAAATTGATGATTGTTTTGGTAAAGCTGTGAATTGATATCATCATCAAAACTGTTCTCTGATTGTGCAAATTAACTTTCTTGTGTGACACATTTTCTTTTCTGCTTTGATGATCATTTGCTCCACACAACTTTTAAGGCAAAAATCACAGAGTAATGGAGGCGACTCCCAGGGCTCACATGGCAACAAAGTTGAACCAGGCTGAGGCTGAGGCTGAGGCTGAGGCTGAGGCTGAGGCTGAGGCAAAAAGTCGTCTTTTGGTATTCCCCGATTGCACTCAGCTGCACTCAAATGCATTTGCATTTGCATTTGCTGACCCTTGATGTCCCTGCTCGAAGGTACAAAAGGTCAGCATGTACTGACCATCAAATGAACAACAACAGCAGCAACAACAACAACAGCAACAACAACAACAATAACAACAAAAACTGCTGAGTGTTATGCAAATGTGTGGCAAGCAAGTAGAAAGACAAAGAAAAACTGGAAAAGATTCCCAGGAATGATGGAAGCTGCAAATATGGTCAAACGGCAGCTAAACTGAAACTCTTCAACTAAGTCGCCAAAGCGAGTTTTGTTTTCACGTATTTAAAGCGAAATCCAAACAAATAATTAATTATCACATTGCGGTTGAAATCAAATATCTTTTATTTTTCTTCTATATTTCTATTTTTTTGTATTTTTTTTTTGACTTCGTTTCCGATTTCATTCTGTAGAAAAGACCAAACAAAAGGTAACAAAATTATACAGATGCAAAGTTGTGGTAGATGTTGAAGAAACGAACAGAAAAAAAATCAGAGTCAAGCAAAACGAGCATGCTCGACTAGTGTACATATATATAGCGTATATATATATATATATATAGTCCGATCGTAATGCAATTTTTACAGTTGATCAACAATATGTCTGCGAAATAAACTTGTTCTGCGCTTGGTAAACGACAACGTATCAGATCAAAACCTGAACCTCTGTAGCTCTGTTTTAGTCTCAGGGATCGAATTAAGCTTAAGGAGAGACGACTCGGCTAGTCATTGATCAAGAATATGTATAGTCTTTATGGTTTGCCTGCTGCCTGTTACATACCTTTGCACAACTTCATTATACCCTATTTGGAATTTTTAATGGGTTCAGGTTCAGGGTATAAACAGCTGGCAGAAGTTGAACTAAATGCTGCAGCAAAGAAACAACTGGCCGCAAACTAACTCAAAGAGACAACACACACACACACAGGCACACACGCACACACACACATAACAAAAGAGGTAAGCGAACGGATGTTGGCAGCGGTCCATTTAACAAGAACCACAACAGCGAAGAGACCGAAGAAAGAGAAGAGCAACAACATAGGCAACATTAGCAGCAGCAGCAACAACAACAGCAACAACAACAACAACTAAAACAACAAACTTTTGCGCTCACTTTTGACGTGTGCTCGTTTGGCCCCTGCTATTATAGATAGATATAGATGGGAAGCATGCTGCAAACAAAGCGGCGCCAATGATACTCCAAGTGGAGATAAGCACACAGCGCCAACTATCCAACTATCCAACCAACCGGCCAACAACAACTGGCTAACTGTCCAGCTGTCCAGCTGGCCAACTGGCTAACTGGCAACAACAGGTGGCAATGCGAAGCGAGCACAAGATATCTCAGCAACTTGCCTCACACACCGCACACTACCCTCTCTTCCCCCTTGCAACTATTAACTGTCTACTTACCTTGGGCGTCTCCCGCTGCTGCTGCCAAATGAGAGTTTCAGTTTTGCTTTCTAGCCGATACACACACAAATATATATATATATATATAAAAATATATATATATACACATATATATATATATAAATATATATATATATACAGATATATATATATATATATATATATATTGATTTGGACTTGCTTAAATTACCTGCAAAACGAAAGAAAAAATTCGCATTAGTTTCATTTCTCGTTCAGACTACAAATGTTATTTACAAATCGTGTTGAGATTTAAGCTTTATTCTTGCCAATATACAATTAAACAATAATCCGCTAATTGCCAGAAAACGGCCTGGCATTCCCGAGTTGTGCAAGTCATGGCAAAAGAGTAAGAAACTGCCAGAAACCTGGCCGTACATTAAAAGTGTCGGCAAACTTAGTTTACTTAATTAATTAATTAGATCAGCTACATATTGAAATCAGTTGACTATTCAAAGTGAATTTATATATATATATATATATATATATATATATATAGATCATGCTGGGAAGTGCTAAAACAATGTGTGATTCTTTCTAGTTGTGTTTGTCTCTGGCAACACGCAAGAAGCACTCCTTTATTTTGAAGTTGATATCTAAAATTCTTCGCTTCTTTTTGGTTGCGAAAAGAATTCGAAAGTTTTCCGAAAGACTAATGGGAGAACTTTTGAGCGAAATTGTTGCACATTGTTGCACTGTTTCTGTCTCCCACTGAGAGCAATTGCTGCTGCTTTTTGCAACACCAGCATTTGGCCCCTGACTTTAGTAACCAGCAAAAAAAAAAATAAAAAATAAAACATTTAAAAAAACGGCAACTAAAATAAACTTGCTCAAGTTCAATTTCTTTGTTCGTGTTTTAATCCATTTAAAAAAAATAAATAAATAAAATAAAACAGCTTCATAACACAGCTGCAACTTTTGCGAGTCTTGCACAAATTTCCAATCTCTTAGCGTTAAAAAGACAGAAATCCAAAAAAAAAACAAGAAAAAAAAAAAGTTGTGCTTTTGACCGCAGTTCAAATACCCTTGCAGATGTATGGCAAATAAAAAATACCCTAAGTTTATAAATAAATATTTTAATTGTGAAACAATTATACAAATGATAAAAATATATATAATAATAATATATATAATAAAATGTTTAAAGGGAGCTAAACTAATTTTGTATCACTTTGTTGCAACATCAGACAAAGCAACTAAAGGAAGATAGATAGAGAGAGGGAGAGAGAGAGGAATGAGGAGATAATACTTGAAGTATTTCAAGTTTCTAGGTCAATTGACATATGTCAAATTGAAATATCCCCGGCAAAGAATTGAAGACTATTCCAGATTTATAAGATTTGACTTCCCAATAATCGATTATTCCAAATTGAAGTACATTCACTCAGAAACATTTCCAATGAAGAAAGAGAATCGCTAAATAATTCAGTTCGTCATCTTCAAAATTTAAATTTAGTTTAATTAAAAATAAAAGATCATCAAAAAGAATTAATTTTTGGGCTGATTAAATCTGGTAACACTTAAGCATAACCAGTTTATATGAACTTTTATTATTTTTGGAACAGAGACAATCAATATACTCTACTCAGCCTATCAAGAGAGTATCTCAAAATTACAAAAAAAAATAAAAGAAGAAGCCACAGAAAGGCGGCACAGAAAGCTGCTCAAATACTCAATCGAATTAAAATGCATTCGAGGAGCAATACCAGAGAAAAAAAACACAGAAAAAAGAAGCAAAAACGAAAAGAAGCAAAAGAATTTTTTGGGCTTTTCGGGTGGCCAGTGTAAGGGGCTGTGGCAAAGAATGAGATGGGGCAAGAGGCGGCTTAAACTGTGGCAAAAGTTATTGTGACTTTGTGCCCGGGGGAAGGACTATGGCTGGGGGTAGGTCTAGGACTAGCGCTGGAGATAGGAGTAGGGGTAGTTGGGGGCTGGGTGCGCACGACACACGACACACAGCACACAGCACACGACACACGACAGACGACAGACGACAGACTACGCGCCTATTGCGACGCATTTGCCTTCGCTGACCTCAAATCGCTGGCAGCTTCCGTTTTTTGCTTCCTCTCTCCCTGTCTCCCAATCTCTCCCCACCTCCCCCCCCCCACCCAATAACAAATCGAGCACACTTTCTTTGTTGTTAAAACCGAAACCCCCAAAACCATCCCTCTCCCAGCCCGCTGTCCTTTCCGTGTTTAAACATTGCTTCTTCTGCTGCTGGTTTTTTCTTCATTTTTTGTTTTGTCTTATTTTGTTTGAGATCAAGACGCAGCTTTTTGGCCACTTGTTTTTGAACGTTCATTCGTCGCGTTTTGTTTTCTATATTTACTTTTTTTTTGCTTTGGTTTCTTTTTTTTTTGGTTTTTTTTCTTTGCCTCTTGGCTTACAAAGATGCTTTTAAATGATTAAACGCTGTGATTTCTTGTGTTGTTGCCGGGGTCGGCACTTATATATTATATATATATATATATATATAAATCTCTTCTTCTTTTTATTACATTTTTGCTTTTGTTGTTGTTGTTGTTGCTGCTTTTATTTTTTTGGTTGTTCTTTTGCCGAGATATTTCACATGGATGACATTTTAAGCCCGCGTGCGGCGCTGATTCATTTTTTCCACATGATTATCAGCATCATCATTATCATCATCAGCGTCATTATCATTTTGATCATCATTGTGTTAATAAGCACGTCTGCACATTTTGATATGGCTATTTAGTTAATCGATAGATTTGCTTTTGAGTGCCAATCACTTTTTTTTTTTATTATTATTTTTTTTTTGTAAATAACAAACAAAAAAAACAAAGGCATTTTTAAGAGATTCATGCAAATTTTGTCAACGAAATTAATTTAAAAGCTAATTTAACGAGCTGTGTCCACAAAAGCGTAACGAAGCTTTAAAATGCACACAATCAAAAAGCGAAGTCGACTTTCAGATACCCTAAAATGCCAGGGGATGCTTTCTCTCTCTACCTATATCTCTCTACCTATCTCTCTCTGTCTGTCTGTCTGTCTGTCTGTCTGTCTGTCTCTCTCTCTCGACAACAATCAAAAAATACTAAAATTATGTTAAATCCAAAGTCGGCACTCGTCTAGCGAGTTTTGAACCGATTCGCTTCATTTTTCCGTCCTGTTCATCAATTCTTCAGCTTGATTTCACTTGAATCTGATAGTTGAGTTTTAGTTTGTGATAATGCATGAATTCAATCATTCGATTCAATTGTGAGTCTAACTCGGATTGCTGTACAACTTTTTGCTTATACTTTCAAATGACTGAAGTTCACTTTTATTCACTACTTTCACATATTCTTCTTCAAAAAAAAAGTGTAAAAAACAGATAAAGAGGATGCAAGAATTCCATCAGTTCCAGTATTTCAAATAACATCCATTGAACCAAAAAAATAAATCAAAAATACTGATTCTATAAACTTCATTTCGCTGGACAGCAATTTAAAGTCGGATCTATTCATTTCTGTGCAGTTCGTATTAATTATGATTATTTTCATTCAAAGTGTTAAACGTTGCGAGAATCTCATAATTTGAGCTAGTCATTATAATATCATTAATCAATTCATCAGTAGGGGTATTCATTTAAGATTTACAAAATCAGAAATTTGTCTGAATTTTGTTGTTTGTTTGGTTTTTTTTTGTTTTGTCTAAAATGTAATTCAATTTTGTTTTCGAGTTATAAACGTAACTTAAACGCAACTTGATTTAAGTTTAGTTAGATTTGCTTAATTGCAAAGCGGCAACACAGATGCGTTTTGTGTTTAATCCAATGACAAAACGTATAATGTCATCTAAATGAGAGAGCACAATGCACAACCTATAAATATATACGGGAATGCTTTGGTCAAGTGTCCAGCGATGAATTGGCACAAATGAGATAGATTGAGAGAGAGTGAGTGGGACTGGGAGTGGGAGTGGGACTGGGAGTGGGGGAAAGAGACAATTGTTAAACGAAGCAGATGCGTTGAAGATGACGAAACTCTTTTCTTTTGTGCCGTTCTTTTGTGGAGCATAAAAACAACAATTTGTCGACCCTTTTGCCCCACGTTCAGATTTGATCAGCAATCTCACTCTGTATACAATTCTCTCTCTCTCTCTTTCTCTGTGTATGGTCTTCTTGTCTCTTTTTGGCTTCTCAATCGCATTGATTAAGAAATCATTTCGAACATGCAAAGGATAAACTCAAGGTCAAACTGACACACACACACACACGAAAGACAAATAACAAACAACAAAAGCAAATATTCTGTGTGCTTCCTCGACTTGCACCTCCTTCACTCCTTTTCTTAACTGTTAACTCGCATTTCATCGTGTCGCTCAACAGAGGTGAGGCAAATTCAATCAAAAGTGAAAGGATTCAGTTCGTTCCAGGTGTCTCAATCTCTATCTCTCTCTCTTTCTCTCTCTCTTAATTAGTTCAGTTTTCTGCTTGCATATCTAATCACATTTGGTTTTTAGATTCGTTTTTGAGAATATTAAGAAAGATTCGATTTAATTGAAATAAATTTCAAATTTGTATTAATTGCATTTTTACTAAGGATCTTTCAAAACTATTGCAAGCAATATTTCATATTTATCATTTCTATCAAAGATATTTTGAATGGATGTGTTTTCTGAACTTTGGAAATTAATTTGATCTAACGCAAATATATCTGCTGGTATTTTAGCCGATTGATGTTAATCGATCGATAACAGCTGATTCCTGCAGTCACATATACCCCATTTGCCTTCAATTCCCCGTCAAATGGCATAAGTGGAGCAATTTTTAGTTGCTCATAAAAGTTGGATAAAGAGTCTTTAGTCGCTAAGCGCCAGCAAAGAAGAGAAAATCGCAAAAAACACAAACAAAACACAGAAATTCCATCTGTGCTGAGAGGGGAAGGAAGAGGGAAGGATGATGGGCAGCTGAACATAAGTATCTAATCAGAAGGAGAGAGAGGGAGAACCAAAAGAAACATAACGGATTATATGCCAAGCTGATGTTTTTTATATTCACTTTTTGGTTTCTGTTTTTTGCTTTTAATTTAAATTTTCTTTTTCGAATTATTGCTTTTTGTCATATGCTCTACAAATGAAAAGCTAAAGTAACGAAAAAATGAAATAATTTTAAATAATCCCAAAAGGGAAAACTTCAGCATCATAACTACAAAACAAAATTCAACATTAGTATCTGAATTTAATTTTAAAACAAATACTGAGCTGTAGGTAATAAAGTTTCCAAGCAACATTCCGCTTTGTTCAACAAAAATTCCTAATTCACGTTGCTCAAACTATGCATTTAACAAATCGTTTTTATTCGTCTCAATTATGGGAATTCCTCCAGTTAAAATGGAAATAATAAACATGTTGTTGGGCAAATGTATGAAATGCATACAGAGAAGCAAAACACTAAAAATTGCCTGTTTTTGTTATTCATGTTATTAAATTAAATTTCTCCTACGATCCGATAAAAAAAACTCACACACACAGTGAAAGAGGCTGGCAGGCATTTAACAATGTCAAACGTTTTTACCTCTCCCTCTCTCTGTCACACTCGTGACCATTAAAACAGTCATGCACTTGGCGCAGATAAAACTGCAAAAAAAAAGTGAGCGACGGGGGAGGGGGGAAGCGCATAATTGGCCAGGCGTTCTATTACAACACACACACACACACACACACGCACAAACATAGACAAAACTTGCAGTGGTGGTTGTTGTTGGTGATTGTTGTTGTAAAGGGTGCAGCAAAAACCACACAAAAAAAAAGAACAACAACAACAGCAGCAGCAGCATTGATATATTCTAATGAGTAAATGATAATAACACACACCGAGAGAACGGTGATCGAGAGAGAGCGAGAGCCGATTTGAGACGAGTTGGGAGCTGAAGTGAATGTAACGAGCACATGCAGACTGCGTTTCAGTGTAGAATTTGACCAGCCAACAACAGTTAGAAATTGCATTTTTGCTTACCTTTTATGTTCGCTGTTCGTTTCTTTCTTGCTGTGCCTTGCTTTGCTTTGCTTTTGGTGTGTAGTTGTCAGCCACTGCTTCTTCTTCTTGTCAATATTTCTTAGATTTTGGTTATTTCGCAGCTTCTTCTGCTCGTGTTTGTTTTGTTTTGTTTCTTATTTTTTGTATTTGTATTCAGCTTTTTGCTTGTAATTCACAGCTTCTCTTGATTTTTGCTATTCATTTTTATTTTTCCTTTTTTTCTCTTTTTTCCCTTTTTTTTACATATATATTTTTGTTGCACTTTTGCTTTTCTTTAGCAGGAGAAGCACTTCAGAATTTCATTTGTGGCACACACACACCCGAAAAAAAATTTGTGCAACTGGGCAATATTTGATTGATGGATTGAAGGCTAGTTGAACGCGTACCGCTTCCGCTTCCGCCTCCGCTCCAACGCTACCGTTTCCGATCTACCCGATGGATCCTGTGAGACGTGCGAAGTTTTTCCTTACAATTTCTCTATTTTATTTTCTTCTCTTTAGCGTGGGAGTCAACTCACACACACACACGCACACAGGCACACACTATAAATCGGTGTAATTAAATAAATAATGTGTTATGTTCGAAATATATAAATATGCATTCACATAAATATATATCAAACAAACCAACAAGCAATAAAAAAAAAAAAAAACAAGCGAGTGGCAGAAAATAACCGGTTTACATTTACATTTACATTTAGATTTAGATGTACAAGCGTGGAGCGTTTTGGGCGACCGGCATTTACAAATGCATCGAGTGAATTCGTTTTCGTTTCGTTCAAAAGCAGCAAACAACGTTGTTCAGAATCACAATGGAATTCAACTGAAATTCAACCGTACCGTCCGTTGCACGACCGCCTGGTTCGGCTTTGTTTTTGCTTCTGTTCGTGTTCAGTTAACAGCTCGTGTTGCTGCGCCTCGTTCGGTCTGTTCCTTAGCATGAGTCGAACGCGCTGTGTCTGTTAGCGCACTGTTATGCTGTTAGCGCGCAACAGCGCTCGAGTTCGAGTTCGATGTGGAACGCGAGTTTGCGTGTGGATCTCGAACCTGTCATTAACTCTGGCAAAAGCATAAAATGCGAATACTTTTGCACAAATCGTTAACAAATAATTGTTTAAAAATATGTGTAAATATTTTTGGTGGAGGGGGTGCAACAAACAAAAAATCGATAAATATGCTAGCGCTGCCAACTGTTGTTGCAATAGGAGCGAGTTCGACATGAATGTGGGCGCCGCTTGAGCCTCAACCGGTTCGACAGGATGCAAGCAGCTGAAGAGAGCAACAGAGAAAGAGAGAGAGAGAGAGAGAGAGCGAAAGAGAGAGGGAGCGAGAGAGAGAGTTGGAGGCTGCAAAAAATGCTACCAAAACAAAAGGCGAAAATGTAGCGTCAACAACAACAACAACAACAACAACGAGCACTTTGAGGAGTTCTTCTGAAATTTTGTTATTCGGGTTTTTCGATGTGAAATAACCGGACAACAATTTTTTTGTGTTGTTTTTTTTTTTTGCTCTGCTCTAGCAGCGAAAATGGCAACGCTGCTGGAAAAACCGGTTCGCAGCCGAAAGGAATGCACAAAATACCAACAACAACAACAACAAGCAAGAGGAAAAATACAGCGCAAAATGCATTTGCAATGAACTAAACCAAAAACGGGCAGCAAACAAACAAACAAACAAAAAACCAACTGAAAACAAACAAAATTCAAACTGCAAGTTGCGACTGGAAGGAAGAGTGCATCCAGTGGAGGATGAGAGTGGAAGCTGGAAGCTGGATGCAATTGTTGTTGTTGCTCTTGTTGTTGTTGCTCTTGTTGTTGTTGCTGTTGTTGTTGCTGCTGTTGTTGTTGTTGCTGCTGTTGTTGACATAAATCTGCGTGGCAAACAAAAGACTTAAGCAACGAACGTGGCACAGCCTGCAACTAGATTACTGTTACATGGCAGAGGCAAAGACAAAAGCGACGACAATAACGGCACAATTCCAATGGGAATGAATACACACACATAAACATAAATATTCCCTAATTAATATTTTACCCAAAAAAATTGCATTTTATGCAAAAATTCATTTTAAATTTTTTATGTATTTTCTTCCGACTTGGCTGTTAATGTGAAACCAGGATATGTATATATATGTATATAACTGACTTACTAACTGATTATAACAGAAACTGGCCAATATCTAAAATACAGTTTTCAATCATTTGGAAATGATAATGAAATGAAAATATTTTTTAATTAAATAAAATCTGTTCAGATTGTCTAATTTCAAACTGCAAAAACTATAAATAAATATGGAAATATAAATAGTTTAAATATGAAATATATATTTTGACGATAATTGAGCTCATGGAGCATATCAGGTAATCGGCCATGAGTATTGCTCTTTGCTATTTAACTTTGTAATTGATTTTTGTTTCCAGTGAACTTTGAACTTTTTTGTCTATTGCCTAAAGATTGGCTTTTCCATTGTTTCCATTATTGCTGCTCAGAAAAACAAAACAAAAACCAAAAAAAAAAACAACACTCGCTCAGCAAAAAAAAAACTGACCCAAAAAAAAAAAAAAAAAATCGCCACCAAAAAAAACATGCAAATAAAACGGGCAAAAACAAAAAATAAATAAATAATTTTCTTGGGTGCAACGGAAATTATGCAAAGCGCCGACAAATGCGCAAATTTGAAAAATGCCACCAGCAACAGTAACAACAACAACAACAATTACAACAGCTGCCACCCCCCCTTTGCCAAAAAGTGCGGGCGTTACGTGAAACTAGCCACAAATCAACTGGCGTCCAAAAGTCATTGAAAAGAAAACGAAACGAAAAAAAAATTTTTATGCATTTTATGCGAGCTGAAAAATACACTAAGCGAAAAAATGGATTTGCATTTATATTTAATAACTGATTTTTTTTAATATCTTTTTTTTCGATCTTATTAAAAAACAAATTAAAAGAAAATAAAATTAAGATCTGGAAATGGAAAATATTTAAAGTGATTGATTGTAAGCTGAAACAAGTATACAAAGAGAGAGAGAGAGAGAGAAAGAGATTGGTTATTTGGTAATCTTCTTTGGTAGAGCATTCTTAAACGTTTTGCTTGCAGTGCTACGTATATCAATCGCTTAACTTTACCAACTATTAACCAAATTCGAAAATTGTTCTCAAGCTGCTTTCAATCGTCTCTTTTACTTATATTCTATTCAGTCTGTCTCTCTCTCTCTCTCTCTCTCTCTATCTCTCTCTCTCTCTTTCTTTCGAGAGAGGACATTGCGTATTCCTTTTGCCAGCATTCTTAAACGAACTCAAGGCCCTCACTCATTGTGATTGCTGACGAATGAATGACAATCGGCAATCGACAATCGGCTTTGGCTTTGGCTGAGTGTGGCAGACTTTGGCTAATAGCCGATATGCCTGCCCCGGCACTCTTTTTTGTGAACTCAGCTCGAGAACGCAAATCAAAAATATAAAATATACGAGTAAACAAAAAAAATAAAACAAAAACAAAAACAAAAACCAAAAAAAAGTTGCGGCCGTAAACAAATCGAAATGCGGCCGGCGCTCAAAACTTGCTAATGGGCTAACTCGGTGCGGGCGGCCCGACAAAAAAGGGCGTTGCTATTGTTGTTCTTTTTGTTGTTCTCTGTGTTGTTGTTGTTGTTGTTGTTGTTGTTGTTAAACAAATATTACTCATGGTTTGGACCTGGCCTGTTCGGTTCTGCTTGTGGCCCGGCCTGGCCAGACTTGGGCTGGCCTGGTCATGTTCAACAGCATTGCTAACACCCAAGTACAACAACGTGACGACGTCCAAAACGAAACCAAACCAAAACCAAGCCAAACCAAACCAAATCAAAAACCAAAAGCAAACCAAACGAAACCAAACGAATCAAAACGAACCGAACCGAACCGAAAAACCGAAGGCAACCGCTCAAAAACGCGTCGAAAACGCAGCCGTTGACTGATTGTCACGGCACGATAATGAAATAACTTCTCTCTTTTCATACACTGCAACAAAATATAAAAGAAGTTGGGCATACTGCACTTATGCCTTAGCATGTAACAGTATATATATAAAGCATTTTCTTGATCAGCATCAAGAGGCGACTCGATGTATGAAAGGATCTCAGATAATTTGCAATATAAGTGCAGTCTATCGATAAATACGCTCGCTTAGCGAATATCGATACAAATCGATTTCCAATAATTATAAAAAAAAAATGTTTAAGTATATATCTTGCTAAACGGCGCTATATATATACCCTGACATGCTACAGATCAGCTGTCAAAAAGTCATCAAGATCGGCTTAGGTTTATTCACTTATTAATACACACACACACACACACACACACAACACACAACACACACATTCAGTAAGTCTTAAGCTAGGTTAGTACAGGGCATCTACCCGTCGAGCTCCCTCGACCTGAGCCTTCATATTTGTTGCTGCTTGCAACAACAGCCAGAAAAAAATGAACTATTGAGGCCTGCTGGCCAGCTGTATTGTAGAAGCTGCATAAGGTGGCCAGTATGCGCAATGTGGCATAGTTTTTGTTGTTGTTGCTGTTGCTGTTGCTGTTAGTGAAACGTGCAACAGCGCGGCGCATTCCTTTTGTCAAGCGATTCCGACTCTGACTTGCGCTCAGCGATCTTTAGAATGCCAGCAACGCAGCTTTTTATATACAGATACAGATACAGATACAGATATATATATACAGATATATATATATATATATATATATAATATATATATATATATATATATATATATATATATATATATATATATAGACATATAATTCACCTCACTTCTCAGTTGCGTTGCGCATGCGCAAAATGTTTCAACTTTAGCTGCAATCATCAACATCATCATCATGAGCATCATCATCATGATCATCATCATCATCATCATCGTCGTCGTCGTCATCAACTGAAAATGTATCATAATCATATTATTTATGATTGTATTTGTTGCCAGACGTGGAGACAGACACATTGCCACGTCTCGACGTAATTGCTGCCGCTGCCGCTGTTGTTTGGGGCATCTTTGCGTCGTGCTGCATTTACCACAGTTCAACACACAACAGCAGCAGCAGCAGCAACAACAACAACAACAATAAGAGCAGCATGTGTTTTTGCAATTTTCAAGGGCATTTTGCTTAACTGCCACAGGCGATGCCACAGTTGTGCCACAGTGTGGCAAGTCTGTTTAGTTGCTTATTTGAATTCGAAGTGAACTGAACAATGGGCAAGAAACCAGTGTGCGAATCAATGAAGAAATGATTTTGAATGCTGAATCGCTTATCGGCAGTGCCATGATTCATTTGCTGCAACCGCTATGACTTTGACGGTTTTACTGTTTTACTGTTTTACTGTTTTGTTTTGGCCACAATGGCAAATGGCCCAAATCACAATCCCAAACACAATCACAAACACAGCAATGCAAATAGAAACAAGCCGAGTCAGAGACGCGTTCAGTTTCAGCTGAGTTGCACTTTCAAAACTATGAAAATGAATACTGAATGTGAATGTGAATGTCTGTGGAACTGAATATATATCTATACATATATATGTATACATACATACATATATATATATATATATATATATTTGTTTGATTTAATCCAAATGCATCAACAGCTAAGCTTAGCCAAGTTACGCGGCCAACTTTAAAAAAAGGGCAAGCGGGGGGCATGGAATGTGGCAGCAATGAACGGGAATGTTGCAATCAGGGGTAGGTGGTAGCGAGGGGGGAGGGGCGTGGCAAGGAATAAGAGTTCAGTTATTGTTATGCAAATATTTCTGAGCGACGACGAACGAACAGCCGACTGAGGAGCAAGGCCAATTTGAGATCAGATCGAGGAGGTGCCCAGTTAGATCGGTGGCAACACAAGGTGGCAAACAAACAACTGCAAAAAGGGGCAAGGGCAAGTAAGCAAAAAAAAAAACACACACATATACACATAGATGTACATATGAGAAACAAGTAGGAATGTGGCCTAGTCGAAAGAGCTCGACCACCAGATACCCTGAGCCCAAGTCTTTAGTCTAACATACTCAAAGTAAAAGACGGAAAAATGTGAATGCACTCAGTGTGAATACACTCATTGTGAATACACTCATTGTGAATAAACTCTGAATACACACTTTACTAGTTGTGCCTCTGATTCGCAATGACTCCGAGTGATGAATCGCTGAATCGGCAGTGCTGTGATTCATTAGCCAACTGCTATGACTTTGAGTGTTTCGATTCGGTTTTTATTCGGTTGTTGACTGATTTGGCGAATACCACGGGAAACCGAATTTACTACTACGGCTTACTACTACTACTATTATTATTATTACTGGGAATAAATGTTACAGGGTATAAATGATGTTGAAGTCCACTCAGTCTGTGCCGTGTTTATTTGTGGCATTAAGTAAGCCGATTTCAGCTTTGAACTAAATGTGCTTAAATCAATTATTTTGGTATTAGTTTGTTTTAAAATGATCCCTATTATTCTTTGCTTGGCTTTCGCTCAGTGTAAATACACTACATGGGTATTAAAGTTGGGCAATTGCCTTCGCTTTGTGCACAATTCATTTCATAGCCGCATAGATTGAAGGCCAGAGCGAATGCACAGATAACGCTCCACGCTCCATGCTCCACGTTACACGCTCCACGCTCCACACTCCAAACTCCAACGCTGGCCTCGTCTCCAGTTTCGACTGGCAACTCGAAACTGGCAACTGGGAATTGCTGGCCAACTGGCCAACTGGCCAACTGGCTGCTCTTTGGCCATGGTCAAATGTTGCTGATGGCATCACGCTGTTCACAGCAGCGCATTGCTCGGCCAACAAATACATTTACATACACAAATACATATACAAATAGTTATCCATAAAAAAACACAATCAATTCGAAAAGCGTTTGAAGCCAGCGTCAACTTTTGTTATATCTATTTGAATGTGCCCCAAGTCGAAGTTGAACTCGACGGCAAACAGCAACTGCGACTAAAAATTAATGCAACAATTTCAACTTCACAGACTCAATCCAAGAATGAATGAATTTCATTTGCATTCTTCCTTTTCTTGTTATTTCTTTGAGCCAATATCTTTTCTGCTTCATCTATTTAAGTTTTTGGTATTTTTTAAGCCTCCTTTTTTTTCTCTCAACCATCTTTTATCCCTTCAATTTGCCTAACTTGCTACTCAACATTTTTCAACTGAATATGAGCATAAGTTGAAGGGACTCAAAGTCAAATACCTATATATATATATAGCTTTTAAGATCTAGATCTAGATCAGACCTGAGCTATATTTGCTTATCCCATATATATTCTCCACTCCTTATTGATTTGGAGCACTTCGTGCTTAGTTTCGATTGATATTCTTCTTCTAGATCGCCTGCTCCGTATGGCATCGAACACTTTGGTTAATATCGCAGCCCAAAAACGAATATATCTTTAATTATGCAGAGAAATGGCTTCTATACTCCAAATCGGAAATACTTTTTATTGCATAATCTTTAAATGGTCATAGGACTGTCTAAACAAGTCCCTAAACAATCGGCAAAGAAAACTTTTTCTAATTTTCAGCACTATTTTTGAACGCAAAGCGAATCCCGTTTTTGAAATAATTCGTTCTCAGAATTGTAATGGTAGATACAACCCATACAAACTGGAGTCAAACTGTAGATAATTTCATAGCATATATATATATATATATTCTAGATTGGGATCAACATGCGTGTCGAAGGAGTTATGTCAGACTTCAAATTTAGAATAGAAGTTGAACATGCTTCACTCAAAGCTAAAGATAAAGCTGCCACATTGATATATATATATATATATATAACAACTATATATATTTCAGTAAATACTACTCTCAGCTGGCCTTATACGATATTTAACAGTTTGAGCTCTCTCGACTGCTGCTCTCTCTCTCTAATTTATTTAAGCTGATTATTCCATAAAAAAATAGTGTTTTTTTATACATATATCCAAAAAAGATTTGAAACGCTGTTGATTCACAATATTTATTCATGAACCCATTTGATTCATCTGCCAAATTATGAGTGTTTGGTATTGGTTTGGCTGTGGGTGATTTGCTGGAGGCTGCTTTGCCTGTTTGCCTGAAAGGAAGATTGCTTTGTGATTGCTGATTGCTGATTGCGCTGGGATCTTGGCCAAATTTACGAGTACGAGTCAGTCAGCTACCTGTTGATTAGCTGCTGCTGTTGCTGCCACATGTTTGAGTTTGTGGCACATACATCACGCCACATCACACCACATCACAGCACATCTGAGTTGGTGTGTTGCACTTGTGCTGCCCATTTCCGTTGCACTGACAGTCTAAACGATCTGTAAATGTGGCAACAACTAACCGAAGCGGCAAGCAGCAAGCGGCCAACGCCCAGTCGTTCAGTGAATATGTGTGTGTGTGTGTGAGTGTGTGTGAGTGTACTCACTTATTCACGTTCCAGTCTAAGCAGGCATGTACAAGCATAATAATTATTTATAAATTCAAATTTCGTTCTCAACTTGCATTTGACTTCGTCGTGTGCTGCAGACACGTTCACACCAACAACAACAACAGCAGCAACAATAACAACAGCAACAATAACATTAGCTTGTTGTTTCAATTACCCAACTGGCTTTTAATGTTTCTTTGGGTTACATACAGGTACACATGTATGTGCACATTCACACATTCATTGCTTTGACTCAGTGTAGTTTTAGTGCCATTCACCAACTTTGACTCACAGCCATTTTGGTGGCACTTGTTTAGCCATATCAGCTAAAAAACAATTCGACACACACACATACCCCTCTCTCTGCCCCCTCCCCCTCCCCCATAATTTGTCCACTGAGCTGTTTAAACGTTTAACGATACTCGCACAATTATCCAACAATCAAATGAGTTACACGAATAAAGCGACTGTCGGCAAGTGAATGAATAAATACTATGCATCGGTATGCAACATATAAATGCTGACTAGCAGATACCCTGTACCCAAGTGTATATACACCACATAAAGAGTCGACTTACAGCGATAAATTCGCTTCTCTTAAATACAAATAATAAAAAAAGGCAACAAAAAAAATTTACAAAAACGCATTAAAAAATTAATTAATATATTACTTAAATAGAAACAATTAAAAAATTTAAAAAGTAAGCTAAATTCAGTCTAGAAACGAGCTAAATAGCGTATACACTGTAAAAACAAACATGATACTTATATTAAGTAGAAATTAGACTTAAATCAAGCAACAATCAAAAATTTTGAGCAAAAATTAAAACTAATTGCAAAAATAACAAAAATAAATTATTAATTTAAAGAATTAAAATATTTGAAAATTAATAATTTCATATTATTTATGATTTATGTTTAAATTTGATTTGTATTCTTAATTTAAGCATAACTTTTAACGAAAGTCGAAAATTTATCGATTTTCATTTCTTAAAATTCGCTTTAAAATTAATCTTAAGTAACTATAGTTTTCAGGGATTAAGATGCTATGAATTTGATAACTGATACATCTATGTACACATGTGTATGTTGCACATATGTACATATGTATTTGTGCAACATATATGTACATATGTGTGTTGTGGGGCAGCCCACACAGTTAGCCCTGCCCCCAAGTTGGCAATATATGCGTATGCGTATGTGTGTGCGTGTGTGTCTGTGTGATTAGGCCACGCCCACGGACGCCCTATTAACCGCCTCCAGTTTGGCTGAAAGTCTGTGGCTGGGGGCATGTCTCTGGTGGCAGTTTGTCGTGGCTGCCGCTGTCAATTAAGTCAAATATGATCGAGTGTGCGGCGTCATAAATCTCATACAACTGTCAAATTTAGACAACTGCAGCAACTGCAGCAACTGCAACTGCAACTGCAACAACGGCAACTGCAACTACGATACCCAACTATGGGCACAATCGCCTGCCACGACGTGTTGCATGGCTATGGCAGTTGGATTGTGGTCGATGGGGGAGGGATGTGTGGTGGCATATAGGTGCAACAGCATAAGCAACTGCCGCATTTGGCTGCAATTAAGCGGCGCTCAAGCAATAGGCATAATCAGCCAGCTGCCTCAAAGTGGCAGGTAAACATATACACGACTCCATATCCATATCTAATGGCCAAGAGAAACGAGTCTCATTGAACCCCCAGTTGACATGCAATTGATTCTTGCTTCATTTAAACAGTTCTCTTCACAATTATATATGTATATATACATACGTATATAGATATGTATATATATATATAATATATTATTTATTCTTATTTATATATATGCATAAAACATATATTTAAAACCCACATCTAACCAACTTTTGTGCACTTTTTTGATACTTTTCGCACTTGGATAGAAATTGCTGCAATTCATGTTGAAGCTGCTGGAAATAATGTGCGACAAAGTCTAGCGAGTATTCTTATCTAGTCCCCGATATGGAAAGCCCTTTGCCAAATAGCAAGTAGTTATGCCAACAGATTAAGATGAGTGACTAACTAAAGACCGCTGCCTGCCTAACTGCCCAAGTCATATACCCTTTCTAACGTTGAGTATATATATTAGTTGTGTGCACAAATTGACATATATATGCAAGTCGGGAAAGGTCTTCAAGTTGAATAGCTGGAAAATCGATAACAAATCGATAAATGCAGATCGATGTAAATAAAACCAGCTAACTTGAAAGTTCGATTTGCTGTTGATCTTCCTTCAAAGAACAACGTATAAATTCGGCGGACACGCCCACCACTCGCCGCCCCAAACTATCTGGAAAATAAGTTGGAAGAGCTGTCTTTCATCATTTCAAGCATTTCCATTATTTTGTCAGTGGAGGAGGCACAAACAAGCTGCTGCCACAAACAAGAGTAATCAGCTGATATTACACAGGCAGCAGAGCATTGAGCAGTCGGCTATGTTGCACGCTCTCACTTTTTTTTTGTCAACGCTCAATTACCCAGCAGTCGCGTCTCTCTCTCCCTCTTTCTCTGCCACCCTGTAGCTCTTTGTCTCTGTCTCTGTCTGTGACTGCGTCTTTGGCAGCCGACTAAAAAAAAACAGACGTCGCATTAGTGGAGTCTGGATGCGATTCAGTTGCGTCTACTTTGCTCAGTTTGTGTCACAATGCGATGTGTGTGTGTGTGTGTGTGTGCGGGTGTGTGTGTATCATTTGAACAGCATTTATGCGCCACATTCAACATTATCAGCATTTATTTTTCTTGGTTTTTATTTCGCTATTTTCCAGTGTCATTTCATAGCCGACACAGCCACAGTTAAACGGAGAGTAGGAGTCAGCGTCGCAGTCAGCGCCGCAGTCGGCGTACACATTGGAGTCGCATTTAGAGTCATCAATGTTGTTGTTGCTGTTGTTGCTGCTGTTGCTGTTGTCGCCGTCAACGCAGATAACAATGTTGATGATGAAAGCCATTGATGTGAGCTTTGAGCTGTGATGATGACGCTGAAGCTGTTGTCGCCGTCCACACATTCCAGTGTGTGTGTGTGTGTGTGTGTGTGTGCGCGAGTGTGTGTGAATTCCACACACATGAACAGCTTCATATAAAACATATAAAGTTGCGCTTTATCAACAATGTGTCCAATTTATGGGACGCTGGTCTACGGCTACGTCTCTGCCTTTAGCTGGCTGCCACTTTGGAGGCAGCGTATTTATTTTTTTTTTTTTTTCGTTTTTTTTTACACGCTTTTTTTATTACTTTTATTGCTTGGCGCGGACGCACTTAGGCAAAGTGCAGTCAACCCGCTCTGACCCACACCATTACCAGCCCGCCCCCTTTCCACATGCCCCATGCCACAACATAACCATCATCACCGCTTCATTTGTCACATGCACGCTGCGACCCAAAAAGATAACAACAACAACAACAGCAACAACAACAACAGCAACAGGAAAAGCAACAGCAACAGAAACAGCAACAAAGATTTCATCGTAATTGATTTCAATGCAACCTAGCTGACAAGCACTTCACACCTTTCAGATGTGTTGCATGCGAATGCGGCACTTGCAATCGTCTTTGTACAACGCTTCAATGATGCAACAATGAATCATTCACACACACACACACACACACATACTATGTGCAAATACATGTAATTGAATGTTGTAAGCCAAGCTAAAACAAAGTGCTTATAGACGAATATTAATTGGTCTAAAATAGAGTTGAGAAATTGAGTTTTGACTGAAATAAAATTTTTTTCGCTTTTCTCTATTTTGAAAAAATTGTCGATAGACTACTGAAAATCAACAAAATTTGTAATTATTTTTTATTTATTATATTTGTCTTCCTTTTGAGTTTTATATTCTAGTATTTACCGAAACTTGTGAATAACTTTTTCGCACGGAACAGTTGCTGGAGCTTAACTAACTGATTCCTACTAATAATGTTTGGTCTAATTGGGGTTTTTCTGGGTTGTCACAAGCTCATGCAACAAATGTTGCACCATTTTGCAATTAAATTTAAATTTACTTACAATTTTATTTTTATTTTTAATTAAATTAAATAAAATAAATAAATAAATAAGTACAAAAATAAATAAATAAATAAATAAAAAAGTAAAAAAAAGTAAATAAATAAATAAATAAGTAAATAAATAAGTAAATAAATAAATCAGTAAAAAAGAAATAAAAAAAAAATCAATAAATAAATAAGTAAATAAATAAATAAAAAAGTAAATAAATAAATAAATAAATAAATAAAAAAGTAAATAAATAAATAAATAAGTAAATAAATAAATCAGTAAAAAAATAAGTAAAAAAAAAATAAAAAAAATAATAAATAAATAAATAAATAAAGAAAAAAATAAATAAATTTATGTACTTAATTTTAGTCATAATACAAATATATATATATATATATATATATATATATATATTTTTGGCCAACTTCATATCAAAATGACCCTGCCCATGCAATCGCACTCGAATGTTTTCATTCACAGAAAAAATCGAGGCAACTTCAAGCCCATTTCCAACTCGAAACAAGCAATTTTGAACAAGTGTAAAAGCCGTCATTAAACTTGTACATATTCAATATATATATATTATAATACCCGATTTTTGACACAGCTCTCATCTGTTTGAACTGCGTAGTTTGAGTTTCATTCACATATTGACAGAAACAGTTTTGAACACTTTAATCAAGTTTTCAAAAGTGGCTTAAAGCGAATGCAATTAATCACATTTTGAACATGGTTTTTGATGTTTGTTTGATGTTTGTTTGATGTCTGCTCATTGTAAATTATTCATATCTCATATTTCATATTTCATATTTGATTTTTGGTATTTGATATTTCCTTTTTGGCCCAATAAGCTGGCCATATTCTTTGAGCATTAATCCCCTTATTTTTGGCATTTATTTAATTGGTAAATTTGTCACACACACACACCGCACACACACTGCTTGGTTTTTTATTAATATACACATAAGCCCATTTATCAGCCACAGTTTTAAATACACTGAAAAAAATAAAACTAAAACATTTTATTGAAAATTTGATTGGCCATATTTGATTATTGATATTTCGATTTGTCATATTTCGATTTAGAGTTTCAAATGATATATATTAGGAAAAATGCAATTTTCTTAAATATTTCAATTATGTTCTGTATGCAGCTTAAGTTACAGCTTACAGGGTATGTGCTCGTCGAGCGTTGTGTGTGTGTTTTTTTTTATATTTTCAAATTTCTGTCTACATTTTGTTGTGTGACTTTTTTGTGTCTGTTAAGTGTTTCACGCGTTTTTTGGGGGCTGTGACGCTAACCCCAGCTCGCCACGTTGCAGGGCTCCCCCTGCGCCTCCCCTCCCCCCGACCGCCCCTTGTTTCTTCTATCATTCAGTCCAGTCTACAGTCTGTGTGTGTGCTCTGTGGTGCATGTTGCTGTTGTTTCCTTCTGGTTTGCCTGCAGGCGCTTTGCCGCTTGATAGATTGCAGCTGGTCGCTGCTCTCTCTCTCTCTCTCTCCCTCTCTCTGTCTATCTCTCTGAGGGATCGCTTCGCGTCCGCATGCAAAAACATTCAACGAGCTGTTGTTGTTGTTGTCTTTTTGTATATATATTTATGTAAGCGCTTCTCAACAATATTTCATGTGTGTGTGTGTGTGTGTGTGTGTGTGTATGTGTGTGGTGTGTGTTGTGCAAAAATTGCCCAGCTAATGGCTATTAAGGCAGCAAACCAACATCGACTCCAGAGTCCGTGTCCGACTCGTAAGTCGCATTGCCTCGAAATGCGTTCCTTTTTTTTCTGGTCTTTTTTTTTTTTTTTTTTGGATATTCTTTCCCAGCCAAATTGCATTTTGTCGCTTTGCTCGCTTGCATTTACAGTTTTTGGGCTAATTTATTATGTGTATGTTGTGTGTGTGTGTGTGGTTGGTGAGGGGGGGAAGTTTGAGGGGGTGTCGCTGCTCGCTACTTGTTCTCCACGCAATATATTGCAGGCGGGCTCATCTGTCAAACGAGCTGTCAAATTATTAAGCGCTGCCAGACATGTGAAATATGTTCGGTAAGGAGCCAGGCTTAGCCACACACACACACACACACACATACACACACTCACTTACTTATATATACAAAAATGCAAGCTCTTAAGATTGATCACCATTAGCGTCTTTGTTGTTCCATCGACTTCCTTCACCCCCCCCCCTCCCCCCTCCCCCCTCCCTTCACACTTTTTTCTTGGCTGCACTTCAGTTTTCAGGGGCAGCACAGCAATTCGTCACTCTTTTTGGTGGCATGAGCAGTGGCTGGGGCAGCGGCAGGGGGTGCGGGATGTTGGCTGTGTTAGGGTTAGGGGTGTAGGTGTTTGCGGTGTTTGCCGCCATGCCGCCTGAACGTTAAATGTTGAATATTTGCTGCCGCTTGGCCACTTGACCAACTTCTCGCTGCATTTTATTTATTTATTTTGTTTTTTTTGTTGTTGTTGGTTTTTTTTTTTTTGGTTTTACCACGCATTGAACGCTTCAAGTAATTCATCAGCTACGCATTCTCATTGTTTAGTTTTCCCGCTTTTCAGTTTTCTTTTAGCCCGCTGACGCATGACACCTAGCTGCGGATGCAGATGCGGATGCGGATGTGGATGTGGATGTGGATGTGGATGTGGATGCGGAACACGCATTCGCCTCGATTTGCCTAATTGGTAAAGAGTGTTATACCAGCAATGCTCGCGGCAACTTCGCTCCACAAAGCAACAGCAAAAGCAATGTAAAGCATAGGGAATATAATCTTTTATTGTTGCAGCGTACTTCTGCATCATGCATGGGGCATGCAACTCGTATGCTGCCTGGCATTTAAGTGTGCTCGGGCACTCAAAGTGCACTATTTTTAGACAAGTGCTTTATAAAATTACCATGCAATGCACATGATTAGCTCAGTTGCATTCGTGTCAAAAAGTTGCACAAATTTTATATTGCTTGCGGCTTACATCATTTAATAGCAGAGGCAACAGCTGTCTTTGCAACACACCGAATATTGCAGACTCTGGCTGAAGCCATGAATGGGTCCAACTTGCTGACTCTAGAGTCGAAGACTTGCAGTATAAAGTCAACATTTGATTAAAGCCTTTAAATGAACTTTACCACCTCTATATAGGGTATTATAATAGCCATGTCCGTCCGTCCGTCCGTCTGTCCGTCTGTCTGACTGTCTGTCTCTTTCTTAGCAAACCTGTCCCTCAATTTCAAGGCCATCTTGATGAAACTTAATATGCATCAGGTTTTTGTTTGCAGCAAACAGTTGATATATTGGCGCCTTCCGAATCGTCTCACTATATCATATATAGCTGCTATAGGAACTATCGGTTCTTGTATGAAAAGATTGTTTGCTTATCAAGTTATCCTAGGCAAACTCCATAACTATATTCTCTATTAACTATATCTTATAGACTTCAGAGACACAATCGGTCGGTTCTTTTTCATTTCTTCATGACTCTAAATAAAATCAACTTTATTACAAGAGCACCTCTAATCTGGAAAGTAGTTATTTTTTTATTTTAATGGATTTCGGAAAACTAATTTAATAAAAAACTAAAATGTAAGTAAAAATAATTGTTGCATTCCCAAAGAAGCATCGCATTTGGTTTGTGTTTAATTAAAAATGAGACTCCCACTATTTAAGACGGAAAGGTTTGTTTGGAAGGGATGATGTTGGTGGGAGGGGTGGCGGAGTGGCATCGTTGGAGGGGGGGGGGGGGGGGGAATCACATTTGCGTTGTGTCATCGTTGCGATAGAAAAGTTTCATTTCGCTCTTCGTTTTTTTTAACGACTCTGAACTCTTATCACACTTGGCGCTGTCCTCAATCAAAGGCGGCGGACATGGTTCGACTTGCGTGGGTTTCTTTTTCTGTTCTCTGTTACTGTTACTTGCCCCTTGCCCCTTTGGCCATGACACTGCCGCTTGTCCCTGCTCGTGGTCTCTTTCTATCTGCCTGCTTTTATCTCGGCGAGGTGCGTGTGAAGTTTTTAATTTTCAACTTTAATTTAGACAATTCCTCTATTTCGCACGCCGGCGCACAGGCGTCGGAGCGTGTCGCCTCCAACTCTGACTCCGACTTGAAAATACAATAAAAACAAAACAACAAAAAGAGAACATGAAATAATGAAAAGACAACAATAAATAGTTGTTAGTTGCCCAACGACAACAACAACAACAACAACAGCAAAGATCCACAAAATGTCAGCGCAGAAATCAACAAAGTGTCAGACACGGCCAGCATAATGAGCTCTAATGGCAGCACCTGGCACCCAGGCACCCAGGCATCAGACACTGGTCACTCCGCACTGGGCACTGGTCACAGGATTGCAATCGGAATGGCGCACTAAATTGAAGGTGTCAGCAGGCTGATCTTCAGCCATCTTCGTTACCAAGTGCTCAGAATTGCCATGACTGCACATAAACACACACACACACATATAACCATGCAGATTCAACCAACTGCTGCCTGATGGAGCCAAGGCAATTTACTGTGGGGCGTGGCTGCAATTTGGCCAAGATGCGCAGGTAGCAGGTAGCATGCATCAGAGCAAGCAGAAGCTGCACTCAGCTTCAATTGAAGCTCAAGTTTTATGTGGCCAGCGGCACGTGTCCAGCAGCGCGGGGTCAATGCCTGGCGCATCCATAGAAGTTAGCCAGTTGGCCAGTTGACCAGTTACCCAGTTGGCCAGTTGACCAGCTAGCCAGTTAGCCAGTCGATCTAAAGTTGTAACAGTTGCAGCTAACAAAGGATTAATAATATATTTAGACGCATAATGCCAAAAGTGCAAAATAAATCGTATCATAAAGTTGAGCAAATATATTATATATATATAGATATATATATATACATATATATTATATAGTTCAGGAATTATATTCTGGCCATACTTTTGATTACATTTTGAAGCACTTCAAATCGAAATTCACTTTTTGCTTAGAGAAACTCACAAATTGTGAAGCTTGAAAATACCCAGAGAGACTTATCGGTTGAAAAACACCTCATTTGGAATACATAAATATCTAAGTAAGATACAAAAAATAGTTTCAAATAATATTTATTAATTGATTTTTTAAAAATTCGACTTGCTAAGATTATAATCAAGGATTTCGCCGTGTCTTGTCTAAGTTCAAAAGTTTTCGTAATTGTTTTTGTAAAAATGATATTTAACATTTAATATTCGGTGGAAATGTTGTCGATTTGCTGATGATTTTGCGATCAGCTGCTGTAAGCAGCTTGTAGTGCCACAGTTCTTACTGTTGCTATGCAACATGGCAGCAAATACCGTCACAGTTTGCAGTCACAGATACAGATACAAATAGTATCTCAAAGATGCTGTGCGTGAACTGTGCGCAGGAAATCGAAGCTTACCAAAGCCAGAAACAGCCGCATCAGCAACAGCTACAACAACAGCAACAACAGCTGCAACAACAACTGCAACAACAACTGCAACAACAACTGCATGCAACTTACAACAATGCAGACAGCCACAACGATTTAACTTCGAAAACGAAACCCAAAACTCGTTGCGCATTTTTGTTGGCAGCTCCATGGCCAGTCTGTTCCATATCAGCTTTTTGTTTCAATACTCTATCCAAGTGCTGCGGCTACACTGCATAAGTCAATCGCTTTGCAGCGACTAACCAGTTGCGCATATAAGCCAACAATCGGTTTTCTATATATCGAACAACAATTTCAAAATATATAAAAAAGTTTTTATTGCATCTTTTTTATCGAAGTTTTAGTTCGATTACTGGACATTTTTGTGCGCCCACTGCTGTTGATGGACATTAAATAAATAAATAAAATTAGAGAACAAGTTTTCTTCTTCGTAAATAATTATGGCTAAAAGGAAAAATGTATTGACTTTAATCATTTTGGCCAACTGAAAGATGGAAAGAGTTCTCCAAACTTCATTTGAGAGTTATTGTTAATAAGTATTCAGTTAACTGTACTCATTTATTATGTGTATAGCGTATTTGTGTGTAGGGTATTTGTGTGTAGGGTATTCGTTGAACTGAGCGAGCCAGTTGCTGTTGCTGTTGCTGTTGGGCTGTCAAACTTGCAAAGACCGTCTGACTGGCTTCCTGGATCTGTGCTGGCATCGTACGACTCGACTCTCTCGCTCTCTCTCTCTGTCACTCTCACACACACACACACACACTCTACTCTGTTCTGTCCGTCTATCTGTTTGCCCTGGTCTGGGTCTCTCGCTCTCTGGCTGTCTCGACCCGACTGGTCTGTAGCTGCTGCTATCTTTCTGTAGATTTATTGTGTGAATTGGCATTGACAAAGTGCATTTATTGGCGCTCGTTGCTTTTTATAATGTGTTTTGATAACAATTCCATTAAAGTGAAGAAGTTTATAATAATTTGAGCTGCCAAGGCAGCACAGGCATCATTGGTAAACACACACACACATAAGTATATACATATGTATATGTGTTGCTTCAACTGTTGGTGCTGTTCAGTTTCAGTTGCTTCGGCGCATTCTGATGCCAAACTTGCAACTGCATTGATTTTTCGATTTAATTGATTGTTGTCAGTCAATCACATTGTTAATGCACATGCCCAGAATACTACTACACAACAAACAACTTTGTGTGTATGAGTCTGTGTGTGTGTGAGTGTGTGTGTGCTTTATTGCATTCAATTTGCTGTTGTTTGTCAATTAGTCGCTCGCTCCCTTGCCCGTATGTGGGCGGGTGTTGCTGTTGCTGTTGCTGCTGCTGTTGTTGTTGTTGTTGTTGTTGTTGATGTTGCTTTTGCCATTTCAGTTGCTGTTGCTTGTTGCTGTGCGTGCCTAGCGAACGGCCAAAGTTTTAATTGGCTACATTATTTATTGTTTTTCACTTCAGCGAACTGCCAACGGCGACCACAGCCCCACATTTTCAAACTTATACCTACACACACACCACGCACACACACCACACACACACCACACACACACATCGCAACTGTCCACCGCTCTGCATCCACTCGTCTCATGCAATGCCAGCTGTGCATCAAAAATTACATTCGAAATTTGGACTAAAACAAGCGACATGTGTAAATGTGTAAGCCTTCAAAAACTTGGTCAGATTACAAGCTCATAATTCATTGCGGGTCAGCTAGATATATATATATATATAAGAGAGAGAGAGAGAGCAACAATAACTATATAATTCCGCAACACTTTCTCCATTACGTCCCAAAGGCCTTCAAATGTGCTCAATAATCGAAACATCATTTCCATCAGAGACCAGAGCCATAATTATTTCATATTCGATACCGATCGATGACCCCCAGAAGACTATAAAATGCCAATATTTAAAAACCATATATCTATTTTATAATTTCGAAATCGAATTATATAGTCATTTCGAGTGGTTGGCCTAGGTTAGTAATCGCTAATAAGGCTTTGTACTTCATTATAATATAATAATTGGGGAACCAGCACTGCGACCTATAAGGTTTATTGTGCCCCCTTCTGAGCCTACAGCTCCTCTACAGCATCAACCCCAGCTCCTGGATCTTTGTTGGTTTGAGGGTTTCTATGTCCTTAGATTTCATCACATGCTTCCCTAGGATGCTGCATCTTTTCCCAGTTAAGGCGACAAATTTGGTGTGTGCTTTTTTATCAGTTTTGTGTCCATAGCCAGACAAGTAGCTATTTAAGCTATATAGTATATAATCGGGACGATTAAGATGGGAATTGTTTCCCCAAGAAGTGTATACGATTAGCTGATATATCTATGCTAAATGGATACCCTAACATGGAGAACTCTTCCCTGCCATCGTAGATTAGCCAAGGCTTCTTCGTATACTAATTTGTAGTTCATCTGCGCTTCTGTTTAGGCAATTCTTCGAGTACAGGATATTCTCAGTTGTTGCAACATTATTTATTTCATGCACAAATAAACGTTTTATAACTGTCATAAATTGTGGCAAGATGTCATCTCAATTTGTTTATTAAAGAGTCCAGCCAATGCGCAGTCGAGTGGCCAATGAAATGAAAATTATTATTTATGCACACAAATCCACATGTATTTATGTATGTACATATGTATACACATATATGTAAGTATATATATATATGTATATTTATCTGCTTTCCATCAGCTGTCTGAGTCAGCAGTTGCACAGTTGGATCAACTGTAAATGTGTGCTGAAAATGTACTTAATGAAACATTTCACCAAATATGAAATCATTTTCAACATAAATCTTCAGGCATTAACACCAAAATGACAGCTGTTGTCATTTACAGTTATTTCTATTTTGTTAACACACACACTTTACATACACTCTCACATACGTACATATCAAACGAAAGCCTTATCAAGTGCATAATCTCATTTTGTATACCCTACAAATGTGTCATGAGTTGGGCATCTCCAACCTTATCTGAAGGGTATATAGTTTTGGTCAGCAGACAACAGACAGATCTGTGCTGAGCACTGACAATATATGTTCAATTTTTATCTGTTTAGGCTTCTCTTATATCAATCATCCCTTGCTTAAATATCTATCATATTCTATCCATTATCTTCAGCCTCTTACTACTTGAAACATCATTTATTTGTCAGCTGTAAGTCCTGAAACATCTGAAACCTCTGGAACTGGAGTTAGATGTTCTTAGAACAAGGATTACTGAATCTGCAACGTTTATCATCATTATCATAATCATCTGCTTATTTGTCTCCCAATCAGTTGGTTCTTTGTTTCTAGATCTAGCCCTGTCATTACCTTTAGGTAACTTCGCTGTTCAACTAGATCCACTACTGGCAAATGCTCGAGGTTTGCCTTAATTCCCAACTCAAAGCAACAAGCAGTTCTTTTATTATTATATATTAATATAAAATAAACTGGAAGATCTGATTGATTAGTAAATATGTTTCTTATCTTCTTAGTTTTAGTTGGCTCAATCGACTTACTCAGGACTTCTGTGCTAACCCTCAACTTGTGAGTTTAAAGACATAATCTGAATTTTCCAACATTTTGCACCAAGTGTAGATTATAATCTCAACCATAAAAAACTGACAGCAGCGGGAAGAAGAAGCACAACTATTTTATGCTACTACTACTACAATTTATGTGTGTGTATTTCCATATATTTGCGCTGTCATTAAACTATCCTACAGGAGCAACCCCGGAGAGTTTTGATGTATACAGCTGGTCCCTTTAACTATTTGTTGAGCTTAAGGACAATTCGAATTGGACGCCACCCACTCTAAAGGGTAGTTGGTGTCCCATATGTCAGTGTGTGTGTTTTTCTGTATGTGTGTGTGTGTGTGTGTGTGTACTTAATATTTAACTCTTTTTGCATGCGCTACGGTTCTGGTTCTGGTTCTGTTTCTGTTTCTGGTTATTTTTTTGGCTCTGTTTCTGCTCTGTATCCGTCTGCCTGCTTCTCTCTCTCCCCTCACCCATCCTTTTTGGCGTAGATGAAGATTAATTACAGGGAAATTCGTAACATTTTTCATGCTTAATCTTGGCGCTCATCAACGCACCCAAAACGCAACACCCCATCCCCAGCGCAACCCTCTCTCCCCAACACTTGTTTGCCTGCTACAAAAGCGGGTCTAAAGCACGTGGAGTAAAACTAACTTATTAATAATAATAATTGTTTCATGTGCGTTTTGCTGTCGTCCCATCCCATCCCATCATCCCCCGCCTCTCCACTATTATGCCGGCACTATTTGCCAGCCGGAGCATGTGTCACAGTTGGGGGATCACTCGGAGACGACGGCGACCACTCGCAACGGGGCTCAAATGTGTGTATTTGAAAAATGATTCTTAGCCGCTTAGCCCAAGAGAGCTGCAATGCAGTTAGCAGTTAGCAGTGAGCTCGAACGGGGACTGAAACTGGAACTGGCACTGGCACTGAGGCTAGGACTGGAACTCGGACTGGGACTCGGACTGGGACTCGAACTGGGACTCGGACTCGGACTCGGACTGGGACTGGGAGTGGGACATTGGCACCGACATTGAAATTCCAACCCCCAAAAAAATTAGAAATAAAGCATAGAAGGAGAAACCCGAAACTAGTGTACGCTGCTGGACGCCTTTGCCTTATGACAAGGTCCAATAAAAACTAAGTACCAGTAATTACTCTATACATTGTATGGGGTCGATTAGCTGCATCCACAACGAACGACATCAAATAAAAATGGTCTGAATTGGCATTTTTCTGGAACTGCCCAATCCTAGCGAAAAACATTTGTTAATAAATATATAAAGTTAACAATTGTCCATGCACAAAATCCAAATGATGTTCTTCATCTCTTTTGCTACATGCAACATGCAACACGCAACATACAACAAATATATTAATACTGAAATAGGGTATACCAAGGGCAGCAAATTGTTGTTGCCGAACTGAGCGACTGACTGACTAACTGTCCGTCCGTCCGTCTGTCCGTCTGTCCGTCTGTCTGTGTGTCTGACTGACTGTTTGTTGTTGCTTAACGACTTTTAAGACTGCTACCTGTTCGACGCTGGTTTTGCTGGTTGCTCTTAAGTGGCCTGCTGGTCAACTAAAGCCGCCGGAGACATTAATTTTACTGTTTGGACTGCGTGCGCGAGATGAAAATCTTTAATCTTGAGTGTTCTTGTGGCGCAGTTATTGATAGTTTTAAATTAGGGTCAACTATGCGGTGTCCAGCAGTTCAGTTTGCCCGGTTGCCCAGTTGCTCAGTTGCCCAGTTGCCCAGTTGCTCAGTTGCCCACCAGCACTCGCCATGCTCCAGGTAGCAATTTCTTTTAATTACAAGCTCGGCTTTTAGCCAAAACACTCGCCCCGATAAAACAGTCGACGCCGCTGCAGGTGTTGCCAGCCAGTTAGCAGGCGCAACTAATGTCTAGATAATGGTCCCACTCTCTCCCCCCGCCCCTACCCCACACCCCACTCCCGTCCCCCATCGCCCTTAGCCCTTCGAGAACCTGACACAACGATGAGAGTCTCAGAACAGACATATGTTAACCTCATCCAGAAGCAATTGGATTTACAGTGGCTATTTCTAAGTATGAGCCACAAAATTATATTTTAAACGTTTTCTCAGCTGGTGGCGGAAATACACTTATTTATGGTATTATATAAGCAAACACATACTTACACATTATGGGTTGAGTTATGCGAGAGATATGTACGAGCCCGACTTCGAGATATGCTGTATACAAGACATTACCGATCATATATCCAAGTGTTGCTTCAATTGCAATCGGTAATCGATTCATTTGATTCATCAGATAGGAGCCCGACTTCGAGATATGCTGTATACAAGTCTATCCTAGTTTTGCTTCAATTGCAATCGGTAATCGATTCATTTGGATTTTGACAAAATAAAATCAACTTGATCTGCGTATGGATAAGAGAGAACTTGTATTATAAATGTGCTGTGTTCAGCTCGATTAAACTCTGTGGAATCAAAGACTTATCTCAAAGGAGAACATTAATCTTAGGCATAAAGTTGATAATCCCTTTCAGTCTATCTTACATCCAAAATTGCATCATTCATTTTAGAAATTGACCATTTCTTGGGAACGTACATATGTTAATGTTATCTATAGTACAAGGCTGATGTTGCCATGGTAAGAAACGTTATAACACATTGTTACCAAATAAAATGAAAAACTTGTCGCAATCGCTTCGTTTTCGTTAACAACTTCAAGTTGCCAGGTTCAGAAGCCGGCAAAATGATATAGTTCGTGTACATTTTTCAAGAGTATAGTTATTAGATGAAATAGAATCATGAAAATATACAACCTCAAAGTAAGCTTGACACTGCTCCTCTCCTCTCCTCTCCTCACCCAATCTAGCCCAACTAGGGGCACGAAGTCTATTCGATATCCTTCCTTTGATCACAAATCATATCGAAGCTGTCCTAACTCTAACTGAACTAAATTTATTTCTCCCTTTAGGATGCCAAAGAATTGGATATATATGAATTCTATATAATTCACAAATGCATTTGGATATTGTAAAACAAATACTTTTTTAATCATTAATAGTTTTTTTTTGTTTTTTTTTTTTTTTGTTTGTTTGTTTTTTGTTGTTTTATTAATCACTTCTTAAGGACTAGTTTAGTTTTTAGTTGTTGTTCATTCCTTGGATTTTCGCTCATACATGTTCTAGAAAATATGACTTTGGAAGTTTTTTATTTAAGTTTTTTTTTTTTTACTGGATTTTTACCCCAAGTTTTTTTTTTGTTTTTTTTTTTTGTTTTTGTTGCATATAATCTCATGGTATTATGTTGTTGTCGTTTTTCGTTAGCTTTGCTATTTCATTGTACAATAGTTGAATATACGCATACATATATGCACAAACATCCATACATATACATATGTTTGCTTGTATATAGAAGTATATATATATATATATATATATAGGGTGTATATAACGCATCTTATTATACAATACACAGTTGTTTATATCAGTTTTTTTTGTTTTATATGCATCTTGTGTTCTATACATTGTTTCATTGTGTTGTTTTTGTTTTTATTTTTATTTTTGTTTTTATTTTTATTTTTATTTTTGTTTTTATTTTTATTTTTGTTTTTATTTTTGATCTTCAGCTCTCCTTATATGCCTGTATGTGGGCTATATATGCAGGTAGGAGGACATGAACCGTAAATCAAGTTTTGGATAACAAAGAGTTGCATACAAAAAATATTATAGGAATACATGTATATAAATGTGTATGTGTATGTAAGGTATATCTGTATATATATATATATATGTATATATATGTTTAGTTTTGTTTTCACTACATACACATATCTATATAGAAGTACACAGATCATGGTATTCAAATGTTAGCTCGATTCTTGAATTTATTGTTACAGAGTTGTGTTGAAGATCGTCGATCTCGTATAGCACGTGTCTACTGTACACACAGTGTAGCACTATACCTAGTAGGTCTCTATGTGTCTGTATGTGTGTGTTACTGTGTGTGGGTGGTGAGGGCATTTAGCTTACATATGTGATAAGTAACTTGATACCCACTAAATGGAAGTATGGCCGATTATAAACCTAGATGCCAAGATTATACAATTGATTTGAACAGTTTTTAATATATCAGAAGACCAAGTTACCATTAAGTCGTTAGCTTTTATCTTTAGAAATAGTTTAGAACAACGCTTCGTATGTGTGTGTGTGAGTGTGTATAGAGTATATAACTGTCAAGCGTTCATGTTCAACCGATTCAACCATATCGTGATACATAAGCAAATTTGAATGCTCTCATATAAAAAAGCAATGCAGTTTTTTATTTTATCACGATTGCTACATATCATGAATTGGCTGTCTCGTATAAACGTACAACACTTGTGTGTGTGTATATATATGTGTGTGTGTGTTTGTGTGTGTTTTTATGTTTATAAATCTCTTAGCAATACAACAATGTTTTTTTTATTTATTCAGCCAATAATCAACATCCTTAAAATTTTGCCTTAATTAAGATAATATATGTGAGTGTGGGTGTGTGTTTGTATATATATATATATATATATAAATATATATATATCTTTGGTTGTGTCGGGATTTTGGTATTGCCTTAGTAGGTATAAAGGTTCTTGCGTTTCAGCTCCGTATCCAGATCGGCAAGCTGCTGCAGGAAGCCTTCATTTGGTCGAATTTCACGTCGCATGCGCACTGTACGTATCGCGTCTACGGCGGACATTTTACGGCAGATCATCAGATAAGCCAGGACGCAGGTGGCCGAGCGCGACATGCCCACCAAGCAGTGCACCAGTATCTTGCCTGGAACATGGATATAGATTAGAGTGAGCGGGGTACATCATTTACGATATCGGTAAAGCTTATGCCCAAGAATTCATAAGTCACAATTCATCATCATTTTGAAAAGCGAATTTTTCACTTATTGATTCCGACAGAAACTTTAATTGATTGAAAATATATATTTAAAAAACCAAGGTTTTCAGAAATACTGGTTTTTCAAATATTTGTTACTTACCGCCGCTGCTAATGGCGCTGTCAATGAATTTGGCTGCCACATAGAAGTAACGGGATATATCTGTTGTTGGCGCATCGATCATGGGGAAGCCCATATATCTAAAAAAGCAATCCTTATGTTGGCGTCTAAACGAACACATATATACACACGCACACACACACAGACAACAAAACAAAACAAAACCAAACACAACAAAAATGGCCCACAGTGAAATGAGTAAGATGTGAGATGTGAGATGTATATGTATGTATGTACGTATGTATGTATGTGCGTGTGATGTAGTGTATACAGATGTGTATGTACATATATATACAGAGAGAGAGAGAGAGAGAGAGATAGGTGGAATAAATAAAAAGAAACGGAAAATTTTGTTGTTCATCAAAGTTTTTGAGTGAGAATTTTGCGTTGAACCAAATCGATAGAATATGTAAATCGATAAATAAATAAGGTGAGTGCGCTTCATGAGTGAGGTTGTCCCTCCCCCTTGTGGCATGATCATGTGTTTGCTCACCTAACACTGGGCATATCCCGATAATAGCTGTGTCCAGTGTCCACCTGGCCATAGCGACAGCCCTCCGCTGCATTCAACACGTGTGTAATGCCCATCAATCTCAAATACGTTTTGTTCTTAGCCGCCGCGCTGAGCCACACAGAGAGAGAGAGAGAGAGAGAGAGAGAGAGAGAGAGAGATAGGGAGAGAGAGAGAGAGAAGCGAGTTAACAGCGAGCATGTGAAAGGGAGAGCAAAGATTTACACTTACGCATCACCAATATAAATGCCCGGATAGACCTCATCACAGTCCACGTCGTGGATGGCACATTCAGCGCGTCTCAGGCCGGGTAGATTTCGGGATGGCGCCATCGAATAATGCAGGACACGTTGCAGCTGACGTCCTGTGGTCTGGTCGGAGGTTTCCATCCGGCTGGGCGACTGCATAAAAAAACAGTTAATTTTTTTTTGGATTACTTATCCTTATTACTTTTAAAAGGAGTTAACAAACTGTCATGCCTTGATTAGTGATTTGATCATAACGCACTCGGCCTATGCCATAGAAACCAAAAGTTATTCAATTTGTTTGTTTATGGTGATGATGGTAATTTACTTAAGTTTTATAAACAATAGCATTTAAAACAACGTAGCAACCAATGAGTACATTTTGGGCATTTTAGGTTAAATGCATAAATCAAAGAAAAAATGCATGCAAATGCTTCAAAGTATACAAGATAAAGTCACAGATACAATATATATATCGCACTTGAGAGCATAGCCATAGCTTAAAACGTATTATCGTTTCACAAGTGACGCTGATGAACTACTACTCAAACAAGCATTCAAATTTAATCAGAGAAAGCAAGCAGAAGCAAAACGCAGAGCAAAACTTAGAGGAGCAATTGAAGGGACCGAGCATCTGGTCCAGGCAGGAGCCAACAGTGTCACCGTCGAAAGGGATCAGACTTTACGTATGCCTCATCATCTGCACTCCGGGTGTCGCACAACTTGTGCGGTTGTCCGAACCGGTTCGGTTCAGCTACTAGTTCTAGTTCATTAGTTGAACTTATTTTGTATGTTCTCGAATCTAATCTGTATCTGCTTAGCTTAACTTTTCGGATCATATGAAGATCATTTTATATACTCGTACATATCGATTTTCGACTATTGTTCAAAGTGCAGTCTCCAAGGATCTATATCCCGTGAGAAACTTGGAAAAATGCTCGAAACGATGTTTGTTCGAGCAGCACAGTTTTCACTATACAAATTTTAGTTGCTCTATTTTAATGTTAAATATTCCATTTTGTTTTTGCTTAGATCTATCTTGATTTTATATACATATACTTCGTTATTCTAGATTAATGAACAAAATATATATGTAAGATTATGAAAAGTGCAAAATATGATGTGAGTTTCGATTATCTAAACAGCTAAGCAAAACAAATTATTCAACTTCTTAAGATCATGCATATTTTTCAACTATCAAATTTGACAATGGAAACCAAAAAAAAGCATCTTAAGTGAGATATGAGATTTGGCTCACATAAGAAGTCCGAATATTGGCATTGTGCGGAATTAGAAAAATCGCGTCCAAATTTTGTTCTTTATTTTGTTAGCTGAAATTCAGTTTGAAGCCAGGCGACAATTGTGCTTGGGTTGGCAAAAGCTTGGCCAGCGAAATTGATGGCAAAGGCGAAGGTCGAGCCTTCTAGCCTCCAAGCAGCCGAGTGGCCCCTTAGAGCCACGTCCTTGCTGTCTGTCTCTCTGTTTGTGTGTCAATTTCAAGGACCGTCGCCAAAGTCAATGGGAAAGTGAAACTTTTTTAGTTTTTCGTTTTAGTTTTGCTTATCGGCTGTCTGCTTTGTCATAACATATTCAAATAAAACTTGGCGACAGCGAGGCGCCGCGAAGAACTGCGGAAAATGGTGGAGGCAGAGAGAGAGAGAGAGAGAGAGAGAGACAGAGGGAGAAAGGGAGAAAGAGAGAAAAGAGAATGGGGGCACGTTTGCTTTCAATTTTGTTGTTTGGTTGTCAAAAACTTTTGCTTTTTGTCGCGGCATTCGACCCTGAACGGAACAGAAGCCAAAAGCCGAAAACAAAAGCCGAAATCATCTTTCACTTTTCTGTCGGATTTTGATCAATTGTGACTGATCTTTGGCATATGCACATACACACACACACACACACACACACACATATAGACGACTAGCAACGACACGACACGATTATATATGTATGTATATCTGTAGTCGTCGATTTGCATATGCCTAACGCTCTATGTATACAAACATAATATTTTACTTTATCCATTCAGCCACAAGATTTATGGGCAACGTGCAGAAAACGTCGAGTCTGTGGCAACACCATAAGCATTTATATTAAGTCAGATGCTTAGTTGCCAAGGCCTATGCGAACTGTTTCGGCCATTTCTAAAAACTATTATTTGGTTATTTTTGGAATTGGCCAGATTTAGTTTCAAATTGCGATTATTATTAAGTAAGCGACGAAACCCGAGGGAAGTATCAAATTTAGTGGGCTGAAGCAAAGCTCGCAGTAACACACACACACACACACACACACACACACAGAGAGAGAACGAACAACATTATACAACACTGGACGCATGCCATGCGCAGAGCTCGTCGGATAAGCTAAAGTTGATCTGAGACAAACCTGATAATAGTGCAGACTATATCTATCGCCAATGTTGCTGCTGTATCTGTCGTTGGATAGCTGCAAAAAGTGATGAATATTATGAATAAACCAAACAATCAATAAAAGTTGCAAATAAATATTACAAAAAAACAATAGTACAAAAAGCAAGCATTTGTTTAAAACAAAACAATTATCAGAAATTTTTTCAATTTCTGTGTCAATTTTAAAAGAAAATTCCAATATGGAAAAATATGTTAAAAACTCGAAATTAGACATACAGATTTTGAAGCATTTTCTCAGTATTATTTAAGCAATTAAGTATTTAAGGAAAAGGGGTAAACACATTTTGAAATTGATCAAATTTAGCACTTTAGTCAGTTGATAACACTATCATGTGCCTTAACTAACGTATAACCATATCCATATCAAATCAGTCAAAAAAAATCGACTAGATGATAATTTCTACCCATGTTTTTTAGCTGTCTTCCGACCAATACTGAGAATGCTTTCTTTACCCACTTTTAACATGATCTTAATGCAATTTATGTAGTTAATAGATAATATAAACGATAAACGATAAACGGTAAACGATAAACGATAAACGGTAAACGATTCTTATCGATATTCAAGAAGCGTGGAAACATAAGGCAAAGTCTGATCAGAAACGGCTGCTTGCGTAGTGGTCGAGTAATTGTCAGCTATATTTAGATATTTTCAGTAGATATGTTATATAATATAGAGATATATGGTGGCTGGCAGCCCGTTCGGGGCAAATAGGAAGATGAGACAAAACTGAAGCATTCGCGTTCAGGTGCACAAAAAGGCGTTGGCGTTGATGTTGATGTTGATGCTGTTGATGGTTCACTTTATTTTTTTCTATTTTTTTTTTGGCCACTTTCGACGCCTTGACCTTGTTCCGCTAAAACACGAACAACCAAACGCTCGTTCTAACTATACATTTAACACATACATGTGTGTGGGTGTGTGTGTTTGTGTCTATAAATACAATGTACATGCAGAAAATGCTGTGAAAAGCGCTGCAAATTGGATATCGCTCAGCAGGCAACAGTTTCGACACATTCCTCGAGACCGTTGGAAATATTTTCGAAAATGCCAAAAATGAGCTTTACGTATTCAGTTGATGCTACCAATGAGTGCTCATGACTGATAATGAGTCACATCGAATGACTCACTGCCCGCATTCGAAGGCTATTTTAACTGGATAATACCAAGCACACGACCTAATCGCCGTTGCTGTTGTCTTTGACTAAATATTAATCAGTGACGAGCTCAATCATTAGCTTTTAGCTTGATCGAGTCACATATATATTTAGAATTCATTATGAGCATTGTGTGCGTGTGTGTGTGTGTGTGTGTGCATTTTATTTATTGGCACTTCGCCCCGGGCCAGTTTCTGTGTCTATCGCAAGGTGTTGTCTCTCGCTTTTGACGGCTTTTAATAGACCACATAGACCACAGTGCTAGGCAATCTACGTATAGCAACAGATTCCCACACACACACGCACACACACACACACGCACACCTGCATGGTCACATTGTTTCATCTATTAGTCAGTTGATTGCATGTTCGTCTCCATTGCTTCGATGTGGGTCAGAGCGAGAGTGAGAGAGAGAGAGAGAAAGCGGGAAACTGCCACCATTTAACACTCAGGCACTTCCTGCACGAGACAGTTGGCCAACAAAAACTGTGTCAGTTCAGCTCGACTGAAGCTCAGGTCAGGTCAAGCGGTTGACCAATTGACCAACACTGCAACTGTTGCAAGCCCACACTTGCCCCACTCGACATCAATTCAAATGGGCTGCTTGGCCATGCAGGTGCTCAGCGCGCGACATCGCTGAGATCATCAATCCTTAAGCACTTATCTGGCCACTTCCACTTCTCCTACTTCTTTCCATTTACTTAATTTCATATATTTCAACTTCTCGAAAATTTTGAACAAATTAGTTTCAAGTCAAAATATGTTAAAGAAAAACTGACTTTAGTTCGATATTTCTTGGGAAGAATCTCGAACATTTTCTTGATTTTGGATTGAATTTGGCTCACATTATTTGCTGGCGGCATTGTTTTCAAATATGTATTCGTAAATGCTAATGGAAAATGGAAAACAAGTGTGAAAAATCGCCAGCAAGGCAAGCTGCAAATTTTCTGACACAGCATGAGCAATATTTCACATACATTCTCACATTCAATTAGAATGCCGATTTACATTGGCCAATGCACAAAATGCACAAATAATCCAAAAAAAAAAAATTGGGTCAATAAATTGAGTTGGATATTTGGAAAGGCGTCGAATATGTCGGCCATAAGAATTCCAGGAAAAATTCGGCATTTTGGTTAAATAACTGGAAGGCAAAAGTTCTGCTTAATGGACTTTTTTTCGACGTATAATTATAATAAAGAAGAAAAAAACGCTATGGGCCAAAATCAACGTTTATGTTACCAAAAATTTAATAGCCGTTGTTTTTTTTTTTTTGCATTTAGAGCAGCGTCATAAAAAGGACAATCAAAAACGAATGCAATGACATGCAAGCTGCCAGACAAATTTATTGATTAAACAGTCTGCCAGAAAAAGCAAAAACAACAACAACAACAACAAAAACAAAAAATAAATAAAACAGGAAATAAATAAATAAAATAAATATGAAAGAAGAAAAATTGTTAAGCAGTGGCCGAGATTGTTAATGTGCCGCACAAACATCTCGTGCTAAGGGAATCACAGAATGTTGGCAGCTCAACATGACTCAATGACTCAAAAGAAAACAACGGCAACAAAATGGGAAAACACAGAAAAGCAGAAAAGCAGAAAAGCAGAGAAACAGAGAAACAGAGAAACTAGATAAGCGGAAAAACTGCTAAGCGAAAATTGCGCAGTAGTTTTTTAATTTGCCATTTAAGGTGTGCACATGCCTAGGGGTGGGGTGGGCTGGGGGTTTGGGGAGGCTGCTCAAACTGTCTATTTATTTATTGTTCAACAAGTTTTTCTTACTTGTTGTTGTTGTTGTTGTTACTTGTTGTTGTTGTTGTTGTTGTTATTGCTGTATTTGTATTCAATTGATGCATTAAATGCAATGTTCAAGGCTGTTAGGGCGCCCAAAATGGGGAGCGTTTTGAAATGCGGCTGGCATTGTGTTTGAAGAGCTTGTTAAATATTTAAAAAAAATATTGAATAGCTGTGCTAGCGATGAGCACGTGATACGATCACAAATTTACTTCACACACAAAAGTCGTGACTAGCAAATGACAACAAAAAAATATCTATTTGAAATGATGTGCATGACTGTCGCATACCCTGTACAGTTTTTACCTGAATTTGTATATTTTTCGCATAGCTAAAAGTTTTCCAAGATTTGTCGGAATACTCTGTGGTTTTTGAAGTTAGTCTAACTCGAAACTCATTACGATTTTGGTGATAATTGTTTTTTGATTTTTTTTTTTTATTTATTTATTTATTATTTTTCAGACAATGGAACAGGCAAACAACAACAACAACAACAATAGCGACAACAACAATAGCGACAACAATTCGCTTTCAAGTGGCCGCTGAGCATTTGTTATATTTGTTGCCTTTCGCTTTTGCTCAATGGGGCGCAACAGCTGCCACACACGCCCACAATGCGCCCACATAATGGTTAAGTGTGTCCAAGTCTATATATAGGCCATACACATATGTACAATGGAACACATATGTATGTGTATATAGAATACGGCTAAATCGGAGATGTACAAGCGCTCTATCGATCGTTTCGTTCAATTAGCGCGCTCAGCGCTTGACACTGAGCGACAACAGCAGCAACAACAACAACAACACCAACAACAGCAACAGCAACAGCAATGGGCAACAAGAAGCACAACAGCAACAGCAACAACAACAACAACATTTACAGCCAGCAATGACATTGACATTTCAGCTTAGCTATTGGGCTTTGTATTTGTTTTTATTTTTTTATTTTTTTATTTTTTTTTTTCGAATTTTTTAATGCACATTACACGGAAGCAGCTCGGAGCGGCTGGCCAATTAAATGCACGCCCCTGGGGTGCCTCATTCGCTTCAGTGGCTCCAGCCAAAATAGCCGAAACGCAAATTCTTTACCAGAGCCTACACACCTCTTTCCCCCTCAACCACCTCAACCCCCCCCCCCAACACCACATTCCCCTCAGCAATTTAATTAATTTTGCATTCAGCTGCTATTTGGGTTTCTACTTAGATATTTTTTCTCTCAAATTCAATAAATGTGACTTCAAGTCGACGCCCAAAATGTTTGTAAGTGTGTGTGTGTGTGTGTGTGTGTGTGTGTTTAGCCCTGAAGGCTATAATCAGACCCTGGCTAGAGCAACGGGTATTACAGCTCTTGGGCCGTTATACGAAAATATCGTTTATAATTAAGTTAATTGGCCCACGCGACGTATGAGTAATCTGCTTAAGCTTAGCCCCTAAAAGGCCTATTTCATATGTATATGTATGTGTATACACACACACACACACACACATAGCTTCATCCATTTTAGGGTCAGCAGCCAAATGCAGCCAATGCCTGCCTAATGCAGGGTATTGCTCATATGACGTCACAAGGGCGGGCAGCAGCAACTGCTGTTACCCGCATTGGGCGCCAAAAATGATTGCATTGAGTGGGTTGCATAGCTGTTTAAGGAAACACACACACACACACACACACACACACACATACACAACAAAGGTTGCAAGTCTTGCAACTTACAATCAATTAGATAAAGCTATAATTACAATACTGAGTATAAGTTTACAGGATTTAAGCTTCACACTCCTTGGCGCCATTTTTTTGTTGTTAATTTGTCTAAAATGGATGAATTGGCCTATAAATAAATGCACCACATTCAATATATATCGAAATTATACAATTAAATCAAATGAAGTTTGGATCAAATTTGGAGCTTTAGTAAACTTTAAATTGAATGCAAATGCAACGGAAATGTTTGCTTATATCAGGAAACTTTCAATTGTGAGCCCCTCACTTTGTGTGTGCGTGTGTGTGTGTGCCTGACTGCTGTGCCAAGTATTGTGCAAAAGGCACTTGAACTTTGCTTTGGTCATAGAGCATTTGCATTTGGGAGGCCTTGTGTGCATGGATGGATGGATGCATGGATGGATGGATGAATGGATGGGTTAAGGGTTGCGCAGGATGTTGTATTGCTTGGGTGTGTGCCAAGGCTTTGGCCGAGCAAGGTGGCTGCTGTTGGCAGCTGGAAAATGGCACACACACCCACTCACACACACACACACACACACACACAGAGAGAGAGAGAGAAAGAGAGTGACACTACAAAACAAGAACACAGAGGCACGTGCAGCGACATTTTTTGTTTATACATGACGCGCAGGTGAAGTGGAAATGCAAGTGCAGAATGTGTATGAGAAAATGGGTCACCCAGCTCAGCATATATCATACATATCTACACACATATATATATATATATATATATATATAAATGTGGATATGGGCTCAAGGTCATACCCGTTATCATCATCAACAGCATTAGCTGCTGATTTTGACAGTTGCGTGAAAACTGTGCCCAGAGCGCTGAACTGAATGCACACTTGACTGTTTGCTAATGTGGCTTGGCTTGGTTTTTCCTTATTTATTTATTATTTATTCTTTTTGTTGGCCCACTTACCGCATATCTCCATGACATCTTAATAAATTTGTGTGTGAGTGTGTGTGTGTGTGTGTGTTTTGTTTGTTTGCTCTTCGCTTGTATTTGCAACACGCTTCGCTTCCTATCTGTGGGCTCTGTCAGATCCGGGTACTGCTGCTCCTGCTCCTGCTCCTGCTACTGCTACTGCTCCTGCTCCTGCTCCTACTTCTGCACCTTGTTCCAACGGTTCGTTCGTTGCTCCCGCTATGCGTTGCTTTGGCTACAAGCGTGTTTGTTTGCGTTGGAATTGGAATATAAATAATAGTACATGATAATTGATAACAACGTTAGCAAACAAACAAACAAACAAAACAACAACAAAAAAAAAACATGATAGACGTTGCCAAGAAGCGTTGCACTTGTTTTGAATGACCACCAAAAAAATCTATTCAAAACTTTTTGCACACACTTGAACAAAAAAAGAATATTCTGTGGCAAAAGGACGCCAAAAGACGCTAAAGACGCACCTTAAAAACAATCGCGTCTAGAATCTGATATGTATATATAAATATATATAGCTGCCAGTTGGATTCCAACGTAATCTGCTTAATGTTTATTATTTATGAACTGTTCTTATTTATTTATTTATTTTGATTTTCTTTTTTTTTTGTAGTTGCTTGAAATTTTTCTCTAGTTTGCAGCGCCTAGTTCTCGGTAGGTAATATTTTTTTTACGTTCTGGCGACGTTCTTTTTGCGACTGATTTTGCAAAGCGGCTTTCGCTTTGGGGTTGGTTTTTGTAGGCGGGCGAAAGCTTTGTTCGGTCCGCGCGCGCTAGTCGGTGACGTAGTCGCAAAGCTTTTGACGCTCAGCTTTGATTTCTTTGGTCTGCCGCTGCACGTGGGAGCCCTAGCTAAACAGATGCGCACACACACACACACACACACACACACACATACTGGCACACACAATACATCTCGTGTGTGCTTTACACCCACACATACTAACGCAAACGTAAATATTTTTGTGCGAGTATTTTTGTTTGCTTCCAAGTGCTCAGCTGCTACCGCAAACAGCGAGAGAGAGAGAGCGAGGAAGTGGGAGATTGAGAGAGTGAGAGAGTGAATGAAAAGCTTTTGGCAAGCACTGCCAGCAAAAGTTGGTCAACAGTAACGCGTCTATGCAATAGTAAAAGTTCCGCAACGGAAATTCAAGATCAACCAATAATATGATTCATACAGCCGACTGTAGAACATTCGCAAATGTATTCACATATATATATATTATGTATTCACATAGAGAATGAATGTTGGAATGTATTCGATCCACACTCATTGATTAATTACTGAACCTGCGGCGAAAAATAGAATGTGCGCAGAGCGCAAGGAAAAATTCAAAACATTCGCTTATTGAATCACTCTAAAAGAATGAATGATTCACAATCACTCACAGTGTATTCAAACTGTCTTAACGTATATCCTATTATGAGTTTATCTACGCAAGGCATTTATGTTTTTAAAGCGTCGCTGATACATTTTCTAAAATGGCTAATACCGTTTTCAGAAAGTACATTAATATAAAAAATTAAATGAAATCTTAGACATATAAGGCATTTATGATTGGAAGGGTGTGTCTCCGTATACCATAGGTGGAAGAGCATATTGTTTTCGATTGTTCCCATAGAAGGCATTTGATATAGACACGTGCGATGTTGATGTTTTGTTGTGTAAAAGATGATTATCATAATGAAAAGAGACGGACAGACAGACATATATGAAAGCATCCTGCTGATCAAGAATGTATGTGTATAGATACTTTATTTAATCCGAGTCAGTTAAAAAGTTCCATCGGCCAATGAGTGACATTATGACCAACATCAAGATTATAATTTTAAATGTTCTAGATTTAATTGGGGAACAATTCATCGGTCTGGAGTTCAGGCGTGGGCTTCTTCGTTGTGCCCGTGAGCAGCTGCTTCAGTTGGATAATGGCCTTGGCCGGATTCAAATTCTTGGGGCATGTGTTGATACAGTTGAGTATGGTGTGACAGCGATAGAGCTTCATGGAGTCGGTCAACTGGCCAAGACGATGGTCGGAGGCCTCATCACGAGAGTCGATAACCCAGCGATATGCTTGCATTAGAACAGCCGGTCCCAGATACTTGTTACTGTTCCACCAGTAGGATGGACACGAGGTCTCACAGCACCCGCACAATATACACTCGTAGAGGCCATCGAGCTTATTGCGATCGTCGACGGATTGCAGATACTGCGCCTTGCCCAGTTCATCGGTGATGTTGTGGCGCTGTAGCCAGGGCTCAATGGATTGATATTGATTGTAGAATTGATCCATATCTGGCACCAGATCACGCTTCACATTGAGATGCGGCAGTGGATGAATCTTGCATGTCCTGGCCACATTCGTATCAATCTCCTGGATGCAGGCCAATGTGTTGAGTCCATCGATGTTCATCGCACACGACCCACAAATGCCCTCACGACACGAACGTCGAAATGTTAAAGTTGGATCCATTTCGCTCTTGATCTTGATGAGTGCATCCAAGACCATGGGGCCGCACTCATCCAAGTCTAACTGGTATTTTTGCATTTTTGCCTTATCGCCGGGCTTCCAGCGATATATTTCCAAGGTCTTCATACGCATCCCTTTGGGCTGGGGCGCACGCGTCTCCGCCTTGACTTGTTGCATGCTGCCATCTTTGGGACTGACCTTGCCAGCCTCCTTATCCGGCTTGTCCTTGTTTTTGCAGTGCACCACATCCCCATTAAGTTGATGTGACTCCTCACTAACCATGTTGGGCAACGCAGATGCGATTGCCTTTCTCCTAACCAAATGATGCCGCAATGCCACCTCAAAGTAGCTCACTCCAAGCCGATGCATTATATTCACGAAGTTATCACGAAAATATTATTATTTTTCAATTTTACAATTCTACAATTTCGTTGCTTTTTGTTGCTTTAATGTCACTGCTAGACTTCTATAAATTCTGAAAACTGAAATTTTTTAAAGTTCAGAACTTATGACATATAAATGCTGACGGGAAAGAAGAATGAAAAACAAAATAATCGATAAATCTCGACTATGAGATACCCTTAATGGAAACGGATGGAGTTGTCGATAGCATTATGTAATGAGCTATATTGATCAAATAATATATAATAATATATATATATATATATATAAATAATAACTAATTAACTTATGGCAGGCAATTACTTTGTTTCTTTGACACTGATCCACTTGAACTGTGAGCCACTGTACATCCAACAGAATTGATTAAGCTTCAAATGACGATTAAATGGATTAACATCGAGTTCACTTGACACGTCTAAATCTGTAGCCCTCACCTTCAGCATGCATCAGTGATTTGTTGAACCATCCAAGTCAGCAGCAAATCAATGGCCACACAATGAATGCATGCCCCAACTGGAAGGGAAGTGTGTGTTATTCTCGAAATTAAATGCAATTAAATGAAAATATGTTGTACAAGTACTAGATGCAACGATGTAAACTGCTCTATGTAGACAAGGCCAAATAAAAAACAACTTTAAATTTAAATGAAACAAACGAAGGGGCGTCAACACATGCAAAAGATCAGGGAGAAGTTGCCGCTGGTGGACTCCGGGGATCTTGGGGCACTTGGGGCTCTTGGACTGTGCAGTGAATGAAGCCAACTGTGAAAACGGCCTCAGGGCCAGGTCTATAAATACTGCTATGTACGTAAGTACAACAACAACAACAACAACAGCAACAATAGCAGCAGCTGCAGCAGCATCAAATGCGTCACCCTCCTTCCTCTCTCTCTCTCTCTCTGTTCCTTTTGAAAATAAGACTCAACAACATGTCAGCGGCAGCCTGCAACTTTGGGATAGGGATCGAGAGATCTACGCGAAAAAGAAAATTACAAAAATGTTGTTGTCACTTGTCCCCAACAACAACAACAACAACAGCAATAACAACAACAACAACGGCATTTCAACTCCGCTTCCCAGTCATACGCAACTTGCACTTTTCCTCTGCCTCATTATAGTCTTGCAGATGGTATTATAAATTTATCGTGAAGTACGCAACGCATTGAAGGAGACGTCTCCAGCCGCACACAGCAGATACATATAGGCACAATATATATATATATGTATTCTTGATCAGCATTAATAGCTGAGTTCATATTATCTGTCTCCCTGTTTCTGGGCAAAACTGTCAGCCACCCAGCTTTAGATCCAGATCGTACAACTATATATGTATGTACGTATATCTCATATACAGCTGACATTGAATCCTTTTCAAATAAGAAACTATTTTTAGTTTTCCATCTTATCTCAATCATGTTGTTTGGGATTGTTTTGAATTGTTTTGCTCTTTCTTAAAAAAGTATTTTTTCAATTAGAAAATTTTGAAATTGATCATTTTTTCTGATAGTGTAATTGGCGTGCCGAAGAAAATGAGTCATATCTGATATATTCATCTATTTGTGGGGTGTCGTGTGCCGAGCATGCTTTGCATCGAGATGCAATCGTCAATCGATGGTCGTCAGCAGGGAAAAGCCAGCTAAGCCCGCCTGGATTAACTGCATCAAGTTTTCACTGCAGAGCAAACATCAAAGCAGCCAGAGACAATTAAAAGACAATTCCAGCAATGCGCCCGTTTGCACCTGCCGTCTGCACATCAACAACAATGTTGTCAACGTTGATGATAACACTGTGCAACATCATTCCATCTGCACTCAATCAAGAAAAAAAGGAACACACATTTTAAGAGTTACGAAAATACCAAATAACAATCATGAAAACATATATAATAATATGTATTTTTTTTTCAATTTCTTATAGCAATAATACAAATTAATTTCGTGATGTGTATTCAATTTATTTGCCAGGCTGCCAAGCCGCACTTGAACCGAACCGGTTTATGCTTGAATTTTCCAGCTTTCTTTTTCAATGAAATCAAACCGTAAATTGAACCGCATATTTTGCTTTGCCAAAAAATTATTGATTACTAAATAGATACTCTTACATACATATTTTAAATACATACATCTATGTACTAAGCGAACCCATAGTTGAGACAATGGTCTGAACCGTGCACCGAACCGTTGTCATATTATTGTTTGTTTAAAAAAAAAAAAAATGGTTTCATACTATGTTGCATAGTGTTATTAAAAATAAATACTCCTTCACATACACATACTTGAGGGCAAATTATGTTGTTGAGTTGTTGTCGCTGCCAAGGTGTTGACGCGCCTCACTATCTGGAGCAGCAGCCGCAGCCGCAGCCGCCACCCCACCAGGCAGCCCTCCTGCCACCTACCTCCTGCCCAGTTGCTCTCTTTCTTTGCATAGCTCACAATCGGTTGAGTCATTTAAGCTGTTAAGCCTTCGTCGCTGACGCCTGACAGGTGCCATGATAGAGGCATTTGGCGTGTGCATTTCATCATACATACATATACACGTGCATTCATAGTTAGAGACGCGTGCTGGAATTAGTAGCTAACTAACAGACAAGATGCCATCCACATACACATCCACATCCACATCCAAACTCCACATTCATATTCATTCATTGGCTTGGATCCATGATGAGCCGACGGACGGTCCTCTTCCTGTTGCGCTTCTGTTCAATTCTGTTCTGCTCTGTTCAGTTAATTTGATTGCCACGCTGCGTAGTGCGATATAAAAGCGCAAGATTTATGGCTTTTAAATTTCATTCATGTTCACGTTGATTGTTTGTATGTATGCAGATTTAATGGCACTGCAAGCGGATGCACAAATCTCGAATGCAATAATGCCATGGGAATTCGAAACCCAACCACTGCTTGTGTCCAAAGAAAATCCAATTACAAAGGTGCCATAACTTATATTTATTAAATCTGCATTAACTGACAGCATTTAACAGCGTCACGACTTCAATTTTTTCTTGTATATATATATATGCTTGTTTCCATACAGATGCAATGCGAGAACAGGTCATGGGGGCAGCAGTTATGTTTAGGGTGTTTGCCATTAGCCATTCCAATTTTCGTATATAACTTGAAAGTGATATTCACATATCTACACTCTTCATTCATTGAATTATGTAAAGTCTGCAGGAATATACTTTTTTGACGCTCACAATGAAGGATACTTCATGTTCAATAGTGATAAGCATTAAATTGAATTTACATATTTACCATCTAATCAAATTATTCACTTTCCCAACTGCACAAGTATATTTGGCATTTGTGCGCATTTCAAATATCCCGCTTCGATTATCATTTGCGCAGATATCGATAGTCAAGGTAAGAGTATCGCCAACTCCTGCTGCAACAAATATCAATATATCGATGAATTCATTGTTTATTTCATTGTTTTGTCAACAAAGTGAAGGAGCGCAATATAAAATATGATTGGAAATTGCGAACAAATTGGATAGTTATGCACTGGCAATGGATGCGTAATCGCTTAGTAAATGGTTTAGCACTAGTTTGTCTGCTAATCGCAATATACTTGTACAGTCCTGTGGCGAAGCGTGGTAAGCGTTGGATTCAATTATGATTATTATTAATTATTGATTTACGCAGGCAAGCAGAATGCACGAAAGACACCGCCAAATCCCGAGGAGTCGTTGCCCCCCTCCAGTTCGCCCCTGCATCTATTCAAGCAGGCGGGCATCTGTTCGGATAGCAGTGCCTGCAGTCAAATTGCCAAGTACAAATTGAGTTACATTTTCACATTGTGTATTTAATTGTGTGTTTCTTTTATAGAGACACACTCACAGTTGGTGGCAGTGTTGTGGATGCTGCTATCGCCGCCCAGCTCTGCAATGGCCTGATTGGAATGCAGAGCATGGGTCTCGGCGGCGGCATGTTAATGAACATTTATATGCACAACGAGCGGCAGGCATTTAGCATACTCAGTCGGGAAATTGCGCCACGATCGATTAACGCTGACAACTTTGCGGAATTCAAGAGCGAGGAGCAGCTGAAGCAATCCGGCTGGTCAATTGCTGTGCCCACGGAGCTGTTGGGCTACGCGTTAGCCCACAAGCGTTACGGCAAGCTGCCATGGGAGTCACTGGTTAGACCGACGCTTCAGTTGTGCCACAACGGATATGCTATGTACAAGCATCAATACGATGCCCTCCTCTTGAACGAGCAGATGATTAAAAGCGATGCACTAATGCGTCAAATGTTTGTCGATCCGGTGACGGATCATTTCTACCGCATCGGCAGTCATATTCAGCCGGCCAAGCAATTGTGTGCCACCTATGAACGCGTTGCCAAGGAAGGACCACACAGCTTCTACAACGGATCGCTTCAGCGGCAGCTTTATGCTGATTTGCACGATATTGGCAGTGGGATAAGCAAGGCCGATTTATCGAACGCACAAGCGGAGCTAAGGGATTCGATTGTGGTGCCGCTAGATGACTACGACTTGCATTTGACGCCACCGCCAGGAAGCGGACATGTCCTGGCCCTCATAATGAACATACTGCATGCATTTCGTGCCGATTTCGCAGCCACAGCCAAGTTGGGTCCCTTGCAAATCCATCGAATTGTCGAGGCTATGAAGTTTGGTTTTGTTCAGCGTTGGCAATTGGATGATGCGGCCGACGAACAGGTCAGCATTCTGTCTCTCTCGCTCTCGTTCACCCTGTCTCGCTAACGCAATGATTTGGCCAACATACACGGCAATATCTAACTGACTCATTTGCTTTCATGTGTTTATTTTCAAATGCATATCTTAAACATGCAAATAACAAATTAAGCAAATGAAATAGTTGTAACTTTTAATCAAATACTAAATACTAATCAAATACCATAAAGATATTATTTGTAATCACAATTAATTCCCGTTTTTCTCTATCAATTTATGCGCACAGTTGTTGGCCAACATGACGAGCTATGAGTTTGCTGCGAGGATTGTTAAACTGATTGATGACACAAGAACGTACAACAGTTCGGGGCATTATGGTGCAAGATCAGAAATAGAATCGCGAGATGAGCATGGGACATCGCATCTTTCGGTGTTGCACAACAACGATGCTGTTTCAGTAACCAGTTCCATCAACTTTTAGTGAGCTACACTTGCTTATCATGGCTAGGTCACACAATGCTTATACTCCGTTTACTCTGATTGCTTGCAGCTTTGGCAGTGGACGGATGGGGAAGCGAACTGGCTTGCTGTTCAATAATGCCATGTCGGACTTCTCTATGCGACACCTGAAGAACTATTTCGATCTGCCGTATGTGGATGGACACAATGTGATAACTGGCGCTGCTCGACCCATGTCCTCTATGAGTCCACTCATTGTCACAGAGCGATCGACGGGTGAGGTGCGTTTAGTTGTTGGCGCTGCTGGTGGCACCAAAATCATTACGGCCCTAGTGCCGCTCCTGGTTCGCATGCTGTGGCAGCGCACGGACATCAAAAGCGCCATCGATGCCAACCGCTTCCATCATCAGATGCTGCCCAATGCTCTACTCTACGAATATGGTATGCTGCAGTCCGATGTGGACAGCCTGCAGGCGAAAGGACATCATTGCGAACGCTATCGAGATCGTGGCTCTGTCATTTGTGGCATTGCTCAAGACAAGGAAAACATTGCCATCAATTCGGATTATCGTAAAATGGGCGGCGTTGCTGGTTTTTAGACCAACTCCTAGATGTACATATGCCAATTGCCACGAATACTTATGTAATTCACTCAAATTAGTAATAGTAAATATTATTCTATATATATTTAATTCATTTATGAAATCATTTTATTAAATTGTAATAATTGAAATTTGTTAGCTAGGCCATTTGTGTTGTAATCATGCAATTTAGATCCTCTGCTATTTATGTATATATATATATATATATGTATATGTATATATGTATGTATATATATATATATCAATGTATATGAACTACATGTAGGGTATGTTTCTGTATGTGTATGTGTGTGTGCGAGTGTGAGTGTGAGTTGTGCCTAAGTGGGTGTTATCAGTACAATTTTGTTGTCTTTTAATTAGTTGATTCAGGATCTGGAGACGTAGCTCTGTCTCTCGTCTTAGCTCATTATCTATAGGAATTCGGTAGTAAGCTCTATTTGTTCTATGCGCTTTATATATGTATGTATGTGTGTGTGTGTGTGTGTGTGTGTGTGTGTGTGTGTGTGTGTGTATATGTATATGTATATATATATATATATATATAAGATTTATGTATATGTATTTACGTACATAGGTAATAGTAGTTGTAGCTTTGATAGTGTGCGCTTGTGAGTTGAAAGAGGAACCGTTCTTATCTTTTTCGTATATTGTGTGAGTGATTTTGTAGTTGCCACAAAAGCTACACTTAATTGAGCACAAATGTCACAAGAATACATATATCCACATGATATCATATGTATATAATTGCTAGGTGTATGTATGTATGTATGTAGATAGTATAAGTACAATAATATGTTTACAAAAAATGCAATCAACAAATATCAGTCTGTTGCCAAATAGCTTCAGCGCAACAACCTACATCTCTCTCTCTCTCTCTCTCTTTCTGTCTCTCTCCCCTCTCGCTCTTGCTGCGATTAGCTGGCTTTTGTTTAGGGCCAGGCAAAATTAATGCCAGTTAATTGATAAAACTTATTGTTGAACGGGCGGTAAAACTCTCGGAGGCGATCAATCGCATTTGTATCGATATGCGGATGGTTTCGTCCCTTGGTCTTGCCCAGACAGTGGGGCGTGGAGCGTGCCTCCGATTTGAATAGGCACGGAAATCCTTTGGTGGCATTGAAATAGAAATGCTTCTCGGTCACCACACGCTTCAGGCCCAAGAAGTCCTGAACGCGTCCAATCTCATACGCCGGATCCATGATCAGTCTCTCACCGCTTATGAATAGCAGCTGCGATAGCGGAAAGTACAGTAGCCAATGCTCCAAGAATCGGGCATAGACACCAATCTTGACTGGCCCCCAGTTGGTATCCACCACCGAATAGCTGCCATTGACAAAGGCCAGCTGCTCGAACCGCTTCATATCGGCCTTCTTGCTGGCCGCCTGCGTATAATCCGAAATGGCCCGAGTCACCGGATCACGCACCACGATCAGGAGTCTAGAAGCATATCAGGAAATATGAAATAACTGATAAGCAGTGGTTCAAGCCTCCTCTTCCATCCATTCCAAGTAGATCAACGGAAACGGAAACCAAATTGAAGAAATTTATTAAAACAAAAATAGTTCAAATAAAATAATATAATTTGAAAAAATCGAAATAAATGTACTAGCAGCCAAAACTGCTGACTTTCGTGAGTGTAAATCGTTTCTAATATTATATACAGTGGCTCACACTTCAAATCGAGCATTGTCAAAGAAAAAAAGTAATTGCCTGCCATAAGCTAATTATACATTATTTTTCAAAAATTCCAAAGACCGATCGTAGGTATATATATTAACCACCAAAATTAATATATGACCCCAATAAACTGGGGTTTCCCCACCTGCTAGGTAGGATTATAAAAATGTTGCCTACTTTTAGGTGCAGTTTTCATTTTACCTAAAGTTGAGTATTTTCGGTATGAATAGACCAATTCTTCGTAGTCAGTTTAGTTTTATCCAGCATCTGGGGTGCAATAAGGCAACAAGGACTATGGACAAACAGACTACCATTGCACAACGGAAACTCATCCTGGAACACTTCCAAAACGGATATTCACATCGCTAAATAGCTGAAATTGTCAATCTGAGCTACTCAACTGTGTATAACATCATTCGGCGCTCAATTAAAAAGTATAATTAAAACAAATTCCATAAAAAAAAGAAAAATGCTATCTTCACCCCAAAGATTCCTTTTTTATATTGAGCCTTCTCATTGCAACCACATCTTTACTTACTTGGTGGCCGGGTTCATGTGATAAACGCGTTGGGGCACCTCCTTGGTAACAAAATAGCTGGGCGTCTTCTCCATGGTGATTTGGCCCTCGATGGTGTAGGGCATGTGATGGCGATACCAGCGCAGTCCACGCTGATAGTGCCTGTCGAAGAAGTGCACCTCGGAGCCGGCGGCCCGCACATCCGGATGCAGTCGTATGAACTCGAGCAGCGCCCGCGTTCCACTCTTCTTCACGCCAATGATGAGCGTGTCGGGCAGATGGCGGGATGGCCGCAATCCCTGTTGACGCAATAATTGATATTTGGGTGCACCATCGACGCTGGCGAGGCCTGCGCTAAAATCAATGGTGCTGGCGGTTGTATTCAAATTGGTGGCAGTGCTCACACTGGCATTGGTGGCAACAACATCAATCGCTGTGGCAACTGTGGCAACTGTGTCGCTATCATTACGCACTTGCAGCATCAGCAAATTGCTCAGTGAGCTCTGGTTGAGGGAAATGATGATTATGATTAAATTAGATAATTGAGTTAACTGCCAGACTCACCTCCTGCAGGCTGCGACTGATGCTGGCCAGGATGCAGGCATTGAAGCTGTACGAGAAGTAGACGAGCGTCACGCAGACAACCAGGGCAATGGCCAGATTGCGGCTGCTCAGATTTAAATTGTGGCCCCAGATGCTCCCATACATTGCACTCGCACACACACACACACACACAGAGCGGGAGAGCGAGAGAGAGAGAGAGAGAGTGTGTGTTGGTGTTGGCGTCAGTCGCGCGACATTTCCTTCTCTGTGCCCAGTTAAGGTGTAATTACTCCAAACTGCAACATGTTGACCACCATTGTTAACCAGTTATGGGCTGAGTGATTTCAGTATTCTTTTGAATGCATCCGTCAGCACCAGTTTCGGCTTCAGTTTTCACTGCGATTGCAATTGGAAAACTCTTGCGCAGTTCCTTGTCCTCTGTTGTTGTCGTCCCAGCTAAATTCCGGAAGTGATAGCAGCCAGGCAACAAAAGTTCTCTGTTACTGGGTCGCCACCCGCGAAATATCAGCGCAAACGCAAGAGCGAGCACTCTCGCTCTCTCTCTCTCTCTCTCTCTCTCTCTCTCTCTATCTGTCTTGCACCCTGCACTTGTTTAGTTTGACTACTTTACCATGGTCCCAAAATCCAAGTCTTCACTGAAAATTTGACAGTTTTTATTAAAAATGTACCGAAACCTAAAAAAAAAAATCTTACACAAATTTGAGGCTTACATAGTTAAAAAATACAACTATTCCAATTTGAGGTCTACTATTTTGAAGGCAATATTTTCAAATTGCATTGAGCAAATTCGAAAAATCCACTTTGTCCATTGTGCGATGGAATTGTGCAGCTTACGCAACGATGAATGCCTGAAAATATGCTTTGTTTGGCAGCCCCAAAAGGTAGGCAACATTTGCTGTTGTGCCCACTCGCTGCCCGTGACGTCACACTCGCTTGTATATATATATATATCAATAACGGTTATTTTGATTTGCTTGAAATGTTATATAGCTTTGAAATTTGTTCAGCTTTACAAAAGTTGAAGTATACAAATTTTTACCACTATTCTAACAATAAAAACGCTTATGGGGTGATAAGCTATATAGTGTTTAGGCATTGTAAAAATCAGTTCATTTTCTTGGAGTAGTTGTGTAATAGATGAATTCTAAATAGTGAACAAGTGCTCTACATTGGAGGCAGAAAAACTTTTTATTTACAGAGACATCTTTATTACAGGAGAGTTGCCAAAAGTGTTCGTGTTGAGGTAATCTTGTGTTTTTCACTGCACATGCTCTCTCTCTCTCGCTATCTCTCTCTCTCTCTCTCTCACTCTCTGTTTATCTCACTCTTAAAAGTGTGCTCAAAAGTAAACAAACTGATAACCTACACTTGCCCCAAACCCACCCCCAATCCGAGTGTTGAGTAAGACATTGCCCTTATGTCGCTGCAGATGTCGAGTGGCAGGCGAAGCGTTTGATCCACTTAAGCGGAGCAGCAAACACTTCACACGCTCCCTGGAGAGCTTTTAGTGCTGTCGCTTATACTATGTCTAAGATTGGGTTCGTTATCAACAGTTGCATAGCTTTTAATGCCCAAATCGATGGTCATGAATTTGAATATGAATTCGGTCTTGACGGCTCCGCGTCGGCCTTATCAGTTGGGCATCCGTTTATCCGCATGGCTGTGGCCTCAGTTAACTTGGCTGGGGATTAGTCATCATGCAGGTGCCGCCTTGTTTGGCATTATCTAATCAGCTGGACAGCCAATCAGCCCAAACTCATTTAACACTCACAACTCAGTTACTCTTAGTCGCAATTCTGATGCCTCCGCGCTCGTCTCGCACAAATGCTAGCAATATCTGGATTATACAATAGTCTCTAGTCTTAGCAAATTATGCATTCAATTCTTGCAACAATCAAATTGAAGTAACCATGTCGAATTTGTGGAGCACCTGTGTGCTCAAGTTTTTCAAATACGCGCCCAGCTATGTGGGTGGGTATTCAAAATAAATGAATCGTGAATCAAATGAATCATATTCAATAATCAATTGATTTCTCTGGCGCCAATTGCCGACGCAGTCTGCCTATGCTTTCTGCCCTGTGGACTGATCTTTGGCTATACGATGTGCTCGTTTGTCGCCGAACGGAGTACTCAGGGCGATCTCATCGACTATGGTCCACTGATATTGGGCGCCACACTCGCCATTCTCAGCGCCCTTGCCATGCTGGTCATCAAGTATATCAAACACTGCATTATCTACTGGCAGCCATGGCTTCTCTTAGTAGCAGGCGCGTTCAATTTAATCTCCAGCTGCTTCTATTTCGCCGATGGCTATGGTGAGTATGCATCCCCAAACCAAATACGATTACAGCTCAACAAATGCCAGGAGGTTTCTCTCAAGTAATATAGATTAGATAGTTTGAATGAGGCCAATCAGTTGAAAATCTTTTATCTTTTAATCCAAAACTACTTGAAAACTACATTTCAAACTACCTATATACCTATGTATACTCTGTAATTTCGAAATATATATTTCAATTATAAAAACAGAAAAGTCAATGTAAAAAAAATGAACAGAAAATATTTTGATTGCCATATTGAAAATTGAATCGAATCGATTTAATTAATGAATAAAGCAAAATAAATTAAATGCAAATATAATATTTGTGAGAAGACATCGGAAGATAAACAGAGTAACGGTGCTTATCGCTATATAGAAATGTTACATAATTATATATGCTGTGCGGCTTAGATAAGCTTACATAACTCGACAACTTCGCTTGCTTTCTATCCAGATCTGCTGTATCTGTCTCTGATATGATATGATATACATGTATTATTTTTTTTTGCATGATACGCAGATCACGTGGGCGCTTATATGTCGTATGTGGCGCACAGTTTGACATTTGTGGCCGGTTATGGATTTCTACACACGATCAGCTCGAAGGTCAGTCGATCCATGTTGATATCCGGCTGCTGTAGCTGCTATCTGCTGGGCATTGCCTCGGCAGTGAGTTTGATTGGGTCCATATACGTGAAGAAATTGAAAGAGTATGCGGGCCAAGAAGCAACCACCGATCAGCTGACCGATGGCATCTATGTGAACTTTGCAGCGACCTATCTCTGCATAGCTGCCACCATGTTGTCCATTCTCATCGGGCTGAAAGTGCTGCACTTTCTGGGCACGGTGGACATGACGAACAGTCTGGACAACGACTTGCGGATTGCGAATGCGAACGGCAGCATCTTTGAGAAGCGTGAGGATGTAATCAAGCGGCTGCAATTCTTCTATGTGATCAAGAATCAACAATGGCATATAACCTGTCTCCTGCTGTTCGTCGAGGCCATTCAATATGCTCTCTTCATCTATTTGGTTTTCTGGTTTGCGTTGAACGATGCAATGCGTCTGGATGATTTGGCGCACATTGACTCCATCTTTTGGGTGATATTCGCTGGCAGCATTCTGGCCATTGTCTGTCTGTGCTTCTACTCGGCCAAGGTGCACTTTGTGAGCGTGCAACTGTTGCTGCTGCTGCTAACCGCATTGGCAATGATCATCTATGGTGCGACCAGTTCAAAATTCACATTCTGGCTGCTCCTGCTGCTGTTTGGAACGGCCTACTCCAGCCTACAGATTGTCCTGCTGGAGGTCACACATTTGCGATTCACCGAATGCATCATCTCAATCTCGTACAGCCTCAAGCTGCTTAGCACCAGCGTCGTCTATTACTATTTCGTCAATAATGCGAACAACTCGTATTTCTATGCAAAGGATGACAGCACTCTGATCGCCCAGGGATTCGTGTTCGTGATAATTACATCGCTGCTGGCCCTCGTCGTTGGCATGAAGGTGCCGCGTACGCATCACAGCAAACTGCTCGATATACAGCACGAGGTGTACGGCATTATCTTCATGAAGCATCAGATCGAACAGTTAAATGTCCGATGGCTAAACGATGGCACCATTCCAACGATCAGCCAGTGAATCAGCCACAATCTTATTTCCGGTTTTGTTTCCAATTTATTTTTTTGTTGGTATTTTCTTTGCTCTTGTGTTTTGTGTTTTTTCTTGTGTTTCTTCTTCTTTTTTTTTCTTTTTTTTCTTTTTTTCTTCTTTTTTTCTTATTTTTTTCATTTTTTTGTATCTTTTTTTTAAGTTTTTTAATTTTAAGTTTATACTATGTTAAAGATAGTTTTTTACGTGCGCTTAATGCACACAATCTGAACGGCGGCCGTGTGATCCCGACAGAAGTGGCTGGCACAGGCCGAGACATTGGCACAAATCGTTACTTGATAATGATGCTCAGCTGCAAAAAATAAACACACACTCATTAATTAACTCATCTGTCATTTAAGTGAATCAAATATTAAAAAAACATCAACAAAAAAAACGAATATATATAAAAAAGAATATCTAAAAATTAAACTATATCTTTTTCTTTGCTGCGAGCATTTTATAGAACTTTATAGAACTTTCAAGAACTCAACTTATATTTGTCCAGTTTCCTCAAGAAAACTTGAAAGCTGTGCGACAAAGGCTATATCGGCTCTAGCAGAGATGCTCATCGAGAATATATATATATATGTACGCATATATATAGAATATATATTTAAATAAAGACCAGCATGTGACATACGAGACGAGTAGAAATTAGTGGTTTTGGTTAGGTATAATCTGCCGCCGATTATAACGTCTCTCTGATCAATGAATATATATATACAATATATTATATATATATATATATATATATATAAAGACAAAAATATTCCATATAAAATAGATATATGCAATATCTGTTTACACTTTGAGTCTAACATCGATTCGATCGCAGATTGGAAAACTTGCTTAGGCCTATCATAGTTTATGTGGCATATATCGAGAGCTATCTTAAAATAGTGATTACATTTTGAATACTCAGCAATTAATCGATATATATGCATTCCATTACTGAAGAAGACATTCAGAAAAAAATGAATGCATGATGAATAAATGGATTTCAAGCAATGAGTTGATTAAAATACGCCAATTAAATTGCTGAGGTAATCACTACCTCTGCCCCTGCCCCTGCTCCTTCCGCTGGCTCTGCTCCCGTGTAATAAACTCACCCAGCAGCTCCATAAAGTTGTTCAGCGTATTAATATTGCGCACTGTGTTGGCCAGCAGCATCTCGCAACGATTGCCACGCAGCTCGTAGACGTAGTCAAGTGCTGTGAGCAGCGCCGAGAATTCCCTATCATCGTAGATAACATCGGCGGCCAGCAGAAGATCAGGTGCTGGATAATCCGTCCAGGGGAACTCGCTGACCTGATCCCAGCGCAGTTGGGCACATTGCGGCGTCCCTTCCACATCGTTTGGGTCAATGAAATTGAGGGCAATGTTTTCGCGCATCAGTTCGACGCAGGCCTTGCTGCCATCGGTCATGAGGACTTGATTGACGGGCAGCTTCAGCGATTTTTGCTTCAGCAATATGCCCAGCAGACCGGTTCCGGCGCCTAGTTCGAGGACATTTTTGCCCTGCAGCAGGCTGCGATGCTCCAGCAGATAGTCGGCCAGAGCCAGGGCGGCCTCCCAGGTGCACAGGCCGGTGGTGCCCGCGCTGACAAAACTATTCGATTCGCGCAGCGTGATCTGCTCATGCGGCTGGAGCACATAGTGCTTGTAGTCACAAGGGGGATATGCATCGCTCTCGAATTCTTTCATGCCGAACTTGATGTAGGAGTCATAGACGTCGCCGTCCACTTCCTCGTGATCCTTGAGCAATTCCATCAGACGCTTCATGAAAGCATCCTGGTATCTGCGACGCACTGGATACCGTTGATTCAACGGATGCTTACAAGTCGCCTCTATCAGAGCACGTTGCGCATCCAGTTGCATCGGCAACTTCACCGTCTAACAAACAAACAGTGACGAATTTTATTGTCAACATTATTTAAACCGACACACACTTACCGACCAGGCCATCTTGTTGACGGGATAGCAGCAGAGGAATTGCTGATGCAACTTGGCAAACATGTTGCTCTCCATTGCCTGAATTGAAATTGAAATTAAATGAAAATAAAGAAGAAATTACAATTGCAAACGAAAGGCCGAACGGCAATGTCAGCACTGTCACCAATCTGGCAGCCCTGTCAACAATCATTACAACCAGCTGGCAGCACAGCTGTTTTTCCCTTACACTTCAAACACTTGTCGCATTCTCCATCCAATTGAGAAACGTTTTTTAGAAAGATTCAACGTGAAATTAATGGAGCTTTTTTTCATTGATTACCGTTCGTTCGATTGTTGTAATTCATCCAAAAGTACAGACATAACTGACTTATAATATTCACATGTAATGTATATAGAGAGCATCTGTAAGTCTGTTTGAAGATGCAAAGATAATGGCTAATCTTATCTACTTCAATACCTAGATAGTAAAACCTAGATTCTTTTTGTCTTTTTTTTCATCATAAATATCAATAAAATCAGATTTGCTATTTTAAGACTGTTCTTCCTTTCGTGAAAGAGTGGGGAGATATGACATACACATACAGCAAGCAAGCAAACTTACACACATACTTTTAAGAAGTAACTGCGCAGCGCTGCACCAACCATTTCATAACTGCTTTTGACAAAAGTTCTCCATACAATTTGCATATACACAATCACACAACGCATGCACACACACACGCATGCACTCATATGCAGACACACGTAAAGAGAAACAAATGTTACGAAATCAAAAGTTGATGTTTTGCATCAACTGTACCACCGCATGCAGTATAAGAAAAACAATGTTTTTTTTTTTGGTTTTTTCTCTAGAAAAAACCGTTTATTTAAGTTCTGGTTTTGGGGATTTCTGTTGTACGTTGAACTATTGTAATTGTATTTTAAAACAGCAATTTACTTTATTTTTTTTTTGCTTTGTGTTGAATGCAACAAACAATGCAACTTCTTGTTAATGTGCAGATCTGTTTTGTGCACTTTTGGAGGGGTAATTTGTCGGTTATATGTATTTATGAATATCTTGTAATTCCCATAAACATTTATGTAAAGTTATTTAAGTGTACATATATAGAATAATACATTTATCGTGCATTATAAGAATGCATTATATTTAAAAGAACTTGTTTGTTGAACCCGCGTTTTGCGTTTTGCTTCATTTGTTTTGTCTGCTCAATTTTTCGGATGTTTCTCACTTTTCTTTGTTTCTTTTTTTTTTGTTAATTTTTGTTTTTGCCTAAACGTATAAAATGCTTGCAAACCTAAAACTTATTTAATAAACTACCACGCCCAGTGCGGAGGGCCAATCAAACGTAAATATATTTGTTAAGTTTGCGTTTCCTCGAAGAACAAATTATGTAATATTAGGTGAAAAAATAAAAATTATATGTATATATATATATTATATATGTATATATATATATTATATATGTATGTAATATAGATTCTGCGTTATGTGTACTCATTTCTGATGTGTGTTTTTTGCTTATTTTCTTTTTGTTTGCTGTTGGCCAAATTCGATGTTGTTCATTTGACCCGGTCGCACGGCGTTCACGCTACGCCGCATTGGCGACTGAAGGACGCAGATGCATCACCCATTGGCGCCTCGTCGCCGCTGTCCGAGTTGCCACAACGGGAGGAGTGGGAGCAGCTGGTCCCTCTCACTCGCCACAGATCGTGGCTGGGCACACTACGGCACCTCTCCTCCTCCTTTTTATTTTCACTGTTCCCATCACTGGAACCGTTGTTGTAGTTGTTGGAGACGGCATCGTCGCGCCAACGATTGCCAAATGCAGCCAAATCCTCCATGCAGTTGCTGGGCGTCTGTTATCGCCAACTGGCAGGCACAGCGTGAATGTCGAGCGACGCACAAACTTATCAACTAATATACATTTATAATAATAGCAATAGTAATTGTAGTAATAATAGCAATAATAATAATAAGCATAATCATAATAAATGTTACAGGGTATTCATTATATTATTCCATAGATTATGTTTGCTTGTTTGTTGTTGTTTTTTTTGTGTTTGGTTACAACAAAAATAATTCTACATATATAAGTGTGTATATATTTATATATATATAAATATATATATATATTTATATGTATATTTATATATATATTTATATATATATATATATATATATATATATATATTTATATATATATATATTTATATATATATATATTTATATATATATATTTATATATATATATTTATATATATATATTTATATATATATATTTTTATATATATATTTATATATATATATTTATATATATATATTTATTTATATTTATGTGTGAAATGAAATCAAGCTCAAATTGACCAAAATGTTTGTTATTTTGTTTTTCGCCCATATACAAAATGTGGGTATGACAATTACGAGTACAATTTTATATGAAAATGATGTTTGTTTGCCTGTTGCTTGTATTTTGCTGTTGCTGTTGTTGAATATTTGCTGTTTGCTGTTGTTTGCCGCTTAAGCACGCTCGCCCCGAATGCGACGCGCCAACTGTATGTCCTTGGGCATAATGGTTACACGCTTGGCGTGAATGGCGCACAAGTTGGTGTCCTCGAACAGGCCGACCAAATAGGCCTCAGAAGCTTCCTGCAATTACCGAGACAGAGAAATTAGGTTTGCAATTTGCACTTGCTAAATGATTAAGAGAATGGAATCCAGGTTCAGGTTCAGGCTTACCTGGAGAGCGCCAATGGCAGCGGACTGGAAACGCAAGTCCGTCTTGAAATCCTGGGCGATTTCACGCACTAAACGCTGGAAGGGCAGCTTACGGATGAGCAGCTCAGTCGACTTCTGGTAACGACGGATCTCACGCAGTGCCACGGTTCCGGGACGATAACGATGGGGCTTCTTTACGCCACCGGTGGACGGTGCCGACTTGCGAGCAGCCTTCGTTGCCAGCTGCTTACGTGGAGCCTTTCCACCAGTCGATTTACGAGCGGTCTGCTTGGTACGGGCCATCTTTGCTATTTACTCTATGATAATGCTGCTGCAACAAGAAAAGATGAAAGATGAATTTCAACGATGAAGCGCGATTGCGACGCTCAGCGCCGAAGCGCTGGCGCGCTACTGATGCGAATGTGGCAACCAACTATAGATGGTTGCAATGCAGTCAAATAAAGAAACAGAACAACAAAAAAGCGAGGGTTGAAATCTTTGGCTAAAATAAAGCAACGACAGCAGCAGTGGCGGCAGCTGCAGAAATTTTCCTTTTATTCGTCGTGCTGTTTGCTGTGCGTTTTCCTTAGCCTATTTTGGTTTGGTTTGCGCTGCTGATTTCTGGGAACACTTCATGGCATCCACTTCAGTTGCGACGTCTGCTGCTGCTGCAGCCCACACAGCAGCTTCGAGTGCCCACTTAAGGAGCCCCATTGTGTGAGTGCATACATTTTTTTCTTCTCTTTTCTGTGTGTGAGTGGTGCCTGTGCCTTTAGCTCGGCATGAATCGCTATTTTTCTTTTCGCCCCAGCGTAAATACGACCCCTGCCTGCCTGCCTTTCTTTTATTACTTTTTTTTGTTGTTGTTGCCACTCAAGCGTCGTGAATTTTGCGTTTTGCTTTTTTTATGCACGCAGTCCAATCATGTTGAAGTAATGAGTTGTAGTTTTTTGTTTTAGATCTACACACATACACAGTCAACGCATTGGCCTAGAAAATGTGCACAAGACTTTCTAAGCCAACAACAGAAAACGGTAAACGTGAACGATCGTGATAAATGTCGACAAAAGCATCGATACTTTCAGTTGCATCAAAAATTTAAATTGCAATTGTGCGTTAAATTTAGAATAAACAGAAATTAGAAATGGAAGACTTGCCTGGTATGAAATCCAAGACTTTTAATTGTTAGTCGGCTAAAACTAAGCGCTAATTAAAATGACGACTAGAAATATATTACAATAAATAATTTTTTACAAATTAAATCTTCCAAAAACATATGTTCAGTTAGGAATGATTACAAACAAATCAAAGCAAATGTTAAAATTCAATGTATTCACCTAAACACACATACAATCACACACACACACACACACACACACACAGCTTGCAATTGCATAAAAACAAATATTTTTCAGAGATAATTTTTGCATTGACAATGCAAACGAATGTGTGTATTCGCAAAAAGCTCAATACACATACTTGCATGTGCATGTGTCGGGGGTGCACAGGTGCTTTTTCTCCTTGTGCATTGCTTATTTCATAACAATATTAGTGGTAAGCGCAATATCAAGGAAAAACCAAAATCTTGGAACCTATTTGAACGCCACATGTGGAAACGGGCTGGCAATATTGTATCAAAGTAATAGAAATACCAATAGATATCAAGAGAGAGCGAGCGAGCGGGAGAGAGATGTGGAGAGACAGCGAAAAGTACCCAACCGAAAATTGCGTCGTTCGCATTTAACGCGCGTAAAGCAATATCGCAGCTGTGGCATGTGTGTGCGTGTGTCTGGAACAGCTGCATTGCATCCCAATGCAAATATATATTTATGAACATAGCCATTGCAGCAATTAATGCAAAACAACATATGAATATATGTGTAACCATTTTCCGTAATTGGGATTAGAAGCAGACCCAAAGAAAAACACAAACACAATGACACACGCACACACACATAGACAGAGGCGCACGCTCAAAAGCTGATGCGCATGTCGCACTAGCAATGTGTGTGTGTGTATGTGTGCGTTTGCTCACCGCCAGCATACACATGCACACACACACATACCCAACTAAACAAAACGAAAATAACAATAAACGTTGGCCAGAATCAAAATGTGATAACGTCACATTTAAAAGTACAGCACAAATAATTGAACAAAACAAAAAACACAATAAAAACTGCGCGCCCTTTTTATGTGTTCGTTTTCCGATGGCGAACAGCAAGTATGGGTTAAACAAGTATGTTCGTAAATTGTTAAAAACTTTTTTTGTGACTTCGAATTGTCTGCAATGGCCGCCATTTTGAAAAGGCAACAACAAATACACCACAGCACACCACACTAAAGTGTGGTGCCCGTGCATCCGTCGTGCAAACGAAGTCACCATCAATCGTCGTCGTCGATGTCGCCGACGTCGTGCATTGTGTGTATCCACCAAGACAAAAAAAAAGGTGAGCTGCCGTAAAAAAAAATTGGTGCTCCGCCGACCGCCCAGCGGAGCACCCCAAATAACACAAAACAATTATAGCTTTCGCACAAACTTATTCTGACATCGATTGCACTTTCCCTGTTTAACACAAAACAAATGCAGTAAAAAAAAAAGAATTGGCTATAAGAAAATATTTGGCACACTCACCGTCGAAACTTTTAAATTATTTGTAAAAATTATATATTTCTCACGGAAAACTGTCCGATTTTGACGAGTGACGATTTCACAATGATTTGATATCAATTTTATTTGGCAGCAGTTTGTAATCGATATACGCAATCGATCACTAATACATCGATATTTGACTTTCATTTAAAATCGTGTACGATATATCGAACAATCAATTCTTTTGATTGAAATACATCGATGCAACATGACAAATTATCTAGAATGTTAATTCGATTGAACGCACAAACTTGTGGCGGCCTACTTTCGATCATTGACTGTCTTTAAATATTGCACAGCTTTTGAATATAAATCTGCAAACTATCGATAACAAAAATACCAACGAAAGTGGGCAAAGATAATAAAAGGTTCAGCAAAAACGAAAATATAAATTGTTTTCTTGGCGGTTATAACGGCTTGCTGAAATAATTTTTTTTTCAAAAATCAACATCGGATAAGAAATTTTAGCACACGATGCCGATGAATACAAATTGATGCTAATTTTGCTTTCATGCATGCGGCCAACTGGTTTCAAGATGTTGTCCTTTTTAGCAAATGCGGTCATACCGTTTTTGTTTGTATACAGAAACGAAAATCAGTTTTGAAAAGAGTAAGTAAAGCGCAATTGGGATTAACTTTTTAAATAAAAAGGAGAAAAAACAATTGTAACATATTAAAGTGAATCAATTGCCAGAGGCAAAGCACAAGCGAGAACTCGAGTTGAAAAGTCGCCCGGCAGACGAAACCAGAAATATGTTTGACTATTTTGAGGAAAACATGAGCATTGAGGTAGGTAACGGAACTAATATTTATTACAGTTTAATTAAGCATAATATTTAAACACACAGAGACCAACTGCTAAAATGTACTACGCACTTATGAAGCTCTCACGGCTCGAGGCGCAACGGCAGCAGTTGCGCGAAAGGCATCTGAAATTCGAGCTGGAGAGATTCGAGTGGGCGAAGGAGGTGGACGACAGGCGCCTAGCGATTGAAGAGCAAAGGGTGAAGAATAAGCATGAGGAGCGCATGCTCGAAATGCAACTCAAATACAAAAAATAAACACTAAGTGTATGACAATTATATATCCATACACATATATATATATATATTTTTTTTTGAATGCACTTCAAATCGTAGTTGAACCCGATTCCCATTGTTGGTCATGGTTTGCCTTCACAAACTGTTTAAATGTAGCTGAACAGTTTAGTCAATTTTGACTTTCTTTATTTAAGTACAAATATTATCACATATGTATATAATTATATTTAGTTTATCCTTAGTTTTAATATAATTCATTTGAATTATTATAGGACCACTTTTTGAATAGAAAGCTTATTTTTGGATCATATATTTTCATTCTATAATAATTATTAAACAAATATACTTTAAGTATAATATTTATTTTGGTTTATCTATGATTATATGGCTGAGGAATATATTTTAAATATATGTATTTATACTCATCTATAATTATATATGTATATTGTGTTATACAATAATTATTAATTAATTATAATTATTAAGAACATATTTTCAAAAAAAAAAAAAAAAATATATATATATATACATATAATTTAAATTTAATAAGTTCGGTTCTATAACAAATATTCCTAAAACATATATATATATATAAATAAAATTGCAAACCATGAATACTTTGTTTTTAAACTTGTAAACCGGTTCAATTAAAACAATAATATTTTGAATCGTTATTTTCCAGAGTTTCAGTTTTTTTCTATTTTGAGGGGTAAAATTGTTCGACTGAGAGGTACATTTTGGTACATTTGTACCACAAACAGACTGAAGCTATCTGCTAAGCAGCAAGCATAACAGTGCAGACACAACAGTACCATTTTGAGTATAACATTTGAAGTGTGCCCGCCTGTGGGCTATAACATAGACCCTGCACTCAATAATCGGTTTAACTGGCCGCGGGTCGGTTGTGTTTTATTTTGCTGCGCTAGTCGAAAGGTATTTGAAAGCCGAGTGCAACGGATATACATAGTTAAACTTTTTTTGGTTTATAAGTAAAGCGAGATTGCCACTAGTTTTCCATTTAATTCAACTACATTTTTTTTATGTTATTTTTATTGTGCTTGTGTCAAATTGATCAGCGTGAGCGCCTATGATTTTACTGTTGTTGTTGTAGTCGTGTAGGTCAAGGTGAGGCTGCTAATGCTAGCAGCAGGCAGTAGGCGGCAGGCAGCGCAGCCAATAACAGGCGAGCATGCATGCAATATAGGCAAACAGTTGCCCAAAAAAGCACCGTTAGTCGCGCTGTTGTTTTGTGCTCTGTGCTCATTGAGCGCAATTTGTTTCCAAATTCAATACGCATAAGAACGGTGTCAGCAGGACAACACAAACACAATTCTAGTGTGTAAGAGTGTGTACGTATGTGTATGAAACCTTAAATGTCAATACATATGCATTTGTTTTTGCACAGTTGCTTTATATTTTACTCTGGGTTTGATGATATGCAAACAAACAAAAAAAATGTACAAACATGCAAAAATAGTTAAAAAATTGTGTATTTATTTTCAAATTTTATTTATTTTGCAATATTTTTGTTTTATTCTCTGCTGATAAAGTAGCAGAGTAGTAAATTAGTACAATTTATGAAAAAAGCTAAGAATTAAAAAAAGCTATAAAAAAAATAGTCAATATGGTATATTTTATTTATTTGCAACAATTTCATTGTGTATTAACTGTTTCGGCGGAATATTAAATTTGCTCTATTTAATGCGGGCTGCGGCAATCACCGTTTTAGCACACTCACGCACACACACACACACATGTATACCTATGCACACACAAAAGATTATCACGCTTGCTGATAAGCCTCAATAGTTAACTATTGCAGTGTAGAGTGAATGGCCGCCAAACACCTAACATCGATTCTTGCACAATAACGGATAAATAGCAACAACGACAACAACAACAACAACAATAAGAATAAGAATAACAAGAAGAAGAGCACAGCAAAGGCAGTCAAAACGGCGTATCTACAACAGCAGCGTCGCCTGTTCAGCGGCGGCGGCGTCGGCATCTTGGGCGGCAGCGGACCCATGAAACAACAACAGCCGCCGCCGCTGCCGCAAACGCAGCCGCCGTCGCTGGCGCAGGCAGTAAACGTTGGCGCACCAGCAGGAGCAACTGAGAGCTTTAACAACAACAACAACAGCAGCAGCAGCAGCGCTCTTGAGGCGGCTTCCAAATCTCGCCCAGCTCTATATCCAAAACGTAAGTAAAATTTTAATTATTTTCATTCAAACATTTGGTGACTGAATAAATGGAATTGAATTTGAAGAATTGGAAGAAGAGGAACAGGGAAAGTGGTTGAGAATCCGATGGAAAGCTGGGAAGGATGAGAGTTCTTAACAGAAACTTGAGCAAAAATAGCTGATCAAGATTAAAAACAAAAGAAAAATGCATTTGAAGAAGCTTGATTTGATTTGAAGTCGCTTTTGATTATAATGTGCCTGATTTGAGTCAAAACTGAAGGGAATTATTATAAAAGATATTAAATAATAAATTATTGGTCATAATTGACATGGAAATCTTGAATAGTCTATACTTAACCCTTAAAATAGTCGACTATATATATGTATATATTTGATTCATAGTTTTTGAGAGCTGTCCAAGTAAAGATTAAGGTCGAAACTTCCTCAGACAGGCAGGCAAGCAAGGTCAACTAGCACACACACACACACACACATATGTACATTTTAGCTAAATTAGGCATGCAAGTCATGCCCCGTTTCTCGCAGTGTGCTCACCTCACCCTATATAGGCTGGCCAAGTTGGATGGTCTTAATGGTAGTTCTTCTGCTGCTTCTATTGCTCCCTTCCACTTTTGCTATTTTTCCTTTGCATACCTTTCTATTTTTTTTCTTTTTCCTATTTTTCTTTCGCTTGTGCTCAATTTGGCACAACAACTTTTGCGGTCGTCTTGGCCGCTTTCGCTCCGGGTTCGGTTTGGAGTCGGAGCCACAGCCACAGCCACAGCCACAGCAACTACTTGTCTCTAATTGCACTGCGGTCTCTTCTGCTGCCCATTCCATGTTTGGTGGGCGTCGAGCTGTCGCGGAGTGCAGTCGACAGACCCAAAACCCACACCCAAACCCAGACCCATATCCAAACTCAAACTCAGACCTAAACCTATGCCCAACTGGGCGTGGCAGTTGGGGGAATATGGCAACGTCAACAGCCAACAGCTAACAGCTAACAGTAGCTGACACTATTGTTAGCGTTGTGGCAGCTTTTAGCTGACATCTTTGCGGCTATGAATGAAGTGACGAAAGATACACAATACTCTCCATATATAGATATACACTGATATAGATATAGATATAGACAGAGCGAACTGATTCTCGAGCGAACTCGACTAGTAGATGCCCTCAATCCAAAGTTTAAATAAATAGTTGGTTCAATAAGACTATATCGACTGTGCTTCTCATGCTCTTCAGGTATATATATATATCTTCGCAGATGTGTGCTTTATCCTTAAATCACGATAAATGTGTGTTCGTTTCACTTTTAATAAAAAACTGCTACTTTATAATGAGTTTTGATCGAATACCAGGCTACATCAATGTATGTTCATTTATGGATTCCATAACTGCTGTCAACTTTTCGCATTATCTAATGCATCTACAAACTTGAAACATATTTAGTTAGGGTAGTGGTTTTGAATGGGGACTCGATAAGATAAACCATTTATTTGTCATATTTTGAAGCCTTCAATATATTTATAAGAATAATGTCCGCAGTGTATCTGAGACGTATGTCTACTCATACCTGCAGATACTATATATATATATATGTATATATTATCTATCTTAGTCATGTGATGACGTCACAGCCTCGCAACTTACAATCCATATTATTTTCTCAATCGTCTAAACTGTGACAAAAGTGAACATTTAAACAACTTTGCAAAATATGCTGGGCTTACTCTCTCTCTCTCACTCTCACTCTCCCTCTCTCTTTCTCTTCATTTGTGTGCTAATATTTCTAATTGCGATTGCTGTAGTTCCCCTTGCTCCCCTGACCACCCCCCATTTGAGTAGTCATTAAAAATGTTTTATTGTTCTTTAGTTATATTTTTAGTTAGTAGTTATTATTGTTGTTGTTGTTATTGTTGTTGTTATTGTTGTTGTTGTTGTTGTTGTGCCTGTGGCAGCTGGTAAATGATTACACACGTTATTTGCGCTTTTTCCCTTTTGCGGAATTCTCTAAATTACGGGGCACTTATTTCAGCCTCTCAGGGGGTGGTGCCGGGAGGGGGAGGGGGGGGGGGCCCGGTTGCCGCAATTGGAGCGTACTGTAAATCAGCGCACAACTTTGTCAACTGGCCTTTGACTGAATGTTCAAATGGGGAACAATGCTGAAGTGCACCAGAATCATTTAATAATAGTAAAAAATAATAAGAAAAAAAAAAGATTAGCCAGCGAATGCTGTTGGCTAAGATTGCATACCCTTATAAAGCGATCATTTAACCGTTAATATAAATTAAAAAATAAATAGAAAAGAAATATTTCCGATTGTTCCGATGCTGATAAGAGTAATACGGCGGGTTCTTCATGTCTTGGCCAACAAATAAGTTTCTCTGTTCGACAAATAAACATTGTTTGCTGATAACGATTCTGTCTTGTTGTGCCTAAAAATCGATAACAGCGATGAGTGAACATCGATAATAATCGATTTAGATTAAGTGACGACTTTTCATGATCGTCATGAGTATTCTGAATATATATATATCTATATATGTTTCTTTATATATATCTTTCGCAATCGTAACGAAATTTAAACTGTAAAAAACGAATAGAAATGGAAAGGGAAATCGAAGTGGAAATGGAAATGGAATCTTCGATTCAAAGAACTTTTTTGTGTTGAAATTTGGAAAAAACGCAAAAGAAGAATTTCACATGAAATGTTTACACAAATACGAGGCAAGGAGCAGGAGTTGCAGTTGCAGTTGAACGTAGAGAAATAAATTGAATGGGGGGTAGGTGGGTGGTGGTAGGGGAGGGGTGGTCGTCTGGTCGTCTTTGGGAGAAGAAGCTGCTGCAGCTCTGCGGAGCTACTTGAAACGTGCGTCAATTGTTTAGGAAAGGAACGAACGATTGGAATTCTCAACGTGCCGCAACTGCCAACATCTATTTATGGAACATTGGGAGCAGCTCATCGAGTGGCCCTTTTGGTGGTGCGATCTGCGGTGGTTGCTGTTGCTGCCGCTGTCGCTGCTGCTGCTGCTGCCTTTTGTTTGTTTACTCAATGCCTTTCAGGCAAAAGCTGCAACACGAAACCAAAGCCAATGACGATGACGATGATGACGATGCCGTTGCACTGCATTCAATGGCTGACTGGGCTAAGCAGGCGATGATTGTAGTGGTGGTTGTGGTGGTGGCGGGGGCGTTGCATTTGCACTCGTGCGTTCAACAAGAGGCACTCGAAGCCGCACGCCGAGTGAGGCAACATTTAAAGACAGCACAGAACCAGCTCGAATTGAACTTAATTGCATGAAATTGAGACACGAGACTTGATATACAACGAGACGGGAGGAGACGCGTGGGGCCTAGTGGGGGAGGGTTGCGCGGGGAGGGGGGGGGGGGGGGGCGGTAGACGCAGAGACAAAGAGTCGCAGAGTCTCGCGCTAGAGAATTGAAGAATCCGCGCCGAGATTCACTCAAAACTCATGCGTCGTCCTCAATTTGTAACTGTGTGGTAAGTGCGCCGTCAAATGAGCTGTCATAACGATAATGATGATGATATCGTCACTAACAGACCGAACCTTCTAGCCTAGAGATGAACGTTGACTTTATCTGATATAAAGGAATGTTTATTATATATACGAAATGAATATAGGTATTTCAAATACCCACAGTAAGCACATCAACATGAAATCGATAGAATGATCTATATATATATATGAACCGTTTCGAGTACTCTATAATGATTATAACAAAGTATACCATGTAATCAACTCAAAGAATATATCCCATTTTGGGTATTATTTATATTATTATCTGAACAACAAGTCAAGAACATATTCCATCCAAGAAACAAAGTCTGAAATTAAATACCCTTGAAGACCCTCGACGTTTATCAGTCGACATATCTACATTTTTGGAAATATTACTTTCTTTTTATGCGTTATAAACGAGTTTTATCAGAAATGGTCGATTCTGATATATATCATATATCAAGTGAGCTTCGTCTGGATATCTTAGTAAAGTTTCCGATCCAATCGTTTCGATGGCTTAAAGAAAAGAAGAAGAAATTTTGCTGTCACAGGGAAAAGGCGGATTTGTGTTAGTTCGTGCTAGCTCGTGTTAGCTCGTGTCACGCGCTCAACTCTAGCTGTGGCCAACTCGCAACTGCAACTCGCTAGCGGAATGCTGCACAAAGTTTCCCAAAGTTCTTGCGTATGGAAGACGTGCTGCATTTGGGGGCCACAGTGCTCAAGTTGTTGACACCCGTGAACCCTGGCAAATGTGTCTAACAGCAAATGTAACGCTGCCATTAACAACGCTGAGAATGTTTGGCCCCAATGTACCCCTCCCTCCCCACCAACCCCCTTAGACGCAGCCTCTGTTGCACCCCTCCTCCATTTTTTACTCGGGCAAGTTCTGTCGATGACAAAGTTTAGCCGATGAACTGTGAAATGCATTTGCCCGTTCTCAAACGACGACCACATAAACATGTCAAATGGAGAAGGGGGTAGGCGTGGGGTGTGTGTGTGTGTGGCGGGTAGTTGTGGGGGGAAGGAGAGTAGGCAAGATGAAATATATTGAGTTGCCCGCAGAAAGCAAAGCGTCGCATCGCTTTCGATAAAGATCTTGTTCAGTGAGTTGATTTTCGAATTAAGTCCGAGATTTGTATGGTTGGCACTTGCAACAGACGGACTGACTGACTGATTGACTGAGTGACTGACTGATTGACTGACTGATTGACTGACTGATTGAATGAATGTTTCAGTGCATTGCAGAAGAGTTCGCATTTGGCATTTGTTTATACTTATTAAGCAGCTTTCGCAGCCGAAACAAGCACAGATACAAAGTCTTATCTTGGCCAAGTCTTTGGCAAACAGCGATCGTTGCTCGTTTCCTCCTCTTCTTTATTGTTATTGTTATTATTATTATTATATTTGTTTGTTTTTTTTGTTTTATATTTTGTTTATCTGTTTACTTCAGCGCGCATCTCGCAACAATTGAGCAAACTTACGGCTGTAACGACTTTCCGTATACGCTTTCTGCGAATGTATGCCTAAAATGAGTCAGCATAAAGAAAAACAGATTCAGCGAAAAAGTAGGTCTACACTCGGAAAAAAAATGTACAAGTTTAGCAAATGGCCTTGAAATGTGAATCTTGCAAATCTTGCTATTATTATTATTATATTATTTAATTATAAATAAAAAATTAATATTTTGTACACCCCATAAGGAGCTCAACATGAAATCGATTCAACTGGCCTCGTCCTTTATCCTTAGCGAGCATATGCCTCGGCTTGGTGAGCTTTTGTAAACACGGAAATTTGATTGTAAACATTTCGATGAAACATTTCCTTTGCCTAATTGCCAGCTGAGCCAACCGTTGTGGGAGGGATTGAAGGGGTTGGCATGTTGTTGTTGTTGTTGTTTGTTTTTTTATTTTAATTTTTGCAAAGCTTTTGCTTGAATTTTCTGGTTTGTGTTGCTGCTGTTGTTGCTGTTGCTGTTGCTGTTGGGTCCTCTTAGTGTTATCGATAAGTGCACTGCTGAGCAGTATTTAAGGGTTGCAAATCACCCAGAAGGGTGCGTTAATGATATGTGCGATTCAGGGGCAAAGTAAGCGTCTCGGACTTGATGGGGGCGAAGTGGAGTTGGCCCATTGAGTTTGTCTACTTAACATGCCTAAACTCAATTAACTGCTTGGTTGGGCATTGCGAAAGTGCAACGCCCACCCTTGCCAGCAGCAGCTCAGCTCAGTGCTCCAAGGGGGGGGTGTGTGTGCGTGCGTGTGTGCGTACTTGCAAGCATGCCTGCCACAAGAGATGCCACACATTTGGCAAAAGCCAGCACAAGTCGCAAGATTATTCGCTCATAAATATTTATGCAAATATCACTTTTGCTTTGTACAGCTATTGAATAATTATTGGATCACTGTCAAAACACAATTTCAAAGTAATCGATTATTATCGATAACCTAAACATGGATTTGATATGGTTGACCTATTTTGCCCAAAATAATATTCTCTTTTCTTTCCTTTTGTGTTGCATGATGAATGCCAATCCTTAAGTAATAACATTTTAAATCTTGCTCTTTTTAGCCATACTATTTGTGTGGACTTCGATAAATATCGAAGCCTATCGATAGATTAGAAGTTTTATTTCGTATCCTACAACAAAAAGCTTGCATGTTGAATGTTAATCCTTAAGCGATATCTTGCCATAGCTTGATATTTCAGCTATACTCTTGCCTAGAATAAATACCAGTTATCCCATATATATATATATGTATATATATATATATATATATACATATATATATATATATAATAATTCGAGGACTTATTTATGCAGAGTTAATAATAGTTTGCAATGCAAATGATGCAATTTGTTAGTTTCAATGAATGTGGCATCTGGCAGCACTGTGCAATCGCTTGCAACCCCCAAACTAGACTAGTTGCAGTTGCAAAGCTGGCATAGATTCGCATGGAGTTCACTCACTGCACTGGGCAGGCGCAGAGAGTGCCAGTGGCTCGGGTGTGTGTTGCCCAGTTACTGTTATCCTTATGCCAAAACGAGAGAGAGTGAGAGAAAGAGCTGAGAGAAAGAGCTGAGAGAGAGAGCTGAGAGAGAGAGAGAGAGAGAGCGAGAGAGAGAGCGAGCTGAAGTGGCCCATTAAAGTTTCGTGGGTTGTTCTTTTTTTCTCTTTCTCTTTCTCTTTTTTTTTTTGTTTTTTTTTTTTTTAATTTTTGGGCATGTTTTGCTTAGATCCGTGCGCCGCTCTGTTCAGCTCCGTGGCTCGAATCGTGCTGAGGCTAAAACAACAAAAAAAAGAAAAAAGAAGAAAGATGATAAAATAGATATAGTTAAATATATATATACAAATAAAATAGGAAGAAAACAATAAAGTGTGTTCAATCAACTCGGGGATTTTCGTGTTTTATAAACAAATCGATTTAGGCTTAGCATCTCAACTCGACAACAATCAGCTTCAACTTGTGGCAAATTCTTGGAGCCCCATCAGATACAACAGTTACAACAGATACACAACAACAACACACACACAAAAAACACGCACACCAAGCAAAGAATAAAACGCCAAAGGCGCAACACAAATCAACACAACAGCCGTCATGTGTAAGTAGAGATGCAGGTGCATATATATCTATATCTATATATATACACATATGTAGATATATATAAATGTGTGTGTGTGTGTGTACTTGTGTGTGAAGCAGCTTGCTTGTTGGCACTTGAGCTAAACGGGCCCAGCAATTTGTTTGTTTTACGCTAATGGGCAAATGGAGCTGCTGCTGCTGCAACCACCCCACGCCCCACCCCTTTTGCCCCCGTCCAACCCAACTGTAACCAGTGCAAGGCACTCAATTGAAGCTGCTAATGTGACGCTAATGTTTCTCGCATTGTTTCTTTTGTTGCACAGCGAAGACACCGTCATTTGACAAGGATCGGGATTACATTGGGTTTGCCACGTTGCCGGAGCAGGTGCATCGGAAGTCGGTGAAGCGCGGCTTCGAGTTCACGCTGATGGTTGTCGGTGAATCGGGTCTGGGCAAATCGACGCTGATCAACAGCCTATTCCTGGGCGATCTATACAAGAATCGGCAGGTGCCCAATGTAGAGGAGCGCATCGAGAAGACAACGCGCGTCGAAAAGAAGACAATGGACATTGAGGAGCGGGGTGTACGGCTGCGTCTAACCGTTGTCGATACGCCCGGCTTCGGGGATGCCGTCAACTGTGAGGACAGCTGGCGTGTGTGCACACAATATATTGACGAACAGTTCCGACAGTATTTCACCGATGAGAGCGGACTGAATCGGCGCAATATACAGGACAATCGTGTCCACTGCTGTCTGTACTTTGTGCCGCCCTGGGGTCACAGGTGAGTCAAAGCTAAAGCTAAAACTAAAACCGAATCCTTATCCAATTGCATTTGCATTGACAGCCTGCGGCAGATGGATTTGGATTTGATACGGCGATTGCATCGCAAGGTGAACATTGTGCTGGTCATTGGGAAGGCGGACTGCCTGAACAAGCAGGAGGTGCGCAAGCTGAAGGAGCGCATTCTCCAGGACCTCGAGGACAATCACATACAGCTGTATCAGTTTCCCGAATGTGACTCGGACGAGGATGATGATTTCAAGCAGCAGGATCGCGAACTGAAAGCATCCATACCGTTTGCCGTTGTTGGCAGCAACACCATACTCGAGGTAGCCGGCAAGAAGGTGCGTGGCCGTCAATATCCCTGGGGCGTTGTCAATGTGGAGGATGCCGAGCACAGTGATTTCATCAAGCTGCGCACCTTTTTGATATCGACCCACATGCAGGACCTAAAGGACACCACACAGGTCACAATTCCCACCCTCTCTCTCCCTATCTCTCTTTCTCTGTTATTTGTATATACTCATATTTTGTTTCGGTCACAGGATGTGCACTACGAGAACTTTCGGGCGCAGTGCATCTCACAGATATCGCAGCATGCGTTGCGTGAACGCGGCAAATTGAAGCGCGACTCGATTAGCTCAACGAACGGTTTCGATGCGGCCATTTCGGAAACGGATCGCCTGCTCTTGCAGAAGGACGAGGAGATCCGGCGCATGCAGGACATGCTCACCCAAATGCAGGAGAAGCTCAAGCAGACGCATCTCATGGAGATGAAGAAGAACGACAGCGTCATCGATGTCTAAATGGCGCCGGCGACTCTCTCTCTCTCTTTACCCAGTCGCGTGTTCAATTTTACACCTTGATAGACATTATAGTTATAACCATATACATATATATAGTTATATATATATATATATATATAAACATATATAATAATTATATAGACAGACACACCCACACACACACACACACACAGACACACATACACAAACACGCAAAAGCAAACAACAACCAAAAAGTTATGTTTTTTTTTTTTAATATAGCACATTTACCAGTTAACCGAATTTGGTTCTCTTAAGCTTTTCCTAGTTGCAAAACTAATCCAGATCGAAAAACAACAACAAAATTAATAACAATAAGCGAACAACGAGCGATATTAGAGAATTTTTCAGCCAATTAAATGATATTTGTACACAACAAAACAAACAAACAACAAAAAACGCACACAATTTGTAAAAGCAACTCTTAACTGAGAATTGACCAAATTGTTTTTCAATTCGTCTAGAATTTAGCCGCAAAAAACAAAAAAGGAAAACCAAAATTAAAAAAGATAATCGAACAATATGCATATAACCCAATAAAGAAGGCCTCTAAAAATAGGTCCGAGACGAATTCAACTCATTTCAACTTGACGAGTTTGCAATTTATATTATATAGTCACATATATATATATATATGCCACAGGAAAGCATCTTCCAATCCATGCACTGAGCAAAATGATGTGCTTATCTATTCATAATGAAAATATATGCTTATTATATTGAATATATTTGAAATTGAAAATCAGTTGAGTTATGAGCGACTCCATATATATATACCCTTGTAGAGGGTGGTACTCATTTTCGATCGACTTTTTGATGTGTTAAGTATTTAAGTTAATTATAGCAAAAAGTATACTTGCAAAGTTTCCAGTTATCAGCTATATTAAATGCCACTCCTTGACTAACTGTGCCGATTTCACTCTCCGATTTATATCAGCAAATAACAAATCTATTATTGCAATTTTCTTATCATCGTCACTTTGGCAGCAATCTACATAGATACAGATACCCCCTACCGGAACCGAAACCGAAACCGAAAGCCACTCAAGTCCAGCCAGTCAAGCGGAGCCACCGAGTGGAGGCAGCAGCAAAGAACAACCACTTCCAATTGGAAAGCAGTCGAAATTGCCACATTGTTTCCACCAAGGTCAACTGAAGGAGTGACGCTCTTAATTACAGAGAGATTAGCATGGCCGGACGGGGTGGACGCACTACGTCTCCCGTGGGTGGTTGGAATAGGGTTGAGGATGGCGAGCAGGCCGAGGAGGCTGTCTGGCCAGCGATGGTAGTCAATGTCACGTTTCATTATGATGACGTTGCGGCCTTAGATGATAAGCAGATGCCTGCACACATGCAACAACAGCTCCTTGGCTGCTTGGCTGCCTGGTTGCTTGGCTGCTTGCTTCACCCCGTCATGCTTGGGGCGCTTCTTCTTGTTTGTCTTCTCTGTCCTTGAATGGCAGTTACTTATTTCTCGAACGCTTTTGTTACATTTGATTGTCGCAAACGAAGTGGAAAAGTAAATGTTGCACACACACACACACCCACACACACTATTTACTTACTCCTTACGCCAACTGGCTGACTGACTGACTAGCTGGAGCAAGGACTGGATAGAGTAAGGAATCCTTTTTTACTTGATCGCTTCTATGCGCTTTGGCCATTTCACTCTTTAATTGCCTTTCATTCTGCTTTATTTCTGTCCAGTGTAGTTGTGGAGCCGGTGAAGCAACAGCGCAATAATCCGCCGCAGGCAGCAGTGGCAGCTAGTTCAAGAGTCTAGTGGAGAAATGCGAGGAGAAATCAACAGCAGGCACTACCAACGCCACCACCACAACAGTCACGCCAGCCACTGTAGCAGGGGCAGCAGGAGGATCAGCAGCAGCAGGTGCAGCAGTAGCTGTCCCAACAGTGGCCACCACCACCACATCCAGTGTTGGCAGAACATCGTTTTCCACATCGGCAGCAGCAGCAACAGCTGCGACAACAGTAACATCAGCAAGAACAGTCAGCGCCAAGGATGCAAGAGATGCCGAGGTCGATGTACCATTGGCTAAGATCAAGGCGGCGGCGGACGAGGATGATGATTTTAAGCAGCAGGATCGTGAACTGAAAGCATCCATATCGTGGCCCATTGTTGGCAGCTGCGCACCTTTTTGATATCGACCCACATGCAGGACCTAAAGGACACCATACAGGTCACAATTCCCTACCTCTCTCTCTCTTTCTCTCTCTGTTACTTGTGTATACTCATATTTTGTTTCGGTCACAGGATGTGCACTACGAGAACTTTCGGGTGCAGTGCATCTCACAGCATGCGATTAGCTCGATTAGTTCGATGCGGGCATTTCGGAGACGGATCGCATGCTCTTGCAGAAGAACGAGGAGATCCGGCGCATGCAGGACATGCTCACCCAAATGCAGGAGAAGCTCAAGCAGACGCATCTCATGGAGATGAAGAAGAACGACAGCGTCATCGATGTCTAAATGGCGCCGGCAACTCTCTCTCTCTCTTTACCCAGTCGCGTGTTCAATTTTACACCTTGATAGACATTATAGTTATAACCATATACATATAACTAAATATATATATATAATAGTTATATAGACAGACACACACACACACACGCTACAGCAAACAACAACCAAAAAGTTATAAATAATAATCAGTAAATTCTGGAGAAATCTGGTTTTATTAATGTTTCCCGACGAATGCACATTCTGGGCATACTTAAACGAAATGAAGTAAACAGATTGCACAAAAAGCAAAAAAGTCTTAAGTAAAATATTTATTACATTTAAATAATCAACCAAAATCTAGTGCTTACAGTAATATTAGAAATAAACACATGTAATTCGCAATTGCAGAAAGACTTTAATAATTAAAAACTTCGAGACTATTTATAGAAAGCTGCATTTGGCTGCAATTTTCATTTATTTACTTTTTTGTCAATGTTATTTCCTTTTGTTGTTTTTTTTTACCTCAGCCTCCGACAGCAGATGCTTAGCTCTGCGCTGAAAACAGGAATTGATGGCGGAATTATATTGAAAATGTTGTTCGATTGTCGCCCAGAGTAAGAGCCGTTGTTAGAAACTGCATCGATCGATCACAATCGGAAGCTTGATATATGTAAGCGATATGAATGAGTTATGAACACGAAATAATGTAAAGACTCAACGCTTACGACCATCAAGCAGGCCTCTAAATATATAATTTGTTATAAATTCAAAATTACCGGTAAAGTGCTTTCTGAAATTGTCGAGCACTGATTTCAAACAAGGGTTCAGTTCACGTACGAACTAGTAGTTTGATACACATATGAATGAACTGCCGGAGGCTGACAAGAAATATTGTTATTTAAATCATTTTTAAATTCACGCCTCATTGTCTTAAAGAATGTTTCAACGAAATGTTATATTGAAAAGCAGGATGGATATATGCGCTAAGAATGTTTTATGAGATATTATTGAAATTCATTATCATATGTAAAAAGCTAATGTAAAAAAAAAATCACGTCAATACATTTACATTTATTTACATTTTTACACAGCTGATTTAACATTCATCACAAAATGTTAATTTGAGTTCTGGACTATGAAACAACAGCTGGATCCGAAGAAAATATGATATTAACCTGTCAATATCAGAAAAGAGTCAGTTCGCTAGAGCTCTAATTGTTAATCAGAGGAGCGTGGTGAACACAACGCAAGCCTATAAAAAATACCGCATGCTTTTAATATAATAATAATAAAAATACCAAAAAACAACTAAGCTACAGTGCGCGGTCAATTTGATACAATTTACATGAAAACGTACAAGAAAATAAATTTACTTGTTCGCTTATGACGAAATATCTCGTATGGATAGTCATTCACAAGCATTTGATTAGATTTAATTTAAAATTAAATCAATTAAACAATTAATAATAATGTCTCATTGTAGCATTGTCCATTGGCGTATCCGTCCAGTGGCAAAATACCGAAATACCAACATAAAAAATACTGAAATGAACATATACTGTGTATATGTATGTATGTATGTGGCTACTCTAACAGCAAGTTAGCCAGCCAGCGAGCAAGCAGTGAGAGTGAGCGAGGAGACGACGAAGACGGCTCGTCAAGAGTTACGCACTGAGTATGTGCTGGCGGCGGATAACGGCGAACGGACCCTAAAAACAACAGTGTGCGTGTGCGTGTGTGTGTTTTGCTCTTTATTTTCATTTGTAACATCAAATATATTGGTTAATTCATAATTATCTTGTGAGAATCACAAACTGCAAACAACGACTGCAGTCTTTCGTGTGAGTGCGATTCCTTCCCAAATGTAATCACATTAGGTGTGAAAATGTCGAACTGAACTGAACTGAAATATCAGCCAGCAAGCCAAAGCAACAGCACTAAATTTGCATGCATCCAACTCTGTCTCATATCCATTTGGGAGGAGAAGCATTGAAAAATTTAAGCAGAAAATCAAAATCGACAATTATAAGTAATTACAACTACAACTATGTATAACTGTTAAAGTAGCAGCAGCAGCAGAGCAGCGACAGAGCAGCAACCACGGTCGTTTAGCAGCCAGCAGCACCAAGAAGACGACGACGAAGAGCAAGACGACAAGTAAAACAACAATAAAGCTGGCCATATTCATAAAAAAAAAACTATATACATATATTGGGAAAAAAAACAGCATGTTGTGAGCTAATCAGAATCAGTGGAAGCCAAGCAGAGGTTTTCTTTTTCAAGTAATATTATTGGTGAATGGTAATGTTATTATCAATGAATGTTAACAAATAAGTGGAAATATTGCAATTGAAATTATATGTTATATTTATAAAAATACGCCAAGCCAAAGCGACGCAGTCGTCGCAGTCGACGTCGTCTCGTGGTGTCAACGTCAACTCCAACTGCGCCGCTTGTTTGTGGGTGTGTGCGTAAGTGTGTGTGTCTGTGTGTGTGTGGGGCCAGCGAAGGTGGACTGCTGTTCTGTTAAAAAGACGACTCCTGCCGGCAGTACCGTTATTGTTGCACTTCGTCTAAAACTATGCGCTCGTCGTGTTTTGTTAATTCATGTCGAAGCACGCACGATGTGCACGTGACACGACTTATAGAAAATAGTGACACAAATCAAATGATTTATATTGAGGACAAATTTGCCTTAGAATTTCCAACAGGTTTAATCAAGCAAGTCATAGCCTATCGGAAAAATAAGCAGTAAATAATGACAGACTATGTGGAGCTGTTAAATAGAATGTCGAGCACATTTAACAGCGATTGCGCCACCAGCACCGCCGAGGGCGGCACTCTGCTCAATATGGATCTGGCCGAGGATAAAACTGTCAAATGGCGCAATTTGGCTAACAATCAGTTCGCCTGCAAGGATAAGGATAAAAAGCAATGCACCCACGAAACGCAACAGAAGCAACAGGATGAGCAACAGCAGCAGCCGATTCTTGTCGCTGCTTGTGGCGTCAAATGCGAAACGGAAGCTGAAACGGTTTCCGAGCAGAAGCTGCAGCCTCAAGGCCAAAGTCAAAGTCGTGACAACAACAGCAATAACAGCAACAGCGATGCTGACGGCGATGCAGAAATATTACAAACACCGGGAGCAGAAAAAACGCAAGCAGCGACGTCCAGCGCTGCTGCGACAGTAGCCAACAATGGGAACGACGATGACGTTGACGTTTCTGAGCGCGCAGTGGAAGCAGCAGCAGAATCAGCAACGGCAACAAAAGCAACTGTTGATGAAGAGAGAGAAGAAAATGCTGAAACAGCAGCAGCAGCAGTCAAATTGGAGCAGGATGCATGCAAAACTGCAGAAATAGCAGCTGGCGACGAGCTTCCAACGCCATCGTCTGTGCAAATTTCAACAGCAGCTGCGACAGGTGCAGCACCAATAACAGCAACAACAACAACAACAACAGTGGAAGGCATTAAGACTGAAAGAGTGATGGAAACGGCAAGCGCAACCCCCAAAGAGGAGTTGGACGAAGAGCAGCAGTCGAAGCCGCAGGAGCTAACGCCGACTGCGCAGTGCGAGCAAAAGGCAAGCACAGAAGTGGTGACAGATGCAGCGACAGTGACAGAGGCAGCGACAAAGGCGGCAACAGAGACAGCGGCGGAATCAACACAAGAAGCCGAGGTCACATCGGTTTCAGTCGCAGCATCAACATCGGCATCAGCATCGGCATCGGGAACGGCATCCCCAGCATCGCCAGTCGCTCCACTTGTTGTCAACTCTCCTGCTAATAGCAGCAGCAGCGACGCTGACGCTGACGCAACAGATTCGACATCGATGAATGCTCCGACAAGCAGCGATGATGTCGCAGCGTCAATAGCAGCAACAACAACAGCACAAGTGAGTGCTGATAAAAACGTAAGTGTATTCGTAAGTATGTGTGTGAGTGTACGTGAGTAAGTTTGCGCGTGTGCTTTTTGCATGCATGCGTATGTGTGTGCCCATGTGTGCGTGTGTGTGTGTATTAGTGTAATTCTCGAATTCGAATTCTTTCAGTGCTTTTAGCTTGCTTGAATTACTTACTGTTGTTGTACTTACAATTAAAATATTGTGCAGCTCTAACAACTAGTTTATCGAAAAGAGATTAATGTACAGAAAGAGTGCGAAATAAGCAAACAAAAAAATGCGAGAAAACACGAGCGAGCCACCGATTCAGAGAGAAAGAGAGCTATAAAATCGTAATTTGCTTCATTAGTCTAAGCAGCAGAGTTGATGAAAAGTATGTTTAAAATATTCGAGGTGATATACACACACACACACACATACATGTATGTGTGTATATGCATACATTTGTGGCAGAAAGTTTGCCCATGGTCTGAAAATTAATGAGAAATGGAAATGGCAACTCAATTATAGCAAATGCTTAAATGCAAAGCGAAAATCAAAGTGTCATGTAATTGTCAATTATTAGGTAGGCTTTACAAGCTTGTAGCTAGCCAGTCACAGCTTAAACTTGCAATCATCCTAATGAGTGGTACTAGTGGTACTCAAGCATTTAATTAAGTTATCTTATTTAACAACAAACGTTTCCCAAGGGAAATGTGAGACATGCCATTTGAACTCTACAGGAGAGGAGAAAACCTAATATCATAATCTATAGATATATATATCTATATATTTTAAGTTATCAATTATGGATCAAGTGATGAATTTCAAATTATAAGTTGGTGGAAATCACTTATTTGATTACGTGCTGAATAAATTCGTATCTAAAATGAGGCAAACTTTCAATTTGCATACTATACATACATATATATATGTATGTAAATATATGTACCTATAATACAGTACACGTTCGCTAAAGTGTACAGCTGTATCTGTATATGGGCACGAGCAAAAGAAATTTATCGTCGTCTTCTTCTTGTGTTCTACTGTTTTTGAACCAGTTTCGTAGCCAGCTTTGAAACTGGTATTTGATATTTGGCTAGTAATCATAAGGCCGACATATTAACACATATTTTCCGATCTAAATTGAATTTGCTATTTTGGGCTTTGAAATGTATTTCAGTACTTAGCATTTTTAAATTATAAACGAATAATAATGCAAATCGTATATTTATCCTCGATTCATTAAATCCAATCCACAAATGTCATTAATCAAGTAATATGTGTCTAGAATTGCATTCAACTTTCAACAAAGGTGAATTCGATATTTTTTTCATAAATTGACATCGATAAGTAAATTATGCAATTATCGATTATCGATTGACTCCTGTACTAGTTGAACTAGATATATATATTTTTTTTTTCTGAAAAATTGAAGTGCTTGAATCGTTTTGCGTACTTTGACAACTAGTTCGGTTTATAAGTTTTTTCTTGATTAATTGGTGTTCACCTTGGCGAGTGTCTACAGTGCTCACATTGACTGTTGCAAGTTGGTTGTTACAAGTGTGGCAGCATCCTGGATATTCCCGGTCATACAGAATGGTATAATTACAACTCTTGCACCCTCTCACTCCTATTTCGCCCGCTCTCTCTCTCACTCTCTCTCTCTCTCTCTTGCCACAATTGTCCTCTGGCCTGTTTACCTTGTCGACTGGCCAAGTGTTTGGGAAGACATGTTGCCAGGGCAACATGCCGAGTGGCCGAGGGAACGAGAGTGGTTAGCTTAGCAGCTCCACATAGATTTGTATTTCAATTGGTTTTAGCCCCGTTTAGACAGACAGACGGACAGATAGGCTGGTCTGTTGTTTATTAACGATAATTTCATATACATTTTGAATGCGATTCACGAATGGACGAAAGGCAAGTTGCATTTTTTTTTTTTTTTGTGGTGGGGTTTGTTGTGCCTGGTTGAATGTTGTAATTGAACTCGACTCTGCCTCTGTCTCTTCATTCGGAAACGGATGTGTGGTTTCCTTGGAATCCATCATCTCGTGTGGATTCACCTGCAGTCCAGACTCTGAAATGAATGACAATTAATTAATCTCTTTATAGCATAATATACGAGTGACTCAATGCTGGTTATTCTTTCGCAGGATCAAAATGGTACCGGTAGCACGCGTCGTTTGCGTCGCACACCCCGCCCCACAGACACGCCCACATTCTGCATGCCGGATGAGCTGACGCTGCTGGATCAGGAGCAGGAGCAAGAGCAGACGGCGGAAGCGAAAGCGGAGGCCATCGAAGAGCAACAAAAAATATCAGTGGAGAACAATGGCGAAACGGCGACCGATGTGAAAAAGGAGCCAGAAAAATCACCGGGCGACATTGAAGCGACCTCAAATGCGTTGCCAACACCAAAACGTGGACGCGGACGCGCCAAGAAGATCAAACCCGATACAACGGATGCTGTCAGTGTGGAAGCAACAGTTGTCGATGCAGCAATGATGCCGCCTGGAGGACAGGAGGAGATGACAACGACGCCGACGCCACAACCAGCCCCAACCGAGCGCAAAGTGGGCCGCAAGCGGAGACTGGCTGAGGAGGAGCTGCAGCAGCAGCAATTGATAACAGAATTGGTTGGTGCTGCAACTGTGGTTGTTAAAACCGAGCATGATGTGGAAGATGCTGCCGCAGCCAGTGCTGCTGCAGCGCCAAGCGGACCAGATGCCAAGCGAATGCGACGCAGCGTGCGTCTGGGCAATCGCCTGGACAACATGCACCACGCTCTCGACGAGATTAAAACGGAGCCACTGCTCTTGGCCAGTGAGCAGGCAGTGACAGCTGCTTCTGCTGATCAATTGGCCGGCGTGGTGGGCGTCATGCTGGATGAGAAGACGCTACCTAAGAAGCGCGGCCGCAAGGCCAAAATAGTGGCGCCGCCAAATCGTACCACCGATGCAAGTGGCCAATCTTTGCCACATTTGCTGGTGGCAGCAACTAGCAATAGTGGCAGCTGTTCACTGGCTCTGGCCAATGGCAATAAGCGCGCTGCAGCAGCGGCTCCATTGTCAATGGAAGCGGCAATCGCTGCATCAACATCGAGCAGCAGGGCTTGGGATCAGTTTCAGTTGCCCAAGCGCTCCAAGCGTCGCATCAAGCCCACAACGAAAATACTCGAGAACGATGAGCTGCGCTGCGAGTTCGAGACGAAGCACATTGAGCGCATGACCCACTGGGAGGCGGCCGAAGGCGATGTCGCCCATTACGAGACACCTTTGCAGCCGGGCAGTGGTGGCGGTGGCGGTTCAAATTCGTCAACGTCCCGGCAGAAGAGTGAGAAATCGGATGGGGGCAGCGTTATGGAGCAGCAGCGGCATCATCCGGTCGGCACCAGTGCCATCAAGAAGCGTCGGTTCTCCAAGTCGCAGCGCAACATTAACAATTCGGTTGCAGCGCTGCTGGCGCAGAGCCAGATGCGTCCCTGTCCCGATCTGGAGCAATTTCTGAGCGAAATCAAGTCGTCCAAACTGTCGACCAGCCATCGTTCGCTCGAGGAGCGCAAAATGAACAAGCGACAGCTGCGCAAACTGGTCAAACAAAAGGCGAGGTATCTCAGGATTTTGGGCCTGGTGCGCAACAACAGCGAGGTGACCAGCGGCAACGATAGCTCCAACACGGACAACGAGGAGTTTGTGCCAACGACGCCCGTTCAAGTGGGCAAGCCCAGCGTCACGTTGCGCCTCCGCAATGCAACCAAGGAGCCGAACAGCAGTCTCTACCAGCAATCAGTCGCTGGCAGTCTCAAGCAACAGCTGGCTCCTCCTCCGCCGACGTCCAAATTGTTGCGTCGCTTTGCCGTTCGCAATAGCAGCGCGGCAACAGCAGCAGCTGTAGCAGCTGCGGCAAAACCAACAGTTGCAACGCTGGAGCATGGACAGCTGCGCACGCTGAATAGCGTCATTCTGTCCACTGCCAGAGATGCCATAGCCAGCACATCTTCAGCCGCTGCTGCGGTAGCTGCTGCTGCTGCATTATCATCGTCATCGTCATCATCTGGGAAATTCATTTGTTTGTGCCAGAAGAGCTCGCAGTATTATGCGAGGAATGGACCGGATACATCCTACTGCTGTGCGATCGATAACATCGATGAGCAGAAGATCGGCTGCTGCAACGAGCTGGCTGCCGATGTGCACAATCTGCTGCGTCCCAGCCAGCGTGTCGGCTACATGATCCTCTGCGATGATCATAAGAAGCGACTCCAGGCACACAACTGTTGCGCCGGCTGCGGCATCTTTTGCACCCAGGTGAGTGAGCTCTGGGCTCTGACCACTCCCCCCAGCTGGGTTAACTAAACAATTTATTGCATTGCAGGGCAAATTTGTACTGTGCAAAAGGCAGCACTTCTTTCATCCGGATTGCGCTCAACGCTTCATACTCAACAGCCCCTATGATGCACAACAGCAGCAACAGGCTGCTGGCAGCAGCAGCAGCGGCAGCAGCTATACCAGTCCAATGCTAGTCCTCAAGTGTCCGCACTGCGGCGTGGACACACCGGAGCGCACCTCAGCGGTGACTATGAAATGCCAAACGTTGCCCGTCTTTCTGCCCGCCCAGAAGACCAAAATGTAAGTGTTTATTTTTATTCCCTTGTTTACTCAGCTGGTGCTTACCTTCTGCTTCTGCTTCTGTTTGTGCTATGCGCGATTGCAGCAAACCTGCCAGGCTGACTACCACGTCGCATCTGACGCATTTTGCCAATGCCGCCGGCAGCGCGAAACCAGCCAGCGGCGGCAGCGGCAACTCCTCGGCCAAGGCGACAACTGCTGGACGTGGCAAGGCGGCTGTCAAATCGATTGGTGGAACACGCCAAGGCGCCAAGGCAGCTGCAGCTACTGCTGCTGCAGCAGCTGCAGCTGGTGGTGGCAATGCCAATGCTGCTCCTGCTGGACAGTCGCCGAACATCATTAACTTTGAGCAACTGATACCGGAGTCCGTGATGAATGTGGTGCTGCGAGATCGGATTGTTTCGTCCAGCGGTCGAGTCACAACCGAATTTAACTCGCGCGACATGTACTACGCCGTGCAGAATGATGATCTGGAGCGTGTCGCCGAGATTCTGGGTAAGTCCAAGCCCAAGCCCAAGCCACATTTAAGCCGCCAAATCTTAAAACTGTCTCTTTTTGTCGCAGCTGCTGACTATGATGTGATGACGCCTATGCGTGAATACCTAAATGGCACCTGCCTGCATCTGGTTGCCCATTCGGGCACCCTGCAAATGGCCTATCTGCTGCTCTGCAAGGGCGCCAGCTCCCAGGACTTTGTCAACATTGTTGATAGTGAATTGCGTACGGCGCTGATGTGCGCTGTCATGAATGAGAAATACGATATGCTTAATCTGTTCATACAATGCGGTGCCGATGTTGCCATCAAGGTGCGTCATTCTCTCCCCACTCGCTCGATTGTAATTGATATGTATTTGCTATTTGCATTTGTACAGGGTCCCGATGGCATGACCAGTCTGCATATTGCCGCTAAACTGGGCAACATCGATGCTGCTCAACTGATTGTGGACAGTTTTCGTGCCTCGCGCAACATTACCAATTTTTTGAGTTTCATTAATGCACAGGATGAGGGCGGCTGGACGTCGATGGTCTGGGCAGCCGAGTTGGGACACACAGATATTGTGAGGTAAGCAAAAAAAAAATATATATATATATATATATAATATATATATACTGGGCAGTAAAATAAGTGTGAACACAACAACTTGGTGGCAAGCCCCATGCAAGACATGCTTTTTTAGTTAGTTTAATGTGGAATTCTTTATATTTTGGTCGACTAATGTTCTTCACTTCACTTTATTTTGCAGCCTGCTACTCAATAATGGCGCCGATCCAAATATATGCGACAATGACAACAACACGGTGCTGCACTGGTCCACGCTGCACAACGACGGACTGGACACGATAACGGTGCTGCTGCAGGCGAGCGCCGATTGCAATGTGCAGAATGTTGAAGGCGATACACCGCTGTAAGTAGTGTAGCCAAAATACTTGAATCTCCATTGAGATGACAGATGAGCAACGTATTTAAATCGATTCCATCGCATCCAATCCATTTAGACACATTGCCTGTCGCCACTCTGTGACGCGCATGTGCATCGCATTGATTGCGAACGGGGCCGATCTGATGATCAAGAATCGGGCGGAGCAGCTGCCCTTCGATTGTATACCCAACGAGGATTCCGAGTGTGGCCGAACCGTCGGCTTCAACATGCAGATGCGCAGCTTCCGGCCATTGGGGCTGCGCACCCGTGTCGTCTGTGCAGATGCGTCAAATGGACGCGAATCACGTCCCATACAGGCGGTGCGCAACGAGCTGACCATGTCGGAGCATGAGGATGAGGCCGATGCGCTAATGTGGCCGGATTTCAAGTACATTACCAAATGCATAATATGGCAGAACTCTGTGCAGATCGATAGTCGCGTCTCACAGATGCGCATCTGCTCGTGCCTGGACAGCTGCAGCAGCGATCAGTGCCAATGCAATGGAGCATCCTCGCAGAACTGGTATACTGCAGAGAGTCGACTCAACTGCGATTTCAACTACGATGATCCGGCGGTGATATTCGAATGCAACGATGTCTGCGGCTGCAATCAGGTTTGACTTCAATTTATTTGCTGCCAATGTTTCAATTTCAATGAATATTTTCTAATCCTTCCTAATCCGCTTCCCGTTCAGCTGTCGTGCAAGAATCGCGTAGTGCAGAATGGCACACGGACACCGCTGCAGATTGTCGAGTGCGAGGAGGCAGCCAAGGGCTGGGGCGTACGTGCGCTGGCCAATGTGCCCAAGGGCACTTTTGTGGCCAGCTATACGGGCGAAATACTCACCGAATTGGAGGCAAATCGACGCACCGACGAGAGCTTCTACTTTGACCTGGAAGATGGGAACTGCATCGATGCCAATTATTATGGCAATATCAGTCGCTTCTTCAATCACTCGTGCGATCCCAATATTCTGCCCGTGCGCGTCTTCTATGAGCATCAGGATTATCGTTTTCCAAAAATAGCATTCTTTGCCTGTCGCGACATTGATGCGGGCGAGGAGATCTGGTAAGATCCCATCCCTCCCCTCATCGCTCTGAGTAGTTCAATTTAATCACCACTTTTTCTCTTTTGCAGCTATGATTATGGGGAAAAGTTTCGGCGCATCGATCAACGTTACAGCGGCGGTGGTTGCAAGTGCCTCACGGCCGCCTGTAAATACGCCCAGCAGTCGCCCAGCTCCAATGCATCGCCAACGGCAACAGTCGTGGAGGAGGAGGAAGAGGATGAGGAGGCGGTGGCAGAGACAGAGAGAGAGACAAAGAGAGAGACAGAGAGAGACACAGAGAGAGACACATAGAGGCACAGAGAGAGAAACAGAGAAGGAGATACAGAGAGATGGAGAGAGCGAGAGAGAGATTAGAGAATAGAGATAGAGATAGCGATAGCGATAGCGAGAGAGAGGTTTGTTCGTTATTGGTCTTCGACTGCCAAATTTTTCATGTTTTTTTTTTATTATTATTATTATCATCATTTTAGTTACCTGTTTCCACATGCAGTTATTTGTATATGGAAATATCAAAATTTTTGTTTTTATTATGCATTTGTTTTTATGAGATAATAATGTGTTTATAATACTTATTTTTTTTAACTTATATATATATATACATATATATGATATATATATATATATATAAACGTTAGGCTGCGTGTCGCATTGTGCAATACAAAATGATTCAAATTATACAGTTACGTATACATACACATACATATATAGCCCACAGATATGGGAAACTACTTATACATATACATGTATATATATACATATATATATCAATTTTTTCTATGTGTCTGTGTATCTGATGCATGTGTGTATAGCTAATAGCTAAACTAAATGTAGCGCAAGCCATACCTATTGATTATATATGTACATACATAACACACGTGTATACTCCACATACATGTATTTCAAATGTATTGCCCATCTATATGCGTTCGAGGTAAAGGCAAACTGAGAATTTGTATCTAGTCATAGGAGATAGTATACATATATATGTATATTTCTGAATACATATAGTCTTGGTATTGTTCATCGTTATCTGCGGCCGAGCATTAACAATAACAATAACCAACAAACAATAGCAACAACAGCACTCACACACACACACACATACACACCCAATCGTGAATTAAACAATAAATGTAACTTGTTTTCGACTAACCTATGTATAATCTATACGAAAAAATATCCACTTTTTTGGCATTTCTAGCAAAATTCGATTTTTTTTGTCAAGCAAAAGATAAATAAATCAAAATTAAAACGATAATGTATGCTTGTGTTAGGTCAAAGTACTGATAGTCGTTAGAACATGTATTTTAGCCATTAATAGATACTCAGACACACACACACACACACACACACGCACGCACGCAGACAGACAGACAGACTCACACATATAGAGCTACAAACTGGTTTTGAAAGCATTATTACTGTGAAGGTGCCGTTGTTGCCTGTTCAACATTCTGCTAAGCTTACTTTTATAGTTTAAACTTTAAACAGCAAAGCGACTCGACTGTAAATGCAAACAGTAACGGTCTCTATGCTACAGTTACAATTACTGTTCTTGCAACAAAAACTGCAACTGCAACGTGCAATCGACCGAATTTAGCTTTGCGCTCGAAAGCCATAAGTGCCTGGACAAGCTTTCAAAGAAACCCCCTCCCTCGCCACACCCCACCCCATCACCAAGCCCGCCCACCCAGCAAACACCATATAAATATACATATTTATATTGTGAGGCTAGGGTCAATATGGCTAGGAAGACAATTGATTGACTGCAAAGGATTTTGAAATGTGACCACTTAAAACAAGCATCATCATACTTAATTTAATTCCCAATCATATCCCTGCGTCTAACGAATCACATCCCGAGCTAGTAAGAAGTTAGTGGTAATTACTTATAAATTCTTACAGAAACAAATATACAGATTTGGATGTTGGTCGAAAACTGCGCTTATGCGAGGCCTTCTAACTTAATTGTGTATTATGTAAATGTTTGTATGTATGTGTATATTAGGAATACGTAAATATAAGTTATCGATGCTGAAAGATTATTCTAATATCAAAATATATGTAAACACAAAACCTACTCACATACATTCAGCCCTTAAAGCAGAATATTTTTACGATATATACACACAGATACACATTTATATATATATATATAGGTTTTGTTTTATATATATACATATATATTTATGAAAGATGTAATATGTAAAAATATATATATATATATATATAATATGTAATATATCTATAAATATATTTTATTGATCTAACTTCAATATGAAGAATTGGAAGAGTTGTAACACGAACATCACCGCATTGAGATTTGCAGTGTTCCTAGAATTCACTTAAACTGTATATAAAATAGATATGTATACAACATTTGTATTAGTGTAAACGTCTAGAATAGACAAGTAACGGAGCATTTATTGCGCTCCCACTTGCACTGGGCTTTGGGGCTGCATTTTCTATACGTCACTTGTGTACCATTTAAGCAACATTTACATATATGTAGAACGGTTTCGAAGCACGACATTATAAAACTAAGTAGTCACCCTCAAGTCTTTATTGTTATCGGTCTGCGATTTTTGTTTTGTTTTTCATTATTATTTTTATTTTTTTGTTTAGGAACAAGTTCACTTTTAAATATATTTCTATTGTTCTTGTAGTTTACCATATTGATTAGTTCAAATTCAAAAACAATAATGTCTAACATAAGTCACCGAGATATTGAATCAAATAAATGGAAATACATACAACTGAAATTAATCTGTTCGCCTACACTTAAAAATTACATTTTAAAACAACTATACATACATATACATGTATATATGTATGTAAATATATGTACCTATAATACAGTACACGTTCGCTAAAGTGTACAGCTGTATCTGTATATGGGCACGAGCAAAAGAAATTTATCGTCGTCTTCTTCTTGTGTTCTACTGTTTTTGAACCAGTTTCGTAGCCAGCTTTGAAACTGGTATTTGATATTTGGCTAGTAATCATAAGGCCGACATATTAACACATATTTTCCGATCTAAATTGAATTTGCTATTTTGGGCTTTGAAATGTATTTCAGTACTTAGCATTTTTAAATTATAAACGAATAATAATGCAAATCGTATATTTATCCTCGATTCATTAAATCCAATCCACAAATGTCATTAATCAAGTAATATGTGTCTAGAATTGCATTCAACTTTCCAAAGGTGAATTCGATATTTTTTTCATAAATTGACATCGATAAGTAAATTATGCAATTATCAATTATCGATTATCGATTGACTCCTGTACTAGTTGAACTAGATATATATATATTTTTTTTTCTGAAAAATTGAAGTGCTTGAATCGTTTTGCGTATTTTGACAACTAGTTCGGTTTATAAGTTTTTTCTTGATTAATTGGTGTTCTCCTTGGCGAGTGTCTACAGTGCTCACATTGACTGTTGCAAGTTGGTTGTTACAAGTGCGGCAGCATCCTGGATATTCCCGGTCATACAGAATGGTATAATTACAACTCTTGCACCCTCTCACTCCTATTTCGCGCTCGCTCTCTCTCTCTCTCTGTTGCCACATTTGTCCCTGGCCTGTTTACCTTGTCAACTGGCCAAGTGTTTGGGAAGACATGTTGCCAGGGCAGTGGTTAGCTTAGCAGCTCCACATAGATTTGTATTTCAATTGGTTTTAGCCCCGTTTAGACAGACAGACGGACAGATTGGCTGGTCTGTTGTTTATTAACGATAATTTCATATACATTTTGAATGCGATTCACGAATGGACGAAAGGCAAGTTGCATTTTTTTTTTTTTTTTGTGGTGGGGTTTGTTGTGCCTGGTTGAATGTTGTAATTGAACTCGACTCTGCCTCTGTCTCCTCATTCGGAAACGGATGTGTGGTTTCCTTGGAATCCATCATCTCGTGTGGATTCACCTGCAGTTCAGACTCTGAAATGAATGACAATTAATTAATCTCTCTATAGCATAATATACGAGTGACTCAATGCTGGACGGCGGAAGCGAAAGCCGCAGCCAGTGCTGCTGCAGCGCCAAGCGGACCAGATGCCAAGCGAATGCGACGCAGCGTGCGTCTGAGCAATCGCCTGGACAACATGCACCACGCTCTCGACGAGATTAAAACGGAGCCACTGCTCTTGGCCAGTGAGCAGGCAGTGACAGCTGCTTCTGCTGATCAATTGGCCGGCGTGGTGGGCGTCATGCTGGATGAGAAGACGCTACCTAAGAAGCGCGGCCGCAAGGCCAAAATAGTGGCGCCGCCAAATCGTACCACCGATGCAAGTGGCCAATCTTTGCCACATTTGCTGGTGGCAGCAACTAGCAATAGTGGCAGCTGTTCACTGGCTCTGGCCAATGGCAATAAGCGCGCTGCAGCAGCGGCTCCATTGTCAATGGAAGCGGCAATCGCTGCATCAACATCGAGCAGCAGGGCTTGGGATCAGTTTCAGTTGCCCAAGCGCTCCAAGCGTCGCATCAAGCCCACAACGAAAATACTCGAGAACGATGAGCTGCGCTGCGAGTTCGAGACGAAGCACATTGAGCGCAGGACCCACTGGGAGGCGGCCGAAGGCGATGTCGCCCATTACGAGACACCTTTGCAGCCGGGCAGTGGTGGCGGTGGCGGTTCAAATTCGTCAACGTCCCGGCAGAAGAGTGAGAAATCGGATGGGGGCAGCGTTATGGAGCAGCAGCGGCATCATCCGGTCGGCACCAGTGCCATCAAGAAGCGTCGGTTCTCCAAGTCGCAGCGCAACATTAACAATTCGGTTGCAGCGCTGCTGGCGCAGAGCCAGATGCGTCCCTGTCCCGATCTGGAGCAATTTCTGAGCGAAATCAAGTCGTCCAAACTGTCGACCAGCCATCGTTCGCTCGAGGAGCGCAAAATGAACAAGCGACAGCTGCGCAAACTGGTCAAACAAAAGGCGAGGTATCTCAGGATTTTGGGCCTGGTGCGCAACAACAGCGAGGTGACCAGCGGCAACGATAGCTCCAACACGGACAACGAGGAGTTTGCGACAACTGCTGGACGTGGCAAGGCGGCTGTCAAATCGATTGGTGGAACACGCCAAGGCGCCGAGGCACTTGCAGCTACTGCTGCTGCTGCTGCAGCTACTGCTGTTGCTGCTGCAGCTACTGCTGCTGCTGCAGCTGGTGGTGGCAATGCCAATGCTGCTCCTGCTGGACAGTCGCCGAACATCATTAACTTTGAGCAACTGATACCGGAGTCCGTGATGAATGTGGTGCTGCGAGATCGGATTGTTTCGTCCAGCGGTCGAGTCACAACCAGATTTAAATCGCGCGACATGTACTACGCCGTGCAGAATGATGATCTGGAGCGTGTCGCCGAGATTCTGGGTAAGTCCAAGCCCAAGCCCAAGCCACATTTAAGCCGCCAAATCTTAAAACTGTCTCTTTTTGTCGCAGCTGCTGACTATGATGTGATGACGCCTATGCGTGAATACCTAAATGGCACCTGCCTGCATCTGGTTGCCCATTCGGGCACCCTGCAAATGGCCTATCTGCTGCTCTGCAAGGGCGCCAGCTCCCAGGACTTTGTCAACATTGTTGATAGTGAATTGCGTACGGCGCTGATGTGCGCTGTCATGAATGAGAAATACGATATGCTTAATCTGTTCATACAATGCGGTGCCGATGTTGCCATCAAGGTGCGTCATTCTCTCCCCACTCGCTCGATTGTAATTGATATGTATTTGCTATTTGCATTTGTACAGGGTCCCGATGGCATGACCAGTCTGCATATTGCCGCTAAACTGGGCAACATCGATGCTGCTCAACTGATAGTGGACAGTTTTCGTGCCTCGCGCAACATTACCAATTTTTTGAGTTTCATTAATGCACAGGATGAGGGCGGCTGGACGTCGATGGTCAGGGCAGCCAAATTGGGACACACAGATATTGTGAGGTAAGCAAAAAAAAAAAATATATATATATATATATAATATAGATATACTGGGCAGTAAAATAAGTGTGAACACAACAACTTGGTGGCAAGCCCCATGCAAGACATGCTTTTTTAGTTAGTTTAATGTGGAATTCTTTATATTTTGGTCGACTAATGTTCTTCACTTCACTTTATTTTGCAGCCTGCTACTCAATAATGGCGCCGATCCAAATATATGCGACAATGACAACAACACGGTGCTGCACTGGTCCACGCTGCACAACGACGGACTGGACACGATAACGGTGCTGCTGCAGGCGAGCGCCGATTGCAATGTGCAGAATGTTGAAGGCGATACACCGCTGTAAGTAGTGTAGCCAAAATACTTGAATCTCCATTGAGATGACAGATGAGCAACGTATTTAAATCGATTCCATCGCATCCAATCCATTTAGACACATTGCCTGTCGCCACTCTGTGACGCGCATGTGCATCGCATTGATTGCGAACGGGGCCGATCTGATGATCAAGAATCGGGCGGAGCAGCTGCCCTTCGATTGTATACCCAACGAGGATTCCGAGTGTGGCCGAACCGTCGGCTTCAACATGCAGATGCGCAGCTTCCGGCCATTGGGGCTGCGCACCCGTGTCGTCTGTGCAGATGCGTCAAATGGACGCGAATCACGTCCCATACAGGCGGTGCGCAACGAGCTGACCATGTCGGAGCATGAGGATGAGGCCGATGCGCTAATGTGGCCGGATTTCAAGTACATTACCAAATGCATAATATGGCAGAACTCTGTGCAGATCGATAGTCGCGTCTCACAGATGCGCATCTGCTCGTGCCTGGACAGCTGCAGCAGCGATCAGTGCCAATGCAATAGAGCATCCTCGCAGAACTGGTATACGGCAGAGAGTCGACTCAACTGCGATTTCAACTACGATGATCCGGCGGTGATATTCGAATGCAACGATGTCTGCGGCTGCAATCAGGTTTGACTTCAATTTATTTGCTGCCAATGTTTCAATTTCAATGAATAATTTCTAATCCTTCCTAATCCGCCTCCCGTTCAGCTGTCGTGCAAGAATCGCGTAGTGCAGAATGGCACACGGACACCGCTGCAGATTGTCGAGTGCGAGGAGGCAGCCAAGGGCTGGGGCGTACGTGCGCTGGCCAATGTGCCCAAGGGCACTTTTGTGGCCAGCTATACGGGCGAAATACTCACCGAATTGGAGGCAAATCGACGCACCGACGAGAGCTTCTACTTTGACCTGGAAGATGGGAACTGCATCGATGCCAATTATTATGGCAATATCAGTCGCTTCTTCAATCACTCGTGCGATCCCAATATTCTGCCCGTGCGCGTCTTCTATGAGCATCAGGATTATCGTTTTCCAAAAATAGCATTCTTTGCCTGTCGCGACATTGATGCGGGCGAGGAGATCTGGTAAGATCCCATCCCTCCCCTCATCGCTCTGAGTAGTTCAATTTAATCACCACTTTTTCTCTTTTGCAGCTATGATTATGGCGAAAAGTTTCGGCGCATCGATCAACGTTACAGCGGCGGTGGTTGCAAGTGCCTCACGGCCGCCTGTAAATACGCCCAGCAGTCGCCCAGCTCCAATGCATCGCCAACGGCAACAGTCGTGGAGGAGGAGGAAGAGGATGAGGAGGCGGTGGCAGAGAGAGATTAGAGAATAGAGATAGAGATAGCGATAGCGATAGCGAGAGAGAGGTTTGTTCGTTATTGGTCTTCGACTGCCAAATTTTTCATGTTTTTTTTTATTATTATTATCATCATTTTAGTTACCTGTTTCCACATGCAGTTATTTGTATATGGAAATATCAAAATTTTTGTTTTTATTATGCATTTGTTTTTATGAGATAATAATGTGTTAATAATACTTATTTTTTTAACTTATATATATATATATATATATAGATTATATCATATATATATATATATATATACGTTAGGCTGCGTGTCGCATTGTGCAATACAAAATGATTCAAATTATACAGTTACGTATACATACACATACATATATAGCCCACAGATATGGGAAACTACTTATACATATACATGTATATATATACATATATATATCATGTATAGCCATACCTATTGATTATATATGTACATACATAACACACGTGTATACTCCACATACATGTATTTCAAATGTATTGCCCATCTATATGCGTTCGAGGTAAAGGCAAACTGAGAATTTGTATCTAGTCATAGGAGATAGTATACATATATATGTATATTTCTGAATACATATAGTCTTGGTATTGTTCATCGTTATCTGCGGCCGAGCATTAACAATAACAATAACCAACAAACAATAGCGACAACAGCACTCACACACACACACACATACACACCCAATCGTGAATTAAACAATAAATGTAACTTGTTTTCGACTAACCTATGTATAATCTACACGAAGAAATATCCACTTTTTTGGCATTTCTAGCAAAATTCGATGTTTTTTGTCAAGCAAAAGATAAATAAATCAAAATTAAAACGATAATGTATGCTTGTGTTAGGTCAAAGTACTGATAGTCGTTAGAACATGTATTTTAGCCATTAATAGATACTCAGACACACACACACACACACACACACACGCACGCAGACAGACAGACAGACTCACACATATAGAGCTACAAACTGGTTTTGAAAGCATTATTACTGTGAAGGTGCCGTTGTTGCCTGTTCAACATTCTGCTAAGCTTACTTTTATAGTTTAAACTTTAAACAGCAAAGCGACTCGACTGTAAATGCAAACAGTAACGGTCTCTATGCTACAGTTACAATTACTGTTCTTGCAACAAAAACTGCAACTGCAACGTGCAATCGACCGAATTTAGCTTTGCGCTCGAAAGCCATAAGTGCCTGGACAAGCTTTCAAAGAAACCCCCTCCCTCGCCACACCCCACCCCATCACCAAGCCCGCCCACCCAGCAAACACCATATAAATATACATATTTATATTGTGAGGCTAGGGTCAATATGGCTAGGAAGACAATTGATTGACTGCAAAGGATTTTGAAATGTGACCACTTAAAACAAGCATCATCATACTTAATTTAATTCCCAATCATATCCCTGCGTCTAACGAATCACATCCCGAGCTAGTAAGAAGTTAGTGGTAATTACTTATAAATTCTTACAGAAACAAATATACAGATTTGGATGTTGGTCGAAAACTGCGCTTATGCGAGGCCTTCTAACTTAAATGTGTATTATGTAAATGTTTGTATGTATGTGTATATTAGGAATACGTAAATATAAGTTATCGATGCTGAAAGATTATTCTAATATCAAAATATATGTAAACACAAAACCTACTCACATACATTCAGCCCTTAAAGCAGAATATTTTTACGATATATACACACAGATACACATTTATATATATATATATAGGTTTTGTTTTATATATATATACATATATATTTATGAAAGATGTAATATGTAAAAATATATATATATATATATATAATATGTAATATATCTATAAATATATTTTATTGATCTAACTTCAATATGAAGAATTGGAAGAGTTGTAACACGAACATCACCGCATTGAGATTTGCAGTGTTCCTAGAATTCACTTAAACTGTATATAAAATAGATATGTATACAACATTTGTATTAGTGTAAACGTCTAGAATAGACAAGTAACGGAGCATTTATTGCGCTCCCACTTGCACTGGGCTTTGGGGCTGCATTTTCTATACGTCACTTGTGTACCATTTAAGCAACATTTACATATATGTAGAACGGTTTCGAAGCACGACATTATAAAACTAAGTAGTCACCCTCAAGTCTTTATTGTTATCGGTCTGCGATTTTTGTTTTGTTTTTCATTATTATTTTTTTTTTTTTTTAGGAACAAGTTCACTTTTAAATATATTTCTATTGTTCTTGTAGTTTACCATATTGATTAGTTGGAATTCAAAAACAATAATGTCTAACATAAGTCACCGAGATATTGAATCAAATAAATGGAAATACATACAACTGAAATTAATCTGTTCGCCTACACTTAAAAATTACATTTTAAAACTGGCATTCAAAATGATGGCGCCATAGATTCCAATGCAACACTGCGTTCAATGTTGTTTGTGATTTATTTTTTGCCATCAGCTGTAGCAACATATATTATTTTAAGGAAATCTGGCCACACAGTGTCGCCAATTGTATGTTTTGTAATTTTGAGGTTGGTTCTGATATATTTGTTTTACAATTCATATTTTGTAACATATTTGAAACTAATTAACAGACAGGTGAACTGCTTAACTAGCTAAGAGTGCCTTGACATCGAGTACGCGTTGGTGCGACTCTTCATGCAACTATAACACGTCAGAGAGAAGTTGCAACAGCATTAGTATCGACATCGACACCGACACCAAAACAAACCACTGCCAGAATGAGTTTTCCTGACAAAGCGGAACGCGCCAAGTGCTGGTCGACACGTGATGAATACTGGAAGTGTCTAGACGACAATGCGCCCAAGCACAGCTCAACGAGCGGTGAAAAGGTTCCAAATGCCTGCCAGAAAATGCGCAAGGCGTTCGAGCAATCGTGTCCCGGTCAGTGGGTAAAACACTTCGACCGCAAGCGCACATACGAACAGTTTAAGGAAAAAATGGCTACCGGCTACGACCCTTTGGAGGCCACCAATGCCCAAAATGCACCCAAATGAGTAGGCGAAGAAGTGACGGTTCACTTTGTTGTTACGCTGTTTCCTTTTTTTTTGTATTGTAGTGTAGTGTAAATAAAACATAAGCATTAGCATTATGACTACGCTAACTGATGTTTATTAATTATATATATTGTATATGTATATATCTATATATATATATTGTATTTGCATTTGCTTACAAATGAAATTTTAAATATGTACGCCAGTGTGTACGCATGCGAGCGTTTTTCATATATAAAATGTATTAAAAATTACCAAAAACGTTTCGCAATGAAATGTCATATTGTACCTACTCCTGCAATTTTTAAATCAAAATTTCTGTTAAAGTGTGCCCAACGTGGTCAAAACCATTGCCTTGCATATTGCAGTTGCGTCCGCCAGTGTATACACATGTAATTAGTTTTCTGGGCTTAAAATGTGCTAAAAGTAGCTTAAAAGTCTAAAAAGCTCGAAAACAGTCAAAACCATCGAACTCTTTTGATTGCTGTGCTCATTATTAAACAAATAATTTTGAAGTGCATAGTGCTGCATGACACTCACATTATATAAATGTCGCCATGAATCCGATAACGTTTGGCGTTTTAACAAGTAAGCGAATAGTGTTGCCTCTGCTGTATATATTTATATTAATTAATTGTTTGATGTTTCAGTCAGTGACAGCTGTTTTAAGAATCCTACCAATGATAGAAGCGGGCCACGTCTGGTGACGCTGATACGCGAATCCTTTGAGAATGCGCAGGTGGTTACCAATGTGCTGCCCGACGAGAGCAATCTCATACAGGGCGGGCTGGGCGAATGGATTGCTCGCGACGATGTGGGCATCATTATAACCACGGGCGGCACTGGCTTTGCGCCGCGTGATGTCACGCCGGAGGCAACAAAGCCGCTGCTCGATAAGGAGTGCAATCAGCTGACCATTTTCATTGCCATGGCCTCACTGCGGTGCACCAAGTACGCGGCATTGTCGCGCGGCCTCTGTGGCATCGCAGGCAACACGCTGGTGCTTAACTTTCCGGGCAGTGAGAAGGCCGTAGCCGAGTGCTTCGAGGCGGTACGTGATTTGTTGCCCCACGCCCTGCATCTAATCCGTGACGATATTGCGCTCGTGCAGCGCACGCACGCTGAAGTCCAGGGCACTGCCGCGTTGCCAAACGTGCTCGAACGAGATCACGTCTGTCCGCACAAAACGGGCGCAGGTGACGATGTGGATCGTAATTCGCCATTTCCCATGCTGCCGGTGCTCCAGGCCCAGGACACCATTCTGAGCGTGGTGCAGCGCGATACCAGTGTGGAGCAACAGCTGCGCACACTTGTGTCGCCGGTCAACATACCCCCATTCCGTGCATCTATTAAGGATGGCTACGCAATGAAGTCCACAGGATTTTCGGGATCCAAACGTGTGCTGGATTGCATCGCCGCTGGCGATAAGGTATGGATTTGCTAGTTGCTATTGCTTTTGTTTATGAAATTGGAGATTTTGATATCTTAACCACTGATGCAGGTTAACCCACATCCACTTAAGGAGGATGAGTGCTTCAAGATCAATACGGGCGCACCGCTGCCGGAGCATGCGGACTGTGTGGTGCAGGTGGAGGATACCAAGGTGTTAATGCGTGACAAATATGGCGAAGAAAGTCTGGTCGATATTCTGGTTGAGCCCAAGGCGGGCCAGGATGTGCGGTGAGTTTCCCTGGTAAACAGATAACAACTGCATTTATATTCATATAGCCATAATCCATCACAGAAATATTGGATACGATTTACGCAAGGGCGATTCAGTGTTTCCCGCTGTCGATTTGTCTCCGGTTGTCATCAAATCTTTGCTGTCCTCCGTTGGCATCCAGCTGCGGCAGCGCAAGCCGAAAGTGGCCATCATCTCAACGGGCAGCGAGCTGCTGGCACCACAACAGCCATCCGCCGCTGGCAAAATCTATGACTCGAATACGACCATGCTGGAGGAGCTGCTGCTCTACTTTGGCTTCGATTGCATGCAGCAGCACGTGCTGGATGACGAGTAGGTCGCTCAGATACGCAACAAAACACAGCTCAGCACAGTACAGCAGAAAACACTAAACGATTTGTTCTGTTTTGCATTTCAGCTTGACTACCATTAAGCAAACCCTGTCCAATCTCTTTGATGCTGTGGACTTTGTCATCTGTAGCGGCGGCGTCTCAATGGGTGACAAGGACTACATCAAGCCAGCGCTGGAGCAGCTCAAATTCCAGCTACATTTCGGACGTGTTAACATGAAACCCGGGTTGGTTATCATTTGCATAAGCCAGACTCAAAAACTTAGTCCCACTTATGATTTTTTTTTTGTAATTTACAGCAAGCCGATGACATTTGCGAGCAGGGAGCAAAAGTACTTCTTTGGCCTGCCCGGTAATCCCGTGTCCGCTTTTGTCACATTCCATCTGTTCGCCATGCCCGCCATACGCTGGGCTGCCGGCTGTGAGCGGGCCAAGTGCATGCCGCCCATTGTAAATGTGAAGGTAAGTCGAAAGTACTCGATTGTGAAATACCAGAGCGTATCTCTGCAGCAAGTACTTCACCTAGATAACCTAATGGTCTACAAATGTGACAGACTGATATTGACAGATTTGAACAATCAATTTTTGTTCTATATATAGGTCAATACATTCTAGAGATATGTCTCACTGTTTGCAAAGATGTTGTTCGTCGCATTTTATTATGAAAGCACTCGAATATTATCTGAATGGAGTTCTCCTTCCAATGCACAGCGATAAAGGGGTACTTTAAAAGATATTTTTGGAATAATAATGCGACACGCATATTCGTTATCGCTGTTGTTAAAAAACTGGAATGTATGCCACCTGTCACCAAGAACGAAATTAACCGGTTTTTAAATATACAAATAATATGTACGGATTTTGAACAGTAATATTGAAATGTCTGAAATGACCAATGCGAGCTAAACAATCGGAGATTATCTCAGACTTTTTCAATAGACTAACCAGACTGCTAACTTACGAATAATTCACATAATTCTGGCTGAAACTCATATTGAATGCTGTGCTGGATTATTAACGCTTTCTGTTAATAATATCAAGATTTGAAGTTAATTTGGTCAAATCACTGTAGATCCATCCAGTTCTGCAACTATATTTGCCAATGCCCGACTTCTATATAAGCCTTCAGTGACTTAGAATAAGAAACGCTTCAAAATTCGATAGGATGGAACTGTTCCATAATTAATTTAGTTAGTTTTAGTCTTTTTCAGCTATTCGGAATTCTAGATCATTATCAATCTTTTTTTGTTGCCATACTTTATTTATCTATCGATTGCAGTTGCTCAACGATGCCATTGATTTGGATCCCCGTCCCGAATACGTTCGCGCCACGGTGAGCAGTATCAAAGGACGGCTGCATGCCTGTGTGATTGGGGATCAGGTAAGCTGATCCAATTCCAATTGCTGTCGATTGTAATCGAGCATTTCCACTTACAGATCAGCAGTCGGCTGCAGAGCATTGTGGGCGCCGATGTCCTCATTCATTTGCCGGGACGCACCGCCAAGAAAACGCAGGCGCGCGCTGGTGATGTTTTCAGTGCCTCCGTGGTGCGCTATGATTTCATCTCAAAGTACGAATAGTACGGCGGAGAGCTACACGAAGTGTCCTTCAAAGCATCACAAATCAGGAGCACAAAACAAAAAAGAATCAAATCATAAATGCGAACACAAAAATTCTTCCAGAATAGCATAAATGTTTTTTTTTAAAAATGTTTATTTTGATATGTTTGTGTATATAGATACATAAAGATATATATGTATGTACATATAAATCGTAACATTATATATATATATATATATATATATGTGTGTATACGCAATCGCTGCGTTTTCTTCAGCAAAATACACCGAACCAGTGTCAACAAATTGTTGTCTACAAATCAAATGCAGCCAATTGTCAACTTGTCCTTGTTAAAAAAAGGGTTACACAAAAAAAAAATGTATAAGTGGTAATAATTAAACATAAACATTGCAAAAGAATGTTGATATCGAAACAGTTAGGCATATATATGCATATGTGTGTATAGCTGATTACAGAAGATAAAGACAAGGATTTTGGGTTATCCGTATGTACAGGAAAAATATATGGTAAAAGGCACGCAATTAGCTCCGATCAAACGCACTGCATCGGATTGCCATTCCCAGGCAGCTGAATGCGGATGATATAAAAATCTCCACTCGACTCGACTCGACTCCCCCTCGTCCTGCTTCAGGCTTAAACGGACTGCGTGGCGGCCTCGCTACTGGGCCGATGTAGGCGCAGCGAGGAGCGGCATGGCAACGTGAATTGATACTTGTTGTGGGAGAGCAGCGTGTAGCGATGCTGGGGCGTAAAGTCCCACAGTGCCCGCTCAATGACCTGCAGTGCACTGGCGCTCAACACATCCGCCGTATATTGGGTTGGTGCGCCCGGGCACTGTGACATGGCTAATAGGGAAGAAACCAAGAGAGATTAGTATGTGCCACAGAGAGGCACAGGAGACTTGGGTTGTGCATACGACACACTTACTTTGAGCAACTGGCGCCTTGTACAACGATTCGACAGTCATGCCGCATGTGTCCAATGCGACAATGCTGACACCATACGGTTGGAGCTCCTTGCGCAGCTCCTCGGCACACTTCTCGACAGCGACACGGGACGCATTGAAGGCGACCAGACCGTCACCACCCATGCTGGCGCCGGCACTGCTGCCGCCCAGATAGAGTAGACGTCCGCGTGTCGGACGCAGCAGGCCCACAAATGCCTTGGCGACACGCAGCGTGCCCAGTATGTTGGTCTTGAGCATGTGCTCCCAGTGTTGCACATCCTGCGATTCAACACGGCCGCGATACACACTGCCGCTGGTATTGATGACGGCGGCGATGCCACGCTCGTTGGCATTCAGATGGGCGCCCATTGCGATCGTTGCCTCGCGCAGCACATCCTCACGCGTCACGTCCAGCCGCATGGGTATGATGGTGCCGCTAATCGGTTCCTCGCTGTACTCGCGTATCTTCATCCAGCCGCACAGCAGTTTGGCTGGCAGCGAATCTCGCGCCTCCTTCATTCCGGCAAAGACGCGACAACCCTTGTTCGCCAGATACGTGCACAGCTGGAGGCCGAGCGCAGTATCGGCGCTGGTTACCAGCACCACACGACTGGGTGGCGACAATTCGGCATTGCAAGCCTGACTCTCCTCGCGCACCTTGCATATCAGATAGATGAGCAGCGCGCCGGCGATCGAGAAGAGCGCCAGCAGCTGGAAGGCCAATACCAACATGGTCATTGGCTCCATTATGTCATCGCTGAAATATACAAAATATAAAGAGCCAAATACGATTTGATCAGTTATAAGTGACAAAAAAAGGGCTAATTTTAGAGTGCCTTTGCACACATCTGAAAAATCAACCCAAAAAATGTATGTCAACATTAGGAATAGAAAATCGCAGGTTTTTTAGAAATATTCAATCTGAACAATAAAGTGAATTATCTTTGGCGAATTTCTAAAATTCAGAGCCCCTGTTTTTTGGCGAGTGTAGTAATGATAAACCCAAGGATGATATTAATATGCGCAGCTGCTGAAGGTTTTCGGTTTGTTGTTTTTTTTTTTTAAGCGGAAGAAAGTGCGTTTTGCGCCGCATTTGGAAAGAGCGGCTGGGGAATAGGGGGTGTGTCAGCTTATCGTCGTTTAGTTGCGTAACGGTGACGTAGGCGGATGTATGCTTTTGAGGAGGTAGACAGCTGGGTAGCCACACCACAGCCACAAATATGGCAATGCCATTTCCGCATGTCAACAAAGTCACAAACAGATACAGATGCAGTTGCAGTTGCAGTTGCAGATACAGATACATATGTATTTATGCTGCCATGCGTTGCAGAGCACACCGGAACATGGAACCAATACAGCAGTTAGATAGTGGAAGAAATGCTGCAACTGCAACTGGCTGGTGGCTGCCACAAGAGATTGACAAGATAGAGGATCGGATTGCATTTCGTTTATGTAGGGTTTGAACAACTTTTACTTTGGGCCTGGCTGAAAGAGGTCGGTCGGTGTGTGTGTGTGTGTGTGTGTGTGTGTGTGTGTGTGTGTGTGTGGATATGTATGCAGTCTTGGCGTCGTCTTCTGGCGCGTGCAGTGAAAACTTGAGAGGCACGTAGACATAATTTATTGCCAAATGCATGAAACTTTGGGGCTGGACACGCACCGCTGGCCACGTGCAGAGGCCCAAACGTGGTGCAGAGCCCCAAATGATCGGTGCCGGGCTCTAGTCAATGGCTCGGTTCGTATATGGTCTGTGGGTTTTGTGTTAAAAGTGAAGACTCTTTCGATTTCCGAGAGCGACAGGGGGAGAGAGTGAGGGAGACCATGACGGACTATGACCATGTCTGAGGGAGCGACGCTACCAACTGCTCGTAAATTGTAAAAATTTGAAGAAAAACGCGCAATAATTAAGCGAATCAAATGTAAAGCAACTGAATAAAAGCGATGCGATGAAAACACATTTAAAAAATTAAAAGTAAAGCAACAACAACAAAAGGCAAAAGTCGTCTCGATTTTTCTTCTTCTTCTTCTATTTTTCTTTTTTTAAATGGAACTGAATGCGTTTTGTTATTGTTATTGTTATTGTTATTGTTGGTGCTGGTGTTGGTGTTGCTCTTGTTGCACATAGCAAAGCGCATAATTAAAGTGAAAATGCGCCAAATTGGTGTATATAGAGATATGTGTAGCATTTATAGATATAGATAGACATACAGATAAAGCCACTTAGTTACCAGGTATTTTGCTGCCACTTTGCCACGCATATTAACGCATTGCCAGGAAATTATATGTTATTATTTTATTTGTTTTATTGCGAATAATTCGAATAATTCGATGCCACATAAACACGACTCGAGCTGTTGCACAATGCATACATACATGAGTTTACTTAAAGTTTACTCGTTCGGTAACAACATTCTTTAATTTCAACTATTTGAATCGGGAATCGAATTTGTTGTTGTTAGTCAGTTACATCTTAAGCTACAGCTTAAATCTGTTTGTTTTAGCTGATCTATCTATATAGACATATATATATATAAAGGTATACTTGCAGGTAAAAAACTACTTAAGATCAAGAATTATCCCTTGGTTCAAGAGCAAACATTTCAAAAGCAGCCAAAATCTGAAGCTAAGAATATATTTTTAGGTTAAGTCAGTTTATTTTGGAGTCAAGTTTGTTGTCTTTCTACATCTTATTTAGCATATTGTCTTGCCAGTTCTCATCTTCATAATCTTCAGTTGAATTCAGTTTGTCTCTTCAAATTTACATTTTCATTCTTAAATGAACAATTTTTGTCTTTTTTCAACTTGTTGATTTCATTCTTGCTCAATGTTTTTTTTATCTCTTTTACTACTCATTTTTATTCCCAATTCCTTCATTCTTAAATATTAAAATTCATTCTTGATTTCAAATTGTAGATCTTAGCTCGAGCCAAAAATGCTGCATATCATTTTTGCAGTTCTAGATTTGTATGAAGATGATTTCAATAATTTTGGCGAACTTTAGTTTGTACATGTATGTAGCTTGTGTGTGTATTCGATTTATATGTGTAATCTGTGAGTTGTTGTTTATGCTTTTATTTAAAAAACTGAATGTTGCTTTCAATTGTAAACAGGTTTGCAAAAAAAAACAAAAAAACTGAAATGGGATTTAAATCTTTTGGCTGGCAATGTTGCTAAGAGCACGGATCTTGTCTTGTGTCTGTGGTTCAACTGTTTGAGTGTGTATCCAAATGTATACCGCTCCACCAGTTTTGTGGCACTTGCAACTGACCCAGTTCTGTGGCCAATTCCGATAGCAACTTTAAGCCAAACGGTCATTAACATAACGTGGCCCATTGCATAAGATGGCAACACACGACGAATGCGTCGTGTTGCATCAACATCATTAGTTCTTGCCAGTTGCCTGTCAGTTGTCAGCTTGTTGTTGGTTGTCGGTTGTTGTGTGTCAGTCATGTCAATTGCGGCTTGTTCTAAGTAGCTAGAAACGGTTCACGTTTGGCGTCAAGTTGACCATGTTGTTAATTAAGTTGCCGCTGCAATTGGTAACAAACAACAAACAACAAGTAACAAGCAATAAGCAGCAAGCAACGGCCAACGAGCAACAATTAACCATTGACAATTAAGTGATTCAATTATGTGAAATATGTAGTTGGTTCATTGAACTTGAGACTCAGCCAACTGACTGTGTCAGTGATGGCCAATTAAAATCTCTGCTGCAGCTACATAAATGTATATATATATAAATGAATATAAATGAATATACATATATATATATGAATATAATTGCCATGAATGGAATGCCTAAGATAAGAAAGAGTCAAGTCAGAGCTTAAAGATATGTGCTCGTTAAATGGTTAACGTGCTCGAACTGAGGCAATATGTCGCTTATCGCAGCTTAAACAATCAGTCAGCTAAATGGCTATTCAGTTATTCAGTTATAAAGTTATTCATTGTATGAGTCAACTTATTTGATATTATGTATAAGCTCAATTAGTCAACAGCCGGTGAATTATGCACAAGTTCTTGTGGCTTAATCAAAGTCACCCCTTCTTTCACATTGTAGCCAAATTGACTGAATTGGTTAAAAGGTTAGGTGTGGCTAAAAGTTTCTAATTGCCATAGTTGTTGGATAACTAAAGAAAACGTATTGCGATTGAAAACTATTTTATATATATTTAATATAGTTAATTTTCTTAACTGGCACATAAGTGCCTAGCATTTCTAACGGTTCTAACGGTTAATCATTTCCTTTGAGGTTTTGTTTGTGCCTTGTAAAAAGCAGTTTAACAAGCTAGTTTAACAATTGTTTGTTGAGTTTGTTTTTCTTTTTTGTTTTTTTTAGAGATATTCATAACAATAAATTGAAATAACTCAAACGGTCGAAACAATTGTTGAGCTGTGTTTTTATTTTCAGTTTTCTTATGCAAATCTTTACAAAAAATCAAAACTAATTGTTGTGTTTGGGATGGCAGGAAAAAGATTTGTGATTAGTTTTGAACAGATCAGTAATCTATCGACAAGATGAGGGGGGATGGAGGCGGTAGGGGCAGTTGGGAACAGAGACATAGATAGAGACAGAGACAGGCTTAAAAGTTGTTAGTGCCTGCGGCAAGGGAAGCGAAAGGCATAAATAAATACGCTTAGAAAGACATAAAAACAATGAAAAACAACAGATACGGATAGAGATATAGACAGAGATAGACATACAGATAGAGATAGAGATAGAGTTAGAGAGCTAAAGATTGAGATACACACTAGTATCTGACATAGCCATCTTTACTCTTGAGTTTTTGTTTGTTTGTTAGCCACAAATTAGCAACTTTTGCACAGAATTCAAGATGAAGTACAAAGTTACAGATACAGATACAGATACAGATACACATACAGCAACAGCAACAGACTGTGCTTCAGATACGAATACGATGAATACACCCGGAGATGCCGAGTCAAGTGCACGCTGAGTTGACTCTTTGTTGTGCCAGTTCAAGTATAGCTTTTAATCACTTCAAACCCAGCTAATTTTTTACACACACACACACACACATCGAGAGCGTCTGCCTCATTAAAAGATACAAAAAGTATCTGCGCAGCTAGGCACAGCAGTGTCGGGGAAAGGCGGATAGATGCTTAATTAAGTCTACCTTGTATGTCTACCTTATATATAGGTAAATGCGCATGTCCATGCCTACATACATGTATGTCGCTAACGATCTGATGTTATTGCAAAAAGAGACACTTCTCTCTCGATCTCGATCTCTCTAAGGAGGTGTATATTTGGCAGTTAATATAGAGTATATAATCTGTAAAGTAATTGCTGAAAGTGAATAACAATTAAATTTAACATTTCACTGACTATCTTTTTCCATCTCTCTCTTTTTGGCAGATGGTAATTTGTATTTACATACAAATATTTATATCATATATATTATATATAATGGGAGAGATATCTTTTTATCTGTAGCTCACAATCTTGCCAAGTTTGCGTTGGTCTGCTTCAAAGGCTTGTAACTTTGTATGTATATATATAATATATATATTTATATATATATATATATCTGCCAGCGGGCTGACAACTTTTGTATCTCTAATAAGTTGAAGAAACGTTTATTGTTTTTTTGGTATGTTTGTCGTCGTGTCAAAATCGTGTATTACTCACGATGTCTACCAATGTCGATTTGTATGTATACTGTTTGTTTGTTTCTTTGCTTTTTATGGCTTCATGGCAGCCATGTTGTGCAGGGTGTGTGATACACACACACACACACACACACTGAGGCAGGTGTCCGCATACGTATAAAATATGTTAATTACGACATTTGCTGATTTGTTGTGGCTATTTTATTTGCTGTTGCTGTTGCTAATATTGCTGTTGTTGTTTTCTTGTTTAATTCAACCTAAATATGTCAGCATTGTCTCGCATTTGTAGCCTTATGCATATATCCATAAGCATACCTAATGCTAGATGCGATGTTTGTTAATGATTTGATATATTGCGTATACGCCGAGTAGGATTGCATATCATCACACTAATGCTTTCAGACAGGCGTTTAATTAGCTTTTCTCCCAGCACACTCTTTAATCGATGATCCGACACTGATGATAGATTAAACTCTCATTATGCAGCCAGCAAGCACAGTTAAAATCTTCGAGAGAGTTGTTTGCCTCAAGTGTTGCCTCAAGTGTTGCCACAAGTGGCGGTTGAAGTTGAAGTGCGTCATTTGACAGCCATGTTACAACTCACAAAAAATACACTGTAATTGAAATGGCAGATAGCTGGGAAAGACTTGGTGTTAACCTGGCATTCACATCGCGCCAGATATGTATTCCAATGTAAAAGCACCAAAGATATATCAATAAATATATCGAGACAAATATCTACACAAGCAGGCGAGTGCATTAAGCAAACTCAGATGAAACTTCTCTGTTGATTAATCGCTTATTTGTTACAGCATCATGTTTTGTGGTGAGATCAGACTTATATAAGCTTCGCAGATGCAAGCAGAAGTATCTACATGAAGTTTCATTAACCTGGCCAAAGCAAAAACGAACACACTAATAAACTAAATCAAAATCGTATTTCTGCATTTCTTTTGCAATTACTCCTCTGAGGCCCAATTACGGGCAAGCCAATTCAAAATTCCATTGAATTATGGGGTAAATAGCGAAAATTGTTCGTTAAGTGTGCAAAAATATAAACAAAAACAATTGGTGGAAAGTGAAAAATCAACACTCGCCGAACCGCAGCGTAAATTGCAATTGCATATTGCATATGAATATGTGTGTGTGCATGTGCATGTGTGTGCGTGTGCATGTGCATGTGCATTTGCGTGTGCATGTGCATGTGCTTGTGCTTGTGTGTATGTGTGCATGGTTTTTCGAGTTCGAATTGCAACTGGGCCTGGCTTTGCGTATTGGCGGCCCGCACGAATTCGGCTAATTGCCGTAATTAAAGAATCGATGAAAAAAAGAGCGAAACGAAAGAGGAAAAAAGTATTATGACCGCAACAAGCAAAACGAAGCCGAGACGAGAAACGAGAAACGTGAAATACGAAACTCAAGCAGCCCAATTAATTTGCACCTCAACTTCTCCCAGCAAAACAATAATAAAAACTAGAATGCTCGGAGCAAATAAACTGGACGTTACTCTGTACTACTCAACAATGTTAGAGTGAGGACTAAGTGAGCCAGAAGAAGGGAAGTCGAAAATAATTTAGACTTCATTAGTAAGGAAAGCTCCAAAAGGAGATATCCTGAGCCCAGCTTTTAAACACCGTTTTTGGTTAGTTTCTTATCTTATTTCTTATTATATACCAAGGCTATATATTTATAATTGCTTTCGATTTGTATGTATGATTGTATGTCTCACGCATACATGATATTCAACAATTGAGATCAGACAGTTCATGAATGTATATACGTTAGGGTATGAAACCAACAATTAAAAATAAAGTATATATTCTTGTTAACATAAAATCTTAAAATTTGTAGAATATAAGCAACCTTGCATTAATACTTCTCATTGTCATTTCTAATTTGAGGAACACAGTCTTACGAGATACGAGTAATAAACCTCACACACTAATTGTTAACTTATAGCTTAAACTAAGCTGTCTGTATAGCAAACTGATTCTTCTGCTTTCCCTTTAGCTGCTTGTTTCAGCTACAGGGTATACAATTGTAGTAATGGCAACGGGTGCCAATGAGTCGCACTCAAGTGGAGCTCTCGAGCACTTGGCTAGTGTCCAGTCATTTCCATACAACTGTATTCAAAAATATATGTATATGCATACATATACACATAAATATACTATGCTATATACATATGTGGCTATAAGTAGTACAAGTATCTTTCGTATATGGACGGTCGCATAACTCAGCGAATATTTTAATGCTGTTTTCGTTATTTTGTTGTGGTTTGGTTTTGACTTTCGGGTTCGTTTGCTTTTTCGTTTGGCGATTTCTTTCTGTTTAACACATTTTAGACACGCACCGCTTGTGACTTGAGAGCGCTAATTTTCAGCTGGGTGTTTGTCTACCTGCCAGACTACCACCGACCACCGACCACCGATCCCCGATCCCCGATCCCCATATATCGAACTCTGTCGTCCCTGCTGGCATGTGACCAACGCCAAAACCAACATTAACATCAACATCAACAAAACCAAACCAACGCCGCCATTGTGGCCTAAATACGAGTATCCAAAGATATTTCAAAAACTCATTTGAAAGGTGAAAATATGCAGAAATCGTTCGTTCATCATTTGGATATCTGAGGGAATCGTTCGCTCAACGCCCGTATGTGTGTGTGTGTGTGTGTGTAGGTGGTTTCATGTTATGCATTTCAATATACATATTAGGTTTCAGTTTTTGTTCGCTGACACGTCTCAGATCTCAGGGTTCCGTCCGATTCCCTGCGATCGTCAAACGTGACCACGTCGAAGGGCTTACATTGGATACCCTCTGCAAATAAAATATTTAAGGGTCGCTCAATACGTGAAAAGATGCCAAACCAAAAAAACTAAATCAAATATTTACATATAGTAAACTATGCTACACTGAAGAAAAAGTTACTTATTCCATAATAGAAAAAGTTTATATGAAATGAAGATGGCAAAGTTTCACAAAATGGTCAATGATTTCTGGAAAAAAAAACAAGGAATAGCTATTTATACAATATGAAAGAAAACATTTATGGGTCTAATAGAATATCACTTAGAATGTCAAATTGTTTGTCCAGTCACGTAAAATATTATTATTAATCAATAGTTTTGTGTAAATAAATAAATTTAAGATCTGGAAGAAGATTAGCTAACATTTTTCTATAAATTGTTAATATATCAGAAAAGCAACTTTTGTCGAAATTTATGAAAGTCGAAGACAAGGCACTAAATCTATTCTACAAAGAAAAGTCGCAAGCCGATTAAAAAGTGCAGCACATTTTTCAAGTATAAAGTAATATAATGGTTAAGTGAAAGAAATTCCGAAATGTTAGGTGAAATGCAATTGCTTTGAAATGCGCATTTTAAGGTGCTAATCAAGATATTTATGATGATGACAATGATTAGAGTGACGACTCTGTTTGTTGTCTACTCTGCTTTCTGTTTACCCATTTAGCTGCACGACAACAGCAACATGATCATTTTGATCATGATCATTATCATTATCATCATCATCCACATCCACATCAACATCAACAGCAATAAACACTCAGCAATTTTCACCAAGTTCGCTGAACTCTTGAATCGTTTACCCACAACATCAACATCAACATCAACAACACCATCAACTCCATCGTCGTCGTCTTCGGCGTCATCGTTGTTTCCACCTTTGTATTTTTTGTGTTGTATTCGCATTGTCTGCAAACGAAAATCGTAATCGTAATATTCCTCCCGACCCTCTTCTTAACCAACTACACCCACCATAAGTGAAGCCCCAGACAATCCTTAGCCCCCCCTCGCGAGATATTTTCAAGTTCAGCTGTTGTGGAATACTATATGTAAATACTGTGCATAAATAAATGCAATTTTCAGTGCTTTCCACTGTCAAGAAGCTCGAGCAGCTCATGAGATTAGGTCATCGGCGAGGTGAGCTAAGCGCGGGCGTTAACAATAACTACAACAACAACAACAACAACAATAGCAACAATAACAATAATAATAACAATGGCAATGACGATGACAACACATCCAAACGGATGACAAATTAGACTCAAGATTCAAGATGACAGATAACTTTCAGCAGCGACTGTTTAGAATGTGCGCAGTAAAAGTCTGACACTGGGTTTATCATACCCCCCTAGCATCTATGTTGAGTAAAACTGATACTTATATGTAATGTATGTAAAGTAGAACAATCATATAAACGGATACTATATATGTAATAATAATAAGAAAAGAAGCGAAAGTTATCCAAAGGGAATAATTTTATGGGTTTTAGTCTGAAAAATACTCATCTGAACGATGACTAAAATACTTCAATTTACTTTAGAGTTTATTGAAATCAAAGGGATCATAAAATGCCTATAAGTGATATGCATATATGTTTCTACATCAGGAATCATAACAATTTGTGACTTTTATTTATTATTATTATTTATTTTCTGTGATCAATCGAACGGGTATCTGCGACAATCGTTTATATAACAGATTATCCTTTCAAGTTGTGTTCACTGTATCAGAAGTTCATTACTTGCAATTACAGTGTGTATTTAAGTAATTACTTCATTCACAAGACACTTGATGCACCGATGTAAGCACTTGCTTCGCATCTAATCTAGTTATGCCATGCAATTGCATACGAGTAAATATTATGTACATAGGTAGTTGTTGTTGTTGTTGTTGTAAGTGTGTATTTCACATACATAAATACATAAATCGCATGTCTCGCATACGTCACAGCGAATCGCATTATCATTATCGCATATGGAATTTTTTGATGAGGTAATACTAAATATGCCCCCAAGTAGTCAACTGTTGTTGTTGTGTTGTTGTTGTTGTGTTGCTTGTGTTGCTTGTTGCCCATTCCAGATCATTTTCACACGCTCCTCGCCCATCGCATTTCTCGACACTTGAAATGAAGTTGTTTTCTTTTTATGTCCCATTCGAGTCGCACTCCAGCGTTAGGGCGCTGTTTGATTTAGGGCCGTGTTTTATTGGCCAACTTGACTGTTGTTTTCATTATTATTTCTATTTTTGTGTTTATGCATAGTACATATATATATTTGTTGTTGTTGTTGTTGTTTTAATCCTTACCATTGTTGTTTGAATTTGTAAATTTGAACATTTTAAGTAGTCGCTTAATCGCCCATTACCAGATATTACCGCATTTTGAGTGCCCCCTCGGCGCTTTCTGATGTTAATGAGGAGGGGCTCGCTTCGCGTTTTATGAGCTCTTCCCATAATATTTGAACTATGTATGTATTATGCATAACCATCGATAAACTTTCAGTTTGCAGACCACACACACACACTGACACGAAAGATTGACAGTGTTAAACTTCCTATTCATATATTATTATAAATCTATTGTGCTCCCTATTCATGTATATAATATCCTTGATGGGAAAATGTTTCGACAAAAGATGGAAAAGCGATTCGCTTGAAATATTTACAAATAATAGAAATCATTTCAGCATATATTCGAAAGAGAATTTAGTTTCTTAACTGTCATATTTGTATATATATATAAATATATATATATATATTTCTGCTGGTACTCTTCATTTCGAAATTCGAGGGGAAAAAAAAACGAAAACAAAAACGAGTAGAAACAATCATCCAACTGAAATGTGTACCAATTATAATTGCATTTTCTATTCTTTTGTTAATTTGTGCTTTTGTCTCTTTTTGTATTTTGTTTTCTTGCAGTTGCAGTTGAAAAACTTAACGCTCCATTCAGCTTTAAAATTGCTTTGTGCCACTTTCAAGTTGCATTTGTTTTTTGTTTGCCTTTTTTTTCTGCTTCTTGCTAGACTCTGCCATTGTTTTGTATAATGTGTGTGTGTGTGTGTGTGTGTGTGTGTGTGTGTGTGTGTGTGTGTTTGTATTTCTTTTTTTCTACTTCTATTTCTAAATCGTCAATTGCATTTAACAATCAGTTCAAAAACGGCTGGAAACTCTGCGTTGTGGCAGGTGCACAACTCAGATTATTTGTATTTGGACTAAGACCAGGTCCGATTTGGAAGCGGATATATATGTAATTGTGTGCATATGCTGCGGTCATCATGCAACGATAGGAATTTTTAGAAATGTCGCAAATGTCACGAAAGTCACGTTTGGTCAGTGTAAGCCCAATTTGCGTTCTTCTCTTTTCCTTTCTAAGAGTTGAAAAAAAACCACACTTCAACTTCAAGCGCTGTTCTGTGTTGGAAAAGTTGGGAAATCTTTGTTGAATTTGCTACGCAGAAATTATATTTTGTGGAGAGATTTGAAATGTCTGATTTTGAATTAAAATCAAATAATTATTATTATTATTATAATTGGGGAAAAGTTAGCACTGCGACCTATAAGGTCTATTGTGCCCCCTTACTGAGCCTACAGCTCTGCCATCAATCCCAACTCCTAAAATCTTTGTTGGGTTGAGGGTTTCTATGTCCCTTGGCCTCATGATATGCTGCCCTACGATGTTGCATCTTTTCCTGGTTAAGGCGACGCATTATGTTAGGATGTGCGACGAGGATTCCACCTCGTATCCGCATACGTTGCTGCTTTAAATGCCTAATTTGGTTAGGTGACTTCTCAGTCTACAGTGTCCTGTCAATAGACCTGTGAGTATTCTGAGTCTATTCTCCCCCATGGATATCATATGCTTAAATCGCTTTTGATTATAGCCACCCAGGAGACTTCCGGCTTGTCGGAGTCCTGGTGTCTCTGCCCAGCTCCGTTCCCGCATCAGTCTTTCTTCATCCCTGATTTGTAGCCGCATTGTGTGTCTTTCTACGCCACAATACGGTTCAGGGCCTATCATGGGTCTCTCTGCCCCTATTCTCAAACCAAATAATACAAACGAAAGTTTTGACAAAACTGTCTGCACAAATTCACAAATGAAATCAACCACAGCATTTTTTCAATCTATTAGTCAAAAGTTGATGAACATTTATAGACTGAATTTCGTTTGGCATTATAGTTGAATTTCGAATCAGGTGTATGCAGGAGTATGCCAATAATGGTAGACCGCACCCACTACCACGCCCCCAACACCAATCCCACTCACAACTGCTACAGTTGCAAATCAGAATACATATCATACATACAAACAAAATAAATAAATAAAAAACACTTTCAAAAACCCATTGCAAATTTGTATTAACAATCAAATGTTTTTCTTGTTGTTGTTGTTGTTGTTTTTTTCAGCGGCGCTTTAATTGCATTTTGATTTTATTACCTGCCAAAGTCCGAAGCCAACGCGCACGCCTCAGGAATTTTAATCACGCTTTTTTGTTTTATGCATTTTCCTTCTTTTTTTATGTAATACCCTTGCAAGAGGGTATTTTAAATGTGTCACGAACTTAGCGACACATTGAAGCTGTCATTTCTGACACTGTCAATGTACACATGAGAATGACGAACTAGGTCAACTCATTTGGCCAGTCAAAATCGTCCTACTTTAGATACAGCCACAGATAGACACAGACTCAAATGGGTCTGTCTGTTTCAAGTGTTGTGTGAATCAATGAGAGACACAAACACATTTTATATGTTGATCTGAGCAATTAAGGCCAATTTAATTCCAGATAAAAAGTTAAAAATAATGAAAATATCTTTTTTGTAGACCAATCAGCTTCTATTCATTTCATTTTTTCTTTTGTTTTTCAATATCAGATTACTCCAACTACGCAAACATATCACTTACTTGGCTGCAAAGGGTATTACACTTTTTGCCTAATCAAAAGCTAACATTTTTTTTTAGTTGTTTTTGCTTTTTTAATATTGATAAATTATTGGTTGCCTTTTGCGAGTTTTTTTGATTTCCATTTCAATGGTTTTTTATTCGTTTATGGATTGCAAGTAGTCAATAATATATATATATATATATATATATATGTATAAATAACTTGGCGAATTCGAATTGGAATCCAATTCCGATTCCGGACTGCAGTTAAAGTTTTGGTTGCCTACGGGCGCTACTTGGGGCAGCCGCTCAAGCGTCCTACTTGGTGTGATCGTTGTTGCTGTTACTGCTGGGGTTTTTATTGTTGTTGTTGTTGTTGTTGCTTTTCGCCAATTATGGACACAGTCGTCGGCGACGTTGTTCGATTTGAAATTTCACTTTTTTTCAATTTTTATTATTATTTTTTTGTTGTACGTTTTGTTATGTTTTTTTTTCTGTACTTGTCTTGTTTGAACTTTTTGTCAGAGACACAGTTGGACTTGGACGCTTGGCATTTAGAGCGCATGAGTGCATGAGTTGAGGGCAAGTGCATGGGAATGGGAATGGGAATGGGATGATTTGCAATAACTGGCTAATAGCCAGATCCGCTGCACCAGCAATAACAGCAAAAGCAACAACGAGTGAGCCAGCCAAGCAGACACAAGTTATAATTAAAGCTTCGCTTTCACCTCTTTCAATTGTCGAATACTTAGGAGCACTTAGTGCTTGCAACAGCAACAACAACAAAGTGAGCGCAGTTGCAAGGATCTACAATGTGCTTAGGTTGGCCAACACTGGCCTAGTTAGTGCTAGTCAGGCTGACAAAGTGTTTTTTTTTTGCGCTACAGCTTATCTTTATATTTGTTTAAAACTGAAATTAGGATTAGTCAACACTGGACTGGTTGAACACAAGCAAATCTTTACTTGGACTGAGCTAGGTTTTTATGCCTTGATATCGGTGGTGTGAGCCCACTTCTCCTCCTCCCCCTTCACACCATTTGGCATTTAGACTACCCCTTCAAAAATTAAATGTTACAGCTGCCACTCACTTGTTGAGACAAAACCTGTCGATTCGACAGAATCAAGCCGAGACATGCATGTAGATTTGTTGTTGTGAACTTAAATGCGCACAGATACAAAAGACTACGGTTGTATGCGTATGTGTATGACAAGCCCAAATATACACACACACTACACACACACACACTCTCATACATATATGTCTATGCTGTCTTTGGGTTTCCATATTCAAGATTGTCTATTTGTTAAGCTATCTGGCATGTTTGAGCAATGACCTCAACTGTTTGTTTTGTTTGTTTATTGTTTATTGTTTTTTCTCTTTTTTTCATTTTCATTTTCGTTTATTTTTTTCTTAGTGCCATCTCTTTCATGCGTGGAATTCGTTAGAGATCTTAAGCCTCGGATTGTCTTGCAATTGTCTTTACGATAAATGCCCAACAAACTGTGGCTGTGAATAAGATCAGAGTTCAACATATGTCTGAGTATATTCTCATTTGTTACGTCTAAGATCAAGTCCATTTTCCTATTGCATATACATAACAAAAGTTGCCTACTCATAGAGCAGAAGCTATTAAATGTTGGTCAAGTGTTTTCTCGCCTAACCTTTTCAAAACTCATTTGTAGAATTATAAAATCTCTGTCTATTTTTAATATGTATGTGACTCAACTGTCCAAAGAGTGGCTTCAGCTAACCGTACAACAACAAAAAATATATATAATGCCCGATGGCTGTTTAGTAAGTCAATAAAATTTTAAATTTCGCAACACTAATCTTGTTGTGGTATCATAACAAAATTATTTAAGACTTCGCGCGAATTTGATTTTGTAAGTTTAAAAATAATTTGACTAACACAAGATCTAATTTAACTTATAAGAATTAAAACAAAAAAAAGCTCTGAACATGGCTCTCAAAATCTGATATTCGACTGATTGAGATATTATGGTAGCATTTAGAAATGAGAATGATATTTGAATACTCCCTAGAGAATAAAGACTGTACGTACAAATGTATCTAAGTTATCTTTTGAATACTTGGCAGATCATCTTGATTGTCTGAGCGGATCTGATGTATCTTAATAGATGTGACGTTTTACCCTTACAGGGTATTTGACAATCGCTTATTACTTAAACAGAGGATTTGCTAGGCGTTTTCTAAAAGCAAGGATTGTCCCAAAGAATGTCTTAATGTTGTTGTTATTCGTTGTTTTGTAGTTTACCACATATTCATTTGCATACTCATACAACAGGTATTGTTGCGCTGGTTGTTGTTTAACTTAAGATTGAAGATTTTAAGCGATTTGGCACGAGCGAGACACGAATTTTATTTTGAGGTCGCCATTGCTGGAATTCCGCATTGGAACTTAACCCCCCCTCAACTCTCTCTCTCTCTCTCGCTCTGTCTCTCTGTCTAGCTCGCACAAAGCCGCCCCTTTATGTAAAATGGCTGATGCGATTCTTTTTTGCATATGAATGTGCGTGTAAGATGGGGGGAGGGGAAGGGGGGACGCATATTAGATGTTATCACATTATATAGTTATCTCATTGACTGGACAAACAAAAAAATCAGTGAATACAAATAATATTATTCGCAGCTCATTTCGAAACGGAGTTTTGTGAAGTAAGAAGTAGGCTCGTGATGCGGACAAGAATGTGACCTATTAACTTATCGATAGGTCTTGCTTGAGTGCGTAAGCGTCTATCGATTGTGCTTTTGAAAGTGAGCGCCAGGCCCATTGACATTGAATTGAACTGGGGGCCGGCAACATAATGATGTATGTATTCGTGTGCTTATAGAGTTTCTACACATATACATGCCCATTAATACAGTAAGTGTATATGGACAGACATATGTTTATGTATATATTTATATAGTAGAGTGGAGTCTTACCCTTGGTTAGATTCGCGTGCAGCAATCAAGATCAAGTTTGATTCCTTGATATTTACTTTTGGCTTCGCTCCGTTTAGCACCGCTCAATACAATATTTAAGTCGCATCAATTTTCGCTTTATGGCGCAAATAACTATTCAATATAAACAAAAATATGAATAACGAATTTTTATGGCTGTGTCTTCAACAGCGCCCAAAAAAAAAGAAGACGAAACTATAAAAACACACACGCACACACACGGGCAGACATGCAAATTATAAATAAATATTCAATAAATTTAAATTGACTGCGCAAAAATAAAAAACAAAAAAGAAAAAAGAATTTTGAAGTATATATATGTATATATATCTACATATATATCTTCATTTTTTTTGCAGTATTTTAACCCACGCGATGAAAAGAAAAATAAAAATAAAAAAAGAAGAAAAAACGCAACAAGGCAAATATCAACAAATCACATTAAAATGGTCTTGACTATGTTCGGTATGTGGAATGCGCCCGCTTCGTTTCGGTTTGCATCGGTTTCTGTTTTCTATTTACTGTTTCGGTTTCGGTTTCTGTTGCTCTTTACCAATTTCACGCACAGTTTCGCACCGCAGCACGATGGATTCGTGTTTCGACTTCGACTTCGACTTTGCGTTACACGCTCGACTCGCGACACACAACTTAAAACGTGGACTTGGCGCGTTGAGATCGAACCGAAGACTGTCTGTAGGCTGACTGTAAACTGAGCTTAGCTCAGAGTTGGGACGGCCGTTTAACTGTTACTGTTTCGTGCCGTTGTCGAAGTCAACTTCGTTGCGCGTCGTGCTCCTCTCCGATTGCGTTTCGCTTTTGCTGCTACATTCGGCATATGTAGCTAAAGGCGACAAAATGTCAAATCAACTTCATCTGATCCTCCAACTTGGTATTCGTGTTTTTTGTTTTTATTTTTGCAGCAACTCGTTTTACAGTTGGTTATTGCAACTCTTTGTGCCTGCCTTTCCTGCCGATGTTCCAATTTCGGTTGTACTCAAATTATTTGTCAATTGATTGCGTTGTCATATGGCAGCGATGCATTTATTTATTTTTTTTGACAATCTGTCAAAAACTATAAAAAGAGTCAGCAGCTGCCATTAAAAGCTGAAGTCTTCATTAGTATTGGAAGAATGTAAAACATCAACAACAAAAAAAAAACAACTCATTTAAAGAGTAGCCCGCCAGAAAGCTAGGATTTTTCGGAAGTTTACTAACCTCGATGCCGAGCTTAAAATAAGAAACAAAATTAATTAAATTAATTACAAAATAGTCATCAATATAATTTTTATACTTAAAGTAGGTGCAGAACTTTATACAAATTGAATACTATGCTTCGAGCCTCAAATTAAACTTTTGCACCACGCATTTTCTGGAAACCAAATATTCAACCATCGATCAAATATCTCAATTGATGCACATATCTTTATTGAAATTTCTGTATAGAAAACCAATTTCCATGTCCTTAGAAATCGCTTGCTAAGACTTAAATTTGATGCTGACTTTCTCAAAATCAAAGCGATTATTAATTCGGCGGCAACTTATCATATATTCTGAAGTTTTTTCCTTTGTTCTAAAAAAAACTTATTTAGAATTTATACTTGACATGAAACATGACATCTTCTTAGATAGGATCGTCTATTCTGAAATGCGAGAACACGTTATTAACCAAATGTATGATATGTATATATATATATATATATCTATGTGTACATAATTAATATGTTTAAGCTGGAGGAGTTGATCTGTAGGCTTGTTGGCTTTATGGCTTTATGGCTTGGAGCGTTGAATGTTCCATAACTGAAACTGCTTGCTCCAATTGCAGTGTGGCAATGCCACGCCCATTTAAGCGGATTGCCCCGACCGGCCGCAAGAGGCTATTTGTTAGCCAATGTGGGCCACAACAGAACCTGGCACTTGGAATGCGCCCGATGATGACGGAGCAATTTAAGTGTTTTGCCACTGACGTTGCCAGCCCGGAACGGACCCATACTCAAATAGAGATAGCAAGTAATAGAAAGAGACAGAAAGAGAGAGAGGGAGGGATGGGGGGGGGGAGAGAGATAGCTGCAGCTAGAGCTGAAGCGACAACATTTGGCCGCTTGTCATCCGCATATTTCTGAACCGCAACTTGGCTGCACTTCAATGAGCCCCGGGCTCAAACAGAGAGAAACAGAAAAAAAAGAAAAAAAAAACAGCAAACTGAAAACTTTCTGCTGCAGCCGTTGAAATTGGCCAGGCCAAGACAAGACAGGCCAGAGCCAGAGCCCGAGCCAGAGTTGGAGCCCAAAAACCTGTTATCGATTTGAGGAAAATCTCATGTGACTGCAGCTGTATACATAAATATATATATATATATATATATATATATATATATATATATAACTCAGACACACACACACACAATCGTAATAGTGTGTGTGTGCGCTGGAAATTCGAAAAACTTTCAATAAGCGATTGGGAAACGTGAGAAGCGGCTCAAATTGGTTTTGCTATTGGCTTTGATCATCATCAACAAAAGCAACAACAACTGCCAACAAACAACAACTGCCAACTGAAAACTGCAAGCTGCAAACGAGTTTTTCCAGTGCGAATGTCAATCTGCAAAATCTGCCAACAAAATGTGGATGCAAGGACTGCAGATGCACAACGACAGCAAACATAAAAAGATACATAGATACAATATATATATATATATATATATATATATATATGTATACGATGCCAGAAACAAGCTGCAAAATATACTTTGCGCAGATTCGGTTCGATCGTGCAACAACCTTTATCATAATTCACGTCAAAGGAATGCCAATGAGTAAAGAAGCAGCAAGCTAAACAAGATTAACTGAGAGGCGTCAAAACGACTAAAAAGTGCATCAGGTTTTTTTCATTTTATGTGCTCAGAGGTAAGTAATCAAGGGTCTGGCGATACCCAAGATTACCCAAGTCGGTAAAATAGTCGGATAATATCGAAACTGCTATGACCAAAAAGAATAATAATAATCCAATATTTACCTATGGTACAGCTGATCTTTTAAACATTCCAGTTAAACTGCTTGATCATTTTTAGATCTTTCATTATTCTATTCTATTTCGTTTCTTTCTAGTAAAATTCGATTTGGCATCTCAGATAGTGGGAATGTGGACCATTCCTTAACGACAGCCTTCGTAGCTGCTCAACTGTCTCAAACTGTCGATTACCCACTACAACTCGATGGAACAGGTGTCCCCAAATGTTCTCTATGGAATTCAGGTCGGGTGATCGAAAAGCAGAAAATCCTCAATACAGAAACCAACCGCGACAGGTCCGCGACTCATGTATTGGAGCATTATCCTGTTGGAATAAGGCTTTTGGGTCTGGTTGATGCTCCATAAAGTTTACCAAAACTTTGTCCAAAAAGCTTATATAAACCTTCGAGCTCATACGTCTTGAATGCAGTCCAGACTATGTTTCGATATTTATGACCTTAAATCAAATAGAATTTTTGATGCCGTAGCAGTTTTATCCAGCAAAGCCCGAAAGATTCCAAATTTTTGGCTGACATTTTTTTTTATGGTTTTTGGTTTTTTTGTTAAAATTTGTTGTTGTAGTTTTCTTTTAATTTTCACATCTCATCAATTGCTGATGCCGATCCACATAATTTAATTGATATTTTTCTGCTGTTCATTCCAAAATCCTTGTAAGCAAGAATCTTAGCTATGCTGCCATCGGATCTGTTGCCTGAAAGATAAGTACTTGTCTTGGGGCCAAGCATAACAACTTTGTAAAAACTGAGCCGATTTTCAGAAGCAATGTCTTTTCGAGCATAGTTCATCTATGCAACTGCATTTAATTTGTATACCCTGTAAAAATGTTGACCAATTGACCAACAATAGCCCCAACTGTTGCTCTGTATAATCTCCGTACTTTTGAGATCCTTGAGCATAAACATAAGACTGTGACAAAACTTAAAACAGATGGGTTTATTTTCACAATATGATAAATTGATATACATACATACATATATAAATATATTTATATATGTATATATAGTTATATTTAATGCGCAGCTGTATGATTGAAAGAATTAACAATTGTTTTATATGTATACATATATGTATATATCTATATAGTAGATGTTAAACCGAACTCGGAATGGGAATGGGAATCTGTCGTTCCCTTTGGGGAATAGAAAAGAAAAAGATTGCACGTGCGTGTACAACAACAACGACAACAACAAAAGTAGCTGGTAACAATAATTGTATTGGAATAATACTCGAAAAACAAGAATACATTTACAGTAGCAGTAGTATCATATAATATACACACTCCCATTAACAATTGCATAACAGGGAAACAAAAAAAAAAAAAAAATTATAATCATTACAATAATAATAATACAATTATGTTAACGACAACGCGACACAAAAAGAAAAATTGCATTTAAAAATTATTGACATATGTGAAGAAGCGAAAAGGGGGAAACGTGGGAACTGTGACCACTGATCGGTGATTAGTGCTGGAATATGGTAATATAGTTGTCGATCTTGGCGCGATGCTTCTGGGCAACGCACTCGGCGATCCAAACAATGTTGCGGCACTCCTGCTCCTTGAGCTTCAGGTATGCGTAGAAGACGCCAAAGTGGAACTGTTGCAAGAACGCGAACACATTCAAATGCACCTCGTGCTCAAAGAACTTATCCTCGAGCGTCTTGTCGCCCGGATTATTGCCGGACGCATCAAACAGTGCCGCATATTCCGCATAATACTCGGCGACGGTCTTCACCTGCTCGTAATCATCGGCACGGGCCAATGCGGCCAATCCATCGGGATACATCTTGCCACAGTTGGGATACAGCTTGGCGCGATCATCCTTGGAGAGCTCCGTGCCGAACGAGTTGATCGTAATGATGATGGCACGGCGATCAGCCTCGAACTAACCCAAAACAGCAACGGAAAAAGGAATACGATTAAAAATTATCATTAATCCACAATTTGGATTAACTTACCGCCAAGATTTCGCACATAACATCGGCGGTGGAGCCGCCCATATTCTTGCAGAAGTTGTAGAACGCCTCCAGATAGGCCTTGTACAGCGTGTTGCGAATGATCTCGATGTTCATCTCATCGAGATCCTGCTCCGAAATGCAATCGACAAAGAATGGGGCGAGTGGTGTGTCCACCAGGACAGCATTGTACAGCTCGGCGGGCGTCGAGGCAACATGGATGGCCTCCATCTGCTCGAAACTGCCCAGCGGATGGCACTTGGGTATCAGCTCCGAGATGGGTCGCTGATGCAGTGTGCCCGTTATCAGCAATATGATATTATCAATCATATAACCATACGTGATGAAGTCCAGGAAATTGGACAACGGCTCCACGGCATGATTGCGCATATGCTGGAACTCAATCACCAACTTCTCGCGCAGCTTATCATCGATGACGGAGACGGACAGCGGAGATGGTTCGTTCGCCAGGAAGCTGCCATAATCTGTGCCCTGCAAATGCAGCTTCAGATCTGCAGGCAAATCGTACAAATTATGATAGATATTTTCGTATATATTTGTATAAAATAGGTGTGTGCAGACTGATACCTGCCAGTCCATCAGTGAATACCTTACAGTCCAATAGACTATCATTCAAATAATAAACTTCAAAATTTCTATTAAAGAAGACTATCAGAGACTCGGTTCCCTGCTGCAGTCAAGTCCATCCCATCACCAGGCAAACGAGCAGTTGTTCCGGCTTCAATATTTCCCAAAAAGAAACACTTTATCGATTATCGCTTGCTGATGAAGTTTTCGTGAATCAATGTTATTTTTTCTGACTGACTTTTGAAAAGCAATTTCGGAGATCTTACTCGATCTTCTCTCCTAATTTGATAGAAATTAAAGTATTCTTGATTTTATGCAACTCGCATCGGTTTCGCTATTTCCAGCTGCATTTCTGACTTGTGATTTCCATTAGGAAACAATGTCGCCAATTGATAAAATATATTGTATTTTGTGCACATGATATTCAAATTATTTGTTTTTAAATTTGCACCTATTTTAATGTCCAGGAGTGTGTATGTATGGTGGATGTTTTACTTGAATATTTTATGTATCATTATGTGGCGTAAACTGACAAAAATCACAAGGCAAGCTTACACACACACACACATATGCACACAAACGCGTACTGATAGCAGCACCTTGTCATGTTTTGCTTGTCATGTGACTCGGACTGTGACTGCGACTGTTACTGTGACTGTGATTCTGACTGCGACTTGCTCACCTTCGAGTGTCTCGCACTGGACGAGATTGAGATAATCGGCCTGCTTGAGGATGCCGCACTTGAAGCCACGGCAGAGGCCCTCCAAGTAGCCGTTGTCCACGTTGAACATGAATCCAGAGCTATCCATTATTATTGTCAATGAGTCAACAACAAAATAAACACACACAACACACAAGAAAAAAGAAGGATTGCTAGTTGCTGGTTGGTGTTTTTTGTACAGTTTTAGCACTCGTTGCGGCCTGTGTGTGTGTGTTTTTTGTTCGTCTTTTGGCTAAAACGGAACTTTTGGCAACGCAGCTCAGCGGAAAATGCAACCTTTATTTTTCTGCTCTATCGATCGACAAGTCATATGATTTCAGCTCTTCTTCTTCCTCCCCTTTTTTCAGCACTAAAAATGCCATATGTCAAATGACCAGCAGTGCTGCCAATTTGTGCGTTCAAGTTGGCAACGCTTCGCACGCACCGTTGGCAACGCGACGCGAGTGCCAACGCCACCCAGCCCTGGTAAAACGCAGCTCTGCTGCGTTGGCATATATGGCCACACCAGGTGACATGAAGGGCGCGCACAATTTGAATTTGAAATGCAAGCCGCTCTCAATTTGAATTTGAAATTCAAACGAATTACATTAAAAACAATTTTGAATGTTGAATTTGAACTTGAATAGCATAATTTATGAGCGAGTAATTAAATGAGAACAATAAGGATATAGATATAAATAAAGCTATAAATACAGATATAGCTACGGATATAGGTATTGATATCTATTGATATTTAAGTCTCTTTCGCTGCTGGGCTCTCTGCTCGATAATCTCGCTCTCCTCGTAGCTGGTGTAGAAGTGGGCGAACCACATGAAGACGAGCATGTCGACGAACATTAGGCCGGCAAAGAGGAAGAACTCGTTGGCCTGCGATTCGAAGAACTTCAGTTCCGAAATGATGACCACAATCACATTGCCAAAGGCGGCGGTTAAAAGCCAGCCAGCCTGCAGCAGGGATTTCATGCTGGGCGGTGCCTGCGAATAGGAGAACTCCAGACCCGTCACCGAGAACATCACCTCGCCGAGTGTCATCACCACATACTGTGGCATCAGCCAGAGCATGCTCATCGAGTTGGGCTCGGTCACCTCAAAGATGCGGGAAACGAATCCCTGAGTTCTGTTCTGGGCAATGATTAGGGCATAGACGCCACCCGGTCGCAACCGCTGCTGATGGATGAGTTGGCCGCCGGTGAGCACCTCACATTCGATAGTGCTCAGCTCGTGCAGATCCTGACTGCGAGTGGGCACCTCCAACACTGTGTGGCCCGTTCGCAGTTCGCGCCACAGGATGCGACTGCCCGCTGGAAGGCTGCTTAGATGGCGGACCAAAGCCAGTGATTTGTTTGACTTCTCCAGCTCATCGATGTACCAGATCTCTCGTGCACTGGACGACGAGCGCAGGAATAGGCTATGCGCGTTGGCCTCGCTCAGCCTGTGTGTGGTGACCCCGTCAAACCGTGGACATCCTGATGGAGTGTGTAGTGGAGTGGATCAATCACACATCAATCATCACTCATCACACGACTACTTACCCGCTGTGAGGCTTTGGATGCTGTACTCGAGCCTGAAGCTGCCGTCTTTGGTGGCCACATTGCCACTTGTGTAGAAATCGATGCCACGCAGCGTGAAATTCCTGCCCTGCGGTGGCAAGTTGCTGCTCACCCGATAATCGCAACCGACCATGCCGCTAAACACACGCACCTGGGTGCTGCCCATCTTGGGCACAACGGGATTGGTGCGCTGCAAGCAGAGGTTACTCTTTGGTTACCCTACTTAGCCATCAATCTTATCAATCAATCATTTCAGTTGGCAGTTAATCAATCTGTTACAAATTCACTTTATATCTTTTCTTTCAGTCAGTCGATCAATCATTTAGTCAGTCGATCAATCTGAAATATATATCTGGGATTTTTTTCAAACCGAGCTGCAGCATGTAAATTTAAAGTCAGTTATCTGTAAATCAATCAATCAGTCAATCGGTATTTGCGATTCTATAAACAAACGATTCCCAACCATGTAAATCGAAAGTCGGTCAACCAATCAATCAATTAGTCAGCCAATCAATCTGATATATATTTGTGATTCTATAAAAATAATTTGTTCTTCTTTCGAAACATGCTCAAACATATTAATCTCAACTCAGTTTTCTTGCTAAGCTTTGATCAACAATCTTTCAGTCAGTCAATCAATCCATCATTTAGGCAATCATTCTGTGGAACAAGCTATCTGGTTTTTCTTCAAATCATGCGACAACAGCTAAAATCTAAAATAAGTTTCAAAAATCTAGCAGCCAAACAGTCAGTCAATCAATCAATCAATCAATCAATCAATTACAATACGTTACCTGTTGCGATTAGGAAAATTCTGAAGGCTTTAAAACTATTGTTGTTGTACTAATATTAAGTGTTCTTTTTTTGTTTTTTGCTCAGGATGCAGCAAGCAGATAACATTTAGATAAGATAACGACAAAGAGAGAGAGAGAGAGAGAGAGAGAGAGGCAGATAGAGAAAGACAAAGACAAATGCAAATATGATTATAATTTTTATTTATTTGAATAATATTTAGATTAGTTAAAACATATGTCTTGGCATATTAAACAACGTCCGACCCGACGTCAATCCGTTAATCCGAAGATTCTCCGTTCGTTGACCCGGGCAGAAGAGCACACTTACATTGTAAATGGACAATGGACAATGGACACGAAGTACGTGTATGAATTATCGTGGGGAGGATTGTGGGGATTTCTTTCTTTTCTATTTTTTTTTAATATATAATACACTACATTGGCAGGGAGGTGGAAGACACACACACAGAGAGAGAGAGAGAGAGAGGGAGAGAGAGGAAGAGAGAGGAAGAGAGAGGAAGGGGATCGCGTGTGTCTACTCATCATCAATCTCCTTGCCCTTGTTATCGATGCCCGTTTCGATCTGGCGATCTAATTTGCTATCGTCGCCATTGGTCAGGGGCTCAGCCTCCTCGGGCTTGTTGGGATCATTTGGCTTGTAGTTGTAGGCCATGAACATGAACACCAGCATATCGACGAACATGAGACCCGCAAAGAGGAAGAACTCGGTGGCCTGCGAATCGAAGAGGGCCGCCTCCGCAATGATGACCACAATCACATTGCCAAAGGCAACAGTTAGGAGCCAGCAGGCCTGCAGCACCGACTTCATGCTGCCCGGTGCCTGAGCGTAGGAGAACTCCAGACCCGTCACCGAGAACATCACCTCGCCGAGTGTCATCACCACGTACTGCGGTATTAGCCACAATATGTTCATCGAGTTGGGCTCGGTTACCTCGATCAGATTGAGTGGCGCAAAGCCACCGCTGGGCAGTTCGTTCACGAGCAGGGTATAGACACCGCCGGTGCGGACAGTGACCTCGCCCAGAAGATGATCGTCAATGGAGACAGCGTAGTGCTTCGAAGCAACTTCGAGCAGATTCGTATCGTTGGCGTTGAACTCGTAACGCTCCTTCTTGCTCATCCACACAATCTTGCGATCCTGCAGCACATTGCCAATGTTACGGACCAATGGAAAACTCTCGGACGGCTTGTTCACAAAGTCCTTCTCCCAGAAGAGGTCTGTAGTTTTGTTGCGTCCGTTGAGGAACAGCGACCACGCCTCCCGATCGGTTAGCTTATGTGTCATCTCCTCCTTATACAAATCGCAGCTAGGATCTGTCGACGTGATCGTATACTTCATATCGAAGCTGCCGGGCACATAGACATCCTTGTTCACATAGACGCTGTATGGCTCCACTTTGAAGCCCTGAATGCTGTCGATGTTGGTGGCGAAGTTGTAGACGCAGTTGTCCGAGTTGAAGACACGCAACTGCGCATTCTGGCCGTAGGGTAAGTCGGGGTAGGTTTTCTAGCCGTGCAAGTAGACGCGTGCGTGTGTGCGAGAGAGAGGGGGAAGAGAGCAAGAAAAGAGAGAGAAAAAAAAACAATATTGCAATAAAAAAGCGGTGCATTGGGTGCAACAACGAGACGAGACAGGACAAAACAAGATAAGGCAAACTGACGCGACACTCTCCGGTTGCAACTCACCTCCAAATTGAGCTCGACAATGCCGGAAATGATGAAAGCAACACCAGCCAAGATGCCACCCATTGTCAGCTTCTGCAGTGGACGACGGAGGCCGATGAGGCTCAGTGCCGGATAGAAGGCCACATCGTACAGTGGTATAAAGGCGAGAATCAGCAACGGATTGAGCACTTGCAATTGATCCGGCTTGAGGTCCCACGATCCCATATTGCCATCCATGCGTGTCGCCTGAAACGTCCAGCGGGAGCCCTGCTGATCGAACAGTGCCCAGAAGACGGGCAACGGCAAATACAGGAAGAGGACACGCATCAACACTTTCACATCGGCGATCCGTTGGCGATCGTATTTGTGGTCCGCATAGTCGAGCCAGTGTTCGCGGGGATTGGTCTTCTTCTCCCGGAACTTGGTCGATATTGCCGTCCAGATGGTGCCGCTAACCTCCACAACCATATTGCCAGCCGGCGGCTTAATCTTGTACAATGGCCGGCCAAATACAAAGATTATCACCGAGATAATCATCAATATGGCGGGCACACCGAACGCGAGCGGATAACAGTTGTTGTCATCAAAACAGTGGACATCTTCGCGCAGAATCGGCGTCACCGTCGTCGAGATAAGTGAGCCAGCATTGATCGCGAAGTAGAAGAGGGAAAAGAACGAGGTGATCTGCTTGAGCTGCTCCGGCACTTTGAACTGATCACCGCCAAAGGCCGATACGCACGGCTTTATGCCGCCCGAGCCGAGGGCGATCAATGCCAGGCCCAATATGGTAAACGCTTCCATTGGCAGGTTAAGCGGCCCAATAGCGCCCAATGTGAGCAGAATCGATCCGCAAATGTAAACAATTGATAGATACAAAATCGTCTTGAATTTGCCCAGCCAAGAGTCCGAGATAATTGCACCAAACACGCACAGGAAATAGACAAACATGGTGAAGACGTGGAACACCACCGTCGCCGTATCGTCCGAGTAGCCCAATTTACGACTCAGATATAGCACCAGGACGGCTAATGTCAATGGAATGGAATGGAATGCAGAGATTAGCATTGATCGATATTGGGAATGTTGAGCTGATTCTATTTCTACTTACTGCGCATGCCGTAATAGTTGAAACGCTCGCAGAACTCATTGCTGATGATGAAGAACACCGACTTGGGATACGGTAATTTCTACAAAAGTTGGCCATGATTAGAGATTAGAGAGATTATCAGACAGTCGAGTTGCATTTACCTTTTGCTGACCCTCTGTTTCGGCAACATTGTCAAACTTATTGGTATCCGCCAGATCCAAGCCATTTTTCATGGGCTTGGACTCCAGATTGGTTTCCGAATCGTCTGCCAGTTTGCTGGCCGCCACCAGAGCTGTGCCATTAGTTGCTGCCGGCTCTTCCACTTTGGCACCATGATCTGTTTCAGTTTTTTGATTAGTGGTATCCACAGGCGCTGATTTTGCCTCCACGGATTCACTGCTTGGCGTCACGGATTCACTGCCTGCCCCATCGGGCTTCATATCTGCAAGGAAGCAAGGATGCAGTGAGATTAGTTGGCATCCATTGAATGACTTGAGTGTTAGCACCTAGAAGCGGCACGTTTTCGTGCGCCGTTGTCATTTTCACTGCCGCGATTATTTCGACACTGATCTTGACTTGGTCTCATCATTTCATCATATCGCTAGACAGAATTTGAATGCGCTCCATAAATCTTGAAGCATTTGACATGCACCAAGTATAGCTCGGTGCGCCATAAAAGTGCTGCTGTGTGTACCATAGCTAGATAAGATATCTAGATGCAGTGCATCCATAATGACAACATGACACACACATGGGCATCATCATGTCATCATTGGCTAATGCAAATGCAGCCCTGCAGTTAGCTTTACAAAATCTACCTTAAAATTACGCTAAACAATCCCAAATATTTGGTGATATTTTTTCGAAATATTTTCTCTCATTAGAAACACATTCCAAAATGATGGAAATGCAGAAAATTTTAATGAAATTTGCTCTCTCTTCACTGCCATATTAGAGTGTAGCTGATATAAGTCACTCTGCTAAGTCACTCTGCTTGCGACCGAATTCCCCAAAAATCATACGTTTTTTTTTCAGATTGTGTTTTATGTGAGATTTAATAACTATTTTAAGTGTTTGTTTATGTGAAATCTAAAAATATGAATGTTTTTCTGAGTGCAGAAAGTCGACTCAGTACTGATTACCGATTATTGATTGATTTGAGCAGGCCCTAAAAAGAGAGTAGCCAATAAAAATGGCGTATCGCAGCCATAAAGTGGGCCGAGTCTAGACGCGGGTGCAAACAATGTTTAGGAATGCATTCAATTGCCATTTTCTAGGGGGAGACGTCCCCCCCACCCCCCCTCTCCACCGCACCACATTTGTGATATTCCCAGGCAGCCTTATCACACTTGTCGGCAGTAATCAGGTATCGCACTGCGGAAACCTTTTGAAGTCGCTCGCAAGTAACGGCAATTTGCAGCTATCAAGCTAATTTGGCCTAAAATTGAAATTAAAATAAAAACAGTGACAGAAACATGCGCAAATGCTGAGTGTCGAATGCCTATCTACATGGACATCAAGCAGCGACTGTTTGACTACTTTTATGGCCCTATGCGATTCACAATCAACGCCACACTTATTCGCACTCATTCATATTCATTCATTCATTCATTCATCGATCCAGTGCCTTAAACCGATGTGTGTCAATGCCAGATTAGCTCTAGCATGTAATTTAAACATAGTTAGATTTTAGTCATATACCCTGAAAGTCGTATAAAATGATCGTGCCCGATTCCTTAAAGTGCACATATATATATTCTTGACAGACATAAGCAGTCGGATCGATTTAGCAATCTCCATAAGCGGAACGATCTCAGGGACTTTAATTTAATTTATTTCCGATACTAAACAAATGAGACAATCGTAATAATAAAGTCTTCCAGTTAGTACATAATACATATAGAAATATTATTGATCAACTGTACAAATTTCATTAAGATATATAATTTTATTTAACGCGTCTTTTCATACTCAACAATCGACTGTCAGCAACTCAACTACACATATATATCAGGGTATCTCCTGGTCGAACTCTCTAGAGTAGTTGAAAGACAGACATGGCTAGCTCGACACCTGATCAAGAACATATATGTATACCGTTATACTTCTTCATAACTTAATTATACCCTTTTAAACTATTTTTAATGGGTTCGTGGTACTTCTTAATTTGTTCAGTTTATGGGTCAATTGGTTTGTGGCATATTTAAACATACACTCAGAAAAAAATCATTGTGAATTTTAGAAATTAATATTAGAAAGGATTTTTTTTCTACAAATAATTGTTCTTATATTTCGAAATTATTTCTAAAATCAAGAAATCTTTGTTGTTTCCATGGGGGATTTTTAGGGACATTTTTTTATTTGATTATCGACCCACGATGTATAAAGGTTCGTTCCGAGAATATCAATTGGAGATTGAAATTGGATTGATGACCAATTCGCCAACGTGCGATTATTTTATATTGCTTTATAGGGATTCATATCGGTATTACTATGCGATTAGCAACTTGATCGAGTCTGGGTCGTAAATCTTTTGACTGACATGGGAATACCCATTGAAAAGATAATATTTGGCTAATCAGTATGGTGATATTGGTGGATGTGTTGGCTATCATCGATCGATTGGCTATATAAATGGCAGTTGGACGTTGTTGTTGCCATGAACTGATTTACAAGCGATTAAGCTGGCGCTTTTTGTGCGCTCTGCGACATTTATAAGTTGTTTTGGATCACGGAGATATGGCAACAAGAACGGCTCCCTTATGCATTTTATAAACGGACGTATTTTTCCACTCAACAACAACAAGAACAGCAACAGCATTGGCAAGAGCAACTGAAAATTGGCCATAAGGCTAAATGAATCTGACACAATTTAAAAGTTTTTGTTTGTTATAGATACTCGCACTGGTATCTATCAGATACTCATGTACATGCCACTGTGATTGCCTGTTTGCCGTTAATTAAAGGGGGCGAAAACCGTTATTGCCAAAGAGTGCTGCTGCTGCTGCTGCTGCTCTTGCTGTCCAATTAGTGGTTGTACACTATGCAACATGGTTTGTCGGTTGCCTGGCAAACTTCTCAAAATTCAATTATCAACGACTCATCGACCATCGGCCACAAAGCCACGAATACTAACAGTTAGTAGCCATGGCAACTGGCCAAAAGGCAGTTTCCACATCACGCAGCAGCTGAATGCAGCTCTCAGCTCTCAGCCCCCAGCACTCAGCCCTCAACACTCATCTGTCAGCACTCGACAATGATTCAGTTTTGATTGCAATTAGTCATGCAGCAAATTTAATGCATTTTAAGTGCTGGTCAAAAGAAAATTGAACACTTATATATACGTATGTGATTTATGGCTTTTACTTTCCTTGTTACTAAGCTAACAACGTTTGGCAATTTTTGGTCTAATTAGATGTTTCCTACATTTAAATTTTTAAATTTAAATTATTCAATTATTATTCATTTAAAATTTATATTTTATATAAGCTTGGATTTTTTTTTTGTTTCAAATTGTGAACTGTATAAATAAATAAATAAATAAATAATACATATATGCAAATGCATTTAGTGTGGCATTGGCTCATTTTCAAATGCTTAACAGTTGACAATAGTTGGCATGCGATGTGCGTATTAACCAAGTTTGGCAATGTCATTCGAACCAGGCCTGAACCAGGCCAGCGACAGCCAAAACACTTCAGCACCCTTATCGCCCAGATAAGATTAGCTTGAATAAAGATTTAGTGAACGAGTATACGCTTAAAGAGTTCTTGGAATGTGCACAATTGCGTGTATATATATATATATATATATATACATATGTACTTAATCGCCAATTATAAGTTCGTGATGATTAAAAAACATTGTTTCTCTAATCTTAACTCATTGACTTTGGTGCAACAAATCAAGTTGTGCAAAAGTAAAAAACAAAATTATATCTCGCCCTTTGAGTTGTTATACATATATATACACATATATATATATATATATATATATATGTAGGTTTGACAACTGTGTAACATTGCGATTACAGTAAATTGTAGTTGCATCCATTTGTCGCTTTGAAATATTCCCTTTTGGGGGAATAATGCTAATTTGAGTGCTGAACAATTAATTTAATTTTGTTATGGCTTAGTTTGCTCATGGCTTATCAGATGATGCTCGGTTGTGGCTCTTATTATATGCATAAAATAGTTGAATGTGAATAAGTACCGTTTTCAGCGTCCGTCATGTTTGTTTGCTAATGGGTTGTAATCACTTCACATCCGTTATGCGACACTTGAAATCGAAGAGAAGAAAGAGAAATCAGAGCACGATTTTACAAAATAACAAAAATCGAAATAAGCACTTTAATAATAAAATTCAATTATACGAAGGCAAAAAAAAATAAAGAACAAAAACAATAACAATAACCTATATTGTTGAGTTCATTTAAAATTGTTTGCGAAAATGTCAAATTTTACCGATTTCGAATAATTTATTTTATTGTTTGTAATTAGCACGTAAAGCCATGCCAAGCCAAGTGCAAAGCACTCCAAAAAACAAAAACAAAAACAAAAACAAAATGCAAAAAATACACAAAATGTAAATAAAGAGTATTATTAAAATTGATACACGGGCAGCTGACTTGACTTGAGTTGACTTGATGTGAAACAAATGAATATCAATATTAACAACATTCAGTCAAGAAACTCACATTAAAACATTTAATAACATAAAAAAAAGCGCACACACACACACAGACAAAGGGTTATGGGATTTTGTTGCAGTTGTAAGCAACCGGAATTGATGAACGCTAAACCGAAGCGCGTCCAATTCTGCCAACGGCAATCAACTGACTGATGTCCGATGCGTGTAAGTCAACTAAGAAGCCGCCGCCAGCAGTGAGCCGAACAACGACGACGACGACGACGGCGGCGTCGACTTCGACAACGACAACGACAGTGACGAAGGGGATGACGAGGCCTATTAACTGTTATTGACTATTGGCTATGCTATTGGCTCTCCGCTGCGACTGCGCGCGTGCCGTGTGAAGCTTGTAGACGAATTGCGTCCATTCCATTAGCCTGACTCTAATCGCGATCAGGCGCAACAGCCACTCGATGTCCAGTCCAACTGTGCGCGAGTGTGTGCAGATCAGCACCGGCCGGTTAGCTCGACTGGCAGATGCCCTGTAAGCAGCTCTTACATAAATAAAAGTACGATGCGAAATGGATGCTTAGGAAAAACTTATCTGTTTGACTGTGCATGTGAACACGAGGCACAGGCTACGAGGCTCGGAGCCATGGTTAACGGTAATAAAGAGATCTCTCTGACCCAAAATAACAGTACGAGTGTGATCGAATATCGATTAGTCGCTGCATCACATTGATAAGGGTGTAGAGCAGGCAATGCAAGAGGTATGGAAAAAAGTAAAATACTCTCGATTTCTATGTGCTACACAAAAAAAAGAAGAAGAAGAAGGAGATACATCGTAACGCGTTTTCCATCCATTTCCACGCAACTACATGATACCCTTTTTTTTTGGTTTTTTTGAATGAGTGCACGGTATGATAAAGCTTATCAGTTAATCGCAATTGAAGTATTTACGAGCACGCGTCCTTCGCACTTTATGCAATAATATATGGCCTGGCATACAATATATATATATATATATATATATACATATGTGTGTATATCGGCATCTGTATTATTGACTGGCCAATTGGCAGTAGTTGGTAGTGTTGTCCAGTGTGCACCAATAAACCGGGCCTGCTGCGGCTTGCTATCTGTGCAATCTGGCAAACAGCAGCCAGCCCTTGTCGTGTCTGCGGCGTCATTAATTAAAGATTTACGTGTCAATTCATTTCTTATCTGAGGCATATCGACTATTGTTGTCGTGTTGTAATGCATGACAAGCATACCATATAAATCATATTGTTCAAATGTGTACTTACATATTTATTTACGCTTGCGAAGATGTCAATCCGTTCACAAGTATACCCGAGTTCTGGCGAAAGTCAATGATCTAATCTAGTGGGCCGTAAACGTTCCAGCAATAACCGATAAGTGATAGCTCATAACTGATAGCCGATGCCTGATGTGATATAGTACACATGTATTTACGATTACCACCATAATTATGGGCACAAAGATTAGCACATCCGCAGCCTATATATACATAGTAAACGATATTTATTTAGATGACTATTGCATTATAATGACTTTTGCTGCTGTAGCTGCTTTTGCTTAAGCGATTGTCATCTGGTGGAGCCGAAAACACTGCAAAGATTACATTGCATTCATCTTCATCTTGTCCAGGTGTTATGGAGTTGGAGTTTGAGCATGTTTTTGTTAGAATTGGCAACGGTCTGAAGGCATATATGAATGGATTGAGTAACACTTCATTGGAGTTAATATAATCCAGCGCATGTCGCCATATCTTATGAAATACTGACAACGAAAGTGCAATGGTTATAGCATGGAGTGTTGATAACGATATCTGCGGTTCGATTATATGGATTACGGCAAAAGATCGCATTATCAGTGGAGTGTTGCTTAAGGGCCACGCTCCAAGTTCTGTGGAACTGACTTCAGACATTAACTGACAGTGTTTGTTGAGGACAGTAAATAGAAATGTGAAATAGCTGACTCACTTTTGACTGGAATACATTTTAATTTACTATAATGAACTAGTCGCAGATAATGTCAGATAATGAATAATACTCCGGTTAACTAGTCTGATTGCGGAACCTCTTTGGTCAGCTGACGCGGTTCGCCCGATTAGATCTATATCGATGTGTAAGTGAAGTACTTGTGGTTAGATTAGCTTAACGGTAATCTAGTCTGGTTATAAATATAGCAGCGTGTTGGTTATCCCCTTCCCCCCACAGTTACCCATATATGTATGAATGTGGGTAGCCAAGAGCCTGTTGTCAAGATTTGAATTAATTTATGTTAAGTTCCAAGCACATTTGAAATGCTTCAGAAGAAATTGAGCAAATCTTCCAGCGAATCTTCCGCGAGCTCTCAGGGTAAGTCATATTCCATTCATCTGCCATCCGCCATTGATTTCATAGACTCCTCCTTGTCCTTTTGAAAGTGGTGGAGTGGCGGCAGGGCGGTGGCATTGAGATGAATCCGTTGGGCCTGGGCTTTGACGATGGAATTGCGATTGCCCGCACTCGTTTCTATGAATCCGAATTTGATTCCAATGAGTCGGAGACGCATGGCGAATCCTCCGAGATTATGGATTGGCGCCGAGACTCCTGGGACTTCATCGTGGTAAGAGATACCAAAGTACACAGAAACATATACATACATACATACATATATAACACATGTTTATTTTTTTTAATTTACTTTTGCACATGCACCGCCTTAACCAACGGTAAAACCCCAGCATACACCCTCATAGAATAGAATCAGAGGGGGGAAAGAGTAACAAGAACACAAACACAAAATATGCAAACGTCACTTTTATCAGCATTGAACTTGACCGTTACAATTGTAAAACTGACGCCTACGTCGTGCAGTCGCAATGCTGCTTGCAGTCGAGAGAGAGAGAGAGAGAGAGAGCGGCAGCGCGAGTGGGATTACGATTAGGCATATGTAAAGAGAGTAAGTAGCGTTGCTGTTGAAATTGCTTTCCCACTTCCCTCTCCCCCTATGCTTTGGCATGCCGTTTTATCTTAAATTCCTATTTGATGCTTTTTCTTGTTTCAATTATTTGTTCTTTAATTGCAGAAGAAACGCGCAATATTTGTGAATTTGTCGAACTTTTTGAAAGTATCGTATTCGCTCTTCTTTTCGTTTTATGCCGTAAACGTGACCCCCCTCCCACATACATACACACATACATACACTTGACATGTTTGTCACGGATTGATAATTGCGCGTGCATTTTTCGGCAGTTGCTTAAATTCCAAGCTGTTGGTTGAACTTGAGCCTTTTGCTCGTTTTGTGTGTGTTTTTTTCATCATGTTCATGTTCGTAATTATGTGCATTCAATTCGATTGTTGAAAACAGTCGCTTGTCTTCCGAGCACCAACTGTAAATCAAAGGAGTTACCAAACAAAAATGAAATGCAAGAGAAGAAAGGTGAGCTTAATGTACCGTTACGTTCAACGATTTGACGGCCAATTATGGCCATCGCACCATACTTGCTTACATATACATGTACAAATGTACGTGTGTGTGTGTGTTCATTTATAGTCTCTGAGCCCTTAACTTGAAATGAAAAGAAATCAGCATCGGCGTCTGCGTCTGCGTCTGTGTCTGTGTCTGCTGCTTATTGTCACATTCAGTTGTCATATTGAGAAAGTATGTAAGTAATTACACACACATACATACACAAATGTGCAGCATTTCTCAAACCTAATTACATACAAATACATATACATATACATAAAAACAAGATAACGGACGGAGATCGGTTGGCAAAGATCGTATGGACAAAACCGCTAACTACTTTTGGCTGTCGATTTGTACACACATATGTACATATGTATGTATGTGCTTATGTATGAGTGTGTGTGTGTATGTATGTATGTATGTATGATGAATGCGTGTTGCAATTCCACTTGGGTCCATCGATAGCTTTGTACAAGAGTAAGAATGTTTTACCTTTTGCAGTTCAGATTTAAAACTTGCCTCAATTTGACAGTTATTACAATCCAACCCGACTGCGCAATACTCTATTATCTATTAAGTGATGTTGTAAAAACTGTACAATATACGCATCATTGCGATTTAAAGCTAAAAGCTGAAATTACCTTGAAAGGGAAATTATTAGTGGAAACTGCTGACATGTAGATGAATGTATATGTAGATCTGAATTGGCTTAGCTATTGGTATACATCAGGAAACTTTAATCGCATATATTTTAAATATACACAAACATATATCATATATATCTATGAATATATGCATTTGCTTGATAGGATGCGAAGATTCACTGCCATGACCTAGTTCTGGTCATGCAAATGCTGAACTTGATGTGCGTCAGTCAGTTAGTTGTAGCAATCCTTTTATTGCCCGTAAATTGATTGAATTAATCAATGAAAATGAAATCGAGAATCTACAATCGAGAATCTAGAATCAAAATAATAGTTCCATCCCATCTCTCCTCTCCACTGATGACCTACTTTACGACTTAACTGCTAGTCGGTGGCTTCCACAGACTTAACGACAAGTTGAACAACCTACTCAACGCGTGGTATCTTAGCTAACCGGACTCGTACAAACCGTGTCTTTATATATGCACATACATTAAGGTTGTACATATGAACACATGTATGTATGTATGTATGTATGTATGTATGAATGTAATACACAGTAAAAAGAACACAAACGGGATAATTTAAGTCTCTTTTCCTTTATTATACAAGGTTTTGCAATAAGTAATTTCTACTTGAATATATATATCAAGAATATATATATATACATAATATAATATTATACTCGAAGCACTTGCTCAGTCGAATACCGAAATTTACGGTGATCTTTATTTGCAGTGTAGTAGTTGAAATGTAGTTCTAGATAACGACTTGGCACATACATACATTGTATATGCCAACTTACTCACGCTTCTTGTATCGGCTCTTTTTGTATCTCAGCAGTCTAGCCAATCAAATATTAGTCAAGAGTAACAACAATAACAGCAATCGTTGGATGCGCCTCAACGGCTCGGCAGCCCCACAGTTAAATCGTCAGGTGGAATGAACATACGTTACACAGTCTTAGCCTATAATTACCGCACAAGTAAACAGCAACAATTCTCGAGAAGATGACGTCACAATATCAAAAGCGTAAACCGGTATAATCAGTATTAGCAATAAAGAGAGAGGGAGATAGAGAGAGAGAGAGAGATTCCGGGTGTAAAATAGAGAGACTCACAATTGAATTGTGTTTGCCCGTAAACAAAGCGATGCTTTTTCTTTCAATTATACAATTGCTTTTCGCACAGATATTTGCCAATGCTTCTAAATATGTCTCTGAACAGATTTAACCCTGAAGTTTCAATATGTATAATATATTATTACGTAATAGATTCAAAGATCGCAGCTTGTTGTTGTAAATAGCAGCGAAAGTATTTATCTCTACACAGCTTAGAAATGCATTCGACTTAATTCTTTGCAGTGAGCACGCCAAAGATAAACTCAACAAAGTTGATGGGATTACAATAGCTATATAGTATATAGTACCCGCTATAAGTATATATGAGTATGTGTATGTGTATGTGTATATGTATGTGTATATGTATGTGTGTATGTATGCATACAATTATGACTAGGTGTGGTGGACTTGACTTTGGCTTTACTCATTGTGCATGCAGAATTTGCAATTTGATTATCGTTTGGCCAACAGCTGCTGGCTCTAAACTTGTTTGCTGTTTACGTTTACCTTGGCTGCTATTTTGTAGTAGACTCAGTCGCTGTCTCACACCAAACCAAACCAAACCAAAACAAATCAAAACAAAACGAAACGAAACGAAACAACACAAACTGAAAGCGAAAACAACGAAAATGAAATCGGCAATCCACTTACATTATATATACATATGAATATGTGTACATAGTTATGTATATACATAGATACCTAATGACAGCAGTAGGTCAGGCGTACTAACTAGTATTATGAGAATGCATAAATTACTACACGCCGACTGCCAGATACTCTCTTCGATGCATGCATAAATGTTTGCGGCTGATCGTGTATGATGATGATGTATATAGATATGTATGTACATATGTACATATGTATGCTAGAAAGCACATAACATAACATATACATAACTAGAAATACGAAGTAAGTTCAACGATCGAACAACAATGCGATCAACCGAAAGAGAGAGTAAAACATAAATCATTTTTTGATATTATCTAATGGCATTTTCGAATATTTTTTTAAATACTTAGAGAAAGAGAGAGAGTAAAATGAGTGGGAGAGAGAGAGAGAGAGAGAGCGCGCACTTAACAGTCATAATTATTTCCATTTTGATTTTTTAGAAATTTCGTAAGACTTAATAACATGGCTAAATGCTTTGATAATGAGTCGATAACGCTTGAGAGAAGACTGTCATATAAACATAAAAGCCAGTCTAATTTGCATTATAAAGATACAAACATATGTGGTATATGTACATATGTATGTATGTGCCAGCCAGTTAATGATGCGGTTCTTTTTTCTTTTTTCACATTTCATAATTCACATTTTTATAATAATAGCTACAATCAAATAGTTGCAATAATTACAAGTCATGTTGTATACACTTGGCTAAATGGGAAACTTCTTATATACTCACCAAAAATATCGGCAAACGTAATCTGAAATTAAGTAAAACAAAAAACTGTTTTTTTTTTGGTTTCTAAATAATAAGTTAGGTTTTTCTGAGTGTACTTATTATATATTGAGGTTGAGCTGGGGTTCTTATCTGATCTACTGCCTCTTTGACTTGTTCATGTACATAGGGGCCAGAGTATCCCAAAGCGGTGGCCTTCATCATCAGCAATGAGTTCTGCGAGCGTTTCAACTACTATGGCATGCGTGGTAAGTAATCCGTAGTCTGTAGTCCGTAATCTGTCACATCTCTAATCCCGATACCGGATCATTTGCAATCTGCTAGCGATTCTGGGGCTTTATCTAACGCAGAAGCTAGGCTACAACGAGGAGAAAGCAACGGTGCTGTTCCACATATTCACGATGCTGGTGTACACATTCCCACTGCTCGGGGCACTCATTGCCGATGACTGCCTGGGCAAGTACCGTACCATACTCTATCTGTCCATTGTCTACTGCTTGGGCGCCATACTCGTTGCCGTCGGCGCCATTCCAATTCCGGGCATGCCCGTTAAGTAAGTGTTTGGATTGTATTGATGGATGATGAAGATTGATGATTGATGACTGTAATACGCTTCTCAAGGGGGCTGACCGTTGCGGGTCTGGTCCTGATTGCACTCGGTACGGGCGGCATTAAGCCGTGCGTGTCGGCCTTTGGCGGCGATCAGTTTATGATGCCGGCACAGGCCATGGACTTGGTCAAGTACTTTTCGCTGTTCTACTTTGCCGTCAATGCGGGCTCAACGATCTCGACAACGGTGACGCCGATCTTGCGTGCGAATGTCCATTGTTTTGGTGACGATGACTGCTATTCGCTGGCCTTCGGTGTACCCGCCCTGCTGATGATCGTCTCGATGGTCATATTTGTGGCTGGTCGGAGTCGCTACATTCGCAATCCGCCGTCAGGTCACATGATCTTTGGCGTATCGCAGTGTATCACCAGTGCGTTCAAGGGCTGGTGTGAGAAACGCTGGAATGAACCGCAACAGCACTTCCTCGACTATGCGGAGCCAGTGGTGGGCAAGCAAATAGTGCACGAGACGAAGTGCCTCACGAAAATCCTGCTACTCTATATGCCCTTTCCGCTCTTCTGGGCGCTCTCCGATCAGCAGGGTTCGCGCTGGACCTTCCAGGCAACGCACATGGACGGGAAACTGTTTGGCCTCCACATCAACCCCGACCAGATGCAGGTGATCAATCCGCTGCTCATACTCGCCTTCATACCACTTTTTGAATACAAGATCTATCCGAGACTCTCCCACTGGGGCATTAACCGACCACTGCAGAAGCTCACCATTGGACTGCTGCTCGCCGCTATCGGCTTCTTTTTGGCGGCGGCCGTTGAGCTGCGCTTGGAGCGAGTGGAGCCATCAGCTGCTCCATCCTCGCCAGACATGGCCCATCTGCGTCTCTACAATGGGATGCCCTGTCACTATGATTTCAGCTGCAGCGATCTTCACGCGAGCATCGAGCCCCTGGGCATGTGGTCCAATCTGGCCATGATTGTGCCACAGTACACTGAGTACGCTTTCAAGGCACAGCCGCAGCTGCAGTCGCCGAGCAGTCAGTGCTCCAACATCGAGAGTCAAATTCGATTGGAGCCGGGCAGCTCTGTCAGCTATTTTCTGGCCGAGAATGCGCTGCACGAGTTCCCCGATGGGGTGAACAGTGTGCAGCGGATCAATCGAGCACCGCTTCTGCGCACCCTCGTCAACACCCCAGACGAGGAGGGTCCCATAATCCTCAGAACACTCCTCGAACGCTCTACTCCGCGTTCCATTAAACTGGACACGAGCAATCTCTCGGCACTGCACGAGGTGTCGCGCGGCTACAGCGAGTTGGACATTAACGGGACGCGAGCGGCCAGCTTTGAGACCAAGAACGGAGGACTCTACAGCCTGCTAGTGCTGGGAAATGCCCACGATGGTTACGTGAGTCCAATACACAATACACAATGCACAAGCTAAACTCATCTCCCTCTCTCTCTCTTTCTCCCTCTCGGTAGCTATACAATATGGTGGAAGTTGTGCCACCGACATCAGTGTCGATGTTGTGGCAACTGCCGCAGATAATTGTGATGACTGCTGCTGAGATAATGTTCTCCGTAACGGGATTGGAGTTCTCGTTCACCGAGGCGCCATACAACATGAAATCGGTGGTGCAGGCCTGCTGGCTGCTGTCGGTGGCCATCGGCAACATGCTCGTGGTGGTCATTGCCGAAGTGAAGTTTGTCGACTCGCAGTCGGCGGAATTTGCGCTCTTTGCGAACATAATGCTTGTCAATCTGCTGATCTTTCTGTGTTTGGCCAGCAACTACGAGTACGCTGATTTGTCACAGGTCAATCAGGATGCTGCGACAGCGGCTGTCAAATACCAGAGGGAGAAACATCTCATATACGAGGACAACATAAAACGCATCGTGGGTCCTGTCTTGGCCAAAGAAGACACTTATCGCAAAACTGCCAAAGATAATTATTTGGATTCCTAAGTCGTTCCTCATCCCCCACACTAAGCACACATCTTCGAATTCAGTATTGACTATTTTTATTTATTTATTTTATATTGAAAGTGACTTCTAAAGCAATTTTATTTATTTGTTTTCTTTGCTTTTCGTTCTTTTATGTTTAAATCGATTCGTTCGTTACTTGATACGATTTGAACGAAGCGCCGCAATTTCGGTAAGTTTTGACAGGGCTGCAGAAGTTCGGCGTTGCCACCCAGCTGCAAATGCAAACCGTGAGCCAAGCAGTGCACTGGCAGCACTGCTTCGCTGTGCTTAGTGTTTAGTGCGCACAACACACGATCATGTTTCGCTCCACCACCCACCAATAAAGCCAACCATTTGAATTACATGAAATGCCAATGCTTCTCGCATTTGTTTAACAGGTTTTGTGCTGCCAATTGACTCTATAGAGGGATAAACTGTAAGAAACACAGAACAGCCATGTAATTGCCAGCGGCGTTGCCCAATGCGCCAATTCGAAGAGAGCCCCCTCGATGGCAGCGCCACTGCACAGTCGCCATGTCCTATTGCCGATGCCTCTCTTTGGGCGGAGAGGTTCACAAGCCGAACGCCAAACTAGATATCGAATTTTAAACGAGAGACTCAATCGATTCGGCAATCAATCGGCAAACGTTTTTTAAATGTGTAAGAAATCTACAGAAAAACATACAACTTGAAAAAGACGCAGTTAGCAGCCATTGGCAGTTTGACGGCATTGCCAACAGCGCAGAAAAAATGATGAAAGTAGAAGAAGCAGTGACAGGCAGGCGAATGTGACAAATGCGGCAAATATGCCTACCTGAGTGGAAGTATCCAGAAAAACAAGGCATGCAGCTGCTGCGTGTGACCAAAAATATACTTTTCCGTAAGGGATGCAGCACAACGACCTTGTTCGGCAACCGTTAAACCTAACCTAACTTAAGGGATGCAACAGCTACCTGAGAGACCCAACTAAACCGAGTCTACTTCGCTGCATTTGGCTGAGCGTCGTGCACAGTCGAGTGCAAACTCTCCAGCCAGCGACACGTCATCAGTTCCTCAACAATATATATATATATATAGTATATATATTTTGTCATAAATATTTTTTTTCCAAGTGTGGTTTTGAAGAAAATATCTCAGATTCTCAGTTTTATCAACAGAGTGTTGTAATTAGTATAAATTGTATTTTTGTGAGTTTTGTGCAACTGTACCTAGCAAATAGTTTGTCCGACTACGCAGTGAAAATTCGAGCAGCAAGGCATTATTTATGTATGTATTTAGTGGGTGCCCAGCATCATGCCACATTTACTGTTTCACCGTAACACCCATCCATCAATCCGATAAACGAAGCGAGGCGCTAAGAAACCTCTTAAATTCATTTCACAAGGTCTCCTGAGGGTGCGGGTGTTTCCGCATGTGCCTGTTCTGCAGTGCGACATTTCGTGGCGCCTCGCAGCGAGACTCCTCGCTCAGGCGCTGGCGGGGCATGTGGCTGTTGCCACGGACTCGGATCAATCACACTTTGCGCCTGTTAACGGGCCTGCCCAGAGGGGGTTTGGGGGGATATCGTATAGTTGCGGTATCTAGAAACACGCTTCCGCTTGCGAAGAGCTCGTCGGGCGAGTTGGACAAATGCAACATAGGTAAACCAAAATGTCTCGGGTGCATCCGTTTGTTAGCCACTATCCACACTAGGTGCGAGAAGAAGCGTCCGCATACTTTTATCGCGTGTGCACGAGTGCCAACACATGGATGCGAGTGAGACGACAACATAAAAAGCAAACAGAGCAGGAGCGCGTTCTCTCCGTGCCACCGCATACGTATACATATGTCCATATCGCTCGCCAAGTGTTTGCTCGCAGCGCGGCAAGCGTGCGAGCGGGACGGCCAGGCGCAAAGACCAACCGAACACGAAAGACCTTGCATGCAATTAAAGGAGAACGCAAACGTAAACGAAAGTGAGCGAGATCACATAACGTAACACAAGTTGATACACGCCGCATGGTGTGTATACCCGTAACGAATCCGGGTCTCGAGTCCCAGCCTCAACCCTTGTCCTTAGCCACTACGAAGCGCAACCGTTGGGCGGGCAACACTCGGCGCCAACATTCCCTCGGGGTGGCAAGTATAAATAGCACAAGCACGACTCGACTTGATAAGCGAAATATAACTGTGTACATAGCATTATGTCCGATGTGAATCGAGAGGCAGCAAATGCCGTTAAATGCCAAATGTCATAACAGAAACCAGTATAAACCACAAAATGTCATCGTAACCAAATCGTCCACCCAAAAAAAAAAACTAATCCATCAAAACTCATCCAAGGCTGGCACATAGACATATATAAATATATGCAAATGCAATCTAGTTTCTTGAACTATCTTTATCTGTACCGTTATTATCCGCCTAAAGAGAGAGAGACATAGAGACGGGGGGGGTATACGAACTGAGGACTGGGCTTAGGTTCAAGCTTAGGCCGTGTCGCTGGTCTGGGCTGTCAGGAGGAGGAGAGGAAGCCGACGCTGAATAGGAAGACGAAGCAGACACTGAGAGAAAAGTACCGCTCGAAGCAATACACACTGGAATCCGAAGAAGATGCCACTGCATGGACTCTTGCAGAGGCAGGCACTGAGCAGCTCTGAGATCGCAGTGACAGAATATTGCGCCTAAACTTTGTCATATATCTATTTGGCTCTGGGCCCACACACAACACACAAACACATCCCCCCCTTATCGGGTTTAGATAACACTCCACAAATGTGTTGAAAATCCAACACTATTGAAAATTGAAATTGGCAAGTTTCTCGCTTTGAGATCGCAACTTTCTTTGGTTTCTGTCTCCGTTCCGTTTCCGTTTCTGTTTCCGTTTCTGTTTCTGTTTGAACCATATACGATTTAATGAATGCATTGCTTACAGCTTAGTTTCATGGTCAAGAAACTATCATGCATTTTAAATAGCTGATTTTAGGTGAGTTATTGCCTTCGACATCGCAATCGTATCGCTGACCTTTGACATGGAAATTGCTGCCTTCTTGGACAAGCCCAATCAACCAATAGAAAACCAAGTGTTATAATTCAAATCAATAATAATAACAGTAATAATAATAGTAATGACAATGATATTAGCAATGTTATACGTGATGTGCACAATTAGTGCGAATAATTAACAACAAATGCTGAAACAAGGCAAATATGGACAAATATAGTCAAACCAATGTTTGAGACAATAATTTCTTTAAATTGATTTATTGAACTAACTTTAAAAACAATTAACAACCTTTTTTTTTTTTAAATGACTTTAAAAATAATAGAAAAAGACTTTAATAAGAATTAGTGCACATATTAAAAACATTAAACAAAGAAAAACTGCACAAAGTGAAATATATGAATTGAAATATGAAATTGTTTGCGAACGGGGCGAAATTGATATTTGTTATGAGCAAAAGTGAAATAAAAGGACAAACCTGTTGCTTGGCTACGTGTGCTCGGGCAACAGGCTTGCCTCGTTATAACGAACGTGTGCAAAGCAATGCTCGTAACGAAATATCAATTGCCTAAGTGTGAGCATCACATAAAACATAAGTGCAATGGGATCTCAAGGGCAATTCTATGGATGGGTCAGCGATGCGATTCTACTCCAAACAGAGCGAGTGGGCTGCTTAGATTTGTTGGCTAAAGTGATTAACCTATTTCTATGCTGTGTTCTTTCAGATGAGTCCAGACTCACGGCTGGCCAAGAAAGCACAGCCCACCAAAGCAACCAAAGTTTTCCATGTATTCCTCAGTTTTTTTTCTTCTGCTCTTTGTTTGTTTTCTGTTGTTGTCTCTGCGACTTCAAAGCGCTCTAAATCGTAGCATTGAATCAATTAGTTAGCCAACTTGACTGGGAATTGTGAACTGTGAACTGTGTTTCTCCCCGTCCCAGTAATTCTTGTCAACCTCTGCTTAGCCGCATATCCTGCGATTGAAGCGTTTGCCTTGTTTTGCTCTCGCAAGAGTTTAGATTGTGCAAGCATTATCAAGTTAAGATTATTACATCCCATATATTAGCGGTCATTTACAGTGTGAACACCAATCGCAATTGAAGGTAATAAATCTGATCATTGCCCATTGAATTCCAATAATAACTTTTCTTCATTGAACAGCGAACTGCGAACTGCCTGCCTGCCTGCCTGCCACAGAAAAGGATTTCTCGTACCTCGAAGGATGCCATTAAGCTTGACCCAAGCCAGAAGGATGTCTTAATTGCTTTCATTTACAGCCTTTTGTGTTTGATCTATGATTTCAATGATTGTTGTAAACACTGTTTCAATTTTTTTCAATTCCGTTCCGTTGAACGAACGAACACCGCACTCACAACACAAGTCAAATCATACTACAAGTCGTGTATTATTTAAAACACTTTCCATTTATCACAATCCGTAATTGAATCGGTTCGGTAATTCAAGTAGAGATGTAGAGATGAGAAAAGTCTTAGAATTGCGCCAAACGGGGCTTGAAATACAATAATAATAACAATCTAATAATATAACGTAAGGTTAGGCTTGGAAATGTTTCTGCTCTCGAACTGCGTAAAGCAATTCGAGAGAGAGAGAGAGAGAAGTAATATATATAAACATATATATATATATATAACTGTTTGCAAAGTAAAAAGCTTTGCGCTCAGTGCACAACATAAACTATCGAATTACGTTAAATATTTAAGCAATCCCGGCTAAATGTTTTACGCAGTTTAAGCAAAAAAATAAGACACGCTCGTTTGATGCATATTTTTCCAAATTTAGTCACAAATCGTTGCCAAACAGTAAATAAAATTCATCGTAAATATACTATTTATGCATAATGTGTTGATGCGTTATACGCATCAGCATATTATCGGGTAAAAATGGAAATGTTATACGCCTGAACCTGTTTGCTCAGAAACTCAAATCTGTTTAAATGAATCTGCGAATATATGTGAATCGGTTCAGGAATATAACATACAATATTATACCCAAAGCCACACACCTACATCAATCTTGATTTTTGCAAATAAAAATATGTAAACCAAACAAATCGAAATTCATCTGTATTTTTATTAATCATCATGGATTTTCAGAATTTGTAAACAAATTTATATAAACAATTTTACAGCTTAAATTGATCATATTAAGGACTGTTCAAATGTCTCTCGGCTTAAGGATGTTAGATGACAAATATACCTTAAGCGATCAATGGTTCGTTTAAGCTTGAACTTAATTTTAGTAAAGTTTCAGTCAACAATTATTGATTAGATATGCAAAAAAACAAATTAGGTTTCACTTAAAGCAAAGAGTTATGCAACCTTATTTTATGTGAGGTCGATACTAATTTACCTTCTGATATCAACTAATTTCCGTTTGCTTTGCAAGTGGTTAATTCGTTAGAGTTTGTCCTTGGTATTCTAACTTTGGAAATCTATAAGAATTTGGCTGAATTCGAGTTATTTTGCTGAAAATTAATATTATTTTATATAGCTGCCTGAAAGTATGCTATTTTGATTACACATAGCGCATAGCAAATTAATGTCACCCTAAAGGTATGCAGTGTTTTAATGACATTAAGGAATTGCCTTTGCTCTTGTTTGACATCTAATACGTATGCTACAAAATTATTATAGTGTTATTGACTTTATGTGTTTTACACATTAACTTCTGAGAAATATTTATGCACGATTTAAGATTGCTGAAACCCAAACATAATCCCAGATTTAACCCAATAAAAACCAATTTCAATTTAATTCTTTCCATTTATTGAAATATGTTTTTCCATCTGTCTTATATCTTTTCTCGCATCTTTTCTGTAAAGAAAAAATCTTCAAAAATCGTTATAATTCATATATTATAATAGTAAGTCTAAACATCTTAAGCGCTATTAATTTAAATAAAAAAAATTGTATAAAATGCATCAAAAAGAGTATTCTGAAATTAAAATGCTTATTAAGTACACGATAAGTCAATATAAAAATAAATGCTTAAGGTAGTTCAAATTATAGGTATTCAAAAAAAAAACCTTTTCCGGCAGTCGTTCGACAACTTCCCGGCGGCGGCGGAAGCTCAGGGCTGAATTTCAAACTTGCGTACGTCTAGTAAAAAAAACGGCTCTTAACTCTAATCGATGTATGAAAAATTAATCAAACCAATACAAATTAGTAAGTACATGCTAAAATTGATAAAAAAAATTAATGAAAAAAGAAACACAAACAAAAAAAGGAAGGATTTGCGGAAGCCAGGCTGGATGGAGTTAGTCGTTGTTGTTGTTGTTCTTCTTCTTAATGTTCGTTGTGAGCGCGACGAATGTTAGATATAGGCAAGTATACATATATGTTTGTGTGCTGGGAACATGAGTGTGCGTGGGCGTGTGCGTGTGAGTGTGTGTGTTTGTGTATGCGTAAGCGTAGGCAAAGGCAAAGGCGTGGCAAGGCACAGTTGGGATATCTTATGTGAAACCATAAAAGGACTGTTGCTGTTGCCACTCTCCTCACGAGCAACGCCGAGCAACAATTTGATCGCATCCCGGTGTCTGTCTGTCTGGCTTTAGTTGCTCTCCTGCTTCCCAAAAGTGGTGCGTGCAACAGTGATAATTAGCTCTATGTACACTCCTCATTCAGCATTCATCATCCTAATGTTAGTCATCATCTTAACTATGATCCTATGGGCGATTTTGGGCGGCGTGGCAGCATTGCTTGAGATTACGAGTTTCCACTTACGATTACGATTACAATTAGATAGACTTGCGTGCGCATTAGCATCATCTGCGCTGGTTCAGCATCTGCAGATAGTATTCGCAGTTGGTGCAGTAGACGGCGGGCGCAATCACATGCCGTTTCCGGCACAGATTGCACTCGACGGCCTTTGCGGAGGCCTTCACGATGGCATTGTTGTAGACGCGGGTGGGTATGGCAGTAATGGCGGTGATTGCGGCGTTGCCACCTATCAGACTACTGCTACTGCTGCTACTACTACTGCTACAATTGCTACTACTATTGCCCGCGGAATCGGGCAGACCATTCTGCAGCGTCAGCTTCGACTGCGGTGGCGGCGGCGGTGGTGGCAAACACTCTGCACTCTCCCCCTTTGTGCCTGGCTCAAAGCTGACCTTCTTCTGCGCCTGTTTCTGTTGTTGCTGCTGTTGTTGCTGCTGCTGCTGCTGTTGTTGAGCTGTTGGCGTGTAGTAGGGTCCTGGGCCTGCAGCAGGCACTGAGCCTGCAACTGGGGCAGCTGGTTGATAGCCATGCGGCACGGGCACACGCTGATAAGGCGAGGGCAACGGCTGCTCGGGCAGCTGTTGAATATAGGCAAGATTCAGTTGCTGTTGCTGTTGCAGTTGCTGTTGATGCTTTTGCAACTGCACCGAATAGCTTTGCGGCAGCTGCTGATGTGCATGATGTAACGGCCTTGGCATGCTGGTGTATTGCGCATCAAGTTGTTGTTGTTGTTGCTGCTGCTGCTGCTGTTGTTGTTGTTGTTGTTGTTGTTGCAAATGCTGTTGGCTGGCAATGCCGCTCATGCTGGTGCGTTGTTGTTGCAGCTGTTGTTGCTGTTGTAGCTGTTGCAGGCGATACAGCTCCTGGTGCTGTTGCTGCTGCTGCTGCAGCAACTGTTGCTGTCGTTGCACATATCGCTGCATGTCCGGTCTGCCCAGCATTGGCGATGATTGCTGCTGTTGTTGTTGTTGCTGCTGTAGTCGTGGCTGTGCCTCCGTTTGCAATCGCAGCATATTCTGCTGCTGCTGCTGGATGAGCTGGGCGGTGACCTTATCGTTGGGATGCTGGGCGGTGCGCAGGACGCGCTCTAATATCGGATTGGGTATGAAGTCATCGTCCTCCTCGTTGCCAGCGGTTGCCACCAATATCACTTGGTCACAGAACGAGACACTCTTCTTCTTCACGCGCTTTGGCAACTGATTGAGATTGCTCTGGTTAAGCGTCTGCTGCACCATCGAATTAAGTAACTCCACCTCGCGTATCTCCTCGGCGATCTGGGACTGCGACATCTCGTACTTGGGCTTGGCCAACATCTGATGATGGCCCACACCCGCACCCATTCCCATTCCCATCATCGCAGCTGGCATGGGCATTCGGATGGGAGCAACTGAGTCCACCTCATCTGCATCCAGTTTGCAGTTGGGCAGCCCGTTCATTTGGGTGCGCAACGAGACAGAGTTGCTGTTGCCGGAACTGGGGCTGAGCAGCTCCTGGGAGGCATAGGAGCGCATGGGTGAGCTGCTCAGGTTCGTCTGGGACTGCTCAAAGCGATGCGCCAGATCGCGCACGCTGTTCGGCGAGGGCGCCTCCTGTTTCCGCTGTAGCGCTCTGAGATCGGTTTGTTTGGCCTGCAGCTCCTTCACCCAGCCGCCACTGCCAGCATTATCCATTTGGGGCAGGGGCGTCGCTTGCTCCTTGCGCAGCTTGAGCAAATGCTGGCGCTGCTGCAGCTGGGCCAGTATGCTGGTGGTGCCCTCCAGAGAGTCCAGTTGCTGACGCTGTTGCTTGCTGGCCGCCTCTAAAGCGTGCAGATGGTTTAGCTGCTGGTTAAGCGGCTCCAGATCGATCTCGGGTGGCGGCGGTGGCGGAAAGTCTTCGCTTGCCTGCCGCGAGTGGCAAACTGATTGCGGTGGACTCGGATAAGGTGGCAACTCCAATGGAGCTGGCAGCACCATAGGCATTGGCATTGGCAGCTCCAACAGCTGAAGCTCCTTGAGCGGACTCTGTTCGCAGTGCACCTGGGCACAGGTGGTGATGATGGTCTGACAGGAATCGTCGCTAATGGAGGTGTTCGAGCTCATGGCCGATAAATTCGACAGATTCGCCTCGTGATGGAATTGTTGCTGTTGTTGCTGCTGTGGTGTTAGGGTGGAGCTGGTGCGCATTGGAGGCGGGGGCGCCACCTTGGGCACCATGGTCAGCTGGCGTCCGCTGCCGTGGAAGCTCTTGCGCATCAGCTTGCTGCGCTCGAGATTTGGATTGGCGCTGCACTGCAGCACTGCAGCAGAGGTGCCGGAGCAGTTGCTACCGCTGCCGGATGCATTGCCAACGACATAGTCAAAGTGACCCTCCGAAATGTAGCCGCTCATTGCTGCCATTGAGTTGTAGGCGTGGCCGTGCTTCGCATGCCCGTGCAGGCTCAGTCCGACAGCGCTGTCATCCACGGAACTGGTGAGCGGCGCTGGAGTTGTGGCATGAACACGTCCATTGGCTGCTGCATTGGCAGCATTGCTGGCATCGTCAACGGCCTCGGTGAGATCGGGCATGGAGCGGTTCTTGCGTCGGATGAGTCCGCCCATTAGCAATTTGCGTCGTATTTTATGCTGCTTCTTGCCGCTCTTATCCTTCTCCTTCTTCTCATCCTTGTCCTCCTTGTGCTTCTTTAGCGTGTCCTTGGCATTGACGAGCAGCGTCTCAGTCAACGAAAACTCGCGCGTCAACTTATTGCGATCCTCACTGCGACTACGCTTCTCCTTCTCCTTGTCCTTATCCTTGTCCTTATCACCCAGCCGACGCCCGAACAGTGAGCGACTCTCACGTTCCGGCTTCACCTGCTGCTGCTGCTGTTGTTGCTGTTGCTGCTGTGAACTGTTGCTGATAAGCTGATGCTCGTACTCGATGGCATTATCGTCATGGGCACTGGGCAACGGTTTGAGGGGACTCTTGCGCTTGGGCAGCGTCGCATAGATCTCGATGTTCTTGGCAACGGACGAGGAGGCAGCTGTGAGCAGCTGTGGCGGTGATTGCTCCAGTTTCTCCAGTGTTCGATCCTTGCTATTTTGACGCATGTGCTTCACGCTGCTGTTGCTGCCCTCGCGCATATGCTTGAGCTCTGGCATCGCCTCGCTCTCGGCGCCCTTCTCGACGAGAATGCGCCGGTGCAGACTACGAGCTCGCATTACGCACGTATTGTGCTTCATGCGGGCGAATGTCATTGTATGGGGATTGCTGTAGGGTGCATCCATTGCGGCACGTGCTCGGCCCGCAGCCGCATTGCAGAGCACCAGGGCCGTCTCCAAATCGTGTGACTCCTCCACCAGGCGCGACTTCTCCAGCAGCTGATCGGCCTCATGGCACAGTTTCTCACAGTCACCGGACAGGGCCAAACCATGTCCATGCGCGTGGCCACCATTTTGTGTTGGTGCCCCCACTCCAGCAGCTGCCTCTGGTATCTTGGCCAGCTGAGGATTAAGGGCATGCTTGGGCGGATACGAGTCCGTTGAGCTCAACGAGAACGAGTCATAGCCGGCATCGTAGGGCAATCCATGGCCATTGTGTCCGTTGTGACCATTGTGTGCGGCATGTCCAACGTGTCCAGCGTGCCGCGTGGGACTCTGTGGCACTGCGGCCACGCCCCGCTTGGCCACCATATACAGATAAGGATTGTCCAGTGTGGTGGAACTGGCCGAGCTGGCGCTATTACGGTCCCCGGACCAGTTGCCTGAGTCGCGACGCCGCGGTTGATTGAGATGCTCGGGAATGGTGAGGCCATCGCTGGGCGGCGAGCTGCCATTGGAGGCGCCACTCGCATTACCCGAACTCGACTCGGCACTGTGGCTGCGTTGCAGCTGCAAATGCTGTCGTCGCGCCAGTTGCGCGCTGAGCATTGCCTCGATCGGTTTACGGTTGAGAAAGCCACCCTCCTTGTCCGCCGACGCGGCCGAGGCAATCTTGTCCTGGATGACGCTCAGGTTCTGGTACTGAGCACTCAACACATGCTCCACCGTTTTGCGGCTGATGTATGCATCCGTCTCGTCACTTCCTGCGGGCAGAGAGACAACAGCAGAAGAGCCCGCCACTGGCCCCGCACTGGGAAAGATGCTCTTCTGTATGACGCTCAGGTTCTGATAGTCGTTCAGCGGCGCCCGCAACGGCGATGGGGTGGGAGTTGGTGTAATGGCGCGTCTGGTGTTGCCCAAATTCGGCTTCTCCGGGCTGGGCGTAACGGCTCTGCGCACAGACGCCGAGCAACTACCGAGCGGCAGATCCATGGCAGTGCCAGAGGGTGGTGCCTGACTGCAACTGCCATTGGAGCTGGGCGGTTGGGGCACAGCGTAGAGGAGCAACAGTGGCTGGTAGCGACCACGACTGCACTTGTCGACGACACCCTCCCAGCTGGGGCCGACCTCCTTGACATTGGCGTCATCGAAGTAGACCCAAACCTTCAGCTTGGTGTGGAAAAAGAAGGTGGTGTAGTGCTTGCCATAATACGAGACAATGCCAACCAGCTCGTGCTGTGCCTGCTGGGCCCAGCGCTGTTCGCTGACCTGATGGAAGACATCCGCCAGTCGCAGGCTCGTGCCGACTGCCTTCAGCACTGCGTGCACCTGATCGGCAGCCGGACGCTCCGAGTCCCACACAATTCCAATGGAGACGACATCCGGCCGATTAAGTAGCGCCCGGCAAATGCCAATCTTGGCACCGCATGTATTCTATTGAGGATTAACATCGATCAGTTAGCATCGAAAACATGACAGATTCTCATTTGCTGATCTACTTACCGGACAGTCACGTATATCGCCCATGTTGCCTGCAGCGCGTAGTAGTTGGCCAAAGCTCAACTGTTGATGATTCTGCAGGGCGAGACTCTTCTGCGAGGTCAGCGCCGAAGCGGACACATAGTGCACCATCTGTGGGTAGGGAATAGAAAAACATATGCCAAATATTACAACTGCAATCAAAGGTCGTCTCTTGTGTCAACCAGACCCAGACCCAGACCCAACCACAACCATTTCTCTTCTTTTGCTTGCCAACTGTGGGGTTTCTAAAACAGGTTGCATTTTCATATTCACGATCACATTCAGGTTCAGGTTCAGGTTCAGATTCACGTACAGGTTCAGGTTCAGGTTCACGCTAGTGAGCGAAAACCCGTTTGGCAAACGGCCAGTAAATAACTGTTCTATAAATGATCAGGTCTGTTCCGTTCTATTCCGTTCTGTTCTGTTCGGTTCTATTCTGTTGTGGCAACACTCGGTTCCTGCTTGGGCGCCTGTTCTGGCCAATTTACATAGCAGCTGCTAACGCTGATTGCTGCTGCAGGTGTTCCAAGCCCACGCCATGAGCTCGTATTCATTTCGATTCAGATATAACCAGTTGGATTTACCACAGCTTAACTCTTTACGCATTTGCGTATGACTCAATCAGAGACTACAACCAACTATTTTTGAAAGGAACACAATCTTTAGGTGCTCGTTTATCTCGTATATCGAAAAGTGACAACAGGATTTGGAAATGCTTTCGTATCGGATCGGATCGATCAAGAAGTGATAAACTCACCTGCGTGAAAGGCAACTGCTCGGAGTTGGCGCCACATTTGCAGACGCTCTGCTCGATGACGCGCATTGCGAAGCGTCGATGGGCAATGCAGGCGGGTGACTCGCACGAGTCACCATCGTCTGGGGAGATGTGCGAGTGGACGCGATGCAGCAGCAGTTCAAAGCACTCGGCGGCATCACCCAAACAGCCGAGCGGAAAGCGTCGGCCGGCGAGTGGACCGCTGGCCAATGCACGACGCAGTGGCTCCGGGCACAGAGCTGGCTCCGAGCTTGTCTGCAGCTGCTGAAACAGTTCCTGTGTTGGGTAAGATGTGGGATGAGATGTGATGGGATTAGCAAATGTATCTATCTAGCATGTCTGTCAATCTATAACTAGGCATTGCAAATGATTGTGATTTTCACGACTTACAATGACCGCATTGATGCAGCGATCCCGCTCAATTCCACTGCCAATGGGCGTTGCACTTGAGCAGATGTTACTGTTGCCGTTGCCATTACTGTTGCTTCCGTAGCCTAGCACTGCCAGCTCCACGCTGCTGGACACCTTGGCGAGTGCGCAAACCTGACTTGGCTGTTTGCTCTGTCGCGTCAAAGTGGCCGATTTGTGTCCCTCGCCGACAGAGTCCAGCAGCAGCTTCCTGGGGCTACTCCTCGGCAGTGTTCCATTGTTGCTGATTAGCTGTTGCAGGTGCGCGTGCTGCACCGGATGCGAACTCCCCGCCACAGCAGCAGCAGCTGCAGTTACTGAAGTGGGTGGCGTCCCCACAATGGGACCAACAACATTGCTGGGCTCCTTCCGTTTGTAGCGAAACTTGATCATGCTGATTGCTTCACTGCTGGTTGACTCTCCGCCCCGGCTATCGATCGGAGTTGGCTCAAATCAATGCAAGTGTCGCCTGCTTGAAAGAGTAAGAATTGTGTTGAGTGAAGTTCAGTAGCTGTCTCTGCAGCAGCTCTGGTTTCGCCATTGCTCCCGGTTATGCCAATGTGTGCAGCTAAACGACAATGATTATAATGATAATGGTTCATAATGATGATGGCGACATCGATTACGATCACGATGCGGTGGCTGACTAAACGCAATTTAATAGGAGCAGTCAAGCCAAGGTGCCCGCAACCGAACGAAACGGCATGCAAAAGATGTTGACGTAGTCAAACGGAAGTGGATGTAAAACAAAGTAAAATACAAAACAATAAAAGCCAAACACAAAAAAGAAGCTATACTTTTTGACGAGTGCCGAAGACCAAATACCCTTTTAAGTAGAAAAGCCACAAGTTGCCAGCTTTCAACATATATTTAACAGATATCCAAGCTTGCTAATCATGGGTTCAGAGATGTTTCCACACACAACAAAATTATTTATATACCCGCTACAAAATTGAGTAGGAAATCGAAATAAAACACAAAAAAGTGAAGCGTCAGCCACCAACAATTTGGCGCGTGGAAGGAAGTCGCATACGCAAATGGGCCCAAATGCACAATGCACTTGAAGAATTGTAAAATTGGCCACCGCAAAAGGCAATTGATGGCAATTTGAACTCGGACTTCGTCTGGTCACGCGAACCACCGTATGGCACTTTAGTTACCACTGATGATAGGCTCGTCTTACCCTGCTGCTGCTCTCTTAATAGGCGATAACAGCTGTGTGTGTGTTTGGCAGCACGGGCTTGGATCAGCTCGTTTTTAAGCACACCCTAACAAAAAAAAAAAAGAAAAAGAAAACAGAAAAAAAGGACTGTTGACAGGTGAGTCGTGAGTGGTAAGACAGGGGCAGAAAACCAGAACCAATGCGTTGAACTTTCGCTTTTGCTGTTGCTCTTTGTTTTGTTTTTGACAACGACCTCATTTTTGGGGAACGTACCGAAAGTTTTTGCCCAACAAACCGGTCCAGCTGAACCTGAGCTCCCCCAAATTCGATTTCAAATCTCCAATCTTAGCTCAGCTCAAACTGTCAACATAGCGTTTTCTACATATGCATATGTATGAGTGTTTTGCTATTTGTTATTTGTGTGCTTTTTTGTGTGGCCGAAAGCAAGCTGCAAATTGCAAGTCGACAATTGACAATTGACAATTGCAAACTGCCGACTCGGCAACCGCCAAAGGGTCGACAATTATGAAATGGTAAAGTGCTGCTCCACATAGACATATACATATCATCACACACACATATGTATATTCATGTATATGAGGACAGCTATAATATTACGTTGGGCCTCTGGATCTGGCAAGCTAGCAACTGTCATTTCTTATTTCTTTGCTGACGATGAGTTGAAAACCGAGTCGCACTTAAGAACCCGACACAGGCCAAAAGCATACTTCAACAAAGACAGCCAGAAGGCAGAGAGTTAGTTGAGGGTCAAGCAGGAATGGAAGGGGGAGGGGTAACGCATAAATCGCCATATGCTATATAAATAGTCTTAAAGCCTTTTCACTTTTGCTTTTCAGACTGCCAATTACAATTGTTGCCGTTGTTCTTCTTGTTTAGTTAATCAGTTTTGGTTCAAGCTGTTGTTTCGATCAACCACAACAACAGCAATGAGACGGCCTAAATATGTGTTTAAATGGGTGTATATACATTTGTTTATGTTGTTGTTGTTGTTGTATTATATTATATATGGCACACATTGTCAATTGTGGGGCGCCAACTGAGTCAACTTGTTGAAAAATGACTTGTCTGAGAAACAAGGTGCGACAACTTAGCACTGAATGCATTCGAATGTGAGTTGAGTGTTGAGTTGAGTGTATTCAAGTGCATTCGTCTACTCGCATTTGTGCTGTTTATCATATTTGGCATTTAGCATTTAGCATTTAGCATTTCGAATTATCTGTCGATTTGCACACTTCACGTATTTATCTCTGAATATAGATATTAATATTTATGAGCAACTTTTCCACATATTTGTTGAGTACTCCAAAACGATAGTCACAAAACAACTTGAGCACACTTTTTGTACTTTTTTTTTATTATTTTACGTTTAAAGTGAAAAAGAATTAATAGGCGGAAAAGCCCCGTGCACCGGAAGTGGTCATTGGGACAGTTGTTGTTATTGTTGTTTTGTTGTTGTATATAGTTTTGGGCGCCGCATTTATGTGAAGTTAATTGCTTTTCCAGCTTAGTGCTTATTGTGTGTGTGCGACACAGCCTGTACACACACACACTCACACTCAGACAGCAAGTATGTGCCTTACTGTTGCTGTAATTGTTGCTTGGGTGGGTCAGAAATAGTTGCATGTTAATTAATTCAGTTGAGTTCACTTCACGCTTTTTAGCTTCAATTAATTTGGTCATCTGAACCAACGCCACTCCCCACCGACCGCCTCACCATCCTCCCTCGCAGCGCAGCTTGTGGCAAGTAGCCAAAAATAAAAAAACGGTTGGCAATCATTGGGATTAGGGCCGCCTTTGCGAGCCTTTTCGTAATTAGTAGCTGTACAATTGGCCAACAATTTGATTTGAATGATTTGCAATTTTGTTGGTCATGGCTAAAGAGTAACAGAGTATTGGCCAACAGAACAACAACAACAGCAGCAGCCATTTCAGCTTTGGGTCAACTCTGGAACTGCAACGAGTTGTTGTTGTTTGCTGTTGATCTCGTTGTTGTAATTATTGTTTACGAGCACTTGAAACCGTTCTGTCAATTGGCAAAATTGAGTTGAATTGACTTTTTTTGAACAGCGCCAACCGTTACTGGTAGTCCTTGAGATAACCACACACACACATGTGTGTATATAGTATGTGTGTGTGTGCATGTGTATTTCAACTACTCGACTCGAGCTGAATGCAAAACGAGTTAACAACTTGCCAGCTGCCTGCGATGGCTTTTATTCATTATTTCTTAGCTTATTTTTTGCTTTTGTTTTTCGCATATTTCTATTTATTACCTTAATAATAATTATTGTGATTTTTGCTGTTGCTGCTGCTGCTGCTGCTGCTGCTGGTGTTGTTGTTGTTGTTGCTGATTTATGGCATTATGCGGTGCAAAAAGCGGGGGCTGCTGCTGACTGTTGACTGCTTACTGCTGACGGTTTAATGCAGGTATGTATGTCCAAATGTATGTCCATCGCCACCCTTCCTCTCCCCCGCGGCTGTACATTGAGTACTTGTTTAAATGATTCTAATGGCAGTTGAGATTTTGTTGATTGTTGTTTTTTATAGTAGTTGCTTCCGCCATTACAAAAGCAACCAAAAAAAAAACACAGCAACAACAAAAAGCAGCAACAACAACGCTGACCTTTTTCACAGCAGCTGAGATTGGCAATTGTATTTATAGCTGTGACCTGTGCGACAGTTGTCTTCTCTTCTACGTATACGTATCTGTATCTGTATCTGCATCTGTATCTGTATCTGTGCCTGTATCTGTATCTGTGCCACAGCTGGCAGATGGTTGTAATGCAAAAGCAGGTAGAGAGCGATAAGTGTGAGAAGAGATTTGCGTAAGACACTAACCAAATCCAAATAATAACTGCAACTGCAGCTGGCCATTACGTAGCGTATTGGTTTCTTCGTCAGATTTTCTATCGATTGTCAACTGACAGGTTTGTGGGAGGGGGTTGGGGGATTGTGGGTTGCAAGGTGGGGCAAAGAACTTGTTCAAAGCACGTGAGACGATTGCCAAGTGGCTCCAACAATTTACATATGCTAAACATGCGCCAGCATTTTCAAGAATTAACCATAAATAATTTGGTGGCACTTGTTGCCTGCTTAAGAATGCCACTGGCAACATGGGCAGCGGGCAGGGGGCACCAGTTGTGTGTTGTGCGCGGGTGAGATTGGTGGCCATTAATATGCAACTGCAGGCGCTTATGCTGCTGCTGCTGCCCACAATAATAGCCCAACTAATAACAGCAGCAGCAGCAGCAGCAGCAGCAGCAGCAGCAACAAGTTGTGACATATGCCCAAAAGGCAGCGAGTTCGTTGCTTGAGTCTTTTATTGTGCTTTGTCGCCTGTTGCAAGTCGTATGTGGCATGTCAAGTGGGCAGCGAGCAACTGGCATATGCTTCTTTCTATGTATGTGTCTGCCACAAGCTGGCCGCTTTTTATGGCTTTGCAATGCAAATTGGCTCAAAGCCGTCCGTCCGTCTCCCTCCCTCCCATCTGTCTCCCTCCCCATAAACCCTCGCGTCTGCATTCAAGCCAAAAGTGTCTGGGCCAGAATCAGTTTGCTACATCGCGTGCTTTCAGCTTTCCGCGTTCTGCGTACCGCGTTTTCCCTAGGGAAAGGCTCGTGGCCTGAGAAAATCGCTGCGTGTACTAATTTTTGCCGTCTCCCCCTTTGCCAGTTTTTGCTTAGCAAACTAACCACTTGACAGAGTCAATTAATAAGCTGCTTGGCCACATAGGAATCAAATCAACAAACACAAATTGGCCAACGGTTGATGCTGATGCTGGTGGTGAATAGATGAGCAGATGCTGGGCGAAGGCTGGCGACCACACATTTACATACAAGACAAAAGGCCAAAGCGGCAAACAGGCAATCGAAACGCAAATCAAGCAAACGGCTAAAGCGACATAAATGGCTTAAAATGGTTAGCGGAACTATGGGATGGCTCCACCACTAGATAAAGCCGTTTATTGAATATTTTTGGTCAAGACAAAAGGCCAAATTCCCCCTTCAACATCAATTCAACTGGAAATTCAACATAAAGACTCATCTCAGACTTTGAGACTTTGTGTGTGTGTGTGTGTTTGATCTTAGTTCTCGTTAACTGCGACTTTTGGCAAACCATTGTAGCTTGTGGCTAAAACTAAAACGCTGTAGCTAAAAACTTACGCTGACATTTTGGCTTCTGTTTCGGCTGCTAATTCCAGTGATGCAATATTTTGCGCAGCAGAGTGTTTGATTTGATTTATTTGTGGCCAGTAAGAGCTGACGGTTGTTATAGTTGAAACCACTGTCCAACAACAACAAAAACAAAAACAACAACTTTTCAAACAAACACGAGAACAAAAAGATTGAATTAAAACGTACACAAAATAACAAATTTTTGGTTGGTTTCGATTGAAGTTTTGCAGCAGCGCGCGCGATTTTTTTTTTATTATTTATTTTTCTCGTTTAGTGTTCGATTTGTTGGAGATTTGAGTTCCCGTTTCGATATTCGAGTTTTTGACTTGTGTGTGCGTGTGTGTGAGTGAGTGAGTGAGTGTGTGTGTGTGTGTGTGTATGAGTGAGTTTGTTTCGAATGATTTTTGCTTTTTGCGCGCTGCGACGTCCACGCGCTACTAAAATTGGCTTGCAACTGAAACTCGTTTCTGTTGGCCAGGCCAAGCACAGGCCAATGAGCGCGCAATCAAGAGAGAGAGACAGAGAGGGAGAGCGGACCGGTTTGCGCGACTCTGAGACAATGGAGAAAGAGAAAGAGAGGGAGCGCGGGAGAGCGAAAGAGAGGGAGAGAGAGAGACAAGAACTTCTGTTATATTAACACAGAGTACGACGACTTCTCCTCACACGCTCACCTGAGCCAACAACAAGCTCGAAACTCGGGGGAGTTTTGCGTGTAGTTTGCAGTAGGCCAGCAGCAGACGACAGACAACAGAGACAACAGGCAGGGGCAGGTAAACAGGTAAACGTGCTCGAGCAGGTAAACACAAGTTGCTTGCGCTCTTTGATGTTCTCTCTCGCTCGCGCTCTCTTTATGACGCACCTGGGTCACCCTGTGCGAGGCGGACTGTGGCGTGTGGAGCCCACAGATTTGCGTCAATTCGAAATGACAAATGGAATTGGAAATGGAAATGGCGCAAAACTCTACTCGAGCAACGTTTGACAGCGACAGAAAAGGGCTCGGATTGTGCCAAGCCAGCAAACCAGTTGGCCGAGTGGGCGTGGCAGCGGGCAGCCGCCTTAATTGGCATTAGACATTAGAAAAGCCAACTTCGATTTATGCGCAAAACAGCTTCATTTTCTTAAGCTGCCATTTCGATATCAACATCGAGACCGACTTCGACTTCGAGCTCGATTTCGATGTCGACTTCGATCTGTGAACTTCTTGGCCATGGCCGTTGTCTTGTTGCTGTTGAGTCAGCAAAGCAAAGCCAAGCGCTAAACGGAAATGCCACAACATAGCGATTAGCTTGTGAATCTATTGACCAAAAGTCGCTTTGGTTGATCATCGCCCGATCGACCCAGAAAATACAAAAAAAAATTGTGTAAATATATATATAAACATATATTGCCAGAAAAACGGCCTAAACGACAAGGTTAAGACAGCAGCGTTACATCTTGATCAGTTGCTTTTGTTGTGTTCTTGTAGGTGAAAAGTAAGCCACAAAGCACGTTCATGTTGCACGTTTCTGTTGCTACACCCTCACTCTCACTGTCTCTATCTCTTTCTCTCTCTCTCTCACACACACAAAACATACAAAATATTTAAACATCATCTTCAAGTTTATTTTGCTTTTAACTGTTGGGTTTTCATCGTCAGACTTTTGTGGCCCATGACTCAAAACCCAAAGACACAGAAACATAAATGGACTGCATTGTTGGAGCTGCTGGTGCATCTCACTCCATCCCAGTCCACTCCAATGCACACCATTCCCCAATCTATGACTCACGCTGCGATTGTGTGTAATGTGGCCATTTTACACACAACAATTGATTGATTGGCGTTGAGCCTAAACTATTGAAATGTGGAGCGAGACGCGGGCAGTTGTGGCTGGGATCTGAGTTGTGGCTGGGAGCAGACCTCCATCATACATACATTTGTTGAGCCCGGTAAGGGCAACTAAACTGCAACGCAAGCGCATATTATGTTTATCAAGTGATCAATTCCAAGAAAAGTAAAAAGAACATAATTTGCTGCGCTTGCACAACTCGCACTTGATACCACATCAATAGCTGAAAAGTAAGCGAAATAACAGAGAAAAATATTCAAGATATTTCGCGGACCGTGTCTGATAAGACAGAATTACGCTTTTGTAGTGTGTCAACCTTCGGCGAAGAACACGTTGATACGCCACCAAAAATTAACCGAAATGCTAGCAATTATAATAATGATAAAAATGATGTGATATAAATAATATATATGCATGCATGCATGTATGTATGTATGTATGTGTCACAGCATCATCAACGTACAGCCCAAGATTGTGCAAGCGATTTAAGTGGAAGAGCATGGCTTAAAGTGAATCAGCCAGAGAGATAGCCTCCTCCACAGCATCATGTGGTCGGCGGTGGCATGGTTTGGCTTGGCATGTGCTCGGTTGTTTTACTCAGTTCACGAGGCCAGCTGTGAGCTGCTCCTGGACTCATTAACGCCGGCATGCTCGTGATCATCATAACAATCATGATCATGATCATGATGGTGAGTGTTAATGGCTGACGTGAATTGTTTATGCTCATGCTGATGTTAATTTCACTTTATGAACTGAAATGCGTTGCGCTGAGATGCGTTGAGCCAAAGGCAAACAAACAAATGAATAAAACGAAACGAATCGCGGTTCAACAAAACAACAAATAATAAAATCAAATCGCATTCGAGGGTGCTGCATTTTGAAAGTGCTGTTTGCTCGAAGATTTGGAATCCCAGTCGAGATTAGATGTTTGACAACCAAATAGAAGTAACTCCCAATCTAAAAGGGCCCGAGCTGATAAGAGCTGAGCACCTAACACTAAACTTATCAAAGTGGCACAGGCCTCACAGCACACAGATGCAACACCATCATCATCATCATCATCATCATTATATACAGCGAGAACGAGTCACTATGCTGTCTCCTCTGGTTCTGGTTTTTGATGATCTGAATTCAGAGAAAAGCTAAAATCAATTGCCGATTTATGGTTTGTGCATCGTCGCGCCCTTTAATGACTTTGTCCTTAGAAAGGAGTCGTCGACAACGACTGCGACTTGAGGTTGACGTTCACGTTGAGGTTCAGGCTCAGGTTGAGTTTGATGTTGTGGGAATTGTGGATTGAAGCGTAAAAATTTCACTTAAAGACTCAAGAAGCGACGCGACTCGATGCGACGAGACGATTTTTCATTTAGCAGGCACCAAGAAATATTTATGGGGTAAAAGAAGCTAAGAAGCCAAAAAAAAAAAAAAAACAAAATAAAGAGCCAAATGGCCATGAAAATAAAAACAATCAACTTAGAACTGGGCCCACATGCTAGATTTTCAGATCCAGATCCAGATGCAGATGCAGATCAGCCAACTGAATTGTGTTGTTGTTGGCGTGGGAGTTTCTCACAGGGCCAATGTCTTCCGACGATGGCTTCCTAGTCGACTTCTTCTGCCTCTTCTTCTTCTGCTCGATCTTCGTTCTTAATGTGACGGGGGCGAGTGAGTCAACTTTAAGTTGCTGTTCATAATTAAACTGGGAACCCACAACTAGGAACTGGGAACAGCAAATGTAAATGGTTGTGGACTGTGCGCGTGTGTGTGTGTGTGTGGGAGACGGGATGGGAGGTAAATTAATTTTGCAGCGACAAGTGGAAAAGCCGGCAACTAGCTACAAAGATAATTAATGCAAAGCCAGACAAACAAGAGGAACACAAACCAAAAAAGAAGAGGGGTTGCAAGGTGTAGTTGTAGTTGTTGTTATTGTCGTTGTCGTTTAATATGTGGCAGCAAACACAAGTGGGGAGCGTCCCAGTCAGCAAGCACAGCCAACAGCCGACAGTCGACAGTCGGTTCTATGACAACCGGCGATCGGTTCGAAGGTAAAAGAAAGGGGGCACGAGAAAATAACAAGCGCAGCGACAACGACAGCGGCTCAGAGTCAAAACAAACAGAGGCAAACAAACAAAAACGGCAGAAGAGCCAAATGAGCACGTTGGGAAGACGCAGAGAGGGAGCGAGGAAGAGAGTGGTAGAGAGAGGGGGTGGGGTTGGGGGGAGGGGAACAGCAATGGAACACTTTCCACTTCAGGCAAGCGAACGGCGACGTCATCAGCACACGGCGGCATCAAGAGAGAGAGAGAGAGAGCAATTGAGAGAGGCAGGAGTAGTAGTTAACTGGATACACCCTGTGTTGTCTCAGTCTTCGTCTCAGTCACGAATCGTCGAAAAGTACAGTCGCGTCTTAAAGGCGCTGAGTTTTCCACAGCGACGTCGTCATCGACACGAGAGCTGCCTAACTGCCTGGCTGCTGACTGCCTGCCTGTTGCCTACGGGTTAACATGAACAGCCAACCAACCAACCAACAAGCATAAGATGAAAACAAAGAAGAAGAAGATAAAGAAGTTTTAGATGGAGAAGATGTGGCTGCTGCTTATTGTTGTTATTGTTGTTCTTGCTGTTGTTGCTGTTGATGATGATGATCATAATTTTTGGTCACTTGCAGGGTGGCTCTGTTAGTTGTCCAGCGCTTTTCCAGCCTGGTTTTCAACTTATTCTTTGTGTTGAGCTCATTTCATTTTATGGAAATTGGTTGTTCCTCTTTGTTGTTGTTGTTGTTGTTGCTGTTGTTGTTGCTGTTGTTGTTGTTGTAGGAGGAGGAGGATACGCCAGGCCAGGCAAGAGTTTATTGAACTGAAAATAAACGACTGCAGCCAGAAACTTGGCTCCTTTTTATGACCGCATTTATGGCGAGGGCGAGGAGTTGGATAGAGTAGGGGCAGGGTTGGTCAGTTAACTTGTTGGCTAGTTGCTTGGCAATTTGCATAATTGAGTGAGAACTGAACATGACACTAAACGGCACATTAATCAACGCGCCGTAAAATGGGTAATTACACTTTCATGCAAAGGGTTCACAGGATACAATACACGCACGCAGGATATGGTCAATGCGCCTGTCAACGCCTGCGATTAGGTGGGCTGTAGTAGGAGTACAGGTAGGGGTAGGTGTTAGGTGCCGTTTGGCAAGAGCTCAAAAGTTGGCAGATTTGTCTCAGGAAAAACTCGGAAGAAAACAAATTGACAGCCGCAGCAGCAGATGCAGCAGCAAAAAACAAAGTGTGGGTTTCTCCGCTTCCCCCGAGTGGCAATTGTGGGAATTTTCGTTCAATGGAAAATGGGAAACACGCACTTGAGCCCAAAACAACACACATTGTGTGTGCGTGTGTGTGTGTGAGTATGCACTCGTACTTTCTGCATGTGCGTGTGAAAAATGATTTGGCAACTGTCGGAATAGGCAGACAAACGGTGTAAAAAGGCGTCGTGGCAATTAAAATGAACGATGATCAAGCAGCACAGGAAAAACTATGAGAACACTGGGAAAATTGCTGTCCGCTCTCTGTCTGTGCATGTGTCTCCCTGACTGTGTGTCCAACTGCCTGACTGACCCTGGGCACATAATGGTTTCAATTGTACATGCCTAAAAGTAGGCAATCAAACTTGCTTGCAGCTAAAAGTATGCAACAAAAAGTAAGCGATTCGTATTCAATATGAAAAATATTAAACATTTAAGCTGCAAATCAAATATGTATAATAGAATAAATCAGTTATATATGTATAAAATATGAAAATTAAACCATTTGCAATGCCATGTGTGAATAATGAAATATTAAAATTGAAAATTGAAATGCCAAGCTGGTTCGTGTCCAGACTAAGCGTACAAACGAAAAACTCACCTTCAGCGCACAAAATATGCAGTCTTGGCCGCCGCAAACGTGTTGATTAAGGCCCCGGAACGAACGTCGAAAGGCATCCAAGTGCCACAAGACCTGCAAAGAAGACACAGAAAACAAAAAAAAAAAACACATTAGTCAAAGCCATTTTCAGATTGTAGACTTGAGATTGGAGATTGGGCTCCAAGTTGTATAGGGGCATATAGGGGACAGCAAATCTCTACACGAAAATCTCTGTGTTGTGTATAACAATAAGAGGCATGAGGTCTAAACCGGTTGTCGCGACGCCATCTTGCCATCTTGCGTGTGTATGTGTATTTGTGTGTGTTAGACTCAAGAGAACTAAAGAGACCAGTTGACCAAAGAGTTGGTGTTGTTTTGTGGCCAAAACGTAAGGTAAAAAAACCAGTTTTGTAGCTAGCCACAAAACTGCAAAACTTTGTATTTTCAAATTTGTTGCTGAGCTTTGTTGTCTGCTGTTGTCTGCTGTTGCTGCTGTTGCTGCTGCTGTTGCTGCTGCTGCTTCTTGGCGCAGACTCGTTTTGGTTTCTCTGTGTGGCTTTACAGATTTGCTGTTGTCAGCGTGGAGCAGAGCAAAGCAACGCCAAGCCGAGTCGAGTAGTAAAACGTAAAGTCTGAAACCCGCCTGGCGACTCTTGATCTTTTTTTGGCGCAATACTCGTAAAGTCTCGTTTCGTTTTGGTCGTTTGGCGGTTCAATTTGTTGTCGTTGTTGTTGTTACAAGAAATTGTAAGCGTTTTTTTTTTTTGTTGCTGCTTGTCGCTGCTGCTGCTGTCAGAGTTCAACTTGGCATCATGACTCATGTCTTGGGCGCCAGCAATAGCAACAACAGCAGCAGCCGCCAGTTATAAGGGGATCTGTGGACAACAAATCAGCCAGTCAGTCAGTAGTTTAGGTAATTATGCCAAAATGTTTTACTGCTGAATAAAAAAAAGAGATTAGCAGATTGCAATTGCAGCTTGACTTCAGACTTCAGACATCAGTTGGAGTGAAAGCTTGTCAGTTGCTGGCGTTACCTTTACCGCTCCCTTCACCCAGCCAAGCCCAGCACAGCTCAGCCCAGCACAGCTCAGCCCAGCACAGCTCAGCCCAGCCTTCAGCCGAAACACGCATCTAACGCAGAAACTTAAAACTTTAACATTAAATTGGAGCAACTCCAACTGGGATCAGCGCCACTCGGGCAGATAATCTCAGGCAAAAAAAAAAAAAAATAAACCGGTTAGCCACAAAAACCACAAAAGCCACACACACATTTAGGCACCAAAAATTGCGCCACAGCTGCAACACTCGTCTGGACTGGACTGGACCTGATTGGCACGAGCCAGTTGCAAAGCAAGCCATAGTTGGCCAACAAAAAAAAACAGTTTTGGTAATTAGAGTAGAATTCAAAAGGAGTATTCGACAGGGAGTAGAAGTTTAGAATGGTAGCATAATTAAAAATATCAATAGTAAATGTTGTAGTGGTAAAAGTAGAAGGGGAGTCTTTACAATCTCTTCTACAAGCATCGAGAGAAGTTTGCTAAGAGTTGCGCCAAAGCTGGGAAGAGGATGTTTGAAGCACGCTCTGACTTATAATTCAGATGCTGAATTAACAAGGAAGCAGCAAAATAAGTTGTTGACATTTGAATGAAGGAGAGTGCAACGAACATCTAACTTCTGTGGATTAACTGGCACCTTTCACCTGGACTTCACCAGACTGCACACAGGTGCACATATCTAGCAGCATTTGTGGCTCAGTTAAGACTTGTTGTTGTTGCCTTTCACACACTTGAAACTTAACACATCTTTTGGGCGCATTGTTATGGCTATCGCTAACACCCACAGCTCGCACCACACACGACACACTTCATACATCAACTCCAACTCCAACTCCAAGTGCAACATTAACGTGAGACGAGAGTGGGCAACGCATTTATTTGTCATCGGCTTCGACTTGCACTTCCGCTGGAAACTGGCAACTGGCAACTGGCAACTGACCGATTGTGTTGTACTTCTTAGTTGTCTAGCTGGCGTGGGTTTCTGCCCACAGTTTCAATTTACACTAAACAGAGACTAAACCGTTTTAAATGGTTCGCATTAATTGGTTCGTTACAATTCCCCCAAAATGCGTTGGTTGCAAGTGTGGGTGCCAAAAAGACAGACAAACAAGCAAACAGCAGCAGCAGCAGCAGCAGCAGCAACAACAGTCACAGTAGCTTTTAGCACGTGCTAATGGCCAAGCTGTAATTGCCTGTTTTTACTGGCCTTCTTCGTTATTATTTTTGGATTTTTTGGTAATTTCTACGTAAATCGTTTAGGCATTGTTTCCTCACACACACACGCACACATTTGAGCAGAGCTAATGACTTCCTTTCTTGTCGTTGTCATTTCACGGGGCCCAAAGACAATGCTCGTTGCGCACATGTCAATTTGACATCGATGTGGATTAATTATCTTGTAAATAACCAAACAGGAAACAATTTCCGATTCCCCTCCTCTCTCTCTCTCTCTCTCTCTCTCTCTTCTTTCTGTTGCCATCTCTCTTTTTCTTACAGCGTTTCCTCTTTGAATCTGTGTAACCATTTATCTATTAGGAAGTAGCAGCGCCCACTCCGCTCGATTCTTAATTTATATTCTCCATTCTTTGGGCATATTGGGGCATATTCCCATGTAAGACTTTCCACAACTTCGACGACTAGTCCCCAACTCGTTTGACATACAAATTTGTGACTCTTTTGTTGTCGCTTCTATTGCATAACCCATAACTGAAGCAGAGAATGCTGAATTGGCAAAAGCAAAAGACTGAGACGACAAACTTGACTGGCAATATTGGCAGCCAAAAAAGTAGCTAAAAAAGAAATATTAAGCACAAAAAACAACAAAAAATTGCATTCAATCAATTTTGTTATTACTTCAAGTGTTGCTGTTGAGAAGTTCGAATCTTTGTGAAAGTTGCCAGCATAACAAACTCAAAATTTCCCTTCGAGCAGCAGCAGCAGCAGTAGCAACAACAACAACAACAAGAACAACAACAACGAACAGCAGCAAGAAAAATGTTGGCCACAGTAGATGAAAAAATAAAAATAAAAAATACTTTTGGCTTTTGGTCATAATTTATGCTCAACCTGTTGCGGAGACCACCACTTGTTGCTGTTGCCGTTGTTGTTGTTGTTGTTGTTCAAATCACATTTATTGAGGCGCTTCAGCAACTGTAGTTGTTGTTGTTGTTATTGTTTTTTATTTTTTTATTGATATGCTCGTGCATGAATTTAAAAATGCTGCCCAGCTGTGCATATTTGCTGTTATTGTTAGTGACACTTCATTGCCACGCCTTCGTTGTGACCCAATCCCCCACCACAGCCTCTGTCATCGAAATCAATTAGCATAAAATCATTTCAATATCCCATTTATATTGAAATTTGATAAATAAATGCAAATGTTTCGTGTGTTAAATACATTTTAAATACATTTCCACTTTCAGTTACTTTTTGCTTTTGCTCCGCTTCCGCGCATTGTAGCAAAATAAACAAAGCAATTGCTGTCTCATTGTGTGTGTGTGTGTGCTGCAACGTTGACTGACATAATTAAGTTAAAAGGTGAGCGCGGAAAATGAAATTGAATTAAATGTTAAACGAAGCTCGCGACAGCAAAAATGAGTCGAATTTGCAGTTGATTTTTTGGGTAATTTTATTTTTCGGCTTTGCGCAATTCGCATAAAGAGATTGTGCGATAGTTAGAGAGAGAGGGGGTAAAAGGGGGGCTGGCTGGAGTGGCAATTGCATAAGCATAAGCATAAGCGGGTGGATGCAATCAATTCAAATAGTTCAAAGTGTGCTCGGTGAAATGCAGTTTCCCAGGATAACAAAACACAAGCGTAAACAGGTAGAAAGAAACCGATTGAACAGGTAGCTAACAACACATACATATATATATATATATATGTGTGTAGACATGTGCAAATGGCCACAGTTATTGCTGTCATTCATCAGTCACGCATGCGCAGCCGAAACAATTCTCAGCATCATTTCTGAAGGACTTTTGTTTGTTTCGGTTTTCTGCCTGCGACTCAAGGGCGCATTTCAGAGATTTGGGTCGGATCGGATCGGATAGGTGGACAAAGGCTGTGAGCAACCCTCGCACTGTGCCCGCCACTTGCTGTACCGTTAAATCACACGCACACACTATACGATTGTTGTTGTTGTTGTTGTTGTTGCAAGTGTGGTAAGTGTAATAGTTGCTGTTGTTGTCACAGTTATGCATGCTAGTTGTGGTTTCGGTTTTAATCGCTGTCTGCAAACGCTTTCGTTATGTAAGGTCGCCCCCTAACTAAGAGTAAGCAGTGGCCAAACACAACAACACTTCTCTTGCTTGACCCTTGACCATCTAAACAACAACAACAACAACAAGAAGAAGAAGAAGCTAACACTAAAAGTGATCCATGAATAAAAACGTGTGTATACATTACATGTGTGTATGTCTCCCCAATCATAATAAATGTGCGACAACTGCCTTCACTCTTTAGCCAGATGTTAGTTCAATGCACCCATATACCCCATATACCCCACATATATTAACCGCACACTTGTAAAGTCTAGTTAAGCGGTAATTATTTATGTGTGTGTGTGTGTTTATTTTCTGTTATATTTCCGGTGACACAACACAAACATTCGAGTAAATAAAATCTGTCGCAAGTCTGTGAAAATATCAAAGAGTATCCTTTTTTTGTGGCATTTAGCTGGAGATTTGTGGTTAATGTTGCAACTGAAAATGTATTTATTTTTATTATATATTATTAAATAAATTCGAGCTGTAATTAGCCTCGGCTACATAAAGAGAATAAATCAAATTCGGACTCCTGATAATGAAAAGCTACCAAAAAAGAGAGGCATCTTCAGTTAGCCAGCTTTAAAAGACTACACATTTGATTTAGCATGGTTTTTCTCACAGTGTACAGCTTGACTGCCTCACAGTCTGTGGATTTTACCAAATAGTTTTCTTCAACTCTTGCTGTAATTATAGAAATAAGAATAATAAGCAAACCACCGACATCCCGTACAAACTTAAATTGTGAATTTAAGCTTATCTTTCCCAGCAATGCTTGCATTACCCTCCCCGCCCATTTCTCCCGCTCCTCACTAGGGGCTTGGCGGTCTATTCATTAATTATCTGCACAATCTAGTGCACACAAGTTGCACACATGCTGTGGCAAATGTCAAGTGCAACATGCACTTCAGTCCACCCTTGTCCCACCTATTACCCACCCCCACCTTTCTCTCACTACCTGACCCTGCCCCTGCCCCTGCCCCTGCACCATTGCATGACAATGCACTTAAATATTATTATTTCAGTTAACTTCACAGTTTTGTTTTGCTTCTTTTTGACATATTTGGACTATTTGTACTGGTTTCTGGACACAGCTGCATTAGAATTTCAATTTTGGTTGGTTTTTCATTGCTGTTGCTGTTGCTCGTAAAGGTTGTAAATAAAGCACGTAATTGTGACAATTCATTCAGTGACGGAGAAATACATATATATTTTTTTTGGGTTTTAGTTTTTATGAGTGATATTTCTTTCAGCTGTCTTTTGGTGGAGCGTACAGTTGAACTCTGAGTTGAAACTGAGAGCCGGGACTGACCACTAGTTGTGGCTGTGCATTGTGATTTGGATTTAATAACGTTGAATATTCAATTAAGAATCTTAATTTAAGAACTACGGACAAAGTTATCATAATAAATATAATATGTAGGAACATAATCAACTTCTGATTATCAAAGAAGACAAAAAAAGTAGTAGAAGTAGAAGTAAGAAGACAAAAGACATCTTCATTTGCTGTTGCAACTGCTTCGTGTACGATTTGCTGCTTACCTTGCAGGTCTGAAAGAAGGCGCCAATGTTGTGCTTGTTGTTGCTGTTGAAGACATTATCGCCAATTGTTGCGGGTGAATTCGATGACTGACGTTGCAGTTGCAATTGTTGCTGCTGTTGTTGTTGTTGTTGTTGCCCGGTGGCAAGTGGCGCATGCGGCGGCGCCGTTTTAATGGCCACCGTATCCATTTGTGCTAATTGTTCGGCTTTTGTTTTTGTCGTTGTTGCTTAACTCAGCACATGGCCACGAGGAAGGGATGCGTTTTTTTGTTTGTGTTACTTCCGCAAAACGGAAGGGAAGCAAAGGCGCAAAATGAAGAGGAAGAAGAAGACAACCCTTTCTTCTTTTTATCTCAAGTCTTGGCAAGCTAAGCAACTGTGTTTGTTCTTGTTCATGTCCCTGTCGCTGTTGCCTGATGAATTGTTTTTGCTTTCGGCGAACTTTATGTGTATTTCGCACCTGTTTATGTTTAAAGTTTTCTTTTGTTTTGTCTTTTTTATGTTCGTAGCTTCTTCCTAATGCTACACTGACACACACACCGACACACACACACATACACCGAAAGAGAGACGGCGTTGAGCATGTATTGAGTTTGAGTATTTTTCTTTTCGTTGTTTCTTGATTTGAACTTTGTTGTTAGTTTTGAATGTTTTGTTGCGCTTGCAATTTGCAATTTGCACAGATTTGCTGTTTGTTGGTTTTTTTTTTTCAGTTTTCAAAACTCAACAATTGAAAGAGAATGTGTTAACACACACAAAAAAAAATAAACAAAAACAACAACAGCGCTTGTTTGAGGCTGCGACGGCGACTGTGACTGAGACTGAGCCAGCGACAGTGACGTCCGTTGATCTTGAGAGCGTGCACAATACTGCGGCTCACAAATATCCCAGACCAGCAAACAAACGATATTTCCCCTACTGAGCGGCGAGAGAGCAACTCGTTCAAAAATACTTGCGCCATACAAGGGAAATTCTCCAAGCTGGTGCCTGTCTGGGCTAACCATTTCAATGAGTTCAAAAGGCGTTGCATACTTTTGTGTGGAATATAAATATGGCAGCAGTTTGCGGCTGAAGTCATTTGTTTTTAGATGTTTTTTATTTTGCACGAGCTGCTTCATAATTCTTTATGAAATACTATGCCGAATAGGTAATTAGTATGAATTCTACAGCAATTTACTCTACAATTTACCAATCACATCAAATGAAGTAGTGAGTACCCAAACCAAAAATATATGGGGCCATTTCCGAAATCGCGATGGGTGATCGTCGCATGGAAGAGCGCATTACCCACTGGGAAATTATCTCCAAGCTCGAAACGAACTGTTCCCCGTCTGTAAATGAACTTTGGTTGTGGTTGCTTGTCAGTGGGAGCTACAACGATGTTGCCAACTTGCTTGGAGTCCGAAAACCAGAAATGTTGCAGACGAAGCGAGCTGTCAGCCGAAGCAACTAGCTCGCTGCTTCGGAACAAACAAAATGGCGGCGATTGTGTGCGCTGTTGAGATGAACGCGAGTAGAAACAAAATAAGAAGAGACAGAGAAAAGGTAGTACGAGAAACCGAAACACGTTTACAGACTTAACGAGTTTTGTCGTTGTTTGTTGTCAGCCAGGCTTTTAAAAATCAACGTGCAACAGCAGCAGCAGCAACAGCTAAAGCCAAAAATATAGAAACTCGCGAGCAACGAGAAAACGAACAAAATATTGTTATTGAGGTTGCATCAAGGGGGCAGCCAGCAAACAAAACAGACTCACGCATGACACCAAGGGAGAGAGCGAGATAGACTTAGGCTTAGGTTCCTCAGCCTAAGCTGAAGCGGAGACTTTGAATCAGACTCGCGAGCTGCTCCTACGGCTCGGATCTTTTATGCTTTTTCAGCGATTTCTTTTGTTTTTTAATGCGTTTATTTTTTTTGTATTTTTTTGTTTTATTTTCATGCCCCATTAGTTGCCTTTGTGGGGCTTTTGTGTTTGGGGGCCGTTGTTGTTGTACCCTTTCAGAGGGTATTCTAAAGTGGAAGCATAAGACACCTCCCAACCCATAAAGTAAAGACGTATATTATTGATTAATATCAATGCTCGTGTCGATATAGCCATCCCAAACTTTCTGTCTCTCTTTCTGCGCGAGCAAATCTCTCATTATATAAATAATGAACTCTGGCCAGCAAGGGTATATAATCTTCGAATTGCTGAAGTTAGCCAGTCTCTCTTGTTTTTTTTTTTTTTTGTTATTTTTAGTTTGTTGTCTGGTTTTGGCGCTTCGCCGTTCCTTATGTGCCACTTGGGGCAGTCAGGCGCGCAAGCGTCCTCAAATTGCGCGCCAAAAGCCAAGGCGAAGCCAGCATCGCAGCATCCAACAGTCGACCCATGGTTTATCATTAGCAGACAAACACAACCATAACAAGAACAAAAAAAAACAACAAAAGACTGTGGCAACAAACTTGCCAGTTCTCAGCTCCCAAGTGCGATCCTTGGGGCAAGCACGCACAACCGAACTCAACAACAACAACAGCAGCAACAAGTAGACGAATAAGATGATGATGGAGAAGAAGAAGAATATGAACAACAACAATAACAACAAAAACAGCGATGCAAAAACAGTAGCCAGAAAATCCGCTTAGGCAAATCTGCTCGTTTCTCATCGCTTTTGTTTGCCGTTCGCTGAGCCACCGTGTTGACCCTGGCATTTAAGAGCGCATCCAAAGCAAAGTATTGCCCGCCAGCTAAACATCGCATTTTGCATAATAATAGCCACATACATAACTGAAATCTACAGTTCACTTCAAATTCGAGCGAAGAGTGGATAGAAGACATTTTTGTCGTTCTAGGAAATACTCGACTGCTTCCTGCGCCGCCCACATCCCGATCTCTCTGTGTGTGCTGTGTGCTAATAATCATATAGACCTTTACTTATCTATGCTTGAGACACACACGCGCACACACCCAAACTCGAAATATGTGAGTGTGCAACAACAATGTTGCAATCGCGGCTGCCAATTCGACTTGTTGTCAATTATCATAATTTTACGCTCAGTTGTTGTTGTTGTTGTCGTTGTTGTTTTTGATGTTGTGTCGTGCAGCGCTGGAAAACAATTTATGGCAATTACATTGGCATTCCTTTAGTTGCACACAAATATATATATATATATATACACACACACACACATGCACACACGAATGCAGCTGTGTCCGCTTGAAGTTACCTGATTACCTAATTAATTTCAAATTCATTTTCGCAACCGAACTGCACTTGTCGCTGAAAAGTTGATTGATGTTGCCACAGTTGCAGCCACGCCCCCACCGCACAGCCCAGCGCAGATATAATCGATTTATATTGCAACTTGGCCCAAACTTGTACCACACAATTTACAATTTTGCATGCCACCGACACCCCAACAACACCAGCAACAAATCATAATGAGCTGCTGTTCGAAATGGGAGCAGCAGCAAACGGGCTGGCCACACCCCCTTTACTGGGCTGATTGAATTTCGACCATTCGAAATTTCAGTGTAATTAAATAAAAAATGAAAAACATTGTGATTTTATTTAGTGGTCACTTTGACAAATGAAATAAATTATTATCTTACGCCAAGTGCCAGATCTTCAAATGATGCTGATGATGATTTTGATTGTTGCAGTTGCAGGCGCACACATTAAGCAGCTTACAACTGGGGGATGGGGAAACAGCTTAGAACTCGCCACACGGGCAATTTATGTGCACAAATTAACAGTGCAACAGCAAGCCGCAACAGGAATAAATGGCTGCTGCATAAAGGCAATCAAATGACTGCCACATAAATTTATGAGCAGCGTCTGCCAAATCTGCCAGCACTCGGAGCTGTCAGGGAACGCGTGCTGCACAGTCAGCAGCTGGAACAGAGACAGCAGCAGCAGAAGAGAAAGGAGCACATGTGGGCCTGGAGAGGCAGCAGCTGAAGACGCAGGAGTCAAAGCAGCACCAGCAGCAGCAGCAGCAGCATAAGAATTGATGGCGCGCAAAAGAACCAGGAAAAGGAGTGCAAAACTCGTTTCGCACATCTGTGTGTGTGTGTGTGTGTATTTATGTTGCATGTTGCTTGACTCCCGCCTTGCCCTCGACGGCTCCTGCATCTCGTCCTGGCTAAATTTAGCACGAGCTGCCAACTCAAAAAGGGCTTAAGCTGCGGCTCAACTCCAGCCAACTCCAACTACCAAAAATAGTTGTGGACTTTGCACACCAGTTGCGGCTGACTGTGGTTGTTATTGCTGATGTTGTTATTGATGTTGTTGTTGTTGTTGTTGTTGTTGATGTTGTTGTTGTTGTTGTCGTGGCTGCGCGCCATTTTCTACAACGCACAAATGCAGCTGATTACATTATCTGCTTACACATCAAATCAACATGTGGAATATATAATGCATAACTGATCTGATATATTATTTATTCACTGGTGTGGCCAATGCAAACACTTTTTTTTTTTTCAGTGTAGCATCGAAAATGCTTCCATTTGTGTGACTTTATTTTATTTTATTTTTTAAAACATAATTTTATAGCGATAATTTTCCAAATTGAAAACCATAAAATTGAAAAAAATCCAAATTACGGTTATTGAAATCAAATTCATATAAATTTTTTTTTTTTATTAATTAAAGTATTTGTTAATCAACTAGAAAATTGATTTGAAATGTAGAATTGCATTTCTTTACATCGATTTTATTAGGAATTCGCCTAGAATATATATGCTGAGAAGCCTTCTGGACTCAGCGATGTCTTCTTTTGCCTGTTGCATAAGCTTGATGAGTCCATTTTGCAAGATCTTCAAGCTGAATTAGTTTTACGTTAGTTTTTCGATATTGTCAGCTTTGTGGGCAATGCACAATTTTCGATTTTCTATTTTCAATTTTCCACTTGTGCCGCATTTGGATGACTTCTTGAGGCGAACACTTCTATGCAGGATTTTTTCTTCTGGCTGCTTGCAATCTTTCTGCTGATCTTTGTGTCTGTTTGTTTGTTTGTTTTGCTCCGCATTTGGCGCGTGTGCAGCAAACTGTACCAAGATCAACAACATTTACAACAACAAGCATATTGCACGCGCAGCCAGCCCAGTTAGTTAGTTAGTTTGTTGGCCAAGTGCAGCCAGTTTGTTGGCTCAACTGTTGGGCAACTGTACTCGGTTCATGTATGAGACACTGGCTCCAGGCACCAAGGCGCATCCTGTCCTCCTGCTCCTCCCTCATGCACTCTATCTGTGTGTGCATCTATAAGCAAACATCAGCGCAGTTGCCGTTGTTGTCGCGACAAGCAGCATCAACTGCAGTTGTCATTACCAATAGCAACAGCAACATCAGCTACATCAGCAACATCAGCAACTGCAACAAAATCAACTGTTGATGGCAAATTTATGTTTGCCTCGTGCCCAAGTCAAATATGTTGGCGAAAGGAGCAGCCGGAGCAGAAGCAGGTGGAGTGGAAAACCACACGAGTGACAGATAAGTTGCACTGACTACACGGCCAATGGACTTGGTCAGAGACTACACACAGAAAAATCATCATACTTTTGGGTAACTCACTTTATTTTATTTTTTTCTGAGCGAATACTTCAAAAGCTGTAATTGTTTTTTTAGGTTTTTATTTCAAATTAATTTGATAGATTTGTGCAATACGCATTTTGTTTTGCAGGGCATATTTTTCTCAGTGTGTGGTGGTAGTCACGCCAGTTGGCTATCGGCAATATCGGATAGTCATCGTTAACGTCAGCAGCAGACAATGACTGATGGAGCTGCCGGGGACGCGTTTAAATTGCTCTTTGATAGATACAAATACGGCTACAGATACAGATACAAAAAGGGAGTGATCAATTGGAGACAGGACTCGAACCGGTTCGAGCATCAATTGACATTGAGCAAGGGTCAGACCATTACTCAAGCTATCCAGAAGGTCAAAGATCAGCGTTAGATTTGGCCAAAACGAGATCTCTTCTCAGCAGCAGATCAACAAATCAAACTGTACGAGTGGAGGAGCCTCATCTCGATCCGATAGCTCAAATCTGTAAGGCGATTATCTCTGCATTCCTCGTCCTCTCCAAATCCTGGCGAGGGTCAGGCATTAATAAGCCGCTTAACAATGACATAGAAAAGAAACCCCTGGCAAATCAAATGATTGCCACTCCCAAACATTAGATCAAGTTGAACCTAATTTTAGGGAAAGTTGTACAGCAAACATAATGGAATGTGGAAACAACATTTTGTATTCCAATGAGATTAAGGAGTAACCTAAATTGATATTCTTGAATTGGATAATGACATTGAAAGTGGCCGACTCGCAAATTGCATAACTATAACTGAACTGAAAAGATTTGGTTGATGAAAATAAGAAAATATAAAAAAATTGTTTGAAAATTGTAGCCAATTATTGAGGGGCAAATGAGTGGTGAGCAAAGAAAAACCAAGATAGGAATAAGAAAGAGAACATGTTGCAGCAATGAGGATCTGTTTTTTTAGCATTATCATGATTGCGCAGATGAGGCAGCATAAACTGAGTGGCTAATCGTTTCAGTACTTAAATGCAAAATTGATGAATAAACAACGACAACAACAAAAATCAAAGCTCAACAACAGGAGGTAATTAAAAGATCTGCTCAACAACGCTGATCAGCGACTCCAAGTCCAAGGGCCAGTTTGCAATGACAATTGTGTTTGTGCTTGAATAGAGCCGTAGAGAGTTGGCAATGGAGATGGAGATGTAGGAGATTGGAGAAGGGGAATGATGAAGTAGGAGCCCGCTGCCTGCTGCCTGCTGCCTGCTGTCTACTGCCTGCCACAGGCTGCATTTGGGTGCAGCTGTTGAACCGGTTTGGCGCGTGTCGCAGCTTACTCCACTGTCCAATGTCCGCTGAACGTCTGTGCATATTAAGCGTGCTCCTCTTTCTCTCGGCTTGGTTTTATTTTTTTATTTTTTCTCTTTTTGTTGTTGTTGTTGCACAAATGAATTAATTAAGGAAGGGGCTTAAGTGACAACGACGCTGATGGAGGGCCATTAACATTAACAGTTGAGAATGGCAAACGGCGAATGGCGAATGGCGACAGCCGAATGGAGAAAGGAGCAGCTGTGTTAGAGACAGATGCACAGACAGAGACAGAGAGAGGGTCAGAGCGAGCGAGCGCTAGAAGTATTCCTTGCCCAGGCGATGTCGTTCGTCTGACTTTCTGCCAGTCGCCGTCTGTCCGTCCGTCTCGCCCATCATGCTCTGAAGCATGCGCTCCTGCTTGGAGTTGAGTGCAGCCAAGTAAATATCACGTGTGGCACGAAAGTGGCCACAATTGTACAGATGCTCGTGCTCCAGCCGAAGATAGTTCCAGATGAAGCGACTATGCTCGACAAGGAGACAGATAGAGAGAGAGAGAGAGAAATAGTGGGTTGGAGAAGACCCGTTGTCAGTCATACATCAGATCCCACTTACCGGGTGATCTCCAAAATGCTGGCAAAGGTCTTGATATTATAGGGTGTAATCAGCTGATAGTAGAGTAACAGAAATTCGATAACCCAGAAGCATCGCAATATGAGATTCTCGATGATCACAAAATAGTAGAAGGCCGTCGGATAGACGAGTTTCTCGCGCAGAAACAGATGCTCTCTGTCACGCCAGATCTTAAAGATGCCGAAATCCTTGATGACGTCCCACATATAGCAATAGACGGTCGACACCATGTAGCTGAGTATGAATAACCAGGTGTAGGGATTGCGAAGCGTATTCGCATAGCCATCTGCAAAAGATTGCCGGAGAGTGAGTGATGTGTGTTCTGTCAGTGGGTGTATCCGTATCCGTACCGTCCGTGAGACCACGCATTGTCGCAAAGAAGACCACAACGAAGGTGGTCGAATATTTGCCCACATTTAGCAAATAGCTGGCAGACTTGGAGCCACTGTCCCCAAACCGTCTCAGGCATTGGGCGCATCGAAACCAGGCGGGCAAACAACGGATGATGGCCACAAATATATCCTCCTCGAAGCAGAAGTCAACGCTGTCATAGCGCAGCCAGCACATTGCGTAGAACCTAACGATATAATAGTAGTCGGCCATGCAGATCACCAGCGAGTTCATCTGATCACCCATCCAGAAGTCGGCGAAGCCCACATAATGCAACGGTGCGGTGATGACGCGTCCAATCAGCCGTATCGTCCACCAACGGGCCGGCCAGTTCATGATGGGCAGCGGATTGACGAGCAGTGCGATCATAATCAGGGTCAACGCCAGCGGGAACACAAACGGATCGGACACACTGATGAGATCGTGGTATAGAAAACCAAGTATCGAGAGTGTCCACAGAATGCCAAAGGTGCAGGCGATCTCCAGGAATGTCGCCGGCAGCAGATGGCTGCGCGGATCAATCTCAAAGATGAGCACATGATTGACGCCCGAACGCTGCCAGCCAGCCACATTGGCGGCCATGTAAAAGTTAAAGATTACCCACGTGAAGGGTCCACGGTAGAGACGCATGAACGCTGTAACATTTCCAGCGGCTGGCGGCCTCCGGATGTCTAAGCGTGAACGAGCACTGATTTTAGTTAAGTTTAGTGAGGAGGAGCGGTTACAGATTAAGGATGTAAATCGCATTGGAAAATCTCGATGTTACAATGCATAAATAATTTGGTTAAGTATCGATTATCGATTATCGAATATTGAAAAAATTAATAATTTATATAGGAAATGTGGTTTTGATATCGACAAGCGATATGGCCACGATTGAACATGCAATAATGTATCGCAATCGTTATCGATTCATTTTGCTTTTTGTTTTTTTACATCCCTAGTTGGAATGCAACGGGTAAGATTGGAGAGTTGAGACTCACAGCTGCACAGCGTGGTGATGGTCAACATAAGGAACATGCCCAGGGTGAGACCCGCTCGGAAAACCATTTGCGGCGGTGTCGGTTCGCCCAGTGGCGGCACACGCAGCTTGTTCATGGCCTGGGCCCGATTGCCCCCCGCCAAATGGTTGGTGTATAGCTCCTCCACTTCGACGACCATCAGTTCTAGGGCGCGCGGATCGGTGAATGTGGCATAGTTCGCATTCTGCTCTATCCAAATCGCTCCGCGCGTCGAATGCAGATATTTATCGTACTTCTTGCAGATCTTGCGGAAGCCGGTCTCATTCAAGGACTGATAGTTCTGCAATAGCACTAGCATCAAATAGAATTCGCTGTAGGCATTACGCAATTGACGCTGGGTCATCAGCTTGCCATTGACGGATCCACTGGCATTGTCAGATTCCATCGAGAAGGCGCTGGCGGTATGGCCCGGCGCCTGCACGGTGGCCAGCAGCTGAAGCTTCAATGTGCCATGCTTGAGTCGTGCCTCCGCCAACTTCTCCAGGAAGAAGTTGTTGACCCTCGTCAGTTCGTGCTGGCACTCGGCGAAAAAGTGCTCCTCGAAGGCTGCATAGTAGGTGATAAGTTCCGCTTGCGTCGCCACAGCCGTCGACGGGGCACCATCCACGCCTTGCTGGATCAACGTTTTCAAGTCCTTGGAAATGCGTTGTTATTGTTATTTGTGCACTGCCAAATTGAATGGAATGGAATGGAATTGCTGCTGCTAGCTCACCGTATATCGCAGGTACTGCTGTCGCCATTCAATGGTCAGGTGTGTCTCAAAAGTCTTGCCAAATTTCATTTTGGGCGCTGGCCCCACAAGCAGCGCATACGACAGATGCTAAGAATGACGCTGACTTTTAGTCATTTCAATTTTCAAAAATTCTGAAATATTTCTCACATGCGTGCCGACAGTCTGAAACATGAAAACTCAATCTAACACAACGATAAAAGATTTATACAATCCAAGCACTATATCGTAAATCAAAGAGTTCTTTTGGATATATGTGATGTATTTATATATAGGTGGATAGCTCGTTGTATATTACTCTATGAGGAAAACTCGTGTCTTTAGCTATATTTTTGTTGAGTTGTGACTCAGTCTTTGTCGCTGCTCAGCTGGATGACCCTTCCAAGAGCTCTTCTCTTCTCATTGCGGTTCACACGCCCGCAAATTACTTTACCAGAACGAACCCAGGCAAATGTTTTTGCTTTTTTTTTTTGGCAACTTACTTCCTGTCTGATAGCCAAGTGAGTCATTTGCTACATCTACTTCCTCCTTGTCTCACTCCTCATCTTCTTCAACATTTTCTTCTTCTTATTGCTGTAATAGTTTGCCGCTGCGGCTCGTTGACTGGGCCAAATTATCGCAGGCATCAGCCAAGCAACAAGTAACACAAGAATAAGAACATATATTGTGACAGCAACTTTTGCACTACATGCAGTTTGCATGCATGCCACATACAAGCCCCTAGTACTGGGAGGGGAGTGGGCGTGCCACTAACCACTGTTATATGCCCAACAACAACAGCAACAACATTAACAGCAACAACAATAACAGCAACAGCAAATAAAATTGCCACCGTCGACAGCGTGACAATCGCCAAAAAAAGATTGAATTAAAAAAAAAAAAAACTAAAATAATTATTTCGTGCACAGAAAAGCTTCTATTTGTTGGTTAATAAGAAAGCACAGTTATACAAGGGCCTGCCATTATTGATCGACATTAATAAATATATACATAAATAACGCGATCGGAGATGTCTCCGCTTGCACTTGACAAAAAAATGATGGAAATTAGAATACCTTCTGTAAAGGTATGCAAAATAAGTTGTTGCAAATAATTTGTGAAACAGGGCTTGTCCGGGAGTTGAACCCGGGACCTCTCGCACCCGAAGCGAGAATCATACCACTAGACCAACGAGCCGTGCTGAGCGAATTCGATAAAGCTAATAAATATATCTCTGTGTGTGTGCGTGTGTGGAGGATGGAGGAATGGTTAAGGGGGAAGGGGTAGGTGAAATGACGAAACGGAATTCCAGGCACTGCTGACTTGACTGGCTGCCACTTGTACGGCTGCCGATGATGATCAGCCGCCTACGACAAAGTGCCGCTAGAAAACGGCACCAAAGCAAACCACAGCAATGCACAACAATAACAACAACAACAACAACAAAAACAATAGTATGGAAAAGGTTCTCAAGAATCTTGTGCTACTCTTGTTGTTGTTGTTGTTGCTCCTGCTGCTGCTGTTAATGTCATTGGCTTGAGATTGCATTACATCAGAGATGCAAATCCAGAGAAAGAGTTGAATAAATAAGATAAAGTAAAGAGCAACAAAAGCACAATAGTAGATTAAAATTAACTGTAGTATTTATTTGCAAACAAAAACAACTCTCATTGAGACGTGTTGACGAGTGTTGTTGTTGTTGTTGCTCCTGTTACTGTAATTGGCTTGCGATCGCGTTACATTAGAGATGCAAATCCAGAGAAAGAAAAGGATCAGAAGACAGAGCGAGAGACAGCTGCTAACATGACAAAAAGAGAAGATCGCGCTCTCATTGTTAATATTCACTGTACGATCTAGTTGTGAACGGAGCACAAAAAACTCTCTTTGAAAACTTTTGACTTGTTGTTGGTTAATGTCTTTGGCTTCCGCACAATGGGCGACAGGGAGCAGCATAGATCGAGGACAGCTGCGAATACATCAGCAGTACAATAGAAGAAGAAGAAGTTGATTGACAGCCCGTCATTAATATTCAATTTAGTATTTATTTGCGATTGCAAACTTTTGACTTGTTGCTGTTGCTTATATTTTTTTTTTTGCTGCTGGCGCGTGCCAAGCACAAAATATTTTCGATTTGAGTTGGCAACCGTAATAAATAATCGAGTTTGTCATTATTTATTGCATTTTTTATAAGTCATTTTTTATATTTATTTTTGGTTTTTTTTTCTTTTTTTTTTTTGGCAACGAGCCGAGCGACGATTAATGTTTGTTAGTTATTTTTTTATAATGACGGCTGTGAAAATTAATTAATAAAGCAGCCGCAACATTTTTATGACCTGTAGCTCGAGGGTGTCTTCCTACGGTATTTATGTATGTATGTGAAGGGGTTTTTGGAGAGCACATTGGAACTGAAAGAACAGTATCAAATGAGTTGATTATATTTCTCATTCGCTGCTCAACAAATACGAGTTATAAATAATAGATTCACAAAAGCTACGAAGCCCGAAGCGGGCTTTTATTTTTTAATTTTCTTTTTTCTTGTTTTTTTGGTACTTTTGTGTAGAATCAATTTGCCAGCTAGATTTCATTCAAAGTATTTAATCATACTTAGATTCGGGTCAAAAAGATGCCGCCCTTTGCCGCTCATAAGCATATTCATTAGGCAGCAAACATCGAGCAATTAAAGGGGACCACACACTACACACACACACACACACACACACGCACACACACCTGAGCGAGCGTTACCCGGGGCCTAAAAAGTTTCACAGTCCACCAATCATTTGGAAGGGCTATTAGAAATGGCCATCACTAAATGACGCTAAACACTTTCAGTTGTCTTGTTGTTGTTGCCAGCTCAATTTGGACAGAGAGAGACAGAGAGAGAGAGAGAGAGAGAGAGAGAGAGAGAGATAGAGAGAGAGAGCGAGAGAGAGGGGGAGAGAGGAAGGGAGCAACAGGAAACATTTCCCTTTTTATACATGACAGTTAGACAGGAAGAAAACTGTTTTGGTCGATAAGATGACTTATCTTGTGCGCCTTGCCAAAGATTGTCGAGGGTCAATTGGCCTAAAAACGGAAGTAGCTGCACAGAAGCAGAAGCACATGGGAAGCGCAACATCCGATTTGCCAATTTTGTGTTGCACCACAACAGCAGTCACAGCAGCCACAGTGGAGGAGCACCACCCATCCACCACACAGCAAAAAGAAGGCCTAGCGGCGACTTCCGTTTCAATCGCAAATTAGCAACTGGACAATGCCAACAATTTTCATTGGGGCTATCGATATCGCCTTGGTTTGTTCTTGGTGTGGTGTGGTGTGGTGCGGTGCGGTGCGTGTGTGCAACTTGTGCAACTTCCGTGCAACTTGTGTTGCAACTTGCGCTGTTGCACTTGCTCCACTTGGCAAATTGGCGCAGTGGCAACTGCAAATTACCGCATTCAGTAATTACTAATGTCAGCTCGCTCAGGTCTCGCCAATTGGCATGCGTAATTGGCTAATTGAAATGAACGATTGACTGATTGTTATTGAGCATTGAGGAGTGCCACATCCGATGCGTCGATGCAGCCAACAATACAAACAAACAAAACGAAACCTAACAAAACGATGCTCATTAATCATTGAATTTCCCAAGCTGAATTCAAAGGTGCTGCTTTGGTTCAAAAGCCCCTTCGATTTTCATTTTATAAGCATCTTAGCATCCCATTGCTTCAACCCGACCAGGGTGGTCTGCTACAAATCTCCCAGCTACCCAATATCTTCTTCCGCTGCTCGTGGGTGGACCACACAAGCAACAAGTGAGCTGCAATCCACACGCACACATACTCAGCCACACACACAAGCAAGCCGCACATCAGCTTTTCCTCAAAACTGGCCAATTTCACCAAAAACAAGACGCAAAATGCTGCAGTGCTTGACTACCAGATATCCTACAGAGAACCAACAAATAGATATAACCAAATTGGCCATCTTAATTCGCTTATCTTAAACGTTTTTAATTTTTTTTTTAATAAAAACATTAATTAAGAATGCAATAAACTCTTGGAAGACAATCTAAGCTGATTGGTTCAGATAATCATTCACACATCTTCGAAAATAAACTTGATAAGCGACTGATATCTTGGTTCCCCACACATATAAATTGGCATACTTTCCCAGACTCAAGCCAACTCCAACGGGTAGAGGGTACAACATTATCGAAAAACTGGAGCGACTAGCGAAATTTTCATCTGGTCGAGCATCGTTAGTGGCGACGCCAATGATAATTGGCGCACCTGTTGCTTCATTATTGCCACTATATTTATTGCTGCGATTATTTATTATTATTATTATTATTATTGTATTGTGTGAGGCAGCCGAATGGCTGGCCAAATCGTAGAAAGGAATTAGACTGGCTGCCGGCAGCAGGAAATGAGCATTCTTGGGTCAACAATTACAACAAAAAAAAGATAAAAACAATGTACAAAAAATTGGATGAAAAAACAACCAAAAGAAAGAATTTCAACTGCCGCCGCTTTCACCTTTCCGCCGCCAGGCTGCCAGCCGCGACGAAGAAGCAGAGGCGAGGCACGGCGAGGCAAGATTTCTTGCCGCTGACCAGGGAAATGCATGTAAATGGAAATGAAAATGCCGTGTAAACAGCGAGCTGCCGCACAAGCTAATTGAAAAATGCTAACAACAACAACAACAACAGCAACAACAACAACAACATGTAGCGCATGTCAAATATCCGATTTGAATTCGGATTTGTTGAGGTTCAAGACTTTCGATTATGCTGCCTCAATTAGTGGCAAATTGGACTAAAGTAAGCCATCAAAGTGCATCAAGCGGCAGGCAATAGAAACATTTGAAAAGATATAGAGAGGTGCTCTGGTCATTAAAGACAGCTCAACTAGCTGATATCCTGTAGCCAAGCCTTTAAAACGAAACGCCTATCGATATCATATACATATGTGGGATATCGATAGTTATAAATATACGTGTGACAAACTAAGATGTGAACTAGTCAATATTTATATAATACTTTTTTATATACATTCTCTGTTAGAAAATTGTAATATTAAAATTCTGTTTTTATTGCTATCGGAAATCGATTAGCATCGATACAGTTGATGCATGGTATACGAAATCTTTCTTCCCAATTTGTGGTCTCTACCTTCTATAGTCTCTTAGCTACATGGCTAGATCAACTCGGCTGGTGATGCTCATCCAGATTATATATGCTGTATGGGTTCGGAAATGCTTCCTTCCGCCTGTTAGATAATTTTGAACTGTTTAATCACTTTCATGGGTTCCAGAATACAAAGTTGAATACTTGATAGGTCATTAAAATCATTGCTTGTGATGCAGCAAATTCTAATTCAAATTCGCTAATCAACGCTGCACACAACTGGGTTAATTAATTCTCCTATTCCGTTACTGCCTCTGTTTTGGCGTTAATTTCTATGCTAAAGCAATTGCAGCAGCACATCTTTCATTAGCCATACAAAGTCAGTTTTATTGGGCGCTCAACCAGCGACAAACCAACGAAATCAACAAAATCCATAACAAAGTATTCAACTCTCGACTTTCACAGAAGCAGCAACAGCAACAGCAGCGACAACAACGAATAATAAAAACATTAATTGAAAATGCGACGAATCTACGCGCGGCTCACACCTAACCAAACCCGAACCCAACCACAAACCCAACCCAAACTTGCCGGCAACAAAAACAGCGACAACAGCATTTCCATTTCACTACCGTTTCCACTAATAAAGACGCACATTTCCCCCAAAGTGCCCTTGCCCAACAGTAACAACAACCACAATATAAACAAGAGATGATAGCCGAAGATTAGACACCCTTGCTGAATGGAGTCCACGCAACTCGAAGCTTCATCTAGATAGTTTTTAAAACTGAGCGACCTCTCGATTTTTGATGCTAATCAAATATATATATATATATATATATATATGTGTTACACACATGATGACAAACTTAGAATACTCTCTGCAAAGGGTATTCACAGCAAACAAAAGACTTAAGACACGAACTTCAATTCAAACGCAAACTTGTTGCTCTGATAAAAAGGTAGTCGAAGTGGTTATGGGTAAAGGGTGAGGTGGAGGTGGAGATGGAGGTGGAGGATAGTTGGTAGTTGGTTAAGTTTTTTATACCGTGTCACAAGCACCCCCTTGCGCATTAGTACATTGGTTCATTGAACATTGGACAATTGTGGACAACTTTCGAATAGCTTAACACGATGTTGTTGTTGTTGTTGTTGTTGTTGCTGCTGCTTTTGTTGTTGGGTGCTACAATTACGGCAGAAAGGTTGCAAGCGCGCTGTGCATACGAAATGCGGGCAGACAGTCCTCACATTTTGGCCATGAAAACTGAATACTGAACGTGATTATGATGATGAATGCATGCTGTTGATCATGTTGATCATGTTGATCATGATGATCATGATGACGACGTTACAACAAAAACAAAAGAAATAATACAATAAATTACTGCCAGCAACGGCAACAAAATGTGAGTACATAAGTACAGATGCATAAATTTACATAATTTACTCGACAGTCTATATGTATGTGTTTGTGTGTGTGTGTGTTTGTTGATTAAACATGCATTTGTTAAATTAAGCATGGCCAAGAGTCAGACGCGACGCGACGCGACGCGACTTCAACTACAATCTGCAACCCCAAAGAAGCAACGCTGCTCGAGTCGTCGTCTTCTTCGTGGCCATGAGCACAGGAAGATCAAATTGGGCTCTGCGCAGGAGTCGCTGCCAGCCACAGACAAGACGAAGAAGTGCACGTCGAGCAGGCAGCTTAGGTAAGACTTGTGTATTAAGTATTCCCAGGCAGCTCCCTCAGCCGTAACCGTAGCACTTCAGTCGCTGGTTTTAATACCCTTTACTACTCTGGCTAAAACATAACAGGCAACAGTCTTATTCTAGTATTATTCTCGTAAGTTATATATATAGATAGATATGTATATGTTTATCTAATAGTGAATTCTGAAAGCCTCCCAAAAATATTCCTTACCATATCAAACCGAATCGGTTTCCAGTTCCTGGTTCGTTTCGGTAAATTTCGATTAACGATTTTTGGTTTCGGTTTGGAATCTGCCAAGGAATCTAAAAAAGTCGAATTTCTGTGCCGATTCTGCTGTTGATTTTCAGATCGTGTACTTTTGTTGGCGATTCTGATTTCGCTTTGAATCAATTGAACATTGCACAAATCTGTCAAAAGTATCAATTAGTTTGCCTCTGATTTCTAAATAATTCTGATAGCAAAGCCACAGCTCTTTTTATAGAGTAGTTCAGATTAGGCTACTGGGTATCTAATTTTGATCTCGCTCAGTATTTGTGTCAGCCATTTCGGTTCGATTTGGCAACTGGTCACCTGCCACTGTTACAGCTCCGTTGGCCAAAATTCGCCGATTGCCATTTATGCTGCAGCTGGTTTTTGGCTTGGGGTATGCACGCTTTTGCACCTGCTGGCGGCGTGCAGTTTACAGCAACATGCCAAACAAATACCAAATGCGATCAAATGCAATGATTGAAGTGATCAAAATTGGCTCTGTCCCAGAAGAGTGATATCAAATTTATTTCGTTGTTGTTGTTGTTGTTGGTCTTGGTTGGCAGTCGAGCGGAAAGCTAAAACTAAATGATCTGCAACAAGTGGCCAGAATGTCTGTCTGAATGTCTGCCTGTCTGCCCGTCTGACTGTCTGGTCTAGCCGTTTGTTTGGCTTTTCGTGTGAACTAATCTAAGCCAAGTCTCAGATACAATAATAGAGGCACTGGCACCGGCAGAGTCAGAGCTGTGAAATGATGTGCGATGTCTGTGAGCATAATACACTCCACACCACTCCACTCCACTCCAATCCACTCAACTCCACTCTACACTACACATTACTCATTTTTCTCATTTTTTTCCCATTTTCATTTGTTGCTGTATTTGTTTTTTTTTTTGTTTTTGTTTTTTGAGCCATTGCTTCCTCATGTATCATGCAGCGAGCAGCGTCTTGGACTGATTGTTGACCGTCTTCAACTGAAATTGAAGCCAAAGAAAATTATGGCCTTTGCTGTTGCTGTTGTTGTTGTTGTTGTTGCTGTTGCTACTTTATTACACCACAAGACCAAGAAGTTTTCGTAGTACGAGGCTTGGTTGTTTCTTTATATTTTTTATTTAGTTTTGTCGTCAAGGGTCTCGCTGCCAACGCCGTTGCAGTTGACTGCCTCCGCGACGGCGAAGTCGACGACGACTATGGCAAAAGAAACACATTAAAAGCATATCAAGTGAAATCATCATCAGAGTGTTCTCAGCGTTTGTCAGTCGCCAGTTTGCCACTTGCAACAGTTGCCAGTTGCCAGTTGCCAGTTGCAGCGGAAGCAGCAGCCCCAAAACTGTTACTAATTGTTCGGCTAACACTTCTCATACCCTGCAACCAATCTCGAATGCCCAACAGGGTTGTGCAATTGCGCAAATTTATGCACAGATGTACTTAATACAGCCAAGATTGGCAATTCGTCTTAACTGTGTACATTTATTTGTTGGTTTCAATTCAACAATTCGAAGCCGAAAAAACATTCTCTAAGTCAAGCAATATTCACTTGCTCTCTATTTCTAATCTTGTACAGGGTATTTGCAAGTCAAACACTTTTATTTGTTAGCTGTTTGACGATTGCCATTGTTTCCCAAAATCGAGCTGTCCAACACTTTCGTTGAAGCTTAAAATTTTTGTGTCATGTCAACAAACAATCAATGCTAACATCAACATCAACATCAACAGCAGCAGCAGCAGCATCAACGACATCAACAAAACCACCAACAGCATCAACGACAATCCGTAGGTCAAAAGTAGGCATTGGAAAGAGGCAAGAGACTTGGGCTTGGCTTGTCTTGGCTTGTCTTGGCCTGGCACACGTTTCAACTACAACTCGATCTACAAACAGCTAAAAATCTCTCGCGTCTATTTGGCCACAATTTGATTGCCATTGTTTGTTGGATGTGATTGTTGTTGGTGCTGCTGTTGCTGTTGCGTTTTGTCGCTTTTGACACGCCCAAAAACCAAACCAAATAAAAAACAAAAATCAAAAAGAAAACCGAAGATTAGTTACCCTCAACAGAACGGAGCACAATTGCCCACACACAAATCCTATGACTGCTTTATAGTAAGTAATAGCATCGGCATATTAATATAGACTCCATGGTCTCCCTCTCGCCTGACGACCAAGTGAAGAGACCCCACTTTGCGGCACAAATACGAATCACAATTGGAATTAGAAATAGGAGCATATGCACACGCTCAATTAAATTCGAGTCTATGTTAGTTTAGAGCCGCACCTTGAAGGCGCTAAGCTGAGTCGAGCTGAGTTAAGTCCATGTCGAAATTCCAAAGTCGAAACCAAACCCAAACACTGTCTAGACCAACCCACCCAACTTCCCGCTTAACAGCTACTGGAAGTGGACGCCAATTAAATGTCCAGCGTTTACGTACATGAGGTATCTCTCAATTGGTCCAGTCGCTTAAGAATCGGTTCGTGATTTACCACAGATTTGTGGAAACCCTGAACCAATTCCGATGTCCACTCAGTCAATGAGTCATGGCTCTAACTCAAACCATTCAAATACTGTGAATATCGTAAGCAGCCATTTTTAGTTTACTTCCAATTTTTACTAATAATATACTCTGGTATGGAATTCGCATTCAAAAGGCAGATCGATAAGAGGAGAAATTTGTTCCAATCTATCTATATCACTATAAGCAATCTACATATATATGGAACTCTGATCTATTATTATCTTCCTACAAACATAGGACCTTCTACTGGGTCTCTTTCATGCATGTATATCTATTTCATAGTTTCTCCATAAGTACATAATTTTTTATTTTTTTTTTTGTAAGAGAACAGATCCGAGGGGTCTTTAGTTGAGGTTGAGATTTGGGAGGTGGGAGGGGGGCCAAGAAGACGTCCCATTTCTTGTAGCTCGAGACTAATTGTTGTATTAATTGAGTTTTGCATTATTTGCAGGCCATTGTTAAAGGTGCTCTCGCAAAAGTACTCCAACATTTTACATGGGATCTACACCCCTTCCTCCCCCCAACCATTCGAAAACAATTGTTCGAATCATAAATATACAAATTTATGCTTATTATGGGTCCCCCGCTCATAGAATCCAAGACAAATTTATGCAACTGGGTTGCATTTTCTTCTGCTATACCCTCTACCCTCTACCCTATACCCGGTGCCCTTTTCTGCCTTTCGCTTTCCCCTGTGCAAAGCAGGTAGAAGGCAGAAGGCAGTCAGAGATGAAGCCACTGAGTGGCCCCCTTTTGGGGCTAGAACATGCAAGCAGGCGACTTTGTACTATGTAAAGCAGTTGGCTCTGAGAAAAGCGTAGCAGTCTCAGTGTTGGCCTTGCCTTGACTTTGTGCTGCTAGTTAGGTTAGTATGGGGATGGGGCAATTACTTTATAAGGCGCCTCTGGCTCGCCTACATCAATTGTTGACTCACAGATTGCCCACAAATTGAGCAGCAAATTAACACGATTCCAAATTGAAGGCTGCCCCAAGTAAAACAAAAGCCAACGCCAATTGAGGCCATCAAATCAACCAAAACAACAACTGCGAATTTTTTGAAAATTCAAATATAATATATGTATTTATCTATATTTATCTACATTTATATATATATATATATATATATATATATATTGGTATTTTGTGTTTTTTGTTATCTCTCAAATAATGACTTGAAGTTGAATTGTGAATGAAACCAAATTAAAGTTTACCTTTCAGTCTGTCATTGAGATAATTATGATTTCACTTGAAAAATACGCACACAGTTTTCAACAACTTGAGATGATTATCTTAAAAGTGAACTTAAGCCATAAAACCTACGATTCCAACTGCAGCACTTCTTTGTATTTGTCATTTGTCACTCTGATGGAATCTATTCGTTCGCTTCGTTGACTTTTGGGATCCACCCACGGAGCAAAGCGATTTCAATAACTACAAGTCGAGCTAATTTGATTGAAGTTGAGAGGGACACTCACCTGGACGGCGCAGTTGAGGAAGCAGTTATTCTGCCCTGGTCCATTCAGCAGCCCCTTCGACGAGGGCTCCAGCGTGGGCGAGGTGAGATTATTGGGTGCACGCAGCAGTTCCAGCAGACGACTTCGCTCCGCCCCATTCTGCACGGCGCCCGCAGCAAAGGGATAGTGTAGCGAGACTGGAGCAACAACGCCACCACCACCACCACTACCACCACTGGACGATGGCCGATGGTACAGTGTCCCTGTGGGCGTCATAGGCGTGCCATGGGTGGCCATTGCGCGGCTGCGAAAGCTTCTACTGTCGACTACGTCTATGGCGGGCATTCAAAACCTTCCGCAGTCTCTCGCCAATGTCAGTGATGGGCTTAATATGTAGCTGTAGCTGGAGCTGTAGCTGTAGCTGTTGGCATGGCTGCAAACATACAAGAATGACAGAGAGAGAAAAACTAAAAATAAGTATAGATATATATCACAAGTTAATGCTGTCCGCACCCGCATCGCTCGAATGCGAAAAAAATACCTAAAAATAATACAAGAAAGAACAGGTTTCTTAGGCACGCCGCACATTGCATACCCTTGCAGACTGGTCCGATTCTTACCATCGGAACTTTATGATTTGATTCGATTTGTTGGCAAATATGTTAGAGGCGTAAAAAAAGGTGTTTATAGAAGAGATAAATAATAATATACGATAAAGTTCTGCGATTCAGCTGGTGTTTGGACTGACTTAATAAACCGAAGCGGAGGCGTCTCTTTCAATGCGTTACAAACTTTTCTGCATGGATATAAAAACGAACGCTTTTCCTTTGGATGCCATATATAAGAAGTTTTGTCAGAGCTCAGCAAAGTGAAAATACCCGCTGGCCGACAAGGGTATAGAAAGCAACTTTGGTCTCGTGACGGCTGCGGTGTCTGTGGTAATTAGCCGCGACTTGGGCAACGGCGGCAATGAGAATTCTCGCAGCCAAGTTAAGCGCACAACATACAAATTGATGGGCACAAGCAATGCGGCTCGTTCCAACTTCATCTTCGGCCGTAGCATGAAACCGGACCGCAGCGCCGGTTCAAGCGGGTTCTGCGAGTGAAAGTTTCCGCATCTCAGAATGCTGAGCGCGTCCACAAAATATGTGAATATGTGGGCCAGCCAAAGAGTCAAGAGCCAAGCGGAAGCATTGCCCACTTCTGATTATGCAATGCATTCGCATTCGCATTCGCATCGTCGTTCATTCCATAAAGTCGACGGCGAAGGCAATTTTAATCGAAAGACTTAGGCAACGAACTTGATTTCAAAACGCCCAATTAATGGTAGAAGTATGTATGTATGTGTATGCATATGTATGTACTAGCTTAAGCGCGTATTGTTTGCGATATTTGTATAGGTCGCATCACACGCTTGTAATCCAAATCTATGCCATCGTATGTATGTAAATATTTTCAACAATTTTGAAGCTACATTACGGAAGACATACTTCGAAGGTCGAGCCTCGTTCTAGCCATGTTCGTCTGTATGAAGTTGACTGTCTTAAAGAATGTCAGAGATGGAGACTTACAATTTTGAATATTAGTATATTTTATTTGATTTTCATCTTCTCTGTTGTCTAGAGCATAGTTGTGCAAGTGCTAAAAAGTGTAATTTAATGGCCATGCTAATTGTTAAATGGCTGCAACAGTGCTAATTGCCACATGCTGTCATGCTACCATATTGCCAGGCTACGTAGGGGCACAAAGTGCGACCAGTGACTGTCCTAAACTCTCAACATACCTGATTAACATATTAACAAATGTGGACGCACCTGCAGCTGTTGTGTTGCATATTAATCAAATGTTTGTCAGTTGACTGCAACGCAATGCTTACGAAATACGATGCGGCACTCGACTCGATGAGTTGCAAGTAAGTGTAGTAGGTTAGGGGGAGCTGGAAGCTGAAGCTGGTCAGGCATTTCAATTGCTGCTGACTGCGGTCAATTGTTGCTGGCGTGAAATGCAACAATTTGCGGCAGCCAATTTGAGCAGCATGCATCAAGCAACCAGCCGTCGATCGATCGATCGAACCATCCAGCGAGCAATCAACATTCAACATTCAACGTTGTGCTGCGTTCGGCTGTCAATTCGAATTGACTCTAGCATCAGCTGAAGCATGCTCCAAAAATATATACACACAAACATATGCCTAGAATTATGTAGGAATGCGATACTTAAGCGGCTTCATTTCGACCATTCTGCAGCCTGATTAAAATTCTTCATAAATTACACCAAAATCGGCTACAGACATCAACGCAACAAATTTACACACACAGGCCAATCTCCGCTTTAGTCGGCCTCTCTTTTATATTTGTTATGGGTCTGGGACTTAGTCTGGGCGCTGGCATCCCCAACTCTAACTCCAACTCCAACTCCAAGTTGAAGTCCAGCCTCATCACACGCAATGCAAATAGCGGTTGGACAAACTTTTTGTGGTTTTGTTTTTTGTTGATCAGTCGCTTTCTTTTCACAAGCGACTCATTTTCCATTTTATAATTATCATATACGAAAATCAATCACATGCAAAAGAAAATGCGACTGCTATTAATTGATGTAATTATCTATGCCAATAAAAAGCAAAGCTTGTAACAAGAAGAGGCTAAAAGAAGCCAACGAAAATATCGTATAGCTTATGAATAATTATTTTTAAACGTGCCCATTTCCAAGAATTCAGGTTAGAATTTTAGTAAATTGGGAAAATTAACTAAGAGCTACGAAAACAAGCTTTCGAATACTATTGAATATGATGAGCAGTCTGTAAACTAAAACTTTAGAGTGACCCTCTTCGGCTCTCTTGGTCTGGAGAGAGTGGTTAAGATGAAGCAGGCGCTGACGTTGAAACTATAGACAATGCTGCCGTCGAGGCCACACAAGCGCATAGTTAAGGCAGCGCAATTGTTATTGTTATTGTTGTTGCTTATGTTGGTCATCAATTGGCCAGAAGTCACGCAACGAATTGGCGACAATTATGTTAGACTAATGAACATTCTGCAGCGAGTGATGAGCGGCTAAAAACTGAAACCGAGCCGAAAACACACAAAAAGAACAGCTTTACGTGACCACGCCGAAGATTGCCTACCGAGGCAGACCCGACTACACCAGCACTTATCTAAATGCCCATTATAAATAAAAATGATGCAGTCTTTAGAGCTTGACTAGAAGATACCCTTCACCCAAGTCCCAATGCTTTCGCCTGCTGCTTTGTAATTTTGTAATTATGAATATATAATTTTCTAGTCAAGGTATACACAAATAGATATATCTGTAGATTAGTAGCTATATTGTTGTTCGAAGTTGATTTTCCATGGATAAACCTGATCGGCAATATCTGTTCTAAATTTTGAGTCTCTACATTACACATATTACACTTGATGACAATATTAAAACACCCACAGAAAGGGTAAAAAAAAGAACGACAACGCCACAAGGCCCACTGATTGTTGACCAAATTGTTAGCCAGCCATTAAATGGTTGTTGTTATTGTTGTTGACTCCACTTTGCCTAAACAATGCAATGCTGGCGCCAGCATATCCATTATATATATATTATATATGTGAACATATATTTGTGTGTGTGTGTGTGTGGAGACAAAATAAAAAACGTGACATAATGCCAAGGAATAGCTGAAGCAAAGCAATGCAAAAGGTTTATTTCGTAGAGACAAAGATAATGTAGCGTAAAGTACTCGAGTAGAATTCAAATGAATACAATGAGTGCACTCACAACAGGTGCAATGAACACTCAACTCTTCAGTTGAGTTGGGAACAATAACAGAGCCCCCACACACGATAGATATGAAGAAATGGGTTTTCATTGAATTTTCGAATGATTTATCGCATGATTGCTTCTCGATGTTTTCTTGGGGGAACGGGGGAGGAGAGAAGCAATCGATCATTATGTATTTGGTTTATATATATATGTATATCTATGTATGAGTAAACAGGCACATAAGCGTGCCTTCTTGTGTAAATGTAATGGAATGAGTTGCACATTAATGTTCTGTGGATGCTACACGCATCTGAAAAGATTGTGACTGGCAATTACAATAGCTCAATCAGTCCCAGTTCGCTCCCGCCCCCCACACACCTCACAACCCACCAATCCTCACCCTCTAACAACAGGTTGTTGTGGTTGTTCGTGATGGTGCCTCATGAATTGCATTGCTCTGCGTTGAAACTATGCCAAGAATGTTGAGCACCTGTTGGCATATTTTCCAGGTACGAGAGTCAAGATCTGAGCGCCAGCAACTGTTGCAACGGCAATAAACGAGTTGCCAACAACAACAACAACAGCAGCAGCAGCAGCAGCAGCAGCAGCAGTAACGTTGGCGACCCTGAAATCAGTGCAGTTCTCTCAGTATTTTCTAGTCTCTGGTAGTGTATTTGTAGCGTGTGCTTTAATGCTTTTGTTATTTTTAACGACGCCGCTTTGCAATGGAATATTGGAACGTGTGTTTGGCTTGGTCGCAACTCAACTGGCCATAAAGTTTGGGCCAACTGCTTCAATTTGCAGCGACAGCAGCAGCAGCAGCAGCACCAGTTGACCAGCTGTTGCTCTGTTGTGCATCCAATTGAATTGAATGGGCAACGTGTTTATGCCCACGTGTTCTTGCCTGGGCCTCAATTCACTTCCTAATTTGACAATTTAACGGGCTTTGCAGGGGCGTTCTTCTTGTTGTTGTTGTTGTTGTTGTTATTGTTGCTGTTTTTGTTGTTGCCCACGCAGCAGCAACAGCAGCGACTTTGGGGTCGCCCACGCCTGCAGCCCCTCCCCTTGCGCCTACTGCCCGTGGTCAAAGTTGGATAAGTAAAAGTGCTCTAATTGAGAGTGCAGCACTGACAGATACCCTGCAGCCAATCCGAACACATTTATTGAAATCTATAATGTTGGATACGTGCTCTCGATCTGTCACTAATCCTCTGCCACTAATCCTCTAGATGACACCTAACGTTCCAATGAGATGAAGTTGACATGCGTGCGGCACACAAGAGCTTAAATTCCAAAGACAGACGGACACAATCAATAATATACAGCTCATGGATCAGACGTGCTTTCTACTGCCTGTCACAAATATTTGCACAACATCATGATACCCTTTTTAAGGCATTTGTCATGGGTAGCGGGTATATCAAAGTCAAAGCATTGTTGTTGCGCATTCAAGAAGAAGGTGCAGAAATCAATTGGCCACTCACTAAGTGAACACCAACAACAACAACAAGAATGACAACAACAGCAGCAGCAGTCTAAATAACAGTGTCCACACTGTCCATTTGTGGATCTGTTTCAGTGGACAAGTCCAGGCTTCAAGTCCAGAGCTTCAGGCCTGTCTGATTGATTAGTTGCGCATGCGTCGCGGCGACGATGACAGCAGCTGTGTCGCTTAATTGCACATACAAATACAGAAGAAGAAAAATACGAAAAAGAAGAAGCAGATGAAGAGTGCCGAAGCAGTTGACCAACAGTAGTCGACTACATAGATACCCCGTAAATTAATTGTACCTTTAGCAGTAAGAGAAGAAATGAAGAAATTTGTTCAAATAAGTTTGAATAACATAAAAGTTTCCTAAAAGAAAAGATCTGCTAAAAGTGCAGCTACTTGTTCTAGCTCTACTATATTATTGATGTTGTATATTGATATATTGTATACCCTTTGGATGTTTGCCCTTGAAGAGCATCCACCAAACGACAATGACAATCAAGAAAAAAATGGGCGTCTTTGTTTGTGAAATTAAACGCGAAAGCGCAAAAGTTACAACAAAAACAATGGGGGAGGGGGGAGCGTGGAGGGGGTTGGGGGAGCTAGGGAGGCCACCGCGATGGCGAAATCGAGAACTTGCAGACAATGGCTGATTGTGACTGACTGACAGACAGACAGACTGACTGACAGACTGAGGCAAAGTCAGACAGCATAATTTATAGTTTTGCTTGATGCCCAAGCCAAAAGCCTCATCGCTTCTTTTGGCCACAAGAATGCCGCTCAACACAAGTCAGGGCCAAGGCTGTTTGGTGGGGGGGGGGGGAGAGGAAAAAGACCGAGTCCAGTTGCCGACCAGGAAAACTCAGCGCCAATCTAATGGAAAATGCAAAATTGCAAGCTTCGTGTGCGGCTGACGGCAGACGGCTGACGGAAACTGACCGCAGCTGTCATAACTGTTCCACCACTGTCCCCTCCCCCCCCCCCCCCCATCCTTCAAACACACACACACACACCCTCTTGCTGATGTGCAAAAGGTATGGAAATTGCTAATGCGAAGCCACAGCTGTGAAATGTTGGCTGCGCTTCATTAGACAAGCCTCATCCACACAGCATCGCATCGCGGGCCCATTAGTAACACCTTAAACCACATAATTATGGTAAAAACTATAAATCAGTTAGCTTAGTCAAAAAAAAAACACACTAAAGATACCGAAGATGCTATAAGCAACAGCTAAAACTGATTGATACAACGCCAGATACGAATCTATATTCGGGAATCTCGTTTCGTGGGCGTTTATGTTAATTTTTACGCACTTTTGTTTTTGTTCTTTGTTTTTTTTTTTTTTTGGCGGCAGGCAACTATAGCAAGCGCTGCCTTCCAGCTAACATACACACACATACAGTCACACAGACAGACAGACACATTTAAGCACAGTTAAAAATTCTGTATTTTTGTCAGCGGGTTTTAGCCACGTGCTGTTGCCTTTTCAGTGCTTTTCGAATTTTATGGAAATTAACATTTTTGAATGGATTTCTTTTTTTTTCTCTTTTATTAATTTTTGTTGGCTTTTTTTCAACTTCTTAGCATTAATTGTTGGCACTGCGCTGCATATCTGTGGACATGTTAATGTATGTAGATAGATTGAGGCATATGCATATACATACATGGTTCATATACATATCGGGTCTCATCAACGTCATTTGGTGGCATGAGTCGGCAGCGATTTCAACTTTATGCTAAGAACGCAACAACAAAGAGATCTGAAAAGCTGCAGCAGGTGGAAAACCGAAAGAGATCAAGTGGAAACGGCAAGTGGGAAAAGGAGAAACGAGTTCCATACGCAGCATAGACGCCATCTACCATTTGGTAGCTCTGCCTAATTGTGTAAAATCGAAAACTTAAAAAAAAATAAAACAAGTTGCTGCAACGAGCAACTGAGCTGGAAGCAATTGAGAATTTTCGATTTTGCCCTTTAATAACATGCCAATAAAATATGAATAACATACAAAAAAAAAAAAAAAAAACACTCTAGAATAGATTCCCCATACTATGTATGGATTGTTGTTGTTGTTTTTGTTGTTGTTGTTCTTATCGCGCTGCTTGCTACAATTTCAATTAGTCAGCTGCAGGAAAATTCCAATATTTCGACTTGTGAGAAATTGTATACGCTCTCAAGTCGAATTTCAAAGCCACTTGATTGCATTGTCTGCGCTCAAGTGCTCGCAGGAATGCAATTGAAGAGAGAGAGCGGCACACAGAGAAAGATAGAGAGAGAGAGGGAGAGAAGGAGAATGAGAGAGAAACATACACGAGCAAGGACTGCGCATACTCAAGCATGTATCTCAATCAAACAATCTTCAATCGAAAATCGATTAACAGCCCAAAGCGAAAAGGCAACAATCGAAAAAAAAAAGAAAATATTTTAAAATGCGTTAAAAAAATCAACTAGGCACGTCGAAGATGACATACCCCAGCAGAATGAATTACACATGTTTACCTTGATGGGGTCGGAGATGTCTCCTTCCATGCGTTGACAACACTTGATGACAAAATTATAAATTCCACTGATAAACTGCTGGCTGCTCCTGTAGCCAGACCAGATCTACTTGGATCAGTTGCTGGGGGCCAATTTGTTGTTTTTTTTGGTTTTTTAGTTGAAATGTTATTGAAAAAAACAAAAACAAGGAGAAGAAGAAGAAGAAGAATGTGAAGCACGCAATGTCGAAGATCAGCGACGAACATGTAATTACAGCAGATGATGATTATCATCATCGTGATAATAGAATTCTTCATCATCTCCTTGAGTCTGCTACATCAATTCAGTTTCAGTTCATTCATGCGCTATTTTTTTTTTTTTGTTTGGGAACTTTGACGCCCACCAAAGATAGCCACAGCCGTGGCAAGATGACAAATGGTTGATGGAACCCCCAAACATCATCAACACATAAAGAGACAGACAGAGCGAGACATATAGATAGAGATAGAGAGAGAGAGTGGGAGGGATGGCTCAAAGATGAACGCTAAACGAGCCGCAGTTTGAATGACAGCCTACCAGCAATCTCTATTATTATAGTAATGTATCTCGCACCCGAACCGAGAATTATAGCACTAGACGACAAGCATTCCTATGATAATATATATATGTATATAGTATGCAAAATCCCATAGAGAGAGAGAGAGAGATGGATCTTTGGGTCCCCATTCGACCTCATCTTGAACGCAACTCGAGACTGGTGATCAAATTTTCAAACTGCTGAGCAGCATCAATATAATTGCTGTACTGAATACGGGCCGAGTTTGCATGCTGTTGCTTTTAGCCAGACGCAAGGCAGCCACATAAGCATAATATGCCCAGATACATATTTGTATGCATGTGTGTGTGTGTAGTGTATAGTGTGTGTGTGTGCGTAGTCGTGCCTGCCCACATGCTATATGGCAGCAAAGCATATTTAAAGATCTGTTTATTGTTTACACTGGCCGACGCTGGAAACCGTCCATTTTGATGCCAAAAACATTAAAGACTCTAAACGCCTTGCTGGCCACACACACACACAGACCGAAGCTTAGATACTCTTTACGTACTGCAACCGAGTCAAGGAAGTTTTGATAATCCTTTCAATTGGTTTGTTTGCATTTTTTTTTAATATTACGTTTAATTTTTGCAGATTTTTGCCAGAATATAAAGTCTCTGTATCGTTATAAGCTTTATCAGAATGATGTCCGTCTGTCTGGCTGTCCGTCTATCTGAAATACTTTACTTAACCATAACAGTTCGCGTTTCGCAAATATTTAGCAGCTGGGCTTAGGGTATCTGCCAGTCGAGTTCTCTTGACCACAGCAGAGCTCCCTTACTTGATTTTTTTTTTGGTAAGTGTATTAAAGATTGTTGCTGTTTGCTGGCCACGCAAGCAGCACGTGTCTTGCGATCTATTAGATATCTTGCTTGCTTGCATGTATAACAAAAGCAACAACAACAACAACAACAACATCAGCGTTTTTTTTCACATTACCGTTGAATTTTGTTACAATTTTATTTGAAATTTCTTTGGAAACATGGCCGAACAGGCAAACGGGGTCTGGATGTGAAATAATAGTATTGATGGCAGGGATAGGATGGGATGGGGGGATTGGGGTGTTGAAATGGTATGTGCATAGAGAAATTGTTGCTGTTGCTGCGGCTGCAACTGCAATTGTTGTTGTTGCTGCTGCTGCTATTTATGCACTTGATGGGCCGCCTCTTCCACCTCTTACCCCTGCGTTTTTTATCCCAATTTGCAGACCATTTACGCTTCGGAATGCCACGAATTGAACTGCCTGGATTTTATATATATTGTATGTATAGATACGCATATGTAGCCTATATTGAAGTACAATGATCGGAGCGAACTCTTGGAAACTAGAATTGTTTGCTAAGAAAATTCTTCATTTTACTGGCACACTTTTTATTTAGTTTTTTCAATTTTGGATTTATAATATGAATATATTACAATCGGGTCTCTTCTCTCCCTCTCTCTCTCTCTCTCTCTCTCTCTCTCTCTATCTCTCTCTCTCTCTATCTTTTTATTGGTCATTTATAATAGGTCAACGTCTTTGAATGAGTCTCACGCAATTTGTGTTCTACAATTGCTGAATTAACATACACGAACTCCTCCGCTCTGCTACTCGCCTTAAGATTGCTCCAATTTAGCAATAACAACAGCAACAAGCACAACAATGTCGGCACTTAAATACACAACAGTTAGTTAATAGACCAACTGATGATAACAACAAAAGCGACAGCAATTGAAGTTCGTTTTTAAACTTCTACGCAACACGATCATACTCTGTTCCCAATAGTTAAAAGAGTATATTGCTGTCTCTACGCACTGTTAGATGAACTTCGCTTGGTTGATGCTGATCAAGGCTGCTTTTTAAATACTTTTGCTGAGCTTTATTATAAAAGTTGGAATTTTCTTAAGTTCCTTTCAAAACATTATTTTGTATCTTAACTTATTCGTATGTACTTATGACTCGATTACTAATAACCAGTCAATTTAAATGCTAAAATCAAATTTGGTTAACTTTATCTCCAGCAGAGATGAAGTCAATCGATTTTTGTCACTATTGAATCATGGACAGGCTCATGATTAAAATCACTCTCAAATTAACTGGAGCTTAGGCTAGGCTTGCACATGATTTGATAGTGTGTGTGTGAAACTTGCCGTTTGTTGCACATATATTTTTTAAAATTATGATGCATATCTCTATCCCGCTCACACCAACCAGCAGACGGGATGTTTTTTGCTTCAAGTTTTTGGCCAAGAGAGTAATTAACAATCTGCGGCGCGCCAGCATTTAACGGCAGTTTCACACTCGCCAGCAAAACCTCATCGATTAGCAAGAGTGTGTTAGTATGGTGAGGGAGGTGTGGGGATGCGTAGCTGCCCCTGTGGCAGGTGAAAATCGATGCAACAGCAACAACTGCAGCAACGGCAGCAGCAGTTGCCTGCGTATACATTTTACGCAATTGGGGACAACAAATTACACGCAATGCAATTTACGACAACAGTTTGGGACGTTTGGGGCACGGCTGAAAGGGGCGTGGCTGGCTGACTGCGTATTGAGGTTATGAGACGTTGTCTGGCCAGTTGCACAGACAGCTTGTTATTCAGTTGCGGGCCGTCTCTCGATTCTCGTCTCGATTATGCAAATGCCGCGAATTTCACTTGAACGCAGCGAAACGCATCTAATCGAAAAGTGGAAGCCATACAGGGTATGTATGTAAGTAAGTATGTGTTTAAGTATGTTTGTATATAGTTTAATCAAGTCCCCACGACACATTCCATCAATGTGAAAAAAACTAAAGCAGACCAACAGAAGCAGCAACAACAAAAACAACAACAACAACAACTACAGCAATGTGAATTTTCATGTTAATGACATTTTTGGACTTCACTCAGTCTGCACTCAGAAAAAAACATCGACCTGAATTTTAGCTATTCGTAACTCACTTTATTATTTTATGGGAATATTTCTTAAAACCAGAATTTTTCTTTTTTATGTATATATGTTTGATATGATATGATATAACAAAGATACAAAAAATACCAAAAAAAAAAAATAAGTGTTTCTTTTTCCCTTCAATTCTTTGGGATTCTTATCATTAGTTGGAAAAAAATTAGTAACTGGATGCAATATAACCATTCGAGAAATACAATTTCGGTTAGGAAGCTATGAGCTTTGTATACCCCATGGAAATATATTATAGCTGATTGTTAGCAAGAGTATTTCAACTTCGGCTGGCCAAAGAAAATAATTTTCTTGTAATTGTTTTTTGTTCTTATACGCAATGCAGCATATCATACATGGCCAAAACAACAGTAGCACAAAGAACAACAACAACATTAAGAAGCATAACACCAACATTGGCACGTAAAATTTTTCTGTTTTTGTTTTTGGCTTTTTGGCAGCCATCAATTGCGACTGTTGCTGTTGCCATCTTTAAGAGTTGATGACCCCGAAAACCCAAAGAAGACGTCGATGAAGCCGCAGCAACATCGACAACAACAACATGACATATATCATTACAACAACATTTCGCCAAAAAAAATCACAACAGGGAAAACAGAAAACATAAACAAACAAAACAACAAAAATACTCGAAATGGCCGCAAAATCATTACGAAAACGGCAAATGGCCATGGAACATGGAATATGGAATACTTCATGTTGTCAGTATATACATATGTCTGTTAATCGTAGTACTCGTTAAGAACTTGATAGATTGATAACTGTAATTGGATATTGAGTACATTCTCTTATTTCTTATATGCAGATATTAATTAAGTTTAAGAAAATTTGTACAGAAATCTACAAAATGAAATGATGACATTGTCAGTCAATGAGTCAATCCTTATAATAGTTTCCGGATAATGGTTAAGCCAGGCAAACAAACTGGAACCGGAAGCGTTAATCGATATTAACCGATATATTACAACAAGATGTTAAATTGATTTTTTGATTATCGAACTTTGAACAAACTTTTCTTCCCAAAGACCGTAAACAATAATGCAACATCAATTAAACTTTTATGTTGTATAAATGGGTAAGATTATTAAGGCACTTAACTATAACAAATCTGTGAAAATAAAATGATTTGATGGCTAATCAAAGCGCAGGTTATTACTGCCAAGAGAAGGGGAGAGAAGAAGACTCATTGGACTCACCGTTGCAGTTGATGAATGGATGATGTAGTTGCTGATGATGTTGATGATGGATTTAATGCAGTTGCGGTTGCATTGTGTGAGGGCCAAATAGGAGATTGGCCTGGCCGGAAACTCTGGTTGGCCACAGGACAGCAGATTAAGAGCGGTTTACAAGTTGTTATTCCCCTCCCCCTCACACACGCGCACTGGGAGAGAGAGAGAGCAAGACTCAAAAATAAAGCAAGACTTTTTCTTAGCTTTGACTTTGACTGCAGCTTTGGCTTTGGCCTCGCTGCCGAATGAACGAGGCAATGTTAAGGTGAATACTTTTCACACGCTTTCACTTGAACATCAACAAAAAATATATAAACAAATTTTGTTGCTTGTCATTTGTTTTTCTCTTTTGCTCTCTTTTGAATTTGATTAGGCGTTTGGCGCTTTTAAATGTTTAAATGCATTGCAAAATGTATATGTGCCATATCCAAGAAATAGCGCTTGATAGTTGTTCAACTCTCAACTCAAACAAAAACAAACAAAAAGCGGTGCACTTAGAAAAAAAAACGGAAAAACGCGATAAAAAACAAACAGCGCGAGAATCATAATAAACTAAACAAAAAGTCAAGACAAGCGCCGGTCGCTCAGCGCGCACAACCTCCGCTCGTTCCAAATGCAATACAACAACTGCTGTTCATGTTTTCAGTAGGTGGCAAGCGCCGAAGCTCTGAGAGGGACACATGTTGCTTGCTCTCTGTGTGCGATAATAAGTAAAGAATAGTCGCTGCCTATCGATATTTGTTTACTTTGCTCAGGTAGTTGGCGCCAAATGAGCAAAGGTTTGATTGCCTGCTATTAAGTCATAGAAAATGAAGACAAAACGCTCAACTATTGACATTATTGTAAATTAATTGTTTTTAACTATATAACGATGTAAAAGGAGATAATGCTAATCACAGGGGCAAAAGCAGAGTAGCCCTCAAAACGAGATGTCGCACTCGATTGTTCGTGTTCATGACAGCGTTGATTTCCGAATGGCTGGTTGTGTTAACTTTCGATAGAGAGCGCTACAGCTGATTTCCAGTTGTGCGTTACTTGTGCGCAGTGCCGCCAATGTGGCGCTTTGTTCTGGCGTTAAGACTTGGAACTAAAGCCAAATGTGATCATAGCGATTAATCGTATACGATAAAGAGTCACACAATCACGTAAATACAAAATATAAATTTATTTTTAACACAATTTTCCAGAATAATGTTGCACAAATCAAGGATTGGACAGCCATTGGGGCCACTCCTGAATCTCATTGTAAAGCGTCAGCCCAGGACTTTGAGTGGCCTGTACCTGTGAGGCACCAATCAGTTCGTAATCTTCGCTCAGCTCGCCCAGCTTCACGCCACATTCCAATAGCTGTTTGCACGCTTTCAGCGCCGACGTCGATGGGAGCTTATCTATAAAATATATATTATTTTCGAGAAATCTTGAATAATCAATTGTAGCTCTAATCTCGAATCAAAAATACCTCCTTGCACATGCAAATTTGGATGAAGCAGTACAGAGACAAAAACTTGATTCAAGAAAGAAGATTTCTTCCAAGAACCGAACTAGGCTAAGTATCGTATTGTTTTAATTAGCAGCACGTACCCACAAAGTTGCCAATGAATGCGATGCCCGTGCCGTTGGCATTGTAGCCATAGGTGTGGGCGCCAATGACGCCCCATCCTTTACCCTCATACACGAGCCCATCGTCACCAATGAGAAAGCTAAGTGGGAGAGAGAGAAAGGGTGTGTTTGAGGTGCTTGCTGGACATGCATGGAGAAATTGACATGGACAAGGACATGGAGCACTTACTTGTAGCCAATGTCATTGTAGTTCAGATCGGCCTGATGATAGTTCTGCATACCCTGCAGTATCTCGGCGCACTGGACAAATGTGTTGCACTCGCCGGTCACCGTGTGATGGATGATCACGTAGCGTACCGGTCGCACCTGATAGTCGATGCCGCGCGACGGCTTGCCTCCCCATTGACGCTTTAGCTTGATCTGTGGGCAATCGCCAGCCTTTTTGCGACCCTTGGTCCCGGCGTCAACAGCAGTTCCGGCAACAGCCAGCAAACCGAAAATCAGCAGTGACATCAATTGGGACATGATTTGTTCTGTCTTGGTTCAGATCAGGTTGAGTACTGACCGTAAGAATTCTTATCATGTTCAGCTACATGCACATTTATACTAGCCTCCCCCGCTCTCTCTATCTCTCTCTCTCCCCTCTCTTTCTCACTCACTAAGCCGCAAGTGACGCACTTGTTTCGGGCGGAGAAACAAGTTTTAATCTGAATACGTTTTTTTTCATTTTGTGTTTTTTTGTTCATTTTTATTTTTGTTTACTTATTTGCCTTTGTGCGGGAGTCCCAATGTTTCGCTAATTGAGCACGAAGAAACATTAGTTTATGAATCACATCCAATCGAAATTCTCATTCTCTCTCTCTCTCTCTCTCTCTACCCATCTCTTATTCTCCTTTTGGCTGTCACTCAGAACTTAAATACTCTTTATTCTAGCCAGCAATTTTCGATCATAAAATTCGCTTGCGCAAATAGTTGCAACTAATGAATATTATTCATTCATTCATTAATGTTACTGCTATCAACTAATAACTATAATTCTCAGTTATTCATTTAAATTCTATATCAAATGATCACTGAATTACGAATCATTTTTACACATCAAATTCAAGATCCGGAAATTGAGTCAAAGTTACCCAAAAAAAAAATACAAAAAATGCATCATTATTAACATAAATGAATAATTTGTGAATGTAATTCCCCCATGAAGTGTCGAAAATTGATTATAGGAACAGATAAAAGTGAATTTCTGTGGGTTCTTTTCGTATTATGTTGTATAAGGCATCTGAAAACGAAGCAGTAACCAAGAAATTGGAAGCTTTTGGGAATTAGTTTCCAGCAATTTACCATCCAAATTTGTTGGTTCTATCCTTACAATGGTGTGGTAGAGAGATATTTGGTTTTATTGTTGGACATTTCGATGTTATCGATTTCATGTTATCGATTTCAAACCCAATCTTAACACTCTGTGCAACAAATATATATATCTTATTTGATTTCTAACTTAGGATGGGCATTTTTAGTGTAGAATTTTTACAGGAAGTTTGTGTTTTCAAATTGAAATTCAGTATTTATTCAGAAGGAAAAACTATACCCAAAAAGTTATTGACCATGAAAGTCGGCACTGTTTTCACTGGCTATTTTGAAGAGCAGAGTTTTTATTAGAGATTCAGATTTGTCGGTGGCAAGAAATCATCTTGCGACCGATAGTTGCTGTGGCAGCTTTGTAGCTAGCAAAAAAATGAAGGGAAAATCGGAAAGTGATGCTGGTCAAGAATATATATACTTTATGTACCACCTACACACTTTACATCAAAGTAAAAACGCCTTCTCGAAGGTTATAAAATGTTAATGGCAATAATTGCTTTGCGCTCCATGATCTCTCATAGAAAGAGAAAGAGAGAGAGAGAGAGAGAGAGCAGCCTAAGCTCTTTGCTCTTCATTCATATATATTTATAGCTCTCCCTCTCTATCTATCCATCTATCGCTCTCTCTCTCTCTCGCAGTTGGCAATTGTAAGGCACTCATGTCTGTCTCAATCCAATCCTGCGCAACACCTGTGCGAGAGTCAGCTTGACAGGCTGTCTACTCTGAGAACAACAGGGTGTCCGATTAGACGCTTCAATGGCCGCGCCGTCACGTCGACATGTCGCCAAATTGCCAATGGGCTATGGGTCTATATGGGATAGCCATGTAGGTGGCGGCAGACGGACGAGGCCGGCATGGGCTGGGTCGAGTCGAGCACATGTTCGATTATGGCCAGAATGCGACCGAGCAGAACACAGAGAGTGCGCTAGCTGAGTTGGTTCCTTGGTTAGATTTGGGGTCCGGGTGGCGGATGGCGGCTAGTCATCGATAGTTGTTGTTGTTGTGCTTGAGTGAGTAATGCACAAGAAGGGTACCAACTGACAGAGAGAGAGAGAAAGAGAGAGGGAGAGAAAGAGAGCGCGCTCTTAGGAGCAGGCGCAGGCTGTCTGCCGACGCTGGCAGAGACTAGGGCAGACCAGTGGAGTAGCAGTAACGCTCCTTGCTGCCACATTCGACAATCGTTATCCGCCGCAGTCCGTGGACAGTCGCAACGCGAGACGGAATTCTGCGCGGTGTGTTTCTTGGCTTCATCAAACTCCGTCCGCTTTTGCCACCGCCCTCCCTCCCCGACACACACTTTGCCGCTCCACTTGCTTTTTGTTTGTTCAGTGCGCCACGTGAGTGACAGCAAAAAAAAAAATAAAAATAATAATAATAATTGAATCGACGTGAAAATCGGTGAAACGTCAACAAAGCAAAAAATAAAACCCAATGTCAAAAGTGGACTGAAATTAAAAAAAGATTGACAAGAAGCTAGATTCGTGAAATCCTCGTGAAAATTGCAATTGAAAAAGTAATCGAAGTAATATCGAATTATTGCAATTATGATTGTCAATATGCCCGTGAATGGGGCGACAAACAACGGCGCAGCCAGTGCGCATCCGCATCCTCATCCTCAATCCAGTGCCAGTGTACCGAGCAACAACAACAACAACAACTCAAACAGCAACAACAACAACAACAACAGCAGCACACAGCAGACGCAATGTGAATTCAATTTCCTGAAGCGCAAATATGAATCGCAAGTGGACCAACAGCAGCTGCCCCTGGAGCAGGAGCAGCATGAGCAGCAGGAATATGAGCAGCTCGCCTCGAATCCCTGGAAGAAACGTCATCTCGACTACGATGTCAGCGGCGCTGGTGACATGTGCTTCCAGTTGCACTTGGAAACAAACAACAGCACTGGGACTGTAACTGGAACTGTAACTGGGACATCCGTTGCGTCCGCTGCATCTGGTGCAGGCGCTGGCGCAGGCGCTTCCAACTCCTCCTTTATCAATGATCTGTTTGCGTATGACAGCAGCCTGATGGTGCCGGCTGCCTCCTACTGTGCCCCGCCCAGTGCTCCCATGGAGGCGGGTGATGCCGGCGGCTGGCAGACGGGCGAGTTGCTCGAATTGGATCATCGCTACAATTCCGGACTGCAGACGGAGATCTCTCAGCTGAATGCAACGCTTCCGCCACCGTCGCTTGCAATCTCACAGCAACAACAACAACAACAGCAGCATCAGGATCTGTCCAGCAACAGCTTTCTGGTGCCCATTCCTCAGAAGCAACAGCAGCCTGTGAATCTGCCTCTGTCTCTGCCTCAGGCTCAGGCACAGGTTCGGCAAGTGGCTTGCGGCAGACGCAGTTCGCCGGCAGCCAGTGAATCGGAGCCGGACTTCGAGGACAAGAATCTATCGTGGCTGCTAAACTTCAAGTTCGATGAGTTTCCACATCTGTCGCCAGATGTTGGCGGCGCCGGTCATCGGCTGGGCAATGGCCCCAGTGTTGGATTAGAGGCGGCCACGCCCACAGCGGCAGCGAATATGGCCAGTGCATCGCCCTGCAGCTCCGCCTCGCCCGCATCCGCATCCAATTCGAATCACTCGCTCAACTCTAGCCAGAGCTGCCACACAACATTGCTGCTGGAGCAACGCGGCTCGCCCAAGAGCTGCTCCAGTGCATCCACAACAGGTGGAGCAATCGCATTAGCGACGGGAACGATAACGGGTACGGGATCAGGCACCGGAACAGGTACAACATTAAACACACACACGACCAAGACTGGCCGCAAATTCGAGGAGCTGGTGATGGAGGTCACCTCGGAGATGGATGGCAACGATATGATTGTCGCCGAACATGTTGTCGTTGAGGAGACAACGTCCAAGGCGTAAGTAGCCCACTTATACCTCAAACTCCAACTCCCTTCCAAATGCAGTGATTATGGCTTAGACAGTTTTGGCAGCTATTCGGAATGTTACTTTTTAATATCTTGAGTGGCATTTAACAAGATATACCCGGTCATATCGGGGGCATATCGAGCCTTCCAGAACATCTACTTTAAACTAGTTTTTTCGCTTTATTGCCCAACTTTCTTTGAAGATTCGGGCAACTGCATTTTGTTGACCCATTTTCGCATTTCGGTTGAGCCATGCTCATGAATCAGTTACCAATTCCGGCTCCAGAATATCCCTATATATACATGCACATATCGAATATGCACATTCGAGAAACTTCATGCCTAAGGGACTTCAATTTGAATAACTTCCAGAAATTTGACAAATATTTCTGACTCTTGTGTGGCAAATATGTATATGTATTCTAAGCTGTCAAAAATCTAAGGCTGCTTGGATTTTTCTAGAAGTTGCAAACACTATAATAATAGATAATAAATCTTTGCACAAATTTAACCAAAAATTTGATAATTAAGCCATAAATTTATAGTTTTCGAAAGTAGTTGCTGAAATCAGGTCTGAAATATTTGAATTGCACTCCTCCATTTTAATAAAATGTGCTCTTCTCTACCTCTCTCTCTCTCTCTCTCTCTCTCTCTCTCTCTATCTCTCTTTCTCTGTCTATCTCTCTCTCTCTCGCTTGTTTGTTGTGCGCCAATCGATGTGGACCACCCTCGGCACCTGCAACGTGGCGCCCCAAACTGCTGGCGAACCACCCGCAACCACCCTCAACCACCCGCAACCACCCTCAACCACCCTCAACCAACCACCGCAAAACAAGCAGGCCAAAGAAACCACCGTTTACATACACGGAACTCATCGAATACGCCCTCGAGGACAAGGGTGAGCTGACGGTGTCGGGCATATACCAATGGATATCGTAAGTACTCGTCAACATCCACCATTCAGCAGTCATGCGCCACCCAACCCCAACCACAACCCCAATCCACATTACAGTGTTGAGATGGGGGGTGGGAGGGGGCGGGTGGCTAAGGGTGGAAAGCCATTTTGTTCGTGTGTGTTTGAAGCGGCAAATGCCGGATGCAATTAAACAAATCTCAAGCATTTCTTGGCGCATTCCTGTTGGCCACTTTTTTGTTTCGTTACTTCTTTCTCATATTTGTTTTTTCCTTCGTTTTTTTTTGTTTTTTTTTTTTGTGTATTTGTTGTTGTTGCTTAAGTAACCTGCCCATTTCGGTTCGTTCAACAGCAGCAACGAAATATACAAAGTGCAAAACTTCCCGGTTCCAATAATTTATTACCTGCTAAAATGCTTTTCATGTTCCTTGTTTTAGTTATTGGTGCTGTTGTTGTTGTTGTTTTTGTGTTTGCCAATGTTGTTGTTGTTGTTGTTGCTGTTGTTGTTGTTCAACAAGTTGATTCACATATCATGATATCTGCTTAGATTATATGAGTTAAATATGATCATAATGTCATTTGACTATATACGTCATCCTAACACTTCGATTCGAACATGAACCCCAAACTACCTCTAATATATCTACAATCTCAAAATCAGAAAAACCATATCGTAAAGTTTGCTCACTTGTGAGTTCTCTCCATTTAATCCAAGTCGGGGTTCCGGCATTTATATCTTTGATTCAAGTATCAAAATTAAATTAAACATTTGTTGTCTTCTTTCTATTCATTTTTGATTCCCATTCTTCATTTCATATGGTAGATCTAAATTTGAGGTTATGATTCTTAATTTAAGACTGTTCTACTCTAGAATGAAGAGTTTCAGAATCAGGATTTATGTTCAAATATATAATCAGTGTATAGGATAGAAGTATGATCCAAATATCACAACAATAGTTGAGAGCCTTGCCAAAACGTACAACAAAATGTATATATAACAGTTTATATACGTATATACCAGAATAAAATAATATTTCTTTAAATATAGTTTACTTTTGTGGCCCACAAACTTTATAAAAATATGAACGATACTCTGATTTGATGTGTATGTATTTCACTTGCTGAATAGTTTCCATATCTAGTTTCTTATCCGTCGGGCTAATTCAATCTCAGTTCATGTTCGCAATAACCTCTTGAAGGTCGCCGTAGGACGCGGATTTAAGTAGCTACAAAATGCAATTACCAACCACAACTATTTGCAACACAAAGCAAAAGATTCTTTTGCATTCATTTGAATTTGGTTGAAGTAAAATTCTTACAATTCGAGTTGAATAATTTTGATTGTGAACATGGAGAACTTTTAATTGGAAAGGCTTTCATTTCTACTTACATACACAGAAATGGACAAATATATGCATACACATATATACATATATACATATATACACAAATACGTATATATATATATAGTCTATTCGTGCTCAGTTTGTCTTTGCCTTCTTCCAAAGATCCACCCGGCAAAGTGGGAAAACCCCAAGCCCAAATATTATATGTATATATATATATATATGTAAATGTACATACATCAATTTGACGACAATAATATAAGAAACTTTTAACACATTTTTCAAGGTTCATTAATTTAGTTACCCAGACCAGCCGCTCCACAAATGTTGTCAATATTGTAGGCCTAGTCGCGCAGCCACGCAACGACTATACTGCACCTGAGCGAGGGGTTGTGCACTGCCTAACGGTAGGGGTGCGGAGTGCGGGGTGCGGGTTGTATGGTGTGGGGCGAATCAGTGTAAATATTTGAAGCCACACAGCTAAAATGTTGCGTGTAAATATCGTATATACATATATGTAAATTTATATAGCAAAACCAAAAACCCAAACCTAAACCCAAACCCAAAAATCCACCCGCCCCATCTTTGGCAAACTCGCTGAACAATTTATGACAGTTGCCCATCAGCTGCGCCCCTGCTGCCTTCGCAGCCCCTCCCTGCAGCAACCTGTTCATTAAATGTAATGAGCAAGCAGACCAACCAATTTTCCCTCACCCCGCGCCCGACTCAGTGAACTCTTTGTTTTTTCTTTTTTATTTTTTTTGGAAGTTTTCATTAACCATTCACAAATTTACTTTGCGGCCCTGCAAGGGGGCTTGCGGGAGTGTGGGAGTGGGGGGAAGTTAGGGGGTGGGGTTATAGAGACTAGGCTGAGGGTTGCATTCAACCCAGGGACGCGTCCTCGTCGTCCTCGCGTCGTCCTCGTTCAAGGCAAAAAAGGCGCCTGCGCAAATATCGACTTCAACTTCGACATCGCATCAAGTCGCCCACGCGACTGATACGCTCCTCTCCCTCCGCTCTTGTCACTCCCCCGTGTGTGGCAATTGCCCATGAAATTTATACACACACACACACACACAAACACAACTGCACACAATAATTATTAATTGCCGGGGTTGAGACGCTGGCATCCAGGGACCGGGTACTTGGGAACCATTTGCTGCGCTAAACGTTGCCGCCGCTTTTAGGGGCTGTTCGTTGAGTTCTTTCCGGCCTTTCTACACCTTTTACACGCCTCAATGCATCAGGATCAGGTGTTTGACAAGCGCAACTCGGCGCAGCAAATGCCAGCAATTACTCGGTCAACCCATTACCTCGAACCTACAGCCTGATCGGGGGTGGTACGTGGATAGCGAGCCGGAGGCCGGAGGTCGGGGGCTGCCCTTCCGGTCAATTTGAATTTGAATTGCATATTGAGTGTTTATTAGATGCGGATCATGCATCATTGCACATTGCACACTGCACATTGCACACAGGGACCAGGATGCGAAACATGTGTGCATCAGGATCAGCTCGAACCCCAAAGACTTTAAAAAAAGGAACCTTGACATCTATAATACCAAACAATATTGCAGTGTAATAATAGTTACTTTGAGAAAAATACGCATTCAAATTGGAAATCTTGATTCAAGCATTTCTCTTTTCTCAATATAGAATGGAAAAGTTGAAGAAATCTAGTATTTTCATGAGTCACTGGAGTTTGTTCACATTTGTAAATGCAGAAGTTGATCATTCCTAGCCGACTCGATGGGCCGATGTACATCTGTCCATTTAACCACTTACTGTACTATGCTGAACTCAGTTAGTTAAAAAGCCAATTCATTAGAAGTTGGTAGATATCAGTCCTGTATCAGCCTGAGCAGGTCTGATCGCATCAGCATGTCATGGGAACATTCTGTTGGAAGATTAGTTCTAGCATGATCCACTTTTTTGTTTACCAAGTTATCCCAACTAAACTAAAACAAATCCAATCTTCGCGCTATTATACTAGCAATTATTTTAGGCTAGTTTTTGAAAAAGTGGCAATCTTGATAAAACTAGAGGCATACGTTAAGCTTCCAATACATCAGCATTATATTTATCCTCAGCCTACGCAGGTCCACAGATATGAATATAGTTGTGTTTGCTTTGAGTTGAGAGATACGTCCTTCCAGCAGTATATAGACCCATTTGGATGGCACTGCGAATATAATTTGGCTTCAGTTCGAATATGGATTTATTTTCCATTCCATTGGCAGATCTTTAATGCCCACCAGCACTAAGCAGACAATACGTGCAGCAGATTTTTAGTCGATTTGACGCCTCAATATATTCTCGCATGTCAAGACAATAATACCCATTTTTAGATTTTCACTATATAACGGCAATTAGCTTAACAAATATGATTACTTCCCATGAGTTGAACTCCGTCGACTATATAACTTCCGAATAACACATATTTTAAGAATTCATGAAAAGGAAACTAATTTCAAATAATGTTTTAGTGCTGTTAGATAATAGACAGAGAGAGGGAGAGGGAGAGAGAGAGAGAGAGAGAGAGGGAGACTGGTCTGTCTGTCTGCTTTTTGCTGCCATAGGCGTGACCAGCTACGCCCTGATTTATATTTAAAAAGTTTCTGGTATTTTTCACTGAAATGAAGGCAACTTCTTTAGGCTGCCATAAATCCATAATTTTGTGCACAATTCGGCGACTGAGTCGAAAGAGAGAGTAGATGGGGGCGCGGGGCAGCCGCAACAATTTATGAACTTACTTGCGGCAGCAGCGGCATATATATATATATATATATAAATATATATATTTATATATATATATACCAGAAGTAGAAATCAACTCGAAACAAACCGCCAGAAGTAGTTGCCCAGTTGGTGTGTGAGGTGGTCCTGGGCCTGGGCCTGGGCCAGGGCTCGGCCTCGGCATCAGCCGCCATGTCAAAAATGAAGCTCTCTGTGTGTGTGTGTGTGTGTGTGTGCTGGCTTGTGCCAGGCACGCCCCGACACGGCACGGGCAGCCAGCCAGCCAGCCAACCAACCAACCAGCCATTCATTCAACCAACCATTCAGTCAGCCAGTCCGAGCGACCAGCCTATCAGACAGAATGCTTTATGAAGACCCTGGCAAGGACCCAGTCCAGGAGACCCACAACCCATACCCCAACACCTCATCTGTACAGTGCAAAAAAAGAATCTTGATTTAAGAACTTCGAACCCAAGAATGCGAAATTTGAATTAAGTAATTCCACAATCTGGGGAAAATTGCAATATTTAAATCTGTGTATATAAAAATGTAAATATAGCTTAATTATTAGAAAATTTTCTTAATTAATTAATATTTTTCCATCTTATAATTTGAAAAAGTTCATTCTGAAATAAGCGATTTAAAATTTAAAGAATCTATGCTTGATTTTCGAATACCTTAACTGATAAGCAGAAAATCAAACTGATGCAAGCTTCCTCAACTTCGAGAATTAACCGATCTTGAAACTAAAAATATATATTCTTAGGCTAATATATATATAAATACTTAAACGTGAATATAGAATGTATATTTATAAGTTAAACAATTTTTTTAAAAATGGTATAATGAAGTTGCGCAGGCAGTGGGGAAATCCGACCATGCCTGTTTAGCTGTGGGTAATAAATGCTAATTTTGATTTCAGATTGTTAATTTTTCTCCGTGCATACACATCCGTATTTGCACACCCAGAATCGGGACCGGAGTCAGAGCCAGGGCACCGACACGGCGCCAACTCAAATTCAAACTCAATTACAGGTGCCGGACAGCAGTGCAGTAGCTGAAAGTAGCTGACAGCTGGCCTAGCACTACACACACCCACCCGCACCATATCCCCCCCCCCCCCCCCCTCTCTGCCTGTCTCTCTCTCTCTCTCGGCCTCCGTCTCTCTTTGCCTCCTGGACGACATTCGGCCACTCGCATTATTTCAGTAACCAAAACGGAAATCGAAACTGAAACAGCAGCTACAAAATTCGACAGTCCCAAATAGAGTTTATTCTATATGTATATCCTGTTATTATTACGCCCATTATCTGCAGGGGTAGGCGGAGGGTGGGTTAGTTGGAATCGCCTCCTCGCTGATGCCGTGTATTTCGACAATTTCATTCGAGGCCCCAAAAGCTGAAGCCGAATGCGAACGGGGCACAAGTCAGTCATTCAATTCATTGACAATGATGACGACGTTGATAGTGGGTATTTGATTTTATTCCGACCCCAACCCACACAACCCCCACGACCCCCCACATCAGCTCAATCAACCCTCCGGTTCGCTCTATCTATCTATCTGTTCAGTGTGCCTTAAGCGACGTTGACAATTCGACAAGTGCGAGTGCCAAATGTACAGAAAAATATATGCATAGATATATATATATATATGTATGTATATGTATATGCATATATATATATGTATAAGTGTATAAATTTTTGTGTATTCCTGTCTAAATGCTCACGCCCACGCCTATCGATTTGCCTAGGATGGTGGGGGAGGCGGACAGCGAGTGCCGGGGAACAGAGTGCATGATTAAACCATGCTAGACATGCAGCTAGAAGCTCCATAAACTACTATCCAACATCCAACATTTGACGGCACACATACACACACACACACACACACACTGGCAATACCTCTCGTCTTATCCGGCGTACACTTTATTCCATATTACGAAAATTTTTGCATTTCGTATTTATAAATATACAAGTGCATTTGGGTCCTTTTCAAGGGATCGGGCGGCAATGAAAGGGATTCTAACAATAACATAAACATGCCAAACATGAAGAAAACAAACTCAATTTTGCACTTTGTTGTGGCTATTGAATTTACAATCATCTTTTAAAATACCCTACAAAATCAGATGTATATATATACGTATGTATCTATATAGAAGTCTAGCAAGTGAGGCACCTATATCTATCCGTAGTATACATACATATGTATTCTTGGTATCTTAAATATATTCCATAATAGGTATTGAATACTTTGGTATACTCTTATATATATATATATACATATATATATATTCTGATTCTCGATTAAGCGCATAACACTGAAAACGGGTTAAATGGATATAAGAAGTTGTGCTGAAGTGTGTAATAGAAGGAAGCAGCGCCGACCCAATAAAATATATAAATTCTTGATCAGCGTCAGTATACAATTCTATCAAGCTAACACCGTTGTAGAGACTGTAAGAGCTAGACATATCATATTTATATCATTTAATCGATAATTATCTACGTTTCGCAAATATCGATATCTCTCGACTTGCGCATTCTTATACGTTTAAAAAGTTCATTGTGTCCTATATATCTGCACAAAGCTAAAAATCAAGAATATATTAATTCAATGTCTTTAGCCAAGAAACTAATTCTCACATTTGGTACAAACTTATATCATTGCTTTCTGAGAACACACGCTCCACTTCCGATTTGACATCTTAGTTTGAGATTAAGAAAAAGATTCGTAAGATTTAAATTTGTTGTCTCTGGCAAATATAATAATATACAGAATTAGTGGCTACGTGAATCTAGCATACACCATCCACATAATGGAGGGCATTGCACACTCAATGCCCCCGGCACCACCCCATCCCTCCGCACCCACACACGGAAAGCAATTTGAAGTGCCATCTTTTTGGTTGTGTGAGTTGAGTTGGAGTTTGAGGATTTCAGTTGAAGTTTGGGTTGATGCGTCATGACGTCTGCGTGCCGCATACTATAAGGTTATGGATATGATTGTGTGGTGTGGCACTAGACAATCTCTGTGTGTGTGGGTGTGTGGCAGTTATCAGAACATTATGGGTAAAAAGGGAGTGGGAAGGAGCTGATCATTAAAGAGCTGGCTGACGCTGCCTTTCAACTTGAGCACAGACAAGCCCCAAATGCTTACCATAGATTTATGCATTCCATTTCATTTCATTCCATTTCCATTTATGAGTCGTCATTTTGGCCAAAAAGAAAATAAACTATATGGATATATGTATGAGTGTACAGAAAGAAGAGTCTGAATCAAATGCGGCCCACAATGGCCCTCGCGTGTTGAAATACAGAAATTTTTGGATTGCTTTTTGGCTTAAGGAACAGAAGGAGGGGAACAGGTGGTGGTGAAGGATTGCAGGGAACAGCAGCAGCAGTTAACCAATGACATAGCACTGCTCCTGCTCCTGCTCCTGTTCCTACTGCTTCTGCGGCGGGGGTTGTTTTCGGACTCGGCGCGTGTGCACCAGTCGTGTGTGTGTATGTGTGTGTGTGCCGTAATTTGAAATACTTTCCATTTTGTTGCTTAACACACCCCCGCAACCCCCTCCAAGACAGATAGACAGAGGAGGGGGAGGGAACCTTGCGTTGGTGTCGTTGTTGCTGCTTGCTGCCCAGGGTGGGAGAGCGTTTGGCACGCGATGTCCTTTCCGGTCGACGTAGTTTCCTTTTTACATGCATATGCATGCCCGCCCACCTGCTCCCACCTGCCTATCCATCTCTATCTCTCTCTCTCTCTCTCTCTCTCTCTCTCTATCTCTCTCTCTCTCTCTCTAGATTTGCTCCACGTCCAAATCGCCTGTTCGTGACTGCCTACAAAACGACGCATAATTTGTGCCACTGCTGCTGTCCGTGTCCGTGTCCGCATACCCATCCCTATTTCCCCCTCCCCCTCTCTCTTTCTATGTGTATGTGTGTGGAGGTCTGCCGCAGTGCCGTGTGTCATGACGTGTTCCACGTAAATTACATGCTCAAACTTTAATTGCAACTGGTCAAAAGAAAAACAACAAAGAATGGCTATCGTCTCTCAGCAATCAACTGGGGGTAACTTCTGACCAACTGATAGCCAATCCCAATTCTGGCCAACACACATACTTTTGACCAATCGGCAGTCTGCCCAATGGCTAACCGCTTGTAGAAAAAACATTAAATCGCATTAACTTCATAGTAAATAAATAATAGTTATTATAATAATATTATGTGGAGCATTTTGAATAAGTACGGTCTCCTTGAGGTATGCAATACATATTTATAAGTAATTTCTTTCTTCTTAATAACTTTGAGTTTATATTTTGTTAAGGTCTACGAATATATATTTTCAATTTTTGATATTCACATATTATTACATACTCAATTCCTACTCAGGTTTAATAATAAAAAATAAAAATAAAAAAGATTTTTTGCTTTCTCTCATGATGATCGCTCATGTTTGCTGTCTCACTCAATTTTTGTCTCGCCATCTCTTTCGTTTTTATGCAGCGATCGCTTTCCCTACTACAAATCGAATGATGATCGCTGGAAGAATTCGGTGCGACATAATCTTTCAATCAATCCACACTTTCGCAAGGGGGTGAAAGCGCCCCAAGGCGCCGGCCACTTGTGGGCCATATCCAGCGGCGATTCAGCGGAAAATGTGCTCGCCTGGGAGCATGTAAGTCCAATACATACACACACACAACACAAACACACACACACACACACACACACACACACATTCTAATAATACTTTGCTTATCAAATAGAAAAAGCAACGTTTGGATTTGTTCTTTAAAATGGAATCCATCAATCGGGAGCGCATTCAACAGCATCAACAGCAAATGCAACAACAACAACAACAGCAGCAGCAGCAGCAGCAGCAACAACAACAGCAACAACAGCAGCAGCAGCAACAGCTGCAACAGCAACAGCAGCAACATTGCAATTCACCGCAACAACAACAACAACAGCAGCAGCATCAGCAACAACAAAATGCATCAAATTGCATTTACGATGAGGCAGCTGCTGCTGCAGCGGCGCTAACGCAGGAGATGCTGCAACATGCGGCGCCCAGTGAAGCATCGCCAGGTGGATCACAGACGCATTCGCATTCTCATTCGCATCCGCATCACAATCATCATCAGCAGCGTCTGTTGCCATTCAGCGACCTGCTGAGCGACGAGGAGCTGCGCAAAACGGCGGGTCAAATACTCAATGGAATCCATCGGGAGGTGGAGGTGCAATCGGTGAACTCCATTATCAGTACCTACCAGGATGTCCTCCTAGACAATGGTGAGCAATATCTGATGTGTGTGTGTGTCTGTTGATTTATTAAATGTTTGATTGCTTCCAGAAGATTATCTCAATCCCATACACAAGGATGTGGTGGTCACCGAGAGTGGTCTGCGACAGCATCAGCATCACCACCACCAGCAGCAGCACAGTGGCGGCAGCAGCAACAGCAACGGTGGCGGCGGCGGCGGCGGCAACAGTAGCAGCAGCAGCAGCATCCTGGCCGGCAGTTTAACACACTCACAGTACTACATCACAGAGATTGATCCCATGGAGCTGGGCATACAGATGTCGCATCATCAGGTGGAGCCCTCCGAGGAGGAGGTTCTCTTCAGTGACGACTTCAATCTCAACTACTTTGGCTACAATCCCGGCAGTGATATTGTCGCTTGACCGCGCAAGCAGCTACAGCAACAGCAGCATCAGCAGCAGCAGCATCAGCAGCAGCAGCCGCAGCAACAGTTGCTGCCAACGGTGGCAACAGTTGCAGCTGCAGCAGAGCAGCCAGAGTACTCATAAGCCAATTCTAAATCAATACTAGTCACACTTACTAAATCTAAATCGTCTAACTATCTTAACTAACCACCTAAGCAGCAATACGACTGTAGGCATATTTGAATATTTCAAGTCCCTTCCTCTCTCCCCTTCCCCAGATTTCTACCCCTATAGTCCCATGTATAGTCTAGTCTTCAATGTACCAATCAAATACTCTTCTTTTTTTTTGTCAACTTAAATGTAATCCTAACTATACTTAGTTGATCGCATAGACTGTAAGAGTAGCTTTTATTTAAGATTAAGCATTCAAATCATACACAGAAATCATAATTCTTGTTCTGGCCATAATACCCATGACATCCATACATATAGAATCTTAACTACATATACCAGATATATATACATATTCACACATTCATAGATACTTACCTATACAGTTCTGTCTCATAGTCGTATAGTCCCAAATGCTAATACTAATCATAGTACGTATCGATATGTTTACCTTACCCCCGACATGTAGCATAACGGCACTTATATCGTACAACTACTGATATATTTCATTTATCTATTATGGCAAAATATACATTTTTTTTTTTAATTTACATTTAAATTATAAATCGATATGTTTGCAAGTATGCAACTGACAACAGCAACTGGGGTAAGTAAAAATAAGAACGAAGATTGCATACCCTCTCTTCATGCGGTAGTCAATCTGTCAACATCTAAATTTCATTGAAAAACCGACCGATTGCTCTTTTGGAAAGCTATGTATCATAGCACATATAAATGATGTTATTCGAATAACTTGATAAGCATAAAAGTATATATGTATATGTGGAATCCAAATAGCTATAGAAACAGACGTCATATATACATATATATATATATATATGTATTGCCTATTCTGTTTGTTGAAAGCCGGACTAAAGTAGTTCATAGTTCCTACGAAACCTTGCGCAGCCACCTAGACTTAACTTTTTTCCTTTTTTTTGGGAATGCTTGGAGTTTTCGTACAACTTACATTTACCGAAATTTTCTTGATAAAATTTCCCTGAGTCATAATTATAATCAGTTTTATTTATTTATTAAATTGAAATCTGCGATGGTCAGCATAGTTTACTTGAAAATCGACCTCAATGATGTTTCATTGGCACCAACTTAAGTATTCTTTGAAAGTGTTGAATCTGTCAGATTTATTTATTTATATTTTCCCAAAAATGTTTCCAACAAATTGTGGGTTTTTGAGCCGTATTCAGTTTCAGTGAGACGATTGTTTATGGATGATAAGCTTCAAATAGTTTATTCAAATCAAAAATTCAATATACTTCGTCACAAAAACTTATTGCGTCATACATTATAAGGGACATGAACATTTTTTTATATCTTTCTTTCATTTGTTATATCTGAACTGTTTTGCTTATAAGACTAAATATTTTTTGCGCTTAAATGTAAATCAAATTTGATATAGAGAACGTACACACGGGGGGATGACAGAGAACAGGAGGATCTAATTGATCTTAACTAAACATACATGGATTATATATAATTATATATCTAAGACGAAACTGATAAGCATTTCAAAAAAAATATGTAAAAAATATGTAATCCAGCTTACGCGATTGCGAAAAGCACGATGGGATTACGATATAGACATTTTTATTTATGTATATAGTATATGTATATATATATATAGCATTTAGCTTCTGCGTACTGCAGATTATATTTAAAAAAGTGGATGGCCCTACTTTAGATCCTTCATCAACGAGTTTGCGAGACATATGCCAACATATGCCCCTGATGCAAACCACGAGACTCTTCTGTTTCTGTCTCCCCTCTCCTGTGACTGCTCTGTCTGCCTCCACTCTGCTGCGTCTGCCTCCATACTGCTGGGAGTGCTGTATTTGATTCCAATTATTATGGATGAATATGGATATCAAATATCACATCCCCCACGGCAGCGGGAGAACGAGAGAGAGAGAGAGAGAGAGCGAGAGAGCGAGAGAGATTTTGGTGTCTTAGTCGTCACTCTCCTCGAACGTGGGACTGCTGGGCGAATAAGCCGGACTCGTGGGACTGTAGTGCGAAGGAGCCGTTGGCGAGTACATCGGCGATGTTGGCGAATAGTTCCGTGCCGTTGGCGTATACGTTGGCGATGTTGGTGAATATTTAGTGCTGCTCGGCGAATAAATTGACATGTTGGGCGAGTAACGGGGACTCGTCGCCGAATATGTTGATCCTGTCGGACTGTATTGATTCGATGGCGAATGCTGCGGCGAACTGGGCGAATACAGTGGCGATGTCGGTGAATATTTGGGTGAGGCCGGTGAATACTGCGGCGATCCGGGCGTATATTGTGGAGAGCCTGGCGAACCGTCATACGATGGCGACGGCGGCGAATATGTCGGCGATGTTGGCGAATATTTGACGCCCGTCTGTGAGTATGCCGGCGATGCCGGTGAATAATGCGGCGAGGCCGAATAATTTGGTGATGTCGGTGAATATGAGGGTGTTACGGGTGTATAATTCGGTGATGTTGGTGAATACGACGGCGATGTGGGTGAATAACACGGCGATGTTGGCGAATAAGACGGACTCGACGGTGAATACGATGGCGACATTGGTGAATATGATGGCGAATTGGGTGAATAATTTGATGAGCTCGGCGAATATGCATTACCCGGCGAATATAAATTACTACCACTACCTGCGAACGATGGACTCGATTGGAAATTTGATGTTGGCGAATACACGGGCGATGTGGGCGAATAGCCCGACGAAGATGGTGAATAGCCAGTAGATTGTGCATTGAAATTGGGTGTGCCTCCTGAAAAGCGCGGACTGGTTCCCGTATATTGGGGCGATGTTGGTGAATAATTTGGACTCGACGGTGAATAGTTGGGCGATGCGCCACCGGGCGATGATGCCGTATAATTGGGTGATGTCGGCGAATATGATGGCGACACACTTGGTGAGGCTGGGAAATACGGCGACATTGATGGCCCCGGCGAACTGGGGGATGAACCGGGATGTGCTGGTGACCAGCTCGGTGACATGCCAGACGCGTCCGATGCAGCTGAGGGCGAGAAACTCGGACCACCTGGTGTCATCGCGCTCACTGCAAGAAAATAACGATTTTAAAAAAAAATTACAGTGAATAAGATGGCAATCCGCGAATTGTTTAACCCTACCATGACCTGGTGGTGAGAAGTAACGCGGCGTATGACAATTAACCCACGGCGTCATTGGTGGCGTCATGCTGGGCGTGGAACCGCCGCCCATAAAAATGGCGGCACCGCCACCAAGCATGCTGCTACCAAGCGAATTGGGTATCTCGATGCCGAAACGACATTTCTCGGCGTCCAGCAGCAGATCGAAACATCCGGTGCCCATTTTCGGCAGCTGTCCCATAATGATGTTCTCGGAGACGCCACGCATAGGATCCGTTTCAGCATGGGCGGCCGCATCCATCAGCACATCGACTGTCTCCTCGAAGGAGCAACGCATCAAGGCGCCCGTATCCTGTCTGTTGATCCCGTGACGTGTTATGGCCATTAGATGACCCTTGGCCGTCATCACATCGCAGAGTAACGCTAAATGGCGATAGTTGACATACAAACCATAAAACTGGAGCACCGCATTCATCTCCTTCTCGACACTTTTGCGCACGGCCTCGATGCCAAGCACCTGGAAGATTTCGCAAATATCGTTGGACGAAGTGCGTATGGGATCGACGTCACGCTCGGAGAGCACCTTCATCATCGAGGTGCCATCAGTCTCCAGCAGCCATTCGCCAATCGCCTTGAATTCACCCGTGTCCGTGATGACGATGCGTTTCTTGCTGTCCGTTTGCGGCAGATGCATATACACCTTGCCAATGGCCTCGATGCCCTGGAGTGTCATGTCCGATAGCATATTGGCCTCGATGCACCGCAGGAACATGTCATCCTCCATTTTGTCGACGGCCTCATCTTCGTCCTGGAATTTGTTCTCCTCATTGTTCATGATGCGAATGCGCAGCACCAACTTATCCGCATTGTCATCGTTGAATATGCAGTTAAGATCCTCGCCAAAGCCAACATTGATCTTCTCGGCAATCTGTTCCATGGTCAATTTCTTGTCCGTCATCCGTTTGCGATCGAGTTCGATGCGCAGCAGCCACGGCGAAATGCGTGTGGGATCAAAGTCGGGCATCTCATAATAGACATTCACAAATTCCTGATCCTCCGAAATGACAGTGCGCTGTGGATCCGGATCATAATATATAGCCGTATTCGCTGTCACCTTACGCAGCGTGGTATGCTCTAAACGGCACAGCACATTTTTCGCCTTCTCCGCATCACGAGCAGCGCCGCCCGTGAGGAATACAGTTAGCGATGGCGCTTTCGGTTTCTTCGATATATTGATGATCTCCTTAAGCCTGGGCACTCCCAGCGTTACGTTCTTGGACGAGACGCCAGCAAAATGGAAAGTGTTCAGGGTCATCTGAGTGGCGGGCTCGCCCAAACTTTGGGCAGCCAGAGCGCCAACCATTTCGCCCGGATTTGCCTGCGCCTGCTGGAAACGTGTCTCAATCTCACCGATCAACCACTCAAAGGCCTCCGTCGACAGCCGAAACTCCTCCGACACGTATTTGGTGCACAACGTCGACCGGATGAGACACTGGAACAGCAACGTTGCATTATGGTTCGCCTGGGTCGAGATGTGATCGTTGCCCGTGACGATGACGCAGCGCTCGAGCAGACCGCGAACACCGCTTATCACCCGCATGGGCGACAGATCTGTCGGCAGTCGCTTGTTAATGTGAAAGATCTTCTGCACGTTCCAGATCATGCGCTGCAGATTGCAGGGCAGCACCACCTTCGAGTCACCGTTGGGGAAAATGGTGCGCAGATTGTCGCGATCGGCGACCAGACGATCCCATTCGGACTCCAGATCTTGGATGGCAACGTTACTCTCCGTCATCTCCTTGATCACATCATCGGTGAACACTTTACGCATATAACGCTCATTCGACCAATCGAATTTGAATCGCTTCTCGAACACCTTGTTGGACAGCTTCACCGTCGGCAGATTCTGGAATTCGACCAATTCGCCGCAGAGGCCATCCTCGCCGTAACGGAATTGGATCAGTTGGCCGACAGAGTTACGCACGGTGCCATCATAGTTGACCATCACCGATTCCATAGCCTTTATAAGACGACGCTGAATATAACCGGTTTCCGCTGTCTTCACAGCCGTATCGATGAGACCCTCACGACCGCCCATCGCATGGAAATAGAACTCGGATGGTGTCAAACCGGCCAGATATGAGTTCTCGACGAAACCTCGCGATTCGGGACCATAATCATCCTTGATGAAATGTGGCAGAGTGCGCTTCCTAAAACCATACGGTATCCGTTTGCCCTCCACATTCTGCTGGCCCACACAAGCAATAACCTGAGAGTAGAGCGTAAAGTTTAGACAAAAGGGGTGAGGGCCATTCTTTTGCTGGAAACTTACCTGTGAGATATTAATGTTGGAACCCTTGGAACCGGAGACGACCATAGCCTTTAGATTGTTGTATTCGGTGAGGGATTTCTTGGCGGAACCACCAGTTTTGTCACGAGCATCGTTGAGAATGCGATTCACCTTGTTTTCGAACGTTTGTCGGAGTGTATTGCCCGGCGTCGGTTCGAGTTCCATGTTGTGGGCCTTCTGGATAACATTGATGACATCGTCCTTGGCTTTCTTGATGGCCATCTGAATCTCGTTGTAGGTCTGCGGATCGGCAATGGTATCGCCAATACCAATGCTATGTCCCTCGAGCAGCAGCCAATTGTTGATCACCGTCTGAATGTTGCCATAGAAGCGTCCAGCAATATCATGACCCAGCTCCAAGAAACAGATATGCAGCAGCGAGCCAGCCGATGTGCCCAGCGTCTTCTTGCAGAGAATACCCATGATGAGGTCACCGTGCTCGACCATGACCTTGGTGTCACCGGGCGATATCCACTTATACGGACCATCGTCCTCCTCATCGGGATGCGTTGAATGGGTACGGATCATATTCACGTTGCCGGGTATAATCAGTGAAAAGATTTGTTTGCCCGTCCACAGGGGACGAGGCTTCAGGATGCACGGCTGCGGCATCTTGCCATCCCACGTGGGCAGGAACATCAACAGATTCATCACCTGCTCGCGCGTTATGAACACATCCCGTTTTGTCATCTTGCGCACCGCTGTCAACGTATCCTGGACAATGCCCATGACCGGTTTGTTCGCTTGCGGTGTGATAATCTGACGCGGTGTAATGTGTATGTTCTCAACCTCGGCACGTGTCTCCATCGATTGGGGCACATGGAGATTCATCTCGTCACCATCGAAATCGGCATTGTAGGGCGATGTGCATGACAGATTCATGCGGAATGTTGACCAGGGCAACACCTTCACCCTGTGCCCCATCATACTCATCTTGTGGAGTGTCGGCTGTCGATTGAATATGACCAGATCGTCGTCACGCAAATGCCTCTCCACCTTGTAGCCGCACTGAAGATGCAAATCCGAGGATTTGGGATGAAATCGTAAATCGATACGTTCACCATTGTCGCGGACAATATATTTGGCGCCCGGATATTGAGAGTTACCGCGACGCACCAGCTCCTGCATGCGATCGATGTTGAAGGGCGTCACCAGCTCTGGGAAAGTCAGATTCTGTGCAATAGAACGCGGCACACCCACCTGATCGATACGTAAATTGGGATCTGGTGTGATGACCGTGCGGGCCGAGAAATCAACTCGTTTGCCCATCAAATTGCCACGAATACGTCCCTCCTTGCCCTTGAGTCGGGCCTTGATTGCCTTCAATGGTTTGCCAGACTTTTGCATGGCGCGCGGCATGCCGGGCATATCATTGTCCACTAGCGTGGCAACGTGGAACTGCAGCATCTTGATGTTTTCCTGGATAACATGGGCAGCGGCGCCGCTCCCTTCGTTCTTGCGCAACTCATTGTTTGCCTTTATGATGTCCGCAAGCTTGTGCGTTAAATCGTCCTGATTTTTGGCGGCACCAAACATAACGACAGCCGGACGCACGGCTAGTGGCGGCACTGGCAACACTGTGACAATCATCCAGTCGGGACGAGCATATTTTGGATCCATGCCCAGTATGAAGCACTCCTCGTCGGTGATGTGCTTTAGTATCTCCCAAACGCGTTCCGCCGACACAACAATCTTTTTCTCCTGTGAATCCTCGTTGACGTGCTTCCATTCGGCGGTTAGATCAAGTCCGGTGCGTCGTATCGAGGGCTGATAGTGACCGCAGCCACCATGTCCAGGTTTCTTATTCGGGTCAACCATTTGATTGTCCTTGGCCAAATCCATGTCTTCGCCACCCTCGCAAATCGTTTTGCCCTTGCACAAATCGTAGACGTAGGCGAGGCGCTTACGCGGCTGACCCTTGGACTTCATGACAATCTCCTTGATCTTGGGATTGTTGGGGGACACCAGCATCTTGGAGCAATAGAAGCACACACAGCGCAATATCTTAATAGTTTTTGTGATGAAGCCAATGTGAAAGACCGGTTTGGCCAAATCAATATGCCCAAAATGGCCCGGACATTCGGTCATGTTGCCGGCGCATGTCTGGCAACGCGACGTCCGATCGATGACACCCTGACGCGGATCCATCAGACCACCCAGCTTTGGCCGGCCGCCCTCTAGTGTCTCAGCGAACTGTACGCCACCCTCTGTAACGGACATGCGACGCTGCAAATAAATTCAAAATAATTTTCCAATTTCATAATTCATGTATATCAAGTTGCAGTAAGTGAATCATCGATCAATATATATATATACATATATATATTGCTTATTTGATTTTGTCGATCGATTTCCAATATGGCGTCGATCTCACGAATTTTACTTACAATTTCATCGGGGGACAAAATACCAAACTGTACACGCCTCACTTGGCGCAGGGGCGCCTTTGAGTCCGTTGTGGTGCTCATTGTGATCCGCGATCGTCACTTCAGTGTGTATCTTATTAATTTCTGGACGGTGCTCCAATTTTATTGTGGGGCCACGAAAATTATGATGAGTTGTCACGCGTGGCCGCCACAAAGCCGCAGAACAGCGGAGATTGGCGCCTAAAAACAATTTACGTTTAAAACAACAAATAGGCGATTGTAGTCTACTTTTCACTTTATTGCGCATTTTTAGTATAATTGTAAACGCATAAATATAAAATTCACTGCAGAACACGCATTTTTTCCCACAAGCAAACGCGAGCATAAGCGAACGGAAAAGCGCAATAAAAATTTGCAGATGCTCAATTTTATATCTTTGCAACCCTGTTTCTCTCTCGTGGTTTTGCCGCTCAGCAGTGGATGATTTGAGGGTCAGAGCTCTCTTTATAATGGCGCAGTCTCCAAATGGCGCTGCGCATAGCAACAGTTTGTTTGTTTTGGTTGTTGTTGTGCAACACCGTGACAATTTGACATGTGTCATTTTATAGTGAAAATGTGCAACATTTTTCTTCTTAGTTCGCTCACCCCAATACCATCCGCATACTATGACAATTTAATGTCAAAATTAAAGTATTGCAACTAGAAACTATCGATATATTCTTACAACATTCAGGGTTAGTATAGTTAAATACATCGATATCAATGTATATTTGATATTAAAAATATGTTTTAGTCATATTTGAATTTTAAAATTAATTAGATTTTAATATATGTTTCCAAATGTTGTTCGTTTCGCTTGCGCCTCACGCGAGCAGAATAAAGTATTATTATACATATCGCACAAAATAAGTATTATTAAACATATCGCACAAATGTATCGATATTGATTTTAGAGCCAAGCAATCATCGATGAATTATAATATTTGCAGGAATCGTGATTACGCCAATACAAATAAAAACAGGAAAGAAGTTAAATAATGAGCGAAGCCGGCCCCGCCGTAGATGCAGTGGCAGCGGAAAAGCAGCGCAAATTTCGGATACAAGGTACCAATCTAAAATGTAATTGAGCACAGCATCAAGCATCCATTTCATACATGAACTTCATAATTGTAAAGCGGCTGCGTTTATGGGACTCGTTGGCGGTATCTCGGCCCTATTTGGATTCTCGCGCACTCTGACAACGGCCAAGAAATCGGACAGCAAAGTGCTTCAGCAGCAAGGTACACGCCAGGGCATCATCCTCATGGATGAGGGGGCAACACTGGCCATGCGTGCTCTCGGCTGGGGCACCTTTTATGCCGTCCTCGGCACGGGCACCTTTTTCTATGGATTCTGGAAACTCAGCGGCGCCAAAGATGTATTTTTCGCCAAACACACAGACACATATGAGTATATATAATTAAATTGGTTTATTGTTTTGGCAGTTCGAAGAGTTTCGCATGAAAATGGGCAACGCCTTGCCGCGCATTACCAAAGATGAACCACCCCAAAGCAGCACCGACTTCGAAAGCCTTACAGATCTGATGAAATACCTTGCCGCCTGGAATAAGGAATAGCCTTGAAATATATATGTACACCACGCAGATCTGAATCATTTTAGTATGAATAAAATGAACATTCGAATGAAAATTCGGCACTCTGGCGACTCCGCTAAACCGTTCATAATTTTACAGTTACCCAGCAAATGTATAATATTTTATTTATTTTCACTGAATAGAACTATTACAAAAAAATATTAATTGTTGAATTCATTTAATAAGAGTTGATGCTCCATTTGTAGCTTATATCTGCTTCCAGCCAAAACTTCGGCGGCCTTATTTCGCTGCATTTTGTTGATGTTGAATTGGCAGCAATCCTTGAGATCCTCCAATCTTTCCTGCATCTGCTCCGTCTCCGCCATGAAGACGCTGGCATCGCTCATGAACTTGCTAAAGCCGCGTACAAAATTCTGCAGATCGGCTCCCTGATCCAAACACGCCTGCTGCTCCACGTTGGCCATGTAGCTGCCCCCCTCCGCAACCCCCGTTCCCATCGCTTGCACCGGCTTCATCATCTGCATATACCTTGTGGCGAAGTTGTTCCAAATCTGCTTTTCGCGCTCAACTCGCTCCACATATGCATCGACGTCAACATTGGCCGCATTGCAAGCAGATCCAGCTACAAGATAATTATAACAATTATTAATATATATATATATATATATACATATAATCGGCTTACAATCGGTTAAGTCGAGTGTGGTGTTAAATATGCTTCTTCTTCTTCTGTTGTATTCGGGTTGCGATGTTATTGTCTCTTGCAGTTTCTTCACAACCTCTTCGACATCCTCATCCGATATGTCATCCAAATCACTCAAGAGCGCTGACATCTGCTGATTTAGGCAGTTTTCCGAATCGTTTACAGAATTTAGACATGTTTCCATTTTCAATGATTCCATAAGATCACTTGAAAATACAATGGCGGGATGACGCCGTTATTCGGCGTCACTTTCTGAACGAGCTATATTTGCAATCGCAATCGATAACAGTCCTCGATACTCTTTCAAGCGAGCTCGTCTATCTGAATTTAAAAAAAAAGATTTTTAATCCGGTTTATTGTGTTAAACCAAAGTAGGCATTAGTTTTATTGTCGAAATAGTTGTAAGTGGAAGCATTTACATTGATCTAATTCTGAATTTAAACCTGCCTGTGCTGAAAATTACAAAATTAAACAAATCTGGAAATTGTTCGTAGATATATATTTCGTAAGACTTCTTTGGAAAATATGATTGACGCTTTTATTACAACGCTAATGTTCTGGCTATATCCGGCATTTGAGACCTGCTATAGTTTGAACGCATCTGCGGACAGTCAGGTGGCATGGATGAAATACTGGAGTATGTTTGGATTCTTCAGCGCGATATCCTTCCTTACCAGTGGCCTGGAGACATGGCTGCCATTCCTCAAGGTCCTCAAGTTCGCCGTTATGTTCTGGATGCTTATCAGGCGCGACAGTGCCGCAATCCAAGACATCCTCGATGTTGTCAGCATTATCCTCAGCGAATTGATCAAAATGCTGAACACGATGATTGTCGACGCTTTCGACTATTGCTGGCAGATGTCCCTTAATGCTTTATATGTGACGCCTCGTCTCCAGTCGGCCGTCAATAGGGTAATTGCCAAGGTGCGCATAGCCAGGCACTTAAACTCCTTCTACTCCTCTTCGAACTCGGAAGCCTCCTCGTCGAACTCGGACGACGACTTTTGTTAAAAAACTGGCAGAGATACACAAATAATAGAGAAAGAAAGAGAGAGATGTGGCTCATCCCAGCTCAATCCTTGATATTGTTGTCGTTTTTTTTTTTATCAATGAATCAGTTATCAATTATGAATTATCAGTAAGTTAATATTATGGTCCTACAATGCGTACTTTGAATAAATTAAGCTGTTGCCAAAACTACAGACTAAGCTTAGATTTAGGTTTTCTCCGACGGCGGGGTCTCTGCTAGGCAACCGTCTTCTTGTCCTTTTCCCTCTCTCGCTCCCGCTTCAAGGTTGGCAGTCGCGTCCAAATGAAGCCGCCAGCCCGTCGAGTCGCATACTCATCCGCATCCGGCAGAGGAAATGGCGTCGTCCGATCATAATAATAATTGCTGGGCGCATGCATCACAAACTCAAGGAAGCAAAGTTTCCGGGACAGCTCCTCGTCGGGACCTGCATAAGGAGAAAAAGGGACGTTCTTTTTTAAAATCAAAAATACAGTTGATTTTTAGATTTATATAAATAAAAATAAAAATATACATAAAATGCATAAATCTCGCCATGATCTGATCAAGAATATATAGCCAGGGAGAGAGATAGAGAAACTCTCCTCCTCCAAAGCTACTCATTTATATATGAGATATTTTTAACCTACCAATCAGATAGGTGGCTGGATCAAAGCCATCCTTGGGATCGGGACTGTCCTGGGTGGGTATTAGCCAGGTGAGAAAGGCGGACTTCTCGCAGTAGGCGTCGACGAGCAGGCCACGGATCTGGGCATAAAACAGGTTCTGTTCGCTGTCCACAATGCTGACAATGTCACCGATCTGGATGTAGCTGTCCTTGTGGAAGACACTCTGCACGAAACGTGTGCACGCCTGCATCCTTGGCGTCTTTTGGGCGGGGCGCTTGAACAATGTACGGCGATTCTTGGCATTGGATGCGCTGCCACCTCCGGCACCGCCCCCACCCACTCCACGCTCCGATTTACCATGCCCCTTGCCCTGAGCAGTGGCAACAGTGGCGCCACTTTGTGTGGCAACGCCAGATGCGGAGGCAGCGGCGGCGGCACCTATGGCAGCGGTCTGTCCCAAATTGTGGCCATTGATGGCATTGGTTGTCAGCTTGGCAGCCTTGTAGCGTGTGCTGCGCGTGCTTTTTCGCAAGCGCTTCATGATTGTTGGTGAGCGGGTGCCGTTCAAGCTGCTGCGCGTAATTTTGCCGCCGCTTCGTTGAACAATGGTTGCTGGTGATGCAGGCACCGGTGGCGGCGGTGGTGGTGGTGGTGGTGGCTGCGTAGGAGCAGCAGCTGCCACTGAGCGGGACGCCATTTTGGATGCAAGACGCTCAACGTTTGCTGTCGTCTCGGCGGAACTGATGGGCGTTTCTACTTCTTTTTGATGCTGCGACTGCTCCACTTTGTGCTGCTCCGGCTGCTGCTCCTCTTCAAGCTGCTGCTGCTGGAGGAGAAGCAGCCCATTGCCATTTGTTGTTGGCTTGTCGCCGTCGTCATCATCGAGATTATCGAGCGTCTCCGTGGTGGTCAACGCCGCAATCATTTTCATTTTGAGCAAGTCGGAGGCCTGCTCAGCTTTCGCTTTCGCCTCTGCATATTTTGCAATCGCTTCCGGCTGCTTCTTGGCTTTGGGGGCAAGGCAATCTGTACAGAAATAGCCAGCGTCGTTCGCATCTGTTGTTGTCGTCGTCTCGTTCTGGCAATTGCTGCACTGTGTGACCATCGCTGGGATTGTGGTGCCAGCGGTTGTGTTCGACATTCTATTGCTCGATTTATATGTGGTTATATACACACAAATATACACCACGGCTTCGGTTGTTGCTGTGAATATTTTTGTTTATTTAAATAGTATATTTGGTTTCTGTTGTGCAAATGCTACTGTTATGCTCAACTTGACTGTTACGACTCAATTGAACTGTTAGCGGCAACAGTCAATGGTCATGCTTATTATCGCATAACAGTGCCATATTGAGTTGACGTTATTTGTCGTGTGAGAATTTGATGTATGTGTCTAACTTGTATTGAACTAACAAAAAAAAAAAACATTAATTTGTTTGATGTTAGCATGTTGTTTGCCTTTGTCTTTCTATTGTGTGTCGCGAGCATCAAGGGGTTATGTTAACGCAATTCGAGCCACTTGAAGTTGGCAACGGCATGTGTTGCGAGCATCGATGTCAGCAAATATCGTCGCGCCCAACGGTATGTTATCGAGCAAGAGAATCATCCTCAGTGATCATTGTTAATTCTGTTTTATAGCTGGCAGGTCGTGTGCGCAGAATCGGTCGGTCTAATTTGAACTTTTTTTTTTAAGTGCGCGCGTGCCACGATTTACTATTGCACGCACACACACCACAAACACACATACATGCCCAGTCACAAAACAAATATAAATAATTGATTCTTTGAATTTTTTTTTTGCAAGTGCGCGTTTTGGTAATAAATAGTTAAATATATTTTTAAATATGTATGAATATGTGAGAGAGACAACAACAAAATGCATGAGATGTAGCTGAATTCTGTTAATGTGTGTGACGAAGTGACGTAGAAAGAGGAAGAGAAAACGGTACGCTTGAAAAGTAAGCAGAGCTCAAAACACACACAAATACACGCACACAACTACAACACAAATACCAATACAAATATAAATACAAAGAAAGCATATAAAGTACAAACGTGGACAACGTCGACAATAATAACAGTGAATAACAACAGAAACGAGGGAGCAGCAAACAACAACTACAAATACAACACCAACAACAATAACAACAACACAGCAAGTGAGTGATGAATATGCATACCTACAAACACACACACACATACATATGCAACAGGTACGAATGTGATTTGTTATCGATTGCCGATAGCTGAGATGATTGCCAAAATACAAAACAAAAAAGAAGAAAATTCAGAGTCCAATAAGAAGCCGAAGATGCGAAGGCATTCTATGTGGAATGTGCTTGGAATAGTTTGGCCATTTGCATTTCTTCGCCGGCAAACAGAGACTAATTGAAGACAGGGAGAGAGAGAGAGCGCGATGCAAATAGCATGCAGTTGCTGCAGATTAAGTCACATCCAATAAGTGTCTCTTTGTGCATTAGAATGTACTCATTACTCATTATTTTTTTTGCTAGTCTACTCACAAATCAACAAATAAAATGAGCTCATAAAGACAGATATAATCTTATTTGTATGGTGTACCATGATTTTTGTACTATTTATTATATTTTAAATTATCTATGAACATCTCACTCTGTATTTTTTCAAGATTTTATTTAATATTCATAAATTGTTCTTAAATGTTTAATTTGCATAATATTTTAATAAAAATCTAGATTAAGCTCCAGCTTAAGCTTCCTCTGCTTCTTCTACTTCTTCTGCACCTGTTGTCAATTTTCAATTCGAATCTAACATCTGTGTAATTCCAGTTTTTTTTTTTCGTTCGTTGTGTGGTTATTCTTGTTGCATTTGCATTTGGTGACTCTTGTCTCACGGTTCTTGCCTGCAATATGCTGATTGGACTGGGATCGATTTCAGTTTATTGTGTTAACGGTGCTTTGTTTCTTTTTTTTGCCCTGCCCCCAGTTGGCTGCCTAACGGTCCCTGCTACAACCTGAACACAGTTAGGAAAGAAGAAGGGAAAGCGGTGGGGGGGAGGGGATGTGGGGAGACCGAAATGAGAATTGCACTCTCAAACTTAACTGAATTTGATTCGATTCGCCCAGCAATTCAACAACAATTGCTGGGATATGTGGTGTATGAGGGGGAGGGGAATAAAGGTGGAGGGAGGAGTAAGGTTGTTGTTTCGTTTTGGCAAATCATGGCAAGAACGATTGGCCTGCAACGGTAAAACGAAGAGCTGAACAAACAGTTAAGCATGCAGAAATATGTATTATAAAAAAGCAATGCGAAAATGGCAATCAAAAGCAACAACAACAACATAAAAGTGGCTAAAGTAGCTTAACAAAAAAAAAAAAAAAATTGGTCGAAGTAACACACAAAAAAAAAACTGGTTCCGGCTGCCAAAGAATTCCGCATTGGCTTCGACAAACTCTCAACTATCTCTCTCTCTCCCTCACTCTCGCTCGCTCTCTCTTTGGTTGTTTGTGTGCTGTGTGTGCCACTTCCGAATAGTATACAACAAACAGTTGCCTCTCTTCTCTCTCTCTCTCTCTCTCTGTCTCTCTCTCTTTCTCTCTGTCTCTTTCTCAACATTCTTAGTTCACGTTCGTTGCCTAAGTCTTTTGTTGCGTTTTCTTCGTTCCTTCGTCTGTGCTTCGTCTTTTGTCGTTTCGCGCTGTTCGCTTGCCGATTCAGCAGCAGCGGAGAAGTGGAAGGCGCAGTGGAGTATTGGTTGGAATTGTGCAAAGGCAACAACAACAGGCAACAACAACAGCAGCTTCAAATGCATAAAACAAACACAAGCACACGAGCTGAGAGTGTCACACACACACACACACACGCACACGCACACAGACAGTATATGGTGTATGTAAATGTGACAATGATGTTAATTGGCTTTTACTTTATTCAAACAAAATACTTAGTCACAGCGGATACAACAACTACAACAACAATAACAGAAAATATACAGAAATCCATCAGAGTGAAATTTAATCTGCATAGGAATTGAATCGTTTCTCTGTGGGCAAATAAATATGATGTTTTCTTTGAAAGCGATAGGACAATGGGGATTATTGAATGGATGATAAATAGTGATAACGATAACGATAACATAATCATAAGGTGATTGATTATTGTGAAATCGATAACAGTAATTTAATACAAACAATACAAAAACTAAGCAGAAAATGTTTTAGGTAACATCGATATATTATCGATAGATTTAGATAACAAGGCCAGCTAAAAACTTTAGTGAATAAAAAGAAGATGAATGCATAATACACACATGTTTATGCATGTAGGCAATAAATTGTATTCGTGCCACATAATTTTGCCGACATTGCAGTTGCTTTTGTGTGGGGCGCCTCTCAATGCGCATCTCTTTGCAATTCAATTGCCGTCTGTCCGTACAGTCTTTGCTGTCTGTTGTGGGTGCGGCGCCCAACTAACAACAACCTACAACAACTTGTTGAATGCTTGGCAAAACAAATCAAGCGGCGCACCCCAGACAGATAACAACAACAACAACAACAGCGAATAGCAACACGAATGCTTTTTAGAATAATTTAATGACAGCAACAGCAGCAACAGCAACAACAACAACAACAGGAACAACAGCAAGAACAACAGTAACAACAACAACAACAACAGTAACAACAACAACAACAACAACAACAACAACAACAGCAACAACAACAGCAACAAGAACAACATGCCACACAAACTTACACCAACATCAACAACAACAACAACTAACTACAAAACAACGGCAGATGTCGTCTCGCACTTTCAATTGTCTTTTGCATGCAATGAAAAAAACTTCTTTTTTTCTTATTTTTTTTTTTAGTGGCTGTTGAAAATTTCCCTTTTTGTTTTCAGTGCGAGTGTTGTGTGTGCTTGTGTGAGTGATCGATGCGCAGCAGAAACAGTGGCAAAGGTTTATTGGCCTTTTGTTTGTGTGTGTGTGAGTGTGTCGCCTTTTTAGCCAAGTTTGTTAGCTGGCTGAGCATTTGGCTTGGACCTAGTCTTAGTGAAATCGACTTTGCCTTCTTGCTAAATATTTCTTCTTTCCACACACAGACACGCATGAAATTTTCTATTTGTGCGAGTACAACATTGGGTGCACGGAGGAGGGGGAGCGCGAGAGGGGTATTTTGTAGGGGCAAACCATTAACGCGGCTTATTTTATGTACAAATATTATTTGCGGCTACTCACTGCTGTCTGCTTGGCCAAAGCCACAGCTGAAGCCGATGGCGAAGCCGAAGCTTCAGCATTTGGCTAATAAGTCAAACTGTCTGTCACCTTGCCACAAAACGAAAAAGAGAGTAAGAAGCAGGAGCAGCAGATGAAGAAGAAGAGGCAGAGCAGAGACTCTTTTATAGGCATGCCAAAGCAGGAATCGAAGCTCCAACACTAACACATAGTATGTACTTGCCACATTCGAATCCACATTCGTTATATGTAGCTTGGAACCGTTACAAAGTTTGGTTCAACTCTGATGTTCGACAGCAAAAAACGAGAAACAAGTTTTTCATAATCGATCGATCGGAGCGATTATAAATGATTTTAAATAGTGTCACCAGCCAATTTAGACATCGAGCCTCGAGAGAAGACATCTAAACATGAAAATTCAAGAAAAAAAATCTGCAAAAAAAAAAAGTATTTCTCATCCAAGTCCGTTGAGCAGAAAAAGAAATTCTCGTCAAATAATTGGCTTCTTAAAATCAGTTCAAGCTGAACTCTGGACAGATATATAAATATAGAGAGTGGTGAAAGAAAAAAATGCCATCAAATCGGTATCTGTCTGTAAGCAAACAACTTGATGAAATATATAGTTATTCTAGATTTTTAGACTCTTCAATCAATTTTACTGCAAGTTAAAAAAAAATATTGCCACTGCAGTTTAAAAATTGATGAAAAATTCGGAGGCTACCTTCTGGGCAAAAGCATCTAACGGACGGGCACAAGGGAGCATTTCGGGCCTCATAAAGTTCAACTGAGGCAGAAATCATTCAAGTGCCAATTTTAGTGTCATTTATTTACTATACCATATGTGTGCACAATTTGAGTACTTGGTTTTTTATTTTTTTAAATTTAACACTTTTAAAATCCCAATCAAAAAACTGATTGTGTTGTTTTTTATTTATTTTTTGTTTTTTGTTATTATGTTTGGCTTGAATGGATTTGAAATTTCTCAATGCTTAAGCGAATTTCAATCAGATGAAACTAAATGAAATGAAATCGCAATCGTTGCGCTTCGCGTATTCCAAACGGGAGAAATGCAACGGTGCGTCGTGTTAAATGTTAAACATCAGTTGGCTTCAACCAACAATAACAACAACAACAACAACAACAATAACACCATGAACAACAGCAAAACGCAAGTTGAAAGTAAAATTAACAATAAATTAAATTGAAGTTCGTCAAACTGAGTCAATTAAAGCGACTATCGAAATTGATATCGAGGCCCAAATCAAAATGTTGTTTGTGTGCGCGTGCTTGTATTTGTGCTTGTTTGTGTGTGTGTGTGTGTGTGTGTGTGTGTGTTAAATGAAATAATTAAGCGGCGCATTTTTGTGCGTGCCATGAAAATGGAAATGGATTGGCAAACTCAGATCTGTGGATCTGTGGTCTTTCCAAGAGTTTCACTTGGCGTGTTGGCGGCTGCACCCCGCTCTGTGTGTGTGTGTGTGTGTGTGTGTGTGTGTGCGTAGGTTACAATGCCATGTTGCCACATGTTGCATGACAGCTGCGGATCACTGAATCTTCTGCGATTGTCACATTTTGCGTAGCTGCCTTAGGCAAAGGGAAAATTCGTTTGTTAAAAAACACATCTTTATCGCAACCCTCCTTATATTTTTTGGGAATTCCTGTTATTACTGACGTACAAACGCGAGTATTTCCAAAAAGAATAGTTTTTTTTTTTTTAAAACCCTTTTCCGCTCCAGCTCTCCCGCAGGAAATTCCCCTCGCTATCCCTGCTCGGAATGTGACCTCGCAACTGCCAACGGACAGCTGACAGAACTGGCTGCGATTAAAGCTATGCCAAGAATCTGGCACAAAAATCGATTTAACAACTTTTTGTTGTCGAAAACTAGAAACTTGCTCTGACACACACATACACACCGAGGCACACGCACACACACACCTGTGGCATTTATAACGTGAATATTTGTGCAGGTGCGGGCTTGGTTTTTGTCTCTCGGCTTGTCTCATAAAACACAGATTTATGACACACCGCACAACAACAACAACAACAGCAGCATCACACAGAGATAATAAATACTTGCGAGCTGGTAGAAATCGAAAAGCAGCTACGAATTTGTTGAGGGCATTTTTAGCGCATTTGGTCATGGGAAAAGCGACAGATTCCCAAACAAAAACACACAAACATCGTATAAAATGCATCTGAAAAATTCGAAAAAAAAAATATAAAAAAATTATAGTCAACTCGAACGAAAGACTCAGGCAACGAACTTGATTGCGGAGCAAACAATACAAAAGACTTGTACAACGAACTTCACTTTTCGGGCATACCATAATTCCAGTTCACAGATTGGTTGTACATATAGAGGGAGGGTGGGAGGGATAGATAAGGGAAAACCTTGAAACCTCTCAGCAGAGGTCTCTGCCATGTCATACAGTTAGTCGGAGTACAATCAAAGACCACGCCCTCATTTACATTTTAGTGGAAATGTGAATTACAAATTAGAATGACAGCTAACACAATGCCGACTTTTGGTAGCTGATAATAGATAACAAATGTTGTGTAAATGGAGATCAGTTCAGAACAGTTGCAACATATGAACTCCATGAACTTTTCATCGATTATATAAATCTATTTGACTTGAAAACAAACACTTCAATTTCGATCTTCAATCCACAGACTCTATAACTTCAACTGTATCCAATTTAGTAATTGATTGCCTCATTATATTTATCTATAAATAATTGATCATATAAGAGCACTGTTTTTGTCTAACGAGATTTTTCAATGTCTAAACATTCTTTTTTTTTATACCCTGACAGCGGGTATTATGATTTTGTCATGAAGGAGACTTCCTTGCCCCATAAAGTGGAAGGCATCCCAACCAAACTTACCCAATATGCATATTGTAAATATCGCACATCTATAGCATAAAGCTTTCTTAGGAATAACGGTCGGTTTTTTTTTGTTTTATACTGTCATCTGGATGGCACACCGGTCTTCAAGGGTATTTAATCTGTGGCATGCCTGGGATAGCCGTTTTTTCGTCTTTCTTTTACTTGCTTATTTTTTTAAATGTTTTTATTTGGTATTCTTCACACTTGTTTTGCAATGTTGCACAGCTGCTGCTCGATGCTCATTGATTACACATGAGAGCTTCGATTAAATTGACTTCTTTTCTAGCTGTTGTTTTTGCTGGGACAGCATAGACATGGACATTGACAGCGGCTGCAAGCAGAGGCCGAAGCAGAGGCAGCGGCAGCGGCAGAGGTAGAGGCAGAGGCAGCGACGTCTTAACGTTGGAATGCGGTCGAACACGACTCCGTTGCCAAGCCAGCATTTGTTATTTGTCGTAGTCAAACGAGCGACAAGCGAGAGAGAGAGAGAGCAAGAGAGCGAGAGAGCGAGTTGGAGAGACTGACTCACTGACTGACTGGTTGAATGAATGAATGAATGAATGAGTGGCAGCTGCCACTTTGAGCACTGCGCACATCACAGCTAGTACTTTTGGACCACGTTTCGTGTGTCTTGTTAAGCGCGTCGTGCTAAACGGGTTCCCTCGCTCTCCCTCCCTCTGTCTCTGTCTCGGTCTTTCTCTGTTTATTGACTTTGTCAATTTGTAGGCACTTGCCAAAACCAAAAGCAAAGCCAAATCCGAGCCAAATCCGAAGCCAAACCTAAAACTGAAACCAAACCCAATTCCAATTCCAATTCCAAAACCAAAATTCCAATTCAGTTCGAGTTCGCGCATTTCTTTGGCACATGCATTAAATGACGAGGTGATACACCAACAACAACAACAACAATAATAACAAAATGCTTTGTGCTTTGTTGTTGTTGTTGTACTACCTCGTCATTTTTTATTTCTGTTTTTTTTTTTTGGGCATAAATATTTATGTTAAAGGCTTTTGCCGCTAAACAGGTGAAAGTTTGTCTCACCAATGGTAACCAGCCGCTGAGTAACAACAATAACAACAACAACAACAACATCTTGGACAACAGCATAAAAGTATGTCTCGCTTTTGGCCATGGCTGCTTAATATTCTTGGCCAGCAGTCTTTATTTTTTCTGGCCGGCCGAATTTCATATTTACGCTTATGATATTGATTCAAAAATGTATTTTTTATCTTAAGCAAAAACATCAAGTTAAGTTGAAATTTGTTTTTATTTTTGGCGCTTTGTTTAATTTAATTTTAATTAATTCTTGTTGTTATGATTATGTTTTTGTATCTGTGCCAAATGGCCAAAATGTTCAGTTTGCTCAGTTGGCAATTTTAGAGATTCTGCAACCGAATTGAAGGTGAAAGCGAGTTCTTAAATTGGAATTTTTGTTGAAAGTTACACACATTATGTGTGTGTGTGTGTGTGTGTGTGTGTGTGTAAGCGTGCTTTGTTTTTTCCCTTTTTTTATTTGACTATTTGAAATACATTTTAGAAGTATTTACTTTTTCACAAACAATTTAATAATTTCTCAAGTTGATGGCAATAACTTCCCAACAGCAGTAGTTTCAGAAAGGGGGATATACATATAGGGTCCATCCTTAAGAACATCTGAAATATAGACTAAAACCAAAAGTATTTCGTCAAATTTCAATGAGACACTTTTATTTGACAACCATTAAAGATTTTAAGCAAGATATCATTTAAATGTGTGCCTCGCTTCATTTTATACTGGACACATTTCCTATAGTAGCAATAGGTATATATTCAGGTTGGATATCTGCTTGTATATGTCGCTTCAACTTTTGTTCGTTTCAACTTTTTGAACAATTGCAATATTGTCTCAAGCATTTAACAGCTTCGTCGCTGCCTCTGGTCTTGCAATGCATTTTCAGTTTCAGATAAAGTTGAAAAATTACAACAAAAAAAAAAAAAAAAAGTTCCCAATTACAAATACAAATAATAATAAAAAATAATTATAGGCTTGAAAGCAAACCACAAAAACGACTTACTTTCATTCATTGAGCGCTTGCAGTGCTTGGCCTTCGTTCCCCACCCGACTCCCCCAGCGTCTGCCCCTTCTCTAAGCTGTCTTCTCGTTCGTCATAGCCAGAGTGAGCTGATCATCTGGGCGACAATGACAGTCACTTGTGAAGGGAAGGGGAACAGGAGCAGGGAGAGGAGGCAGTGCGAGGTCTTCGATAAGCATTTGCGGCATGTTGTTTTTTTCGGTTTGTTTTTCTTTTCGTTTGTTGCCTTTTTTTTTTTGTTAATTAAATATGCCAAAGGCAACAACATTTTACGGAGAGACGAAATAATTACGTTCAGCTTTCATGGTATAATGTTTGTTTCAGTCTACCCTTGCAGTGGGTATATACAATTGAAGGTCATCATAAGAAACCATCTTCAACCCCCTGAAGTATATACACATATTCCTAATCTAGATCAGTCTTCTGCTTAACTGGATCGGATCAGTATATCAACTAATTTATTTTAAAAGTTTCCAATACAAATAAAAGTAAACATTTGAAATATAAAATAAATATGTATATATATATATTTGACAGTTGATATATATCTATGAAACTCATTAAATACGATTCGCAAGGGTATCTAATGTTCGGCGTGCTCATTTCTGTTTTTGTTGGGTTCGTTTGGTATTCCATTTTTTTTTGTGGTATTCAATTGTAACTATTTTCTTGGGAAATATTTTTGAGGCCTAAACTAATCAAATGTTTGTTTTTTTTTTGTTTATTATTTACTTACAGCAATGCATCAGCCAGCTGCTTGAAGCACCAACCCGTCCACTCCGCTCCACTTCACATTACTTCCCTTTTCCCCCATCCTCGACGAGCAGCGACGTGCGGCGATTGGATATAAATAATAATAATAATTGCAAATAATTCGTTTGGAAAAGTTGAAGTTGATCAATTGATTACACTCACACACACATACAGATTGATTCAATCATAGGACCATGGACTGGGCCGAAGGGGATCTGGTGTGGTTTGATCCGGGCGTGGGTCATCCCATTCCCGGTGAAATTCAGGAAGTACATCGCGCCGCCCAAGTGATTGTCGTCCAGGCCATGATTAAGGGCAAGGTGAGTACACACACTTGTGTTGCCCAATGTAGAAGGGCATTAAAACTTTGCTTTGCACTAGAAATCAAGAGTATAGCACAACTTCGGTGTGCCAAAGATACTAATAGCTCTTCTTTCTTTCTTTTTATTTTATTTTATTTTTTTCTGTAGACACAAGGGCCGCGTTAGCTTTTACAAATTTTATGAATGCTTTTCACTATTTTCACCTGTCAAATGCAAAAAAAAAAGTAGAAAAACCAAATGACAATGCGAATTGTTTTTGTTTTCGGCACTTGGCATTTATGGCATGAAACTAGCCAATAGCGACTAGACAAAAGATAAAAAACCACTTGCCAATTCCTGCGGCATGCTGCTACGGAAGTATTTGTATGCAACGCGTAAGTTGCTCCAATCTGCAGAGACTCAGCCGTCTCCAGTTTTGCAGTTTACAGTCTCCCGTCTAATTGCAGAGTGCCGGCAGCCGACTTCTCCGACTCCGGCTCCGTTTCCTTTTTCCTTTGCAATTAAGCCTGCTAGTCGGCAGCAACAGCAACAATATCAGTCCGTTTGTCAGCCCAGAGGCGAGTGGTGCGGCTAAGGCTAATAACGGGTAACAGTTAGCGATGCCGTTGCCGTTGCAGTTGCAGTTGTTGCTCCCTAGGCGCCTGTTCAAATCAAGAAATCAAGAATAAAAATCCCCAAACTCGTTACACACACGCACACACATACATACATACATACATACATACATACATATGTGGAGTTGCTGCAACAAGTATTCCATAGCGTATCCTGTTCAGAGAGATGCCAATTTATGCGTCGCGTCTGACAACTTGTCTGTTGGCCAGTTAGCCAGCAGCAACAGCAGCAGCCGTTGTTTCTGGTTCTGGCTTTAAGGTTTGGTTTCGTTGCTGTGAAGATGGACATGCCCCTCTGCACATATATGCAACACTAATGCAGTTCTGCGAAAAAGCGTTGGTCGAGATTAATTGTGCTAACTTTTCATGCAATTAAGTTCGCTTCAAGTTTAAATTACGCAAGAGTAATTGATATGTTTGCTTGGTTGCTCCATGAATCCGATTTGTGAAACTACTGTATTAGTTTGTTATGTTCTATCAAAGTGAGTTAAATATCAGGGCAAAGTTACATACATATATCTAAGGCCCCTCGTTCAATCTAAATTGAGCCATGAAATTTGAGAGTAGGTTATTTGTTCTTGTCACTAACTACAAATCTAAGCTTATTCGACTTATTATATTGATAAATAAATGAAATCGATAATTGAATCGATTTGTAAGTTAACACCATTCACTCCCGTTATTTAGATTATATACGTATGTGCGTAACTCCTTCCTAAGCTCATTTTATTGTTTTGATAAATATATAAAATGTGTGGTGTTTTTTTAAAATCGATAGTTAAATCGATTATTCGATTAACTTCATTCACTCTCAATATGTATATAATAAATATGCTTGAACCCACCTCACATCTAAATTCATTTTATTGTTTTGATAAATATATGAAATGTGGGTTTTTAAAATCGATAGTTAAATCGATTATTCGATTAACTGCATTCACTTTCAATATGTATATTATAAATATGCTTGAACCCACCTCCCATCTAAATAATTTTATTGTTTTGATAAATATATGAAATGTGGGTTTTTAAAATCGATAATTAAATCGATTATTCGATTCACTCTCAATGGGTTTAGGCCACATACCTTACATATTGTTGCAGTGCATTTAATGGCCAAGAATCAAAGACTTGAACTGGTTCTTCTTTGGCATGGAGAAAGTGGCGCTCTCTCGCAAGAGACGAACAACAAGATAGAGAAAGAGAGAGATAGAGAGAGGGAGAACGGGGCAGATAGACAGATAGAGAGAGTGTGTTTTCTCTTAATTGAATCAAGATCACAAAGATCGTGCAACTCGAGATCACATCCATTGACATGCGACAGGTTTTTGTTGCACATGTGTTCTTTACCCGTTACCCGTTACTCGTTCTTCTCTCGCTGCCCAAAACAAGCTGCACGGCTGCCAGCCAGCCAAGTGGCTGGATACTTGGCTGCGAGGAGTGTCATCTTTCTTGCCCCAAACAAACCCGCTAGATACAATAATAGGCAAACAAAAAAAATATATATCTATCTATATACATATATAGAAACGTGTTTTTTTTTTATCGATCGCTTTAGCAGCGTTTAGAAGGTGGCAAGGGGAAGGGGAATAGGAATGGGAATGGGGCATGGGGAAAACTGTGGAAATCTGTCTCAGCTAGTAGCCCAGCTCCGCTTTATTCCTTTCAGTTGCATTCGAGACGGCGGCCAATAACGTTTCTTCCGCCAATATTGTCGGTGTTGGATGTTGTAGTTGTTGTTGTTGTGCATTTTGATCTGTTAATGTCCGGTTTGAGCGTTCGGTTCGTTGGTTGGTTTCGGGCTGTACCGTTAGATGCGCATCGTACGCTTCCATCTGGAGCCGTGGCAGCGAGGCAGTGGCTACGGCTCAGTCACACCCAGTCCGGCCCAGTCGCCATCCCTGGCGCTGCTCTCGCCGCATGTGCTGCGCCGCCAGCGTCCAGCCAGCCTCGAGGAGCTGGACGAGGTGTTTGCCCAGCAGACGCCACAGCAGCAACAGCAACAGTTGCTGCGCCGCCAGCGTCGCCTCAAGTGCCGCTATCCCCAGGTGGTCAAGCGCCTATCGACCCTCTGCAGCGATGTGATGGCCCGCCATGTGAGCTACATAATCCAATTAAGCCAAGCGACAAGCTCTCGAATCGATTAAAAACATATCGTTGAACAATTTAATTGATTGTGGTCTATCGTCTATCGATTGTGTCTGATATATATCAATTCTGGTTTATCGCTTCTCCGATTCGAAGGCGGATCTTAATATCAATCAAACAGTCAAGGTGCACTTGGCTCCGGGTAGCAGCTGCTGTTTCTTGATCTGGGCCTTTTTTTTGTTGGCTTCTTAACCCATCTAGAATCCGAGGATCGATCGGGACTATAAATAGCTGACTAGTGTTTTCAGTTTAGCTTTTTTGATAGATTGACGTGTTGTCAACACTACTTGAACTCATACAAATAAAAAGAAATAACTAATCAAATCTATTTTTACGACAGGCACAAACGTTTGCCCTGCAGCCGGGTGAGGGCAGCCTGCGAGCGCGTCAGGATCTGGGCAGCAGTGGCGTGGAGGACATGACTCTATTGGATGACCTGCACGAGGCGTCGCTGCTGTGGAATCTGCGACTGCGCTACGACAAGGGACTGATCTACACGTTCGCCGGCAGCATTCTGATCGCCGTCAATCCCTACAAGATGTTCCCCGATGCCTACGGCCTGGAGGTGGCCAAGCAGTATGCGGGTCGACCACTGGGCGCATTGCCACCACATCTGTTTGCAATTGGAGCGGCGGCACATGCGGCACTCCCCTCGCCCCAGGTGGTGGTCATATCGGGCGAGTCTGGGTCGGGCAAGACGGAGTCCACGAAACTGGTCATGCAATATCTGGCGGCGGTGGTGCCTGGTGGCGGCAGCGCCTCGGCCGTCATCACGGAACAGATACTCGAGGCGGCCCCACTGCTGGAGGCATTTGGGAATGCGCGAACCGCACGCAACGATAACAGTTCGCGTTTTGGCAAATATCTGGAGGTCTATTTTAAGAGCGGCGCCATTGTCGGTGCCAAGATCACACAATATCTGCTGGAGAAGTCGCGCATTGTGACCCAGGCGCCCGGTGAGCGTAACTACCATGTCTTCTACGAGATGCTCGGCGGCCTCAGCGAATCCGAGCGTGCCAAATACGGTCTGCTCGAGGCGGACAAGTATTTCTATCTGAATCAGGGTGCCACCGACTGTGCCAGCGGTCGTGTCGATTGGGCCTCCCTGCTTAGCGCCATGCAAGTTCTCGGCGTCACCGAAGGCGAACGCGAGGGCATTGTGCGAGTGCTGGCCGCTGTGCTGCATTTGGGCAACGTGTACTTCCATCGACGGCAGCTGCGGCATGGCCAGGAGGGTGTCGAAATTGGATCCGATGCTGAAATCAAATGGGCCGCCCATCTTCTGCACATTAGCGCCGAGGGCATGCATCGTGCCCTGACCAGCCGGACGACAGAGGCACGCGCTGAGCGTCTGCACACTCCGTTGGGCATCGATCAGGCGCTGGATGCGAGGGATGCCTTTGCCAAGGCACTCTATGCGGGTCTCTTCAACTGGCTGGTGTCGCGCATCAATTCAATTGTGCAAAAGGGCGGCACCCACGATGCCCATCGCATCAGTATACTGGACATTTTCGGATTTGAGGATCTCGCTGAGAATAGTTTCGAGCAGCTGTGCATCAACTATGCCAACGAGAATCTTCAGCTCTATTTCAATAAGCATGTCTTTAAACTGGAACAGGCCGAATACGCTCGGGAGCGTCTCGAGTGGACACCACTCGCCTGGGACGATAATCTGCCGGTCATCCATTTGCTGGCGAAGAAGCCCGTTGGCATTTGCCATTTGCTCGACGATGAGTCGAATTTTCCGCGCGCCACCGATTTGAGTTTCTTGGAGAAATGTCACTACAATCATGCCCTGAGTGAGCTTTATGCCCGGCCCAGAATTGGCGCCCAGGAGTTTGGAGTTACGCACTATGCGGGCCAGGTGTGGTACTGTGTCGACGGTTTTCTCGACAAGAATCGCGATGCGTTGCGCGGCGATGTCCTCGAACTGTTGGCCACCAGTCGCCTGCCCCTGGTCAGTGAGCTGACCAAACAGTTGCGCGCCCAGCGAGACGCTGGCAAAACTCTGCCCAAGGGCAGCAACGGACGCTTTGTCACAATGAAGCCACGCACACCAACAGTGGCAGCTCGCTTCGCGGACTCACTGCAGCAACTGTTGCAATCGATGGGCCGTTGCCATCCGTGGTTCGTACGCTGCATCAAGCCCAACCAGGAGAAGCAGCCGCTGCGCATGGATATGCCATGTGTGCTGCAACAGTTGCGCTATCTCGGAATGCTGGATACCATACAGATTAGGCAGCGTGGCTATCCAGTCCGTTTGCGTTTCCAGCACTTTGTCGAGCGTTATCGCCATCTGTTGAGCTCGCCGCTGGCACGGGGCACACCGTATCGTGAGCTGTGCCGCCTGCTGCTGGAGGCGATGCCACGTACCGGTGTCGAGGGTCCCGACTATCAGCTGGGCGCAACGCGTGTTTTTCTGCGCGAGGCCCTGCATCGGGCGCTGGAGAGCGGACGCACGGAGCGATTGCGTCAGGCGGCCGTGCACATTCAGCGACATGTGCGCGGCATGCTCGTACGACGTCAGCTGACCCGTCGACAGGCGGCTGCCACTCGGTTGCAGGCTCGTTGGCGCGGCCAACGTCAGCAGCAGCGATTTGAGCAGCTGCGTCATGGAGCACGCACCGCGCAGCGCTTGTGGCGCGGCAAGCAGGCGCGTCGACGCGTCCAGCAGCTGCGCTCCGACCATCGGCGGCGCCAGGAGGCGCGCGAGGCGGCTCAGAGGGCGCGTGAGGCACGCGAGGCCAAACAGGCGGTGCTGGAGCGCAGCCAGCTAAGCTATCTGGACATACCCGCCGAGCTGGCCTTCATCTATTCGAAGCTGCAGGGCTGGACGCCGCCGCACAATGATCGGCATCTGGTCAAGGTGCTGGGCACAGTACCGGGTCCACCGGCTGCAGGCGCTCAACTGCCGCCCGATTTGGCACAGTTTAGCTTTGGCAAATTCAGCAGCGTCTACTGCAACGGATTGCGGCTGCAACCGCGGCGGGAGCCGATTACGGCACCATTGTTGACGCGTGCTGCGTCCCGGGATCAGGACTTTCAGGATGCGCTCGCCGTGTTCAAGCTAATATTGCGCTGGAGCAACGACAAGGCCCTGGAGGGCGAGGGCGCCAAGGAGAAACTGTTGTCCGACTATATTGTGCACAAGGCGCTCAGTTCGCGGGGCCTGCGCGACGAGATTCTTGTCCAGCTCTGCAATCAGCTGCACGGCGCCGAGCCCCAAATGGCCGCCCGTCTCTGGCAGCTGCTGGGCCAGTGCCTGTGCTGTTTCCAGCCGAGCGCCGCCTTTAGCAAGTACCTGCTAAAGTTTGTTAGTGATGAGGCGCCGCCATCGCCCACGCGGCAGCTGCTCCAACGCCAGCTGTTGCGCCAGCAGACCAATTCACCGGGTGGCAATGGTGCCGGCGCCTGTCGCAGCTTTGTGCCCGCTTGGATCGAGTGGCGCGCCTGGTCGCGTGGCTGTGACATGGCACTGCCTCTTACGTTACCGGATGAGGCCAGTCAAACGGTTGCTGTCGACTCATGGACCAGTTGTGAGGAGGCTGCAGCTTTGGCTGTTTCCACATTGGGTGTGGCCAGTCGCGGCTGGACGCTGGTGCTCGACGATGGCCAACAGCTGACGGATAGCTGTGGCCTCGACTATGTCATGGATCTAATTGCCGAGAAGGAGCTGTGTCCCGCGTTTCCCGCGCCACGCAGCGATCTTTTGCGTTCCGGCGCCAAGTTTACACGCACCAATCTGCCGGAAGCGGTCAAGCGTCCGGGTGTGCCACCACCGGCACCACCAATTGGTGCTGCAGCAGCTGGTGCATCTAACAAGCAGCAGCGCGAACTCCACGATGACGACCAGGAAGAGTCATCCTCATCCCAATCACAATCACAATCCCAACAGCAGCTGCAGCAGCAGCAACAGCAGCAGCCACAGCGACGCAGCAGTCGAGAGCTACTCTCACGCAGCTCGGCTCTCAACGAGCGCTATTTTGAGCGGACGAGCGAGGAGCCAATTACGCCACATCTGCTGCCTGGTGCACAGTCGAAGTCTCGCTCCAAGTCGCTGGATGATCTGCTCGCCGGAGATATGGGCAGCCAACAGTTGCCGCTGCCCGACAGTGATTCACAGGAGTCACCGCTGCACACGCTCGCATTGGGTCTCTCCGAGAGTCGGCTCAACGAGCGCTACCATTCCGCGGAGCGACTGGCTCCGATGGGCAAAGAGACGGCGCCACGTTATCAAAAATCCCAGCATGCCGGCCGGCGTTCACATGCCGCGTCGCACGGCTCCGCCCATTCCAGTAAATACAACATGGACAAGTCTGAGTATGCGACCCGTTCGTCTGCGATGTCGGACACCAGCGAAGCGCCATCTCTCGCTTCCCATGTGCGACGCGTGCGTGTGCCCTCGCAAGCCTCCGATGTCGATCAGTTTCTGGATGATCTGTTCAGTCCCGTGCTCGATGGCTCACTCGATGAGCTATCCGATGCCCGATCCCTGGCCGCCAGCATTCGTGGCGGCGCTAGAAAGGCGACCGATTGTATGCCAGTGGAAGTGGAGCATTCATTTTGCTCTTCTGCCACACAGGCAACCACAGCTGTGGAACAATTTGAGGACGATGATGCCGCTAATCCGTGTAATCTGGAGCAGTTTATTGGTGACACATTGGTGCCACTGGACGATGCGCTGTCCACGCTCGGCTCCCAGCGCCAGCTGGTGAAATGCATTAAGGGTGGCGGCAGCACGGAGCACAGCAATGCCGCTGCCGATCCTCTGATGCATCAACTGATGCATCAGTTGCCGGGTGGCGAGCCGGATGCGGCACCAGCCGCTCTCTATCAGCAGCAGGTGCAGCGCGCCTTTCTTCAATCCGCCATGGCGCAGAATCTGCAGATTCAACAGCAGCTTCTCGCTCAGAATCAGGCGCTCCAAACGCTGCTCAGCCAGCAGGCCACAGGCAACCAGGCTACCAACAACAACAGCAGCAACAGCAACAAAAACAATAGCAACAACAACAACAACATTAACAGTAGCAGCAACAACTCGACAGTGGCACAATTGGGCAGCAGCAGCAAATCACCATCGCCATCGTCAGTCGGCCAATCGCCGCTGCGCATGAAGACCACAACCACAATGATGACGACGACGAGGAGCAGCAGTTTGGTGTTGGAGGCAGCCGCCGGCTTGCAGCCGCCAGCACCACCGCCACCGCCACCGATGCCGCCGCCGCTGGAGGGCAAGGATCCGTCCGAGACGCGACACTTTCTCGATCCGTATGGCCGTGCCAAGACGGTGCGCATCGGCAAGTGGCGCTGGCCGCCGCCGCAGGGTGAGCCCCAGTTCCAAACCGAGGAGGATTTCTTTGCCTTCAAGCTGCGCCAACAGCAGCGCAAGACGACGCCCCAGTCGCAGCATAGCACAAATAATGCCACCGCCATCGAGTGGGAGGAGTTCGAGATTGAGTCATGCAAGAGTGTCACGCCCCCCGGGATCGGTGTGCCGCTAGCGAGCAGTATGCAGCAGCTAATGCGAAGAAGTCTGCGACTGGATGCCAACGGATCGGGAACAGGCCGAGATATTCAGGATCTGCAGGCGCAGTCCAGTCAGACGCCAGCAGCGAATGCGACAACAACCACAACAACAACGACAACAATCACGGCAACAAAGTTGGCGAAGAAGAGCTTCGAGATTGGCGCTGATCGTCCGCCGCCGGGCAGTGTGGGCAAACTGAAGCTCAGCTCGGAGATGCGACAGCGTTTGGAACAGGTCACAGCCGGTCACTCGGTGCGCTCGACCGTTTCCAACAAATCAGAGCAGCGTGCGCCGGCCAAGCTGGAGGATACACGCAAACTGATGCTGCAACAGCAGCTGGGTGGCCTCTTTGCCAGCGCGAATAACCAGACGGGCAATGCACCCACCCACGACTCCATGGCGACGGTGCGCACCCAGATCGAACGGATGGAGGGCAAATTGTCGCCACCACCACCGGCACCGCCGAGCGCATGGATGCCGAATGCGCTGCTGCCACCAGCGCCCAGTGTGCCAGCACCACCGCCGCCGATACGGCCGCCGAGTATGGCGCCACCAGCACCGCCGCCGGCACCACAGAGTCCGACGGCGCATCATGTCACCGATGTGGACGAACCAGAGCCGGATTATCGCAAGGAGCATGTGCCGGCGTTTATACAGCGCCAGGAAAGAGATACCTTTGGTGCGGTGCGTCAGCCGCTGCACCATCTGCAGCAACAGCAGCAGCAGCAGCACACCCAGTTTCACCATCAGTCGCTGCAACAGCAGTCGATGCAATCGCTGCACCACCACCAGCACCACAACAACAACAACCATCACCACCACCACCAGCAGCAGCAACTGCATATGCAGGAGCAGGTCTGGCAGCAAGAGCTGCAAGCGGAACGGGAACGTTCGCGGAGTCGCAGTCGGTCAAGGGATCGCGAGGATTACTCGGAGTCCGTGTGGGATCGAGCCGAGGTCGAGGGCCCCGCCTCCGGCAGCGGCAGTGAGAAGGAGCGCGAGAAACGCGAACGGGAGCGCGAGCGTCTCTACGAGCTGCGCCAGGTGGAGCGCGAGAAAGAGAGTCACAAGGTCTATCAGCCGGCGCCGCCGCGCGTCATACAGGCCAGCCTCGATACAACTGGCTCCAAGGTCAGTCGCGAGAGGGAGCGAGAGCGCGAGCGAGATCGCGACAGGGAGCGGGAACGGGAACGGGAACGGGAAAGAGATTCGTTGGCTGCAACGCCGGCGACATTCCGCACGCACATGGTCCAGAAATATGAGCATGAGCGCAAACGCAAGAGTTCGGCCAGTTCGGCGGGCGTGCGAGAGGATCTGTTGGATGCATCGATGTCGCCGGTGGTGGTGGTGCCAGCGCCAGTGCCGCCGCCACCAGTTACGCCCACATCATCCTCGCTATCGGCATCGTCCGTGGTGGCCGCAACAGCGGCTGCTGTCACAGGCAGCACCAGTTCCGGAGCCGGTGCGAGCGCCTGCCTCACCTACAATCGGGTGCCATGGAAGTTGCGGGTGCGCAAGGAGGTATTCCAGCCGCACGAGCCGATCGGACCGCCAGTCGCTCTCGATCTGCTCTTCGCCCAGGTGCTGAGCGATGTGTTTGGCGTGACGCCCTGTCTACGTATAACGCCGCAGGAGAAGAATGCCGCCCTGAATATGCTCCACGGACATGGTGTCAGCATGGACACATTGGCTGCACGCAATCAGCAGGTGCGCGCTCTCGTCAAGCGTCATCTGGTGGACATGGCGCGTGACTGGCCACTGTACTTTGCCCGTCTGTTTGCGGTGCAGGGTGCACCACTCTATCCGGATGTATCCATTATGGGCGTCTCGCACAGCGGCCTCTATTTGGCGCGACGCGATGCCGACTATCTGATTGTGGTGCAGGCCATCTCGTTTGCCGAGATCCAGAATGCCGTTACGCTGCCACGCCCCGCCGCCCTGCAGCTCAATCTGCGCAACGGTAAACATCTGGCACTGCATGCCGCTCGCGCTGCCGCCATCCAATCGATGATCACCGGATTTGTCCTCGAGTACCGCAAGGTAAGTCCAAAAACATGCTCTCTTCCACTGTATCTATCCATCTATCTATCTATCTATCTATCTATCTATTTATCTTTCTGTCTTTCTATCTTCAACTGTGCCCTCAGACATTTACCGTTTGACTTGTTCAACTCTTTGATTTCAATTCGTTGCCCCTTCCCATTGTTGATGCTGCTACAGTTAGCTTCATGTTTGTGTTTGTGTGGGCGCAAAAGCATTTATAAATGGAAAGAGCTTTAAGCTGCTTAAGCTTTGCCTATTTTATTCCATATTTAAGCTCTCATTTATGCAGTTGTCTTCTCACTGGTTGTATTGAAGTTTAGTAAAAACGGCATAATGAAGTTGTGCAAAAGTATGTAACAGGCATAAGTTGGCATCTCATCTCCCCATTAAGTAAACATAGTCCTGATCAGAATCAGTAGTCGGGAAGATCTGGTTATTAAGATTAAGTTTATTATGATAAATTTGTTTTTTAAATATTCCCAATATCGATAAAAATCGATTAGCGATAGTAATAAAGGTTATCATCTTAAAGATCTAACTTTCTATTTGAGTTTGAATATAGCTTGACATAAAACTAACCATCTGTAAAAGTTTTGTCAAGATTAGTTGAGAAACGCATTACTTTCGTATTTTCCTATTCATAAAATTTGCTCAACTTGAAAAAGATAAAATCCATAACATTTGTGTTTAATTCGAATGGGTTACAATCATAAAAATTCATTCAAATACTAGATAAAATAAAATGTCACATAAATTTTTATTGGAATCCATAGTTTTTTTTTCTTTTAAATGTATCAAAAGTCATTTACTAAAAATTGAATAACTGGCGAAAAAACAATGGATACGTGCGAAGCCGGGAAATGCCGTTTCATTTATATGTATATATATGTATTTATGTATGCGTAAAACTCTTACATACTTTATGCTCAATGATGACCGTGACCTTCATAGCGAAGCTGTTGCCTTACATCCTTGTACGAAAAGTTGTCTACCTTTGTTTTCTACTCCTTTCTCGTTCCCGTTCCATTTCCCGTTCCTATTCCCATTCTCATTCCCATCCCCATCCCCATCCCCCCTTCGCTTGGTGCTCTTTGTTAATGCCGTCCGCATATTTGCACGCTTGGTTCAAGCTCAGTGGGTCTTAGTTTCAGTTGAGTTCAGTTCAGTTGCACTTCCAGTCTCAGTTCTCCACTGACTGCCAGTGTGACCATATACGTGTTATGTTATATGTGTGTATATATAGAAGACACCCAGTGACTGTGATACCCGTTTCAGCATTCACATTCATACTCATATTCACATTCACATTCACATTGATGCGTTGCATTCATTTATCAGTTGAGTTGCTTTTCTTTGAATGCATCTCTTAAGTTATTTTAATGTAATTCAGTTTTATGCGTGAAAACTTGTCCAATGCCAAACTCGGAGCAGGCCGAACCCGAACCTGGAGAGCACAAGCCAGCCGAACAAAACAGTTATCTACACACACACATGCAGAGAGAGAGAGAGAGGAGAGAGATGAGTTGGAAATCGCCTAAGCCACTTGGTGGTGCGCTACTCGCTTCGTGTTGTTTCTTCTCTTAAGCTTAACGCTCCGCTTCGCCCTGTTGCAGTTTTCACTAAGCTCTCTCTTTCTCTGCTACTTGCTCTCTCTCTCTCTCTGTCCCACTCTCTTTCTTTCGGTGTGTAGTTCTGCTCGGCTGCGAGTGAAATGGTCAGTCGATTGGCAACAACTCGCCAGTTGCCTCATTTGACCAGTCTGCCCAGTTTTCAGTTGCTACAAATGTTTGTTAACGGCATCACGCAACGCGCGCGTCTCAACCAAAAAATAAAAACCACACAACAATAATCCCAATTCTTTAGCTTCTGTCTCAATCTCAGCTACAACTTAAGCTTCTGTAACTGTTACTATATTTTTTTTTTTTTTTTTTTTTTTGTTGGCCATCTTTTGTTTGGTTTTTTTTTATACTTGTGCTGTGCTGTGCCGTGCCGTGTTTTGTTGTGCTGTGAATGAAATGTTTTTGTTTGGCCACAAACTCAAAGATAGACGTTCTGTGTGTGCTTGACCCATTAATCGATGCCGTCGCAGCCTCAAAAACACTGCGATGCCATTTGGAATGCATTTGGAGCACAGCTAAGAGTCGTCTGCACCTGCCTCATCGAGCATTTCTTTTGGTATTCTACATATCAAAAAATCTAAGAAGAAAAAAGAAAATGTAGTTGCATGTAAAACATTTGGAAAAGTGTATTGGTTAATTTCAGTTATTCGAGCTATGCCATAAAAACTGTTAAGTTTCTTGTTTACCATATCAATATATATATATATTGCATCTATATATATATACAGTTCCAACAAATTCCCTGTTTATTTATAAAGCTAGATAACTGTTGATGTGCATGCATAGCATATTACTCTACAAATGAAAATCTTGAATATAATTGCGTACATTAGCTCTTAGTTAGCTCCATGGGCAGCTAAACAATATCTTCTGTTGAAACAGTCTTTTTGTGCATATCAATTTGATATATTGCAAGTAGATTCGATTATATAGTTCTCATCAATTTTGGAATGCTTATTTTATGCCTATCTTATGATATGTATTTAGGATACTATGATTTTTAGAGAGAGCTACAATAATTGCATGCACATGGAGATAAGAAGTTTCATTAATATATAATGTTCTCATTCTCACAAAGTCCAATCAATCCAAACTTGAGTTCAATCACCGCAAAATCCTGTTGCAACTGAAACTGATCTGTACGGCATTTTCTTGTGGCACTTGTCGATATTGGCCGAGTCGAATTTTTGGACAGGTGTCCAGGTGCTGGAGGGGCCGTCAATAGTGCGATTGGTTTGAAGTGGCAAATTAAAAATAAAAAATCAATTCAGGCCTGGCAAATTGCGGCGCACGAAAACTGAAAACTGACATTTCCACAAAACACAAAAAAAAAGAAAAAATTAAAAAAAAAAAACTTGAAACAAAAGAGCACAAAAGAAAAAGGTAGCGAAAAACAAAATTAAAGTAAACACAGACAGCAACACTAACAAAAATCACGTATACGCAGCGTTTTTCAACTGAATCGTGTCTGTGTGCGGCGTGTTGTTGCGTTGTGTGTGCGGAGTGTGTGTGCGGCGTGTGTATAAGCAATATACTTAACATTCATTATGGTCGTGCAGTTTGGCTAGTTGTTTGGTTCATCATCAAAATGCAATAACAACTTTCACTGGCACGCGTTGAGGAGTCGCCTCTCTCTCTCTCTCACTCGCTCTCTAACGGAGTAATCTGTGTGTGTGTGTGTGTGCAACATGTCGCACAGTGTGCGCAGCAGCAAATCCTGCCAGGCAACAGCCAGCGCGGGCAACAGTTCCACCTCCAAGCAGGAACAGCTGACGGCTGGCGGCAGTGTGCCCCACAAGTTTAGCAGCATTGTGAACAAAGTGGAGTCGCTGATCAGCAAAATGCACCACGACAAGGTCAACAACTTCAAACTGCTCCAGCAGCAGCAGCTGGAAAGGAACGAGTGTCCGGATCAGGAACAGCAGCAGAGCTGCAACAAATGTGCCTCCCTTGACTCTCTCAACAATCTGACGGATGCGGACAGCTGCGAGGATCACGATCACGAGCATGAGCATGAGCTGCTCTACACGGATTCGGATGATGCGGAAATAGCACATATTACCGGCACAACTGCCGCCCAGGTGCACCACCACCAACAGAAGTTGCAACTGCATCGACGCAGCGATCTCGATCAGCTGACCAACGAGAGCATTCGGGACCTTAACGAACAGTGCTGTGCATCGCTGGGCGCCGAACTAAATGCGGCGGGTGGTACTGCCGGCAGTGGTGCTAGTGGTGCTGATTGTAACGATCAGGACTACGACAATGCCTGGAGTGTCGAGGAGGACATCGTCTACAAGTGCTGCAGCGGCTCAGCAGCAGCAGCAGCAGCAGCAACAACAACAACAGCAGTCAGTGGCATCCTCTGCGACGAGTGCTGTTACGAAGAGCAGCTCAACTACAAGCTGCAACTCAACCAAAGAGATAGCAACAACAACAGCGCTGAGAATGATGACGAAGATGCTGCTGGCGATGCTGATGATGCAACCAGTGTGGAGGCAACAATCACAACTGTGACGACAGCATCAGCCGTTAGTCTACCCATTCCCGTTCCCATTCCAAACTGCAACTCCAGCTGCAACTCAACGCTGCTGTTGGGCAGCAGCAAGACACGACGCGTGAGCAATGCGAGCAACGGTTCCGTTAGCCGCATGGAGACCATTCTGGAGGAGCCAACTGAATGCAAAATATCCGTCAAGGAGATTCTAGCACGCTTTGAGACCATGAACTCCAACGAGGTATGCAGCAATCTTTGAATCTTTGAGCACGTCCAATTGGAACAGTTATTGGAAACGAGCCGTAAACTCATATTTCCATATGTCTCACAGATTTGTCGACAAAATATAAGATTTATTTGAATGATTGATCTAATTACAAATCCCAGATAATATATGCACCGCAAGTCATCATTATGAGTGTACACAGGAGGACAAATTGTAGTTTAGATTGAGCATCTGGCAGAGAGTAACAAACAGATTTGGGTAGTCCACACATATAAACCTGAACGCAACATCGTCAGAAAGGGACAGACAATGGGTTGCACACCAGAGCAGACCTAATCAAAATAAACTGGGCCTTTATAATAATTACAAATTGCGAAGCGCATATGCAAAAGTGTCTGTTAGATGACGAGATATAAAGATGAAACGGCAAGCAGATAATACAAAATAAAAAAAAAAAGAGCTCTCTTTACAGTTGCAGCGAGTGTTGCGGGCAACGGTAAAGTTAATCAACACATAATCGCATTATTAGCAAGCCCAACACAACACAACACAACACACAATAGACAGACAGGGCCACCTGGCAGCAGCGACCCACCTGAGCCACCAAAGTCAACCGAGCCAAGTGCTTACATCATGTTGAGCAGTGAGCTCTTCTTCATCTTTGGCCTTATGATGGAGAGCATCGTGTGGCAAATTGACGAACTGGCAAACCTGCTGATTAAAGGTGTCGATTATACAACACACAACATACAACACACAACAGCAACAAATAACGTATTTTATATTACCATCGGAAGTGGTCCAACTGTTTGGCCTAAAGGTTTCCAGTGTGTGGCTAATAGAAATTCGGTATTTCTGAAACTGCCAACAGGTCAATTAATTCAATTTGTTGTTGCTTGCCACTTTCCAATTGCAATTTAGCTAATATTTCAAGATTTGGTTTCATTTCGTGTGGATAAATATAATAATAAATTAATTAGGGATTCGTTTTGGCCCTTACCTTAAAGGTGATATATATTGCATCATTTGATAGATAGATATGATTATCTGAATGGAAAGATGTGTGGAATACAATTATTGGGAATATACACAGCTACAAGCAGCCAATCAGCTAAGCTGGAAGAGCTTATGTCACATTAGGGATTCATTTTGACATTTCTTGGAAACTACTTCTCTATTTTGTTGTTCGTTTTGGATCTAAGATCATATTGTGTGCAAACCAAATATGCTACGCTTCGGATCGAGGGGTTGTTTAAATGCCAAAGAACGTGTGCGCACATAAAACAAAAAAAAAAACAAAAACAAAAACAAATAATAAAAACTATTAACCCAAAAAGATGGCAGATAGCAGCTGCAGAACCCAGATGCCAGAGATGCGTTTACAGCAAGCGCAGAACGTGCGGCTGGATGGAAACGACGTGAACGGGAACAGAACGTATGGACAGATGAGATACCCTCGTTTGCCTCTTTTCCCCATATTATAAAGATCGCAATTTAACTGTAATTTGATTTCAATACTTTAATTACATTTCGTGCATCTTTTATTGTCGGCCGATCTTCTGGTGCTGCCACTTTGTTTTTTGTTGTTGTTTTTTGTTGTTTTTTCCAATGGTAAATGAGCTTAATTTCTTTTGTCTCGCCCGTCAGCTCTAAACTGTTGTTTGCTTCATCTTCTACTTGTTTTGGGTCTTCACATACATGAAGATTTTCTAGTGTGGTGCGCATTAATTACGAATTTTAATTAACTCGAGTAAAATACAAATAAATGTATGTCTGTGTGTGCATGTGTGTGTGTGTGTGTGTATGTATGTACAATAAAAACAAAACAAAACTAAAAGCCAAAAAGAAAGTTGGTACCGCTTAGAGCGTACCCCCTGCCCCGTTATCCCGCTATCCCGCTGCCCCGCCTCCCTGCAGCGCTGTACCCCTTGTTATAAATGTACACACATAATAGAGGCAAACGCGCCACAAATTATATTCGAAATAAAAGTTAAGTTTAAAGTTTTTTTTGTTTTTTCCTCGTATTGTTCGTAATGTTCGTTTTAGTTTGATGTTTTGTGTGGTGGCTTGTATTTTATTTTGCCTCACTTTACCAGCAAATTGAATTCGCGTTGGCCAAGCCAAGAGCCAAGCCAAGCCAAAGCCAAGTCAGCCGCCAACTGGAGCACAGCCGACGCCAGTCTGCACTCAACTCGACTCCACACTGCACTCCATCCGACTCCATATCCCCCCACCCCACCCCACCCCACCCCAAACTCTCTCACTCGATTCCATTTTATTTAGGCAGGCAGTCGACCCCTGACGGGCAGAGTCTGAGAATCGGAATCGGCACCGACATCGGCATCGAAATCTGTATCGGAATCGGAATTGTAGACGATGCTAAACCAGTCATGTGACCCACTTTGTGGCTGCTTCTCAACGAGTCTCGTTCTCAATGTTACAATTAAGAAATAGCCCCTGAAAATGATATAGTTGAAGAAGATGAGGAGCTGCCATGTCTTGTGGCTGCGGTTTGTGTGTGCAATGGCATCTTGATCTTGTTGTCCCGCCTCTTCAATTGACATATTTGGCTTATTTATGGAGTGCTCCTTCTCACTGGCTGCCTCTAAATTTAGCACAGCATTTTAGGCCCACGGCAGCTGTCAGTCGCTTATCTGCTATCGTCGTTGCATGCAACACGCTGTATGTGTCTCTCAATAACGGTATGAGCAGCCCACAACACCACTACTTGTGGCTGCTTAACAACTTTGTGGTAGCTGGCATCATGTCCTCCAAGATCAACATCGATCAAGCAACACATCAACAGAGATCATGTTGGCCAGAGCCACATGCGTTATGTGATTTGCATGTTTGCGTCTCTTTCACGAACTCGTTCGGATTGAACACGATTTGTGTTTTATTTGACACTGAATGTTTACATATACTAAATCATCAGACTCCTCTTTGGCTTACCCCATATGGTTATATTCAATTCAAAACTAGCTTTTCTACATGCTCATTCGGCAAGCATTTCTTTGCCATGGTCAAAATCATTTGCTTCCCTTAGCTATTTAACAACCTGATTCCTCAAATTGCATCTCTGACTCCATGGGAGCTAAAGAGAGTAAAAAATGCTCTATAAGTATTGGCGAATATCGATACACATCGATTTCCGATAGCAAACAACAATTTTGAAGATATTTCAATATTCTAATTGAATATTGCACATACTTTGACATATTATTGATGATCTGTACAAATTTCTATATTCCCTTGACCTCCATGATCACTTGAGTTTCATTGCTGACCAGCAACAAGCAGCTTCTTAGATATCAATGATCAATTTTCTCCCAACTTATATATATTTCATATTTGATTTGTGATCCTTTGTGATCCACGATAATATCCACAATGATATCCACTTCTTATTAAACACCGTAATTACATAATTGTATTCCATATATTTACTCGGGCGTTTGCTCCTCCAATTATACTTGCAACTTGACTGCCTTTTATTGCGCTTGTCGTTATTGGTGTTGCGATCAACGGATCTTGTCTTTTGTTCTGTAATCAGTTATCTGCCACTTTCTCATCTCGTGCAAGCAAAATGGGATTTATCACCTTAATTTTGGACATGTTTGTTTGATGTGTTATGCATTGTTGCATGGCCAGGTGGCGTGTTAGTGTGTTGTCTTATCAAAAATGTATATTGCAGCTGCAATTGAAATTGAAATGAATATTAATGCCTTGGCCAAAAACTAGACGCCAATTAGAAGTGGGATTTTTCGTAGCTAGGCAGCTTGATTGATTGGTGAAAGATTTCCGCTTTCATAAACAACAGCAACATAAACTTTTACTCACCTGTGTTGTTGTTGTGGCTGTTGCTGTTGTTGTCTTATGCGCATGAGAAATGCATTGCAATTTGCGGTTGGATGTGGGTGTTAGCTTCAGGTGCAATAAGTTGTGGCAGCTCTGGCCAAACACCATGTTGCCTATTAGCAAGGCCTCAAAATCACTTTCGTTGCCAAAACGCAGTCGCTCTCTTTTATATATATATATATATATTTACTGTATATGTGTCTAGCATCTATATATATCGACGTATGATAGGCGCACCCCAAACAAAAAGTGACCGGTTTGGCTTTGGCTTCGAATAAGTCAACCAAAACTGGTCGAGTGTTTGGCCAAAAAGGCGCCCAGCAACTTTCACATGCCAATGACTTGACAATTAACGAATTGCATTCATATTATGTTGCACACCACTCATCATTATCTGTCTTTCTTTCTTTATGTCTGTCTTTTTGGTGGCACAGTCACAATCGAAGGCATCGACACTGTCATCGGGGGCACGTGCTGCCGCCCAAACGTTGAACGTGCCGCTGGAACGTCTGGAGACGCGACAGGCTCAGCACGCCCAGCAACAGCAGCGCAACGAGCATGCTCACTCCAATGGGGGTGGCGATGCCGCAATCGAGCAGCATCATTTGCAGCAGCAGCAAGTGGAGCTGCATCATCATCAGCAGCAGCAGCAGGAGGATGGTGCCGACGAGGAGCAACTGGTGGAGCAACAGCGCTACATAAAACAGCAAAGCTATTTGCACTCGAATGCTGCACGCAAATCGAATGCCGGCCAACAGCAGCAGCAGCAGTCCAACTCCCTCACCAATGGCCACCAGCAACAGCAGCAGCAACATTCACAGCAGCAACAACATGACCTGGACGGCAACTATATGCTGCAGGATGAGCTCAATGGGAATGGAACGCCTCCGTCTGTTACAAAGTACTCCCTGCTACAGTTTGCCATGCAGCACTTCCGCAATGAGTAAGTGCATCCTCCTCACTCTCTCTTTCTATACTCACTGTCATTTTTGTGCGCAGCCAACTGCGCGACGCTGATCGCCATCACGAGCGCCATCAGTCTTCGTCATCGTCGTCGGCAGCGAATCGCTCCTATGCGGAGCTGGTGAAGTGGCAGGGACACGCGATACGGCTGCCTCTGCTCCGGCTGCCCAATGATCTGGCGCCATTGGCGCTTGAGTGCTTCGACTGCATCCTGCGCTACTGCGGCGACATTCCACTCGATCCCGAACTCACTGAGGTCAAGTGTGTCTACACTGTTTTAATGGTAAGCGAATGGCCATCCATTTCACTTGGCTCTTTCCTGCAGCTGTTGCTAATCCCTTCTTATTTGCAGCACTGTCACAAGTATCTGGCGTTGCGGGACGAGGTCTACTGCCAGCTGATGAAACAGACGACAGCGAATCGTTCGCCGTGCCCGGACAGCTCGCAGCGAGCTTGGCGTCTGCTGAGCATACTCGCCGCTTACTTCGGCTGCTCGGATGCGCTGCGTCCGTATTTGATGGAGCATCTGACATCGGCCGCTTCGGATCGACGTCGCTCGTGCCATGGCACCGCCGCCGTCTGCCTAACCAATCTGCGGAAGACGGCCCGCTGCGGTGGACGCAAGAATGTGCCCAGCGTGGAGGAGGTGACGGCCGTGTCGGCGGGAAGGTCGGCTCGTCGCCAGATCTATCGGCTGCCCGGCGGTGCGGAGCGTGTGGTGAACACACGCTGCTCCACGGTGGTCGCCGATGTCATTGCCGAGCTGTGTGCGCTGCTCGGCGTCGAATCGGAGGCGGAGCAGCAGGAGTTCTCGCTGTACTGCATTGTGCAGGGCGATGCCTTCACCATGCCCTTGGCCGCCGACGAGTACATTCTGGACGTGACCACGGAGCTGCTCAAATCTGGCCAGCCATTCTATTTGATATTCTGCCGTTCCGTTTGGCATTTTGCACTCAAGCGTGAACCGGCCCCAATGCCGCTCTACGTGGAGGTGCTCTTCAATCAGGTGGCGCCCGATTATCTAGAGGGCCTGCTCCTCGAGCTGCCCGGTAATGGGGTGCCCATGCCGGAGATGGTGCGCGACATGGCGCGCATTGCAGCTCTGCTCCATCGCGCTGCCGATCTGAGTCACGTGCCGGCGATGAAGGAGATCAAGTTTCTGTTGCCCAAGCCGGCGCTGGGCATACGTGAGATACGTCCGGCCCAGTGGGTCGGTTTGGTGCAGTCCGCTTGGCCGCAGGTCGCCAACTTGAGTCCGGGACAGGTGAAGGCGCAGTTTTTAAATGTGCTCGCCGCTTGGCCCCTATTCGGCAGCAGTTTCTTTGCGGTGAAACGCATCTGGGCCGAGGAGGGGCCCCATGTCGAGGACAATCACAATCCCATGTGGCGGGACTTAATCTTGGCCTTGAATAGACGCGGAGTGCTATTCTTGGATCCAAACACACACGAGACACTGCAGCACTGGAGCTTTATGGAGGTCATCTCCACGCGCAAGGTAAACAATTAAATTGAGTGATTCATCGATTATCGTTTATTAATATCTGCAACTTGCTTCCATTTTCTCTCTGTGTGCAGGTGCGCTCGGAGGATGGCGCCCTCTTCCTGGACATGAAGGTGGGCAATCTAATGCAGCAGCGCGTCATACGCGTCCAAACGGAGCAGGCGCACGAGATCTCGCGCCTGGTGCGTCAATATATCACCATGGCCCAGATCAGTCAGCGCGACAAGCGGGAGCTCAACTAGATGCAACGAATATTTCGAATATGTCTATTATTATTATATCTTCTATATATATATTATTATCTTTTTTTTTTTATCGCTTTTTAAGTCTTATACTGCATACATATTTATAAAGTATGTCCATATTATACCGATACCTACAACTGTTCCCTATATACCTATATGCAAATACATATGTAGACCAAGTGGCAGCTGCAAAGTGCTATTCGGCGGAGAATCTGGAAGAGGCAGGCTTTTCCTGCATTCTCTCAAATTGCTCCACTTCGGCCATATTCCAATTTCCTTTGCTATATTCCTCATCCTCCAACCGTCCGGCTGCATCACGTACATCACACACACACACAGCATCTTTATGCTTACATTATATATCTGAACAATTTTTGTCCTAATTTTAAGCAATAACAATGTGCAATCGCAATCCCGATAATTTGGCCCCGCTCTATGCACAATTTGATTATTAATGCACTTCCCTCTGTTAAGCTTATACATATATATATAAATATATATATATATATATTTTTTTTTTTTGGAAAACTTGTTAAACGAAATTCGATGCAGTTGTATGTGTGTTTAGTTTAATGCTTAAATTATCATAAATAAATACAATTCAACGTATACCATTTGCAGAAGTTTCACTTCTCGTTTGCTCACAGGCATGCTGCATTAATTGTTGCCTCTTGTGAATTGTGGCACCCCAAAAGCAGGCAATCACAGCGGGCAGCAAAAGTATACTACAAATGTTTTCAAATCTTAAACAAAACACTTGCTGCTGATTCTGTTCGCCTGGTACTTTCCAACATTTCAATCACTGACAAATCAAATCAAATCGTCCATCCGTCATACAATAAAAAAAACTGACCAGCAATCGAGGGATCTCTGCCATAACCGGACCGTTTTTAGGATTATCGTGTTGAAATTTGCACAGCAAATTGTTCTTATCCTGCCGCGATGGTATGTGCATCCCAAAGGACAAGGTTCCTTCACAGAGCTGTGGTTGCAGGTCCTATTTCGGATGCAAAAATTTAGCTATATTTTTGTGGACGTCATAATTTAAGTGCAGATTGCGCTTCCCTCTGTAAACATGCAAGAATAAAAGTGAATTAAGGTTTGCTGTTAACAATTGTACTATTTTGTGTAGCCATAGCTTGGCCATATTCTTACGGTTCACAAAAAGACGTAACTTAACTTCCCAAAGTGCATTCAACGATTTTGAGGATTCGAGGATGAAAGCCCCTTAAGCAGTCGAGATAAATCTACTTTTTATATAAAAGCTGATCGCTTATATTCTAGCCAAACTATTGGCTTAACCCTTACCAACTGGCCAGAGGACATCCTAATCGCACTTGTAGCTTATCGGAAAGTAGGCAATTTATGAGCAGGACTCATTTCCGTTTGTCCTTCATTGAGAGTTCTTCGACTTTGAATGTCAATCGACCCTGTGATTCTAACGGAAATGGCAAAGTTGCAGCCACTTTGTTTACCGCAATGACACAAATTTAGCTAGAGGTCAATTTAAGCAATGCAGCAAATCTTGAGGGTAATACATTTTTGAAAAGAACACGCTACTCATGGTTGTGACTCAGCTGTTTTATCAAGCAGAACATTCGACTCAAATTCAAAGACCTCAGGACTAAGGATTCCTTTGTAATTCACAAATTTCACTTGTTCAGCTGCCGGCAATAAATCAAAGTTTGTCTGAAGTCTTTTGACTTTATGTTGTCATTTTCCATTTTTATCAGTTTCTGCCAGAGAGGAAAATCCAATAAGAACTGAACAATAAAATAAATAATTTATTAGCTAGTCATACACAAAGGAAAAATAATAATAATAATAATACAAAAAAAAAAAAAACAAATGCAATTAGATTCTAGGCAATTTGTCAGACCGTTGCTCAAATAATATTTGGTATGATTTGATCATTGTCATCCTCCTCATCCTCATAATCACCATCCGGCTCCTCATAATCGTCCTCATCCTCGTCCTCGTCGTCATCATCATCATCATCATCATCATCGTCGTCGTCATTACCAGCTTTGTCCCCATTGTTATCATTATTGTCAGCATTGACTGGCGCCGCCGTCAGCTGCTCATGTGCACTGAACTGTGAGGCAATGGCCACTGATGGCGATGGTGACCCACTTGTTGCATTGTTGCTGCCAGCTCTCAGTGTTTGTGGTGTTGTTGCTGTTATTGCTACTGTCGTTGCCTCATCAGCAGCTGCAATGTCGCTTAACGCTTCATTAGTCGCATTGTGGTTGCCACCACGTGTGGCGGCTGCTGTTTCCGTTCTCGTCCTCGTTCGCGTCCTTGTTGTTATTCCAGACATTGTTGTTGTTTTTACTGTTGCTGTTGTTGTCGATGTTGTCGATTTTGGTGTAGTGGCTGTTGTGGCGTCGTTTGTTTCATTCGCTGGCAACTTAGCAATTTCGCTGTCATCAAGCGCACCTGCGCTCAGTTCGAGCGATGGGGGCGTAATGCGTGGTGGCGCCACTGAGGTCAGCATAAACTCGTCGAGTATCTCACAGTTCTTGCCCAGATAGCCTAGCCGGCAGTGGCAACGATAGCTGCCATCCTCGCTGCTCAGCGAGATGCACTTGCCATCGTTGTCGCAGGTGCCCGGATTATCAACACAATACCGCAGCTCTGTATGTGTAAGGATTATAATAATAAGATGCATGTTGCATGTTGTACCCAGTCGAGCTCACCTTCATCGCAAAGCATGCCGCCCCAGCCGGGTCGACAGTTGCACTCCCAGGGCGACTCACAGTCGCCGTTGACGCAGCCGGGATAGGGGAAGCACTTGTCACACTGCGGGCCCGTCCAGCCCACTTTGCAACTAACCAAATTGAAAAAGAGGCAGAAGACGTATATTTTACATGTACAGGTCAAAAGGTCGCTCAACTCACCGACATTCGCCAGGCTTGCGACAATAGCCGTGCTGCTTGCTGCAGTCCGAGGCGCAGAGCGCTACAAGTATATACAAATGTGGCACATTAAATGGGGAATGGGGATTGGGATTCAGCATGAACAGGCTCACCTGTCTGACAGAGCAGACCCGTGTAGCCGGGCTTGCAGTTGCACTCGAGCGGCTTGTTGCACGTCCCCTCTTTGCAGCCCGGCATCGTTGCGCACTCGCTGCAGCTCCTGCCCGCCCAACCAAGACGGCAGCGGCACTCGCCCGGCGCCTCGCAGTATCCCCGTGTGTTGTGGCAACCACTGCGGCAGCTCGCTGCGACAACAAACAATAAAAAGTCTCAGTGATTTGTGTAGTTCAAAATGTCAGTTGGCCAAACCCGACTAACATATACCCTTCGGCCAGGCATAATCACACAGATGTTAATGAGCGTTACAGGTTGAAAGTAGGAGCTTACGTTCGGTGCAGAAGAGACCAGCCCAGCCGGGCTTGCAGATGCACTCGAAGGGTTTGTTGCAGATGCCATGCTGGCAGCCTGGTAGGGGTATGCACTTGTCGCACTGTTCGCCGGTGTAGCCGATCCGACAGCGGCACTCCCCAGGACGCTGACAGTAGCCTGTCCAAGTGTAAAATAGAGAAAGAGAGAGAGAAAGGTTGGACTGGGCATTGTTTGAGCCAGTTGCTTACCATTCATCGGATCACAGCCACGCCGGCACATGGGTACCTGGCAGAGATCGCCCTGCCAGCCGGGCAGGCACTTCACATCCCCTTTCTCGTCACAGATGTAGTGCGAGTTCAACTTGTTTTTCTGCGGCTTCTCGCAGGCCTGTTCTTGGATTCAACAGTGGATTACCCAATGGCTGCTCGATAAGTCTGTGAACACTTACGCGCTGCTTCCACAGAGGTATGTTTGAATTGACGCTTGTCTGACGCGCATTGAAGTTGCGTCTCACTGCCTCCGCCCCACTGCTCATTGTGCTTGTGGTCGCCATCAGCAGCAGCAGTGCCTGCGGACCGCCCAAGCTTTGTGCTAACAGCATGTCTATATAAACAATCCGTTATGTATATGTATGTTATAAATTCCGCTTTCCGATTCGACGACTGCAAAATCTAAACCCACTTAATAAAAACAAGCAAAAATAATAATAGAAGAAATAATTCATAAACCTAGCATAGTTGGGAGATCCAATACTTGAAATCGTTCCAAGCAGTTGATTTTAGACTTTGACAACTTATGGGCTGCATTGCATATTGTAATTACTTTGGAGTTGTTCAATTAAGTACTTTCAGATACTTTATCCAACAAGTTAATTTGACAAAATTAATTATCGAAAGTGAAACAGAGGCGACCTCTTGCTTGCGCTTGCTACACAATCAACCGCACACCAAACACAATTAACATGTTTCGAGACAACTTTCTTCGTTGCAGCAGCAACAACAGCAACAACAACAGCCACTATGATAATATCAATAATAATAGTAATAAAAAAGAACAGTTAAGTCTTGGAGACAGTCTGATTTCTTAATGAATCATCGCACCACACACCACACTAATATCGAACGCACCACAAAGCAAACCACACATAAAGAAGACGACGTGAAATTTTTGGAATGCAAATCGGAAACTTCTTCCAACGTTGTTTGGCTTAGGGTATCCGCAGTCGAACCAAAATTATATGCCGCCAGAGAACGACTACCTCTGCTTGCGTCTACTTACAGACTAATCAATTAGCTTTGACTTTGACTTTGACTCCAACTCGGCGACTCTCTCAAAACTGAAACTGAATTCTTGGATCTCTCTCCGTCGCTCCCATTTGTCTGTCTGTGTTTGGGCCAGGTGTTGAATACGCGCAGAGAAATTTCAAAACCGGCAGCTGCTGTTGGCATTCGCCTACACTTGGCTCTTGGCGCTTGGCACCGGCACAATTGGGTCAAACGGTAAGTCCAAAATCAGCTGAGCGACGCGTCGCCTCAACCCAAAAGCGAAACGAGTCGCAACAAGTTGAGGCGACAAACAAGTCAACACATTTCTAGTTCACGTTGAATGCCACTTGACAAATGAATATTAATAACAATAATGAGAAGAGTATTCGCGTCTTGGATTTTGTTTTAAAATTATATTTGTTCTTTATTGTGAATTCTCGATTTTCATTATATTTATATAATAATTATCTTTTGTTTTTGTTTTTTTTTTATGACGTTCGTATGCGCCTTAAAGATTTTATTTTTAGTCGCTCAAAGCAATTTTCAAGCTGGAAATGTTTCCACTTCTCGTCGATCTACATACACATTTATATATATCAATCAGTAGGTGTGTATAAGTGCGTCTGCTTGTGTGTGTGTGTGTGTGTGTTTAGACATACAAAAATGGGTTCATTGCGCTGCTTGGGTTCGTTTCTTCTCGTTTGTAAACAATGGGAACTAGTAGTACTTAAACGATTGCGTACGCGCCCCAAACTTTGACTCTGAGAGAACTGGACTGTGAGAAAACTTGAACACAAAATAACTGTTGAAATATAATTCAAGTTTTTTTTCTTTTATTTAAAAATCTTTAATTGAAAACGAATTAGAATCGATAAAGTGAAATGAACCTGATCTGCATTTTATTTCAAGTTTGAAGTCTATAGCTCTTATGGAGTCTGAGCTCCAAATCGGCTGTTGATTTATGTATATATGTATATATATATCCTTCTGCTGCCTTTCACAACTTAATCTTCTACTTCAATCTCAGATCAATAATGTGTTCTTCAAAATTATAAGTAAGTAGAGAATAAAGTTGCTCAAGTTACTCAATCTAAGAATATTGATTCTTGGTTTAAGATTTTTGCCACTGAACTGAAGTGATAGAAACTGAATTCTGTATGCATTCTGTCTGTCTGGCTGTCTGTCTGTGTGTTTAGTTTTGCAAGTAAAACTATGAGCTAATGGTTAGGCTGACATTTGTATGTATGAGTGAGTGAGTGTATGAGTAATTTATTAATGCTTTTTTTATATCTAAGATCCGATCCTCAATCACTTTATGATCTTCTTCATATTCGGTATGTATTTATGGCCTAACATCTAAGATCTGCATATGTGGAGGGGCAGAGAGAACATGTTGCTCTGCTGGAATTTCTAGAGGAATAATACACACACACACACCAGCTACTTATGTGTGTGTGTGCGTGTGCATTCATGTACGATGGAGTGGCTAATATCATTATAGTTATTGGTATATCATAATATTAGTTAGTTATTCAATGTGTGTATGTCAAGTATGCACTAAATGTTCTGTTCATTAATCGGTCAGTTGTTTGGATTGTGTTGTGCATTCAGTTTCCGCGTATTTTGAGCTCTGGAGGCCTGGGAAATTGATTTATTTACAACTTTGCAACAGTCATAACTCGCTGCCAATTGCGAATTACATACTTGTGTGTGTGTGTGTGTGTGTGTATGAATATAGAGCGAGTTATTGTTATACTCTTCATCTATATCTTCATCTTCATCATCATTGTCATCGTCATCATCTTCGTTAATTCTTTTTTTTCACTACAATTACATTTAATGCCCATCAATTATGCATGGAGAGAGAAGAAAAAAAAATTACCATTCATTATATCAATTCTTAATTAACTGTCTTAAAGTTTAAACACTTAAGTGCGAGTTCTTGCAGAGTGTGAGGATTGGAAGGCAGGAGGGGTGTAGGGGTTGGCAGGGAATGGGGTGGTATGGGTTAGGGGGCAGCTGCAGATCGATATGATATAGATAGAATATATGTGATATGGATGACTGAGTGAGTTCAGCAACTGCTCTGCGGGGGGGCGGCGAGGGTCTGGATTTGTGGATAGCTGTGCGTATGTGTGTGTGTGTGTGTGTGTGAACTCGCTACATATAGACTAAGCGTATACCCTACACATACTCATACTCATACTCATACCCATACTCATACCCATCATACTCTACTACATTTATATATATATTGACTCGTCAATTGTATTTTTTTTTTTGTTTTTGGTTTTTGTTTCTTCGGAAAAAAAAGAAGAGCGCTGACAACAGGAAAAGTTGCTGCTACCGGGTTGCATGCAAGCTGTTGTTGTTCTTGTTGTCGCTTAGAGTTGCTTAGAGTGGCTTAGACGAATATGAACTGGGCGTGGTTGCACTTCTTTGGCGGCCCGATGGTCAGGCGAAGCCACTTGCCACGACACGACGGCGCCGGCAGCGCACTCCAGCGCGTCGTGCGACCCGACAGTCCCTCGCCCCGGCAATGATAGCTGAGCAGCAACTGTTGCTGCTGTTGCAATGCCAGCGGCGATATTGGCGCTGATTTGTTGGCGTTCCGCTTCGACGTCGCTGAACGTTGGCGATGCGACTGCGATTGCCGTTGGCGCTTGTATTCGTAGTTGCTTTCGTTGCTGCCCGTTTCCGCTTCCGCTTCGGCATCGGTGTCGGTTTCCAGCATGTTTTGTGCATCATCCACATCGGCTTCCTCCTCGTCCTCCTCCTGCTCCGGCTCCTGGTCTGGCTCTTGTTCCTGCTCCTCCTCCTCCTCCTCCTCGTTCTCCTCATCGTCATTGTTGCTGCTCTCGTCATTGCCTCCTCCCTCCTCAGCAGTCAAATACTTGTGCGTTGTTGTTGTGGTTGTTGGTGCAGTTGTTGCCCGGCTACCCTGCTGCTTGTTGCCTCCTGTTGCACTTGTACTCGTATCCTTGTCCTGCACGAGCGCCTCGAGGTCACAGCGCACCGTAATGCGATCACCTACAGACCAGTTCGAAATTGTTCAACGATTTTATTTGGACAAAGACTAAATACACTCAAAACTCAAAACTCGTAATTGATTTAAGTACGAAAAATAAAGGATGCACTTGATGAAATCACTTACCTTCTTGCATGAGATTGTAGGGTGGCAGCTTGTGGCAAGCTTTGGATGCCTTGATTACCTCAAATTCGACGCAGTATCTGAAATGAAGCAAGTTCAACAAAAGTTCACAATTTATATCACATATAGTTTCCATTCTATTCTGAATGAAAGCCAAAAATATTATCAATTATAGATAAGTAGAATATATAAGTAGAACACGTTCTGTTCAACAAGCGATTGAATATCATATAATAATAATAAATAATAAATAATAAAGTAAGGCCTTCGATTCACAAAGATCTCTCAGGTGAGTTAACAACGGGCTTTGTGCTCAGGCTACTCATAGACTGTTCAATTTAATTTCCAATTACATGTCAGGAGTATGGGTCCCCAATAACTGTGCTGCGGCGTTACACTGACTTTTGCCGTGCATAAGGAGAGGGAAAGAGAGATAGAAAGAGGGAGAGGGAGAATGACAGAATTTGAAGAGAACTGGCAGACAGAACAGACACGGATGGATGGATAGAATGATGATTGCACAATTGAGCGCAGCCGAAAGGCAAAGGATGAGTGAGTGAAGGGCAAGGCGCACACACACGCACACGCACAAACAGTTCAAAGGCGCCGCTAGTCACCCGGAAATTCGAACTGTCTATTAAGCCTAACAATTTCCGTTTCCGTTACGCAAAAAACGCAGCGCACAAAAACAAATACAATTGAGAGCCGCCTGTCAAGTGGTCTTGGCTGTGTGTGGCTGTATGTGTGTGCCTGTTTGTGTGTGTGTGTGTGCGAGTGTGCGTGTGTGTGTGTGTGTGATCTGTACTTGACAGTTGTCAAGGTGTTGACAGCGGAAATTGCGTCGGAAATTCAAATGCGCCCTCAAATTTGTCTGCCTGTCTCTATCTCTGTCTCTGTCTCTCTCTATCTCTCTCTTTTTTTCTATATCGGATCAGTATTGGCGGATATTTGGCCACTTAGCCAAAGCCTCAATTAGCCGTGCCTGCATTCAATTGACACGACGACGGAAATCAAAACCAAATCAAAATTGCCCCCAGGCCAAGCAACACAAAAACCAACTGGAAGCAAAACAACAAAACAAAAAACAAGAAAAACAAAAAACAAAAAGCATAAAAAATGCGCGCAATTGTAATATAAATATAATTCGAGCTGTCGACGGCTTTCCTCCGCGCTGAGCACTTAATTAACTTGGCCAATCTCCAGTATCCTGTCTGCCATTTCCCATCTCCCATCTCGCAACTCGCATCTCCCATCTCGCATCTGCGGGCGCCTCCCGTCTGTCGCCCCCACCTCTGCTCGGCCATAAAGGTAAATTGAAAAAGAGAAATGCATGTAAATAAACTGCCAGCCACCGCACAAGGTAATAAAAATAAACAAGCCACGCAATGAATGCACAAAACTTGAGCAGCAAAACATAATTAAGCTGAAGTAGATGCCAAGGCAAAACGAATCCTGGCGACGCCACGGACGGGGGAGGCGATAAACAGTCAGTGGTTAGTGGCAGAGTGCGGCTGTGGCTATGGCTGTGGGAACACCACCTTTGCTTGCCCCAAAACGATGACGAAGAGCTATCAATGGTCAGCAACAGAGCCCACAAACGTTATGAGATTGCCACAAGTCTCAAGGAAAAAGTGACTGACAACCATTTTGGTCATAGTTTGACAGGCAGCAGCAAGCGTCTCAGATCCCAGAAATTATATATATACATATATATAAATATATAGTTGAGTCCATTTGGCCATGCCAGTTATCTTGTCTGTATGTTTGCTCTTATGGGAACTAGTCCCTTTGTCTTAAGGCCATCTAGACGAAAACTTGAAAACTTGTTCATCGCTTAGCGTCACTCAATCAGAATCAATCAGAACTTAAGTGAAAGTATCAGTGTAAGAAACGGAAGTGGATTTTGATACCCTGAATCCACAAAAGGAAGCATCGCCCATTTCATTAATTATTCATATTCATATTCATTTTCGTTTGTAAGCCGGATCAGCTAATGGAAATTGTTTGGCTTGCCTGCTTTCTTTCTTAATTTTCCACAGAACATTTTTGCTCAAATTTTGCATTCTTTTCATATTTTATACTTTTCACTTATTGCTTGCCACCTCTAGCATTTCTCCTGCATCTGACTCAATGCAACATAATTAGGTAAATACCGCATATTGTTGAGCTGCGGCTAAGCTAGAAGTTCCTTAGCAAATGGCGCTGCCAGCAAGCTGCAATAGCGAAACAAAAAACCAACAAACGAAGAAACTTTTGTGTCATACCATTGTGGTAAGACGACTATATATATATATATATATATATATATATGTATGTATATATATATGTGTATGTATATATTTATATATATTTCAAGTGTTTAGTTTAGTTAAGTCAAATGTCGACATTTTGGCAATTGCCATTTTAGGCTACGACTTTGACAACAATCTTTCCAACCAAGGTTCTGTCAAAAAGTCATTTTCTTGTCAAATATTTTGCCACTTCAAAGGGCAGGCAATGTGATGCGACGACAACTGCCAATGGCAGCAACAAGCGTAGCAGCAACACTGCCACTTAGAAAAGTATTTGCACTCGTTTATATGAAAGGCAAACAACAAACACATTCAAACACACACATACACACACACACACACACACACACACACACACACACACACACACACGCACCAATAAAAAAGAAGGGAACACGCAACAGAGGAAGAAGAGAAGTGAAAGCAAAAAAAACCGCTGGCTGCTAAAAATAATTGCTTGACAAACCTCCCCTTCCCCTCCGTCTGCTGGCTGCAGTCTCAGCGAGGGACTCCAATATACTTTGCCTACAGTTCACAGACAAAACGGGAAACGAAAACGACGCGGCAACATCTCAATTTGGATTTAGTCCGTGGAGCAACAGGCAACAGGGCAGCCTGGCCGAGACTGAATCGGGTCCAAGCTGCAGGCTGTAAGCTGGAGTCTGTCCGAGTTCGAGTTCGAGTCCGAGTCTGAGTCTGAGTCCGAGTCGAGGGCTTGCCAAAGGAAGCACTTTGCGGCGCTTGACTGAGTCCCCGTAAATAGGGGAAATGTTAAGAAACTACTCTGCGCTGGACTTTCCGTTTAGTCTCTCCCTTTCCGGTGTCCGTCCTTTTGGCCATTCTCTTACGCCTCTGTCTTCGTCTTATCCTTGCCATCATTTTAATGATGATTGAGCAGCGCGCAAATCTTGTTGCATACTTTCGGGCGACTTGGCAATGCAAAGGATGCTGGTTTTGTGCTATTGGTTTTGCCCACTCGTTGGTTCATCCTTGGTGTCCTTGCTGTGACAGTTTCGTTTGGCTGCCTGCCTGTTCAAATAAAACGATTTATATATGTGTGTGCATACATCTGTATATGTAGATACGATAATAATACACAGATTAGACTCTGCACAGTAAGCCGTTTACACAACCCTGCCCTGCCCTGCCCCGCCCCCAGACACCTCTCTTACTTCGTACTTATTCTGCCCAAATAATTGATATTGACAATGTGCTGGCTAGTTAAATGGATGGATGTGCCTCGCAAGCTATAATTAGCACTGCAAATAGAGCATGAGAAAGAGTACAACGGGGCGTATGAATATTTGAGCATACCAACATATGTATGTGTTAATGCCAGCCGATCAATTAAGTATGTACCTCCTCTATTCTGTATCCTGTATCCTGTGTACACACATACACACAACTACCAACTACCAACTAAATAACTAACCATTTAAATGCATTTACTTCCACTTACATATATAAGTGCAAATTGTGTATATATGCAAATATGTATACATGTATATATGTATGTATGAATGTATGTATGTACGTATGTATGTATGTATGTGTGTATGTATGATATACTTTTAGTTACTGTGCTACATAATGGCATTGACGGATGATTTAAAACTTTATTGCAGTCACTTTGTGTGGCCCTAAAGCAGCTTAAAATTGTCCCCTCTCTATCTCTTTCTCCCTCTCTCACTCTCTCTCTTCCTCTCTCTCTCTGTCTCTCTGCATAATTTCTTTCCCTTTTGTGTGTCGCTTTCTTTAATTTTTTTTCGCTTTTACTTTGGGCTCGCCTTGACTCGCTATTAAGTGCATAATTCAATTTGAAAAGCAGACTTTGAGTGCCTCTAAAAGTATGCAAAGCACAGGCTCACACACACTCACACAGATATAGGCACACCCACACACTCGCACACACACATACACACATAGATCAACTGTGCATAAAATGAATTCAGCTACGTTTGTTTTCGTATAATGAAAATAAAGTAGCAGCTTTTACGCATTTTTATGGTTTTTATTTAAATGTCAACGGCGCGGCAGGTATCAAAAGGAGGCGTGCTTCGGTGAACGGTTTGCTTGGTGGCACGGTGGGTCGGTCTAGCCAACGTCACCTGCTATGCAAATGAAAATGTGTGTGTGTATGTGCAGAGGTGCGTTGGTGTGTGTGTGTGTGTATCATAAAATCTGTCATTGTCTTCAGTTTTCAGCAGGAGTCACCAACACAAAAATGACTTAAAGGCTAGCAATCAAGTTATCACGCGCTCTCTCTCTCTCTCCCTTTCCCTCTCTCCCTTTGGTTCTCCCCATTTCTGGCACTGTCTATGTGTCTGTCTGTTTGTCGGTAAATTTATGCGGTCCAAGCTAATCCTCATGGGGATTTTTTCTTAAAACGTTTTATTGTTGCCTTGTCGCAGCCAACGCAAGTGAAGCTGCAGCAGCTTCAGCTGATGTTGGAGTTGCCGCCTGCTGCCTGATGATGCCTGTTCGTGTTCCTGCTACTGGCTGTCTGGCTGGCTGGCTGGCTGGCTGGCTGGGTGCCTGTTTGCTGAAGCTCGTCCTGCAGCCCCATTGTAGGCCGGTCTTCTTACCCAGTTTAAGGCCGCTGTCGACTGCAGATTTCCCAGTTGCCTTGTAAATTTATCGCATTAAAAAGTGTGAATTTCGGTCGACTGGCAAAGGAGCTGGTTGGCTGCCACTCTGGCAGAGAATCCTGTGTAACTTCCTGTCCCATAACCTGAACACTCAGTTCGGGTCTGCTGTATGCTTTTGTAATTTCTTCACGGCAATCGCTTCGCACTGTCATTATGTAAATGAAATTGTGGCCAATTATTATTTTTATTTTTCGCTTGTTTTCCTTTTCATTTTCATTTTCATTTGCTCCTTCTGCTTGAGTTTGGTTTTCTGTTTGTTATTTGCGTAATTTATTTATATATTTTCTTTGCCCGAGTTGTTTGCCACTGCTTTTGTTTTTTTGCTGCTTTATTTTGTGTGCGGCGCGTTCTTCGCATTTGAGCGCATAATTCATAATTTGCACTGTCGTCCTTTGTCCTTGTCCGCTTGCCAACCTGCCTTCGCTGCGCATTAGCGTCAAAGCAATAAAAGTTTGTTGCTAGTTAACAAATCATTGCACAAGTGAATTGTGGCCACAGCGCGAAAGGGACGAGGCTATGGAGCGGAGGCAGCGTTGCTTGTTATCCTTATGATTGAGTTTCAATTGATTTGTGTATCAGTGTGTGTGTGCGTGTGTGTGTGTGTGTGTGTGTGCGTGTGTGTGCGTGTGTGGATGTGTTGATTACGGGCAACATCAATTTGTGAATACATATTCATAAGTTATTCATATGCTATTTGCTTGATACGTTTTGTACAGTTATCAATATCTATAGCTCTCAATCTATATATAGACAAATCAGCGACAAGTCAATGTTATCTTCGCTCGCTGATTGGATTCTAAACAAGTTGATATTTTTCTTTAACGAGAATCGTGCAAAGTCTTCGAAGCTTAAAATAATAAATTGCGGATTTAATTTAATTTCGTGCAACAAAAGTGAGGGGCATCATAATAAACGGCTTTTGATGACCAAAGAAAACACTTAAAAAAAAAAAATCAACACAAAACATGGAAGAGATGAAATAACAAACCGCAACAAGCGACAGCAACAACAAGGTAACAAAGAAAGCACCAAAAAAAAAACAACAACAACAGACACAACGCAAAGCAAGGACAGGTCGAGAATTCGTTCTTGCCCCCCCCCCCCACCCCCCTTCCCCTATATCCACTCCTCCCTAAACGCGATGTATTCGGCACGTGATTGATGTCCGCTTACTTATTGTGGCATATTCTGCTCCGTAGCCCCACCACACCACTCCCCTGCCCAACAGTTGCTGTTTTTGCAATCAGTAAACCAGAGTCCAGTAGTAAATAGTCGTATTTGTGAGGACAACAAGGACAAGCTTTGAACTTTGGCTCCCATTCACATACCCAGCAAATGGCACAAAAGCTATTTAAAGTTTTATTTGTTTTTAATTTGTCAGGGATATAAATTGATATTGCTGATAGCTTAGCACGGTCCGAGGTCCTTCCGTGCACTTTTCTCAAAGGGTAACTTTCAGTCGAGCAAACATTATTTGAACTTGGTTTTGGGCGTTGTTGTCTGCCATGTTTTTTTTTCCATTTGATTATTCTTTGTTTGGCTTGACGCTTGGACAATTGAGAAACAGACATCAAGGACACTTGAGGACAACGGGCTACCTCGCACACGGATGAGTCAAGGATTCGTAGCCAACCTAACCTGTCTCCAGAATGAATAGAATAGAATGAATCATAAACATTACCAGCAAGGAAAAAAAAGAAAAAATGGAAAAAAGAAAAGAAAACAAAGCAACGCTTTTCTCGTAAGGATGAAAATTAACAGCGCGTCAAATCAAGACGGGGATTTTATACAATTTTTATGCGCCTTTTATGATGGATTTTTATTGCTGCCGCTTATGCTGATGTTATTCTTGGGCATACCCCGCTCCCCCCGTCCCCACCCACTACTGTGCCCCACTCCAATGTTCACGTGCTCGCTTTTCTTGTTCTTTTCCATTACAGCATTAAATTGTTTGCATGCAGCGCAAGCCATAAAAAATACAACAGCTAGCAACAAATTTGGGATTAATACTGAAATTCATCTTCCTGTTCCTTTCCCTTTCCCTTTCCCTTTGCCTTTCCCTTTCCTTTTCCATTTACAATCCTCCGTCAACGTAACCTATGGCCATAAAAGCGGCTTTGGGAAGCGATTTTCCACACCTTTTGCATAGAATCGAAAAGAATCGTAAATCAAAATTAAACAAAATCATGCGTGAAAAGGGCCAAGAAAGCAAGAAGCTCAATATTATTTCACGCTCAGTTCCAGAAATGATATATTATGGGTATAAGTCGAAATATTTAGGAATTTAAATATTTGATGAAAAAATGCATGTGATATGTTCCAGAGATCTGGACAGAGCAGAATAAGAAACTCTGTAGAAGTGGGGTGGTGGAAGAAATAACTGAAGTATAAGTAAATCTGAAGGGATAACTTTTTAAGTAAACTATTGAAGAAACTGCAAAGTCATTTAAGGTAGTTAAAACATTATGTCTTTGCAGATCTTAAGATCTCAAAATGTAAAGTCTCTGTGGATCTTTAAAGTAGTTTCAGGTATATGAAGTGTTCAAGTATTTAGTACTTACTCATGATCCCGAATGTGCTTGAAGGAGTCGCGGTAGCGCGTGCGCAGATTATGTCGATTCTCGCCTTTGTCGCTCTCGTTGACACGGCGATGGCGGGAGAGGGCGGCGGGCAGCAGTAGGGCCATTTCTGAAACGAGAGATAATAAAATGAGACGGATATTGTGAATATCGGATGATAGGAATAGCTTGGAAAATGCACTGAAAATCAATTTGTAAACGCGATGCGCGAAATGTGTTGCGATGTCACGTAAATGCGACGAGGTGCGGCAGATAACCTAAGGTACCAGAACTGTAACCGGAAGAGGTGGCTGTAATTTCATCAGCAAAACTGTGATTATATGTATGCGTGGGTGTGTGTGTTTGTTGTGCGGAAGTGCGTGCTTTCACGCCTGAGGTTATGGCACACGTTTCTTGTTTTTTCTTCTTCATTTTGTTTGTCTCTGATTCTTTTCGCTTGATGTTTGCATTGCTGAGAGCGAAATCAAAACATGCCATTAGACAGCACCGGCAAACAAGCAGGCAAACACACACACACACACACACACACACACACACATACACACAGCAACAAAAAGCAACAAAACGCATGAGCCCCCAACATCAGACGACGAGGACAACTAGCATCTGGCTACATACAGTAAACAAGCAGCGCCAAGAGTGTCATAACCAAAGAGATGGAGGCCGCCCAACAGTGTGTTGACTTTGGACTATTCGCAATGCGAATAGACAGCGCCTAAAGCTACTCCGCTCACTGTTACTGACACGCATACAATTGTGCAACACAAACGTGCCACGTAACAAAAGCTTAAGTGTTGGCAACATCACCTGCATCAAACCGTCAGCCTTGGTTCCTGGCCAAACACAAGCTGGAACAGGAACACTCAGAAAAAAAAGCATTGAATTTTACAGAATCGCTAGAAACTATTTCTTATTTTCAGAAATAATTTCTAAATATAAGAAAACAATTTCGAATAATTAGAAATGCTTGCAAAAATTCGGTGTTTTTATGTATTTTATATATATTTTGTTCTTTCTTAGAAATATTTTCTATAATTAAGAAATGCATTTCTAAAAATTGGATGTGAAAAATCATTTCTAAAATTCAGAAATAAGTTGGGAAATCAATGGGCACGGTTTTTATTTTAGAGTTTAGCTGTTGTCTACCTTAGAAATTAAGAAAAGAGAAACCCCAATTTTTAGAAATGTACTTTCTGAATAATAACTATGTATGAGGGATTTCTAAAACAAAGGGCGATTTCTGTGAAAAGTGCAGACACATTGGCCAGTGACTGTGCCTGCGTTGGAGTTTCACTCTGTTAATAGCATTAGGGTCACTTCAGCTTTTCACTCACTTACTTGAAGCACCCTCTGGAAGTTCTAGTTCCCCTTGAGCGACAGGTTTAGTTATCAGCAACATTTATTCTAGAATGAGCCATTTCTTACTACCGATTTGCATTTTGAAGTTAACATTTTTGATTTTGATTTTAAAATCGGTCAAATTTTCATTTGAGATTTTCCTTTTACTATCGATACTAAATCACTGCGAAAGACGAAGAGAAACAGTTTCAGAAGGAGAAGAGGGAGAATCAAGGCATGTTTATATATATACATATACATACATATATATGTATATATGTATATACATATATATATTTATTTTAATGACGAGCACGTTTCACAAACAGATGAACTGTCAAGTCGGAGTAGTTGCGGCTTACAAATGATGATGGTCCGAGCTTAAAGTAGGGTCCAAGAAACAGAGACGGACGCAGAGAGAGGAAGAAAGAGAGAGAGAGAGAGAGAGAGAGAGAGCCTGAGTAAGCGACTGCTGTCTTGCACACATATGTATTGCATAATTTTGGGCGACAGCAGTCTCACAACTTATGCAAATTTAACAAGTCAAGTACCACACACACACTCACTTACATAGTCACACACACACACACCCACACACACTTCTGCACATACACCATAAATTTGCATAATCAAATGCCATATTGTTGTGGCACGCCTTTCACCTCCCACCAAATGCCTCACATTTTCCATTTCCCAGTTGCTGTTACGTTTTTCATCTTGGACGATTACCAACTTGGGCAAGCAGCTTAAACACAAACACACACACATGCACAGACACACACACACACATATATTTATATATATATTGACACACTCACTCACACACACACACACACACGCACACACAGATATGCATACATTACACCGTGTGGTGGCGGGCATAAGAATACCACCACAGCGAGTCGTAGCTTGTCGTATGAGGCGACTGATATGGCACGGGGATGGCACTACTCGGATAAGGCGAAAGTTCTTGATCGTCATTAACATGGCAATGGCCAAGGCGATACTTGTCCTGAGTAGTGCAAGCAACTCGTGACCTCCGGCAGTAGGCCAGGTATCCCCCGGATAACCGTTAAGCATCCGCTTGGCGGTCAACCAACACGAGAAGGCGACTGAGGCAGAGTCCAGTGATGCCTCGGGATGAGACCACTGGAACCCCCACTAGGAAATGATGTAACTTGGGCTGACGGTAGCAGTATTCTAGCATCTCAGTAAGCGGAGTGAAATCTTGCCGAAATGACTGCTAGGGTAATGCTTCTACCGCCCCCGTCCCGTTAAAACTTAGCAAATCTCCAAGCACGCTTTCTGGTACGTCGTCATTAAGTTGGCAGTACAGGTTCAGTTGATATAATCCTGATTAAAGCGAATCCGGCTCTGAACACCCGACCCCATAAGGGCGGATGTCAACCCTCGCATGGCCTCCCTGCTTGCAAAGATAACCATGGGATTTTTACGCAACTGTACAACGACCAGAAATAACGACTTGGAGTTGGGACCCAATAAAATGAGCACAATTATAAACACAAACAACAAAAAAACAAACGAGAGTGGCGACGCGTTCGCGAAGAGTGGGAGGACGTTGAGGTCTCCAGTAGGTGGAGTGGCGCCAACGCTGCCACCGGAGACCTGCAGGGAGGAGGTTGAGAAACTGGCGAGGCTGCGTAGCACAGCGCTATGCGACCTCGGTCAGGAAATCTCCAAGCTGGTGGAGATGTTGGAGGATGGCAAGCGGCGCTCCATCCACCAGCCGATGCGTGACTCCATCGAGAGTATAAAAGCGTTATACGAGCTAGTAGCCATTCAGCTCCATGATGATGGAGCTAAGGCTGTCATTAGGACACACCAGTCCTCACAGACGTCCCCTCCATCTAGATCGGTGGTGGAAGTCAAGAGGAAGCTGTGCCCGGGGTCGAACACCCCCCACAGCAAGCGGAGTAGGAGAGAGGGCGACTCTGCCGTCCCCAAAGGAAACCCGGTTGCGGCGAAGACCTCTGGCGTTGAGGCTCCGGAACGCGCGGAACCTACAAAGGGCGAACGGTGGACAAAGGTCACCCACAAGAAGGCCAGAAAGCCAAAGAGGCCAGAGGTCCGCATGGAGAAGGCGCGCCCGGACGCTATACTCATCGCAGCGAAGGGTGACGCTAGCTACGCTGATATACTCCGCAAGGTCAAAGCGGACGAGAAGCTTAGCGAGCTTGGAAAGGCGGTCTCCAGGATTCGGAGGACTCAAAAGGGTGAGCTGCTATTGCAGCTAAAGAAGCCAGGTATGGATACCTCGGCATTCAGGAGCCTCGTGGGCAATACGCTGGGAGAGCAAGCAGAGGTGCGATCCCTTGCTCACCGGGTGACAATCGAATCCAGAGATCTCGACGAGGTTACTACCAAGGAGGAGATGATCAGTGCGTTCCGCGATCAATTTGATGCAGAGGTCTCCTTGGAGGATATCACCCTGCGTAAGGCGTACGGGCAGACCCAAATTGCCTCGATTAGGCTACCGGCAGACAAAGCAAATAAAGCGTTGTCTGCCGGATTCCTAAAAGTGGGATGGGTTAGCTCAAGACTTCGGGTGCGCATAAGCGTAACCAAGTGCTTCAGATGCCTGGAGTTTGGCCACCTCGCGAGGCACTGCAAGAGCGAGCAGGACCGGTCCAATATGTGCCGAAGATGTGGAGGTCAGAACCACCTCGCCAAGGACTGCAATAAAGAGCCGCAGTGTATGTTCTGCAAGGAGAAGAACAGAGATAATAAACACATCGCCGGCAGCGGCAGATGTCCCATGTTCAGGAGCGCACTGGCCAAAAGAACATGAAGTGCGTCCAGCTGAACCTCAACCACTGCGAAGCAGCTCAGGCCCTGCTAAGACAGTCGGTCAGGGAGACGCAAGCAGACTTGGCCATAATCTGCGAGCCGCACAGGCCAATCACAGGAAGCGGCTGGGCGGCTAGCAGGTGTGGGAAAGCGGCCCTCTGGTCTCTGCGAACACCACCAAAAGAAGTTAGCACAGGCCATGATGGATTTGTCCGGGCAAAGATTAACTCCATAACCTTTTATAGTTGCTACGCCCCGCCGAGCTGGGATCTGAGGCGATTCCAGCAGTTACTAGAGGAAATCTCGGATGATGCCCGCGGCAGATCCCCCATAGTAATTGCCGGGGACTTCAACGCCTGGGCAGTTGAATGGGGAAGCCGAGTGACGAATACCAGAGGAACCTGCCTGTTGGAAGAGTTTGCTTCGATAGATGTAAACCTCGCAAACAACGGGAGGCGGCTCACCTTCCGTAAGGCTGGCAGAGGGTCCATTATAGATATTACCCTGCTAAGTAGCTCGCTATGCAGGAAGACGACGTGGAGAGTCAGCGAGGATTTCACTTTCAGCGATCACCAAGCGATACACTTCGTGATCAATGAAAGGCCACAAAGACAGCCGCGACCTCAAACATGTGGGCCCAAGTGGAAGGGAAACCTCCTAGACGAGGATACCCTCACCGAAGCCTTACGCCATACCGAGTTCCCAGCCATCGGGCAATCTGTCGACAACATGGCAATAAGCCTAATGCGCTGCGTTACGGACGCATGCGATTTGTCCATGCCCAGGAGAAAGCCGAGCAGACGAGCAACGCCCTGCTATTGGTGGAATGAGGAAATCAACCAGCTAAGGAAAGCGTGCCTACTGGCCAGAAGGCGCTCCCAACGTGCCAGGGGCCGCCCGGAATTCGCCAGTAGGCTTGATGACCTCAGAGGAGCCAAAAGAGAGCTGAAACGCAGCATTAAGAGAAGCAAGGCCAGCTGCTTTCGGGCAATCTGCGAGGAGGCTGACGTGAACCCATGGGGAACCGCATACAAGGTTGTCATGAAAAAGATGCGGAGCCAGGAGACCGTTCGGGTGACTTGTCCTACGGCGTTAGCCAACATAGTGGTGACGCTGTTCCCACAACACCCGCGGCTGCAAGAAATAAGCCCAATCCAGCGTACGGAGCTTATTCAGGGAGTCACACCGGAAGAGGTCGTGGATGCAACAAAGAGACTGGGTGATAAAAAGGCCCCAGGACCAGACGGTATCCCCAATAAGGCGTTGAAGCTGGCGGTCCGCACGAGGCCAGAAATATTTGCGGCCACATACGCAAAATGCCTACAGGACGGAGTATTCCCTAGGATATGGAAACGGCAGCGGCTAATCCTCCTGCCAAAAGGGGATAAGCCGACAGACGACCCGTCTGGATATAGGCCTATCTGCCTCCTAGACTCAGCGGGAAAGGTCCTGGAGAAACTGATATATAACAGACTTCTGGCCATCATTGATGCAAAAAACGCGCTCTCAGCCAGCCAATACGGGTTTCGGAAAGCCCGCTCTACCGTGGATGCAATCCAGGCGGTAGTAGACATTGCAGCCAAGGCAATTGAGGGAACGCGATGGAGGTGGGGCGACAAAGAGTATTGCGCCGTAATAACCCTCGACATCCGCAACGCGTTCAACTCGGCGAACTGGTCGCGCATCAGGACAGCCCTGGGTAGAATTGGAGTACCACCGTACATAGCGAATATCATATCCAACTACCTGTCTGACCGGGTGTTGGAATATGATACGGAAGACGGACCGAGGAGCTACGAGGTCACAGCAGGAGTGCCACAGGGCTCCGTTCTAGGCCCTCTGCTGTGGAACCTAATGTATGATGAGGTACTTAGGCTTGAACTACCACAGGGCTGTACCCTCATTGGCTTCGCAGACGACCTGGCACTAGTAGTAGTAGCCAAAGAGTGCAAGGAGGTAGAGGCCACAGCGAACGCGGCAATAAGAATTGTGGCAGATTGGATGAAGGATGCGAGCTTGGAACTTGCAGGCCATAAGACGGAGGCCGTACTCATTACAAGCCGCAAAGTAATAGAGTACATACAGGTGCAAGTCAACAACGATGTTGTTAAATCCAAGGAGTCTATAAAATACCTGGGCATCAGGTTGGACAATAGACTCAGCTTCCGGCCGCATGTAGAGTACGCCAGCCAGAGAGCAGCCAAAATGCAAGGTGCCCTCTCGCGCATGCTGCCCAATGTTGGGGGCCCTAAGCCAGCGAGACGCCAACTGCTGGCGAGAGTGGTTGCCTCCGTACTGCTGTACGCGGCACCCATTTGGGCAACGGCTGTGTCCAACAAAAAAGGACTGAAAAAGAAGCTCTCGGCACCTTACAGGCTGAGCGCCCTCCGAGTGATCTCCGGCTTCCGCACGGTCTCGGAGGATGCAGCACTGGTCCTGGCAGGAATGGTGCCAGTTGACCTGCTAGCGCTCGAGATGAAGGAGATCCGAGCTAGAAGGATAGTTTCGCCGGATGCCATGGAGACCATCCGAAGCTCGGCAAGAGCAGCGACGATGGACTCCTGGCAGTGTAGATGGAGCACGACGAGCAAAGGAAGATGGACACACCGGTTAATCCCCAATCTAGAGAATTGGGTCGGGAGAAAGGCAGGTGAGTTGGACTTCCATATAACGCAGTTTCTTTCAGGGCACGGCGGCTACAGGAGCTACCTGCACAGGTTCAGGCACGAGCACACCCCGCAGTGCCCGACGTGCCCAGACGCCATCGAGGATCCGGAGCATGTGCTCTACTATTGTTCGAGGTACAGGGGAGTGTCTGACTCAGTGCCCCCACCGGAGAGCTTGGTAGAGCACATGACGGAGTCTCCGTCACACTGGAGAGATGTCCGCCAGCTCATCATAGGCATACAGAGGGATCTGAGATTATGCGAAACTGAGCGGCGAGTGACGGAGAGTGCCTAATTAGGCAACCCACCCCGGTGAAGTAATACTTTGCGGTGATACCGCCGGGCGTGGGGGTGTGTGTGGGGGGTGTTTTTAGTACGCATGCATTGACGTTGTCTTTGAATCGTGCATGCAGGTGGCACGGGCCACCTGTATCTTCAGAAGATTCTCACCCCCGTGGCGCATCCAAAAAAAAAAAAAAAAAAAAAGATATGCATACATGCAAGTTAATTGGAATTTAGCACATGGCCCGTAATTCACATCACGCTGTGAGTGAATGAGTGTGTTCGAGTGTGTGAGTCAGCGAATGAGTGAATGTGAGTGTGCAGCAATTATTTTTATAACGTTAATGAGCACTGCGCATTATTGTGGCTGCCGATGGCGGCGACAACACCAACGACAACGACAACGACAGCGACGATGATGCTGATGTTGATGTTGATGTTGATGCTCACGATGCCGACAGTCAGAGCCGAAAGTGTGCGCACGTATTTCCCACACTACAAGAAATAACATAGCAAGTGCCACAGCTAGAAGAAGAACACCTCTCTTTGATCACATATGCCCGTAATAACTTTCATAATCAGTTTTATGTCATGGTATATACATACATACCCGATTAGAAAATATATCTATTCAAAAATGTTATTGAGAAAATATTATTATGCCAAATTGCTGATGCTGCTGTTGATCACCTGAATCATGATTATATATATATATATATATATATTCATTGTGGTCGGAGATATTTGAGTCTGTACCTGTACAATTTCTATTTCATTTTTCTATTCCATTTATAATTGCAAGTCTGATTTCGCACAGTGTGAGCAAGCACATTGACAGCGAGTTCTCACCTGTAAGTGGCACTGGGCATTCTATATGTGTGTCACGCCCCACAACTCCCAAATAACTCACCCACATGGCCTATATGTGTGTTTACCTTAATTATTACACACATGCCCGAAAAAAGGTACTTACACACACACACACACAGAGAGAGAAAGAGAGAGGGACGAGAAGGGGTGGGGTGGGGGTGGGGGTGGGGTCACTTAGCACTGAGCACTTAGTTTGGTCTTGTTTGTTAGCAATTAACTTGGCGTTACACAGTTTTTAATAGCATACTTAAAGGCGCTTCCTTTCTGTCTGCGTCTTCGTCCTGGCTGCTGCAAATTGAATTTGTGTCCTGGCCAATTACCTAACACAAATTGCACGTATTTATAACGGTTCTTGTTGTTGTTGTTGTTGGTATTGGTGTTGGCGTTGTGGCTTCAACTATGTGTGTGTGTGTGTAGAATATGCAACAGTTGAGAGCTTGTCACGCGCCCTGCTTTGCAATTTCCCGTTGGCTTTTGTGCAGCTTTCCTTTATTAACTTTTGTCGCTTTTGCTTTGATCCAACTCCGTTTTTGCTTTGGCTTTATTTTGTTGTTGGTGTCATCTTGTTGCTGTTTCAACTTTCGCTTTGTCAACCCATTAAATGGCGGATATCCAGCAATGTTTGACTCACCCTTCCTTCCCTTGCTCTCCAAACCCCCCCTCGCCTGTCTCTGCTCGTGTGTCATTCAAGCTTTGATCCTGTCCAGCTGTAATCGACATTTTAATGCTCAGTAATTGCCTGTGACGCTGCCAAACCAACTAAAACCCAAAGCCAACTCCAAAGCCATTGCCCAGCAATAGCTGTCAGCAATTTGCAAGATAAACAAAGGCAAACACACACACACACACACACATACACCACTTGCGTAACTTTGAGTGTGTATGTGTGTGGTTAATACTATAAACAGCTTAAAAAAGCATTAAAAGCATTTAATTCAGACATGTGTGTGTGTGTCTGCTTTGATTAACACTTGAATGTATTTATTGATATACTCTCACTCCTGCACATTGCTAAAGTGTTGTCTTCTTTAAGATATGTATATATATACATATATACAATTATGATATAGACAGATAATATACATCTCGATTTCTCTAGTTATGCATGCATTAATTTGTAAATTCAATCGTATACCTCAATTAATAGCTCGATGAATGGCTTTCAGACAAGCTAGCTTTAAGCGTAATACCCGCTAATCATTAGCTAGAATCAAGCTCACTTGAAACTTGATGGGTTCTTTTACAAATCCTTTTGTGCCTTTCAACATTATCTTTGGTGTGTGGCACTCACTGAACGACTATTAATTATATCGCTTATGCTTTCCACACACACACTGGAGCACAAAGTTTCATTGGCGCTTGTGACATGTGGAGCGGTTGTATTGGACGTTATGCATAGAGTTAAACGTTTTTTTTTAATGGCTGGCAATCAAGGTTTTAATTAAAAGCTTAAAGAGCGGACAGCGGAGAGCATACAAATATAAAACAACCACAAGCACAGCTAAATCCAAAGCAGCACGGACTAAGCAACACAGCCAAAAAATAAATAAAATGGATGCGGATATGGGGGGTGATATTGCAGAGGGGGGAAAGGGGGTCTCAACTGATGGTGAAGCCTGTGCGACAGGCACGTCCGAGGCTAATGGAGCGCAGGCAACCCCAAACATAAACAAAAACTTCTGCTGCGATTTTTAATAGTTTTTATACATTTTTTTTTTTTTTTTTTGGTTTTTTTTTATTTTTGTTTCTGCTTTTTATTTTTGTTTTAGTTTTCGCTCAGTACTTTGCTTGCTGCACATCATCTGGCATGGGCGTAAACGTGGGGCGTGGCCGTGCATGCCGGCGGCGACACTTAGCCAAATATAATATGGCTTTTATGTCAGCCACTTGCACAAAATTGCTTTGGCTCTGCATGCCAGGACAGCTGAAAGGGCTCAGCTCGAGCGCAGAGCAGAGCGAGAGCGAGAGCGTGAGCAAGAGGGGACAAGAGCGGGGGGGGGGGGGGGGAGTGGTAGAGCCTCAGATACTGGGAACTTAGTTTCTTTCACGTGCAAGTCGAGTTCTTATGCAGTTGCCATTTGCCATTTACCAATTCCCATTTCGCATTTTTGTGCATCTCGAAAAAAAACCAAAAGAATTTCAACTTTAGCTACTAAGCTTAAGCTGACAGATGCACCTGCAGGAAATATGTTCGCCCCACCACCCACCAACACATCTCCACCCCCAACCCCACCCCACAGGCCCTGTCCGACCGGTAGCAAGTGCACCAGGATCTGTGCAAAATGTAGCGCCACCCAGCCACCCGTCAAGTGACTTAGTTTGCTCCACATTTCAGATGGCGTTTAGTTGAGAAAAGCTTTTTGCATCGCAAGTTTTGTCAATGCAACAGTCATGACAGCATAAAAAGTGGGCAAGCACGCTATGATATACCCTGCAAATAGCGTTCATTTATCACAACTGATTTATCTGCCACACCATTAGGATTCAGCTCGACTTATGTATAGAATTTGATGGACAGGTGCCAGTTGAGTGGCAGCAAAGTGGTATTAAATGAGATCTGAAAGTGTTCTCAATAAGGTATATATAGTCCATCATGCTTATGTACATTACATACAGGGTATGACAATAGGGGCAACATATGTGCGCATGTTGCACAATTTTATGTTGACGCTCACAATGAAAAGCAAGTGCTCGCTAAGTGGATCAACATATCAACGTTCCTCCATCAAATACGCAACAGTGCATATATATATGTATGTGGAATAAAAAAATAAGACTTATGTACGCTAAAGTTTGTAATACGTGCCCCAAAATACTGCAATATGCATACGATGCTTACTTGCAGACTTAAATGTATTCTTTTCGAATTGCATCTTTAATTAATTCTCCTTAAAATTATTTTTGTTTTGAATTTGTTTGACTTTTAAGGGTTTCGGTTCCGGTTTCGGTTTGACTTAACAAAACTGCAAATCTAATGGCGGAAATTGTATTGAACTTCAAATTTGGTGCAGTTGCAATTGGGTCAGAGTCTTTGCGGTTAGCTGACGAGTATTTGATTATTTGAATTAACGAACTTTAGCAATGACAGAACTAATGGTGTGATGAGATTGGTGGCAGGGGAACAAGTCCTTTGAGCCTCTGCCTCTGAGTTGCAATGGTCGACCGCTTATCCGGTCGCTGTGTGAGGGGGGCTCTCCTGTCAGGTCTGATATTTTTAATTAAAAGTGCATTTCATTAAGAGGCGCACGCACACATAAACGAATTCAGATAAAGGACAGATTCAAATAAATGTTTGCACAGGTATGCAGATGGAGATAGTTGTTGTTGTTGTTGTTGTTGCTGTTCGTGTTTGTGTTGCAGTTGTTGCAGTTGTTGTTGTTGTTGCTAGTGTTGTTGGTGTGGACTTACCTCGGAAAATCTTCTTATCACGATGGCCATGACAGCGATATCCCTGGCAGCCGCGCTTCTGCAACATCGAGGGGCAGTGCTTGCCACCGTTTTGGGCCGCCTGTAGAATTTGGCGTGTCCGCGTCATCATTCCCGTGCCACAATTCTTGTCGCACTCGCTCCACGCACCCCATTCGCCCACCTGGCAGTCCAGCACTGTAAAACAAACAAAAATAAACACAAGCTTACAAGTCTATTCAAATATGTATCAATATATCTATATATGTACATACATATGTATATACAGAGTGCTTTTTAAGTTAACGAGTAAACATGCTGCAACATGTAGCTGTTGCAATGGAAGTTAGAGCCATATTCAATTGCCATCACTGGCATCTGTTGCCAATCTGTAGTTTCGGTTTGTTGGGCAGCCCAAACGATTTGTTGCAAATTAATCCAATATTCGACCGTATTCAGAGCAGATGACAAGCCGGACTCAAATGAATCTCGGACAATGCATTTTTGTGGTGAAATGGCGCAAGGGGTGGTTTCTGTTGCAGTTGCTATCTTAGTTGCAGTTGTTGCAACTGCAGCTGCATTTGGCGAAATGCAGCAAGTGACGTTTCAAGATTCTTAATTAAAAACTGTGTGCAGCCCGGCAAAAGTAATTAAAATCCATTTGCCTTGATTGCTTAGCGCTCCTTTGGCTTCACCATTTGCTTTTGCCTTTTGCATTTTGCATTTTGCCTTTCATACCCGTTGTACCCATTGAAAATTGGTAAACAAGGTATAATGAAGTTGAGCAACAGCATGTAACAGACAGAAGCAAGCATTCCCTAACCTATTAAGTATATATGTATATATTCTTGATCAGCATTGAGAAGCGAGTCTACGTCAGACGGATCTAGGAAACTTTAGAGAATAAAGCTTTAATATAGGTTTGATAGTGATAAATATCGATTGCAATTACATATATAATCGAACCTGTGGCCAGCTGGCTCGAGGGTATCTCGTAGTCGATTCCCCTCAAGACTACAACATTCTTACTTGCTTTTCGTTTGGCTTTGTGTTTGCATTTAGACCGACGAGTGTTTTGTGGGTTGGGGGTTTGCTGCTAGTTGGGGGAGGTTGGGTTGGGTGTTAATCAAACTGGGCGGCCCTTTTGGTCCAAATCCTAAAAGGCGCTAATGAAGCCACAAAAAGCGATGTGCAAACGAAATAGCAATTCTTTGCTCCGATTATGTTCCCTCTCTCTCTCTCTCTCTCTCTCTTTCTCTACCAGTTGCCAACACTATCTTTGTCTCTTTCTGTTCTGCTCAAATTTCCTGGGCTTGTGCATTTGTTAACTGAAAATTGGCAGAAATTGTCCTTCAAATCGATTTAAGTCGTATTTATTGCTGCTAGTGAATAGTTCCCCTCCCCCCCCACCACCACCCTTTCCTTCTTTTACTTTTCAGTAATTTCTCTTCTTTAACTGCGATTTGCCTGCAATTTTACTCATTGTGCGCACACACACACACACACACACACAACACACAAATACGCATAGAGAGCCAATTTATATTTCGATTTTCATTTTGCCTATTTCCACAAGTTTTCCATAGCATTTCACCCATTGCGTTTTTATTGTGGCCGCGCTAAATTAGCAAAGTGGCTCCGCAAGAAAAAAGGCCAAACAAAGGCGATGCGATAATAGAACTAAGTGCAAAAGCTGCGCACACCCATCTGATGCTGCCCGCGCTGCGGGAAGGGGACGGTGTTGCCGAGGGGTGGGGGGGGGAGGAGAAGTAGCAGGAGGAGAATTGTGCAGATTGTTAGGAAGCAGAAAACTAAAGTAGTTAAAATTATGATTGCATTGGCTGGCGGTGCCGGAGAGCGCCAAAGTGTTTACCATATTGTGTGTGGCAAGCAGCTCTATGAATGCGAATGAGAGCAGAGCGAACTGAATATAGTAGATAGACAGAGACAGAGAGAGAAAGAGAGAGAGAGAGAGAGAGAGTGAAAGAGAGGGGCGAAGTTATGTTTGCGAAGTACCAGTCAAAGGAGGCAGCAACAGAGATTGAGTGGAAGGGGAAGCGGCTCTATGCGCCTGACAAGCACACTGTGAAGCTAAAGCAGAAGCTGCTACACTCAGCAAAAAAATCATTTTCCATTTAAAATTAAATTACATTTTTTATTTGTTATACACCATCGAATTTAGATATATTTTGGCTACATTTTCGCAATTTGTACACTGATTTTTACAAATATACTTTCTGAATAATAAAGTCTTAGCGAATATCTAAAATTCAGGGCGATTTTTTGTTCTGAGTGTACCCAGCTGAACCTTGTTGTGGCCATAAATGGCATAATGCTGCTCAGCAATCATGGCACTTGATTGCTAAAGCAGCAGAGCAAAGAGGATGGTGCGGGGGTGGAGGCGGATGCGTTGTGAATGATGCAGCTTATGCAGCTGGATGCGCATGGCGTATTTAGTGGCGCTGCGGGTGTGACGGCAACTGCGACTTCATTTATCTCTCAACATGTTAGTTAACTTGCAGGCACACTTTTACCATTCGACCAGGTCGATCAGGACAAGGCCAGCAATAATAATGATAGTGTAACGCGATAGCTGTTGACAACGATTTGAATTGTGGCAATAATGATAACGATGACCCGGCTAAGTTTACCTTAGACTTGAGTGAGTGCGCCACGATGAGATACAACTCAGTTGTAAATCGATGGAATATATTCTGGATGTGTAAATTTAGTGCTTTAAGGGCCATCATTTGTGATCTGTGATTGTAAATTGAATATGAATGGGATTTTCTACTGCTGTTACGGCCCGTACAGATCCGTACAGACAATCCGTTAGTTCAGATTCACATTTACTACTTGGTCTTGTTCACAATTCTGTAAATGGAATTGTGTAATTCAGCGTTTTGCGCAGCTATTGCAAAGGTCAAAATGCCGAATTGAACGTAGAGGCATTTCGAGGGGGGGTGGGCAAGGTGTAGCATGGAGCGAGTTCTGTTGCTGAAGTTGCATTTGCCTGCGGCACACACGAGTTGCTCCAACATAACTCAATGTCCCAGAGAGCTCAGACAACAGACAGCGTTCTAAGTTCGAGGGGCAGCTGCAACAGCAACAGTCGCAACAGTGGCGACAGTAGCAACAGCTGCAGTTGCTGACGCATTTCCTTGACACGAGGTTGGAACGGGGTAGCAAAGGGTGACCAGCAACAAATCGTACAACATGAAATGCCTTGCTACATGACGCAACGGAATGGGGCAACGGAAATAAACACAGCTTGGCTATTTGTGGTCAGCGATGTGAAGCAAATGGCCTCGAAATGTGTTGACGTTGTTTGTCCTACTGTTGTTGTTCTTGATGTTGTGGTTGTTGTTGTGACTGTTGTTGTGATTGTTGTTGTTGTTGCTATTGCCGGTTTTTTTTTAAGAGTGCTATAATCCTGGCACCATTTCCAATTTCTCTGCTCGCCGCTTTGGTCAGTTTGCTTTTAACGTTCGCTCCTTGTTCCAGTTTGCCTGCTGTCTTTGTGTGTGTGCGCATGTGTGTGTGTGTGCATGTGTGACTGCGTGTGTGTGTCTAGCCAAGTTAAACAATTGCTTTTGACAAACTCAAGTGCGGCAGATAAATAGATAAAAAGTGGCATTTCTTTTGTTCTCCAAAACGTCGTCGCGTGTCCTCAGCGAAGTGAAGTAAAGTGAAGAGCGGCAGCAGCGCTGCACAAGCGGTGTTGACACACTTCACTTGTGCCCCAGGCAAGTTTGAATCTTAAGCAAAAATCGTAAGTGGCCCAAAATCGATTAAATTGTAATATATAGCAGGTGCGCTGTTGCCACACTTTCTAAGCGCTTCCAGTGAAATGCGGCAACAGAGCGCGAAAAATTTGAACCTAAAGTCGGTTAAAATGTTAAATCACAAACCGCAAGTGGTAAAAATTTCGAAAGTTTATGCGTGGTTGCCACACTTCACTTGTGTTGTCCGTGAAGTGTGACAACATCGCATGATTAAATGCTACGGAAATTTGATTTCTTACATAGTTGCCACAGCTTACTCAGCTGTTAGCGCTTAAGGCAAGTTCTCAAACCAGCAGCAGCAGCAGCCACGACTTAATGTCGCTTACATTGTTGCCACATTTCAATTCAGTTGGTAAGTGCTGGGGTCATCTGGAGCACAGCTAATTCGTGTATTTTGGTCTCCGCATTGTTTCTGCAGTTAAAATTGCAGCAAATTTAGTTGCTTCTCCTTGCTTTTGTTTTTCTCGTTGTTTGTTATTTATAGTTTGTTGTTTGTTGCTGGTGTTGCTGGTGTTGCTGTAGCAAAAGTTTACTGTCAAAAGCTGTCAGCAGCAAGCAACTGAGCAGTAACCCAAAAAAAACTTTTAATAACTGATATTGTCGCTCTCCGCATCGTTGTCAGCACTGTCAGCAGCAACCATAGAAACACCAGGAACAACATCAAAGTGTTCTCATAACAATAACTTAAAACTTGCTCAAATACTTGGTTTTGGCTTTGTTAACTTTATCGACTATAACTTTAACCTGCTGCGCTGGTCTTGTTAAGATGTTTGCTGCTCTTGTTGCTGTCGGCAACGTTGCCAAATTGCACTGAGCAGAGCAGGTGCGCATTTTGGCCTGGTCTGGCCTGGCCTGGCGTGGCCTGTCAGTCAGTTAGTTGATTGTTTAGGACTTTGGGGTCAAATGTGCTGCTCGGGTTTCAAATGAATTTGTAATTATTTTTTCATTAGTCCAAATATGTGCAATTACAGGAGAACGTGGCGTATGCGCAATGTCTGGCAAACCATTTCCCCATTTAAGATTTAAATTAAACGCTATTCCGCACATACACACACAAACACACTCTCACACACACGTACAGTCAGGCAACCATATTCACATGAACACACGGCATCAAATATTGTAATTAATAAACGAGCATCGAATTCGTGTTGATTGCCAATATTCAGTTAACTGCTTCAATGCTACCAAGCTGCCTAATAATACAATTGCTGCAAGGGTGGTAATGGAATGGCTGATGTGGAATGGGGAAGGGAAAGGGAAAGGGGAAGGGGAAGGGGAAGGAAAAGGGGAATAGGTGTTGCTGTAGCATGAAGTGGTTCTCATTTAAATTGCTGTCATTGCCATTGTTCGCTGAAAATTACGCAAATTTTTCGCCGTTCAGCGCTTTCTCATTTATTTATACATGTGTATTTTTAACAATGTGGCAAATGGTTACCCACACACAAAAACACAAAACACACACAAGCACACACGCACACACCACCTCCCCGTAAGACCATTCAACCCTTTTGCGCACAGCTGCTGCCTGAAGTGCCACTTGGCGACTAAACAATATTTTCCCCATATGTATTTTTGTGTGTACATACATATGTATACATATGTGTACATATACATATACATATATGTGTGTGTGTGTAGGAATCCAATGGCCACTTAGTCGGGTCTTTAAGCGCTACTTTACGTTTTATTTGCCCGAAATGGATCCCAGCCCAGGCCCCTCTTTAAATATTTACCTAAATACCTACGTGTGCAGCAGATAACTGTACCTCGGAGCACAGTTGCTGCCAAAGTGTGAAATGTGGCAACTGCGCGACATCGCCAGCAGATTGCTCAATAAAATCGACCAAATATATACATACGTATACTAAAATTGATGAAGCTTACTTTAATGTTTAGAATTGCTTCTTTTTCGTTTCAGTGAAAGTCGTACTTATGTGTGCATATTGTAGTTCCCCATTTGTGGGAGACCACTGTAGTTTCAGTTTGTGGAAATTCTTAAGTTGGAGTTATAAGTCCACTTAAGCTTTTACTTTTCATAAAAAGTGGGTTAAACAAAAAACCCCATTTATAATTAAAATATTTGAAAAATATAAATATGAAAAATTTTATTTTATTCTTCCTTTCTGTTTTTCTTGTGGTGCAAAAACCTCTTTGGCTTATGACTAGCAAGCGTATCATGTTGTTATGCCACAAAGTGCTGCATTCACTCTCACTCTCGCTCTCTTTTTCTCTCACTCTCTCTGCTTCACTACCGCTTACCACTTAGAGGAAGGCTTTGTCTGGAGAGGAAAGGAGAAGTCCAGAGGTTCATGTGCATCAGCGAGTGTTTTACTTGCTTTACCTTTTACTTTTGCTTTGGCAAAACGGCACGACAAAGTTATAATAGCCCTTTGCCGGCACATGGAGTGCTACACTCACACACACTCACAAACACTCACACACACACACTCGTTGTTCGCTAATGGGGAAATGGGAGAACAAATGAAAGCCGGCGAAAGCCAACGACAATTGCAATGTGGGGCTTGCGTATGTCAACGTGTCAACACTTAATGTAAATTACAATTTGCTAACCACACACAAACACACACACAAGCACACACACACGCACCAACACACACATACACAGTCCAATTACCTAGACGAACGACCTCGTACCCATAGCCTTCCCGAAACTATTACGCTTTGCGACCGCGCTGTTTTATGTTTATAAGTATTTAATGCGACCTTCTGTCAGCCAACCCAGTTACACCCCCAAATACCGCACATTCACCATCCACCATCCACCATTTACCCACAGACCACCTCATTTACCCCACATCCCTAACACCCACATTAAATTCACTAATGCTGTCAAGGACAATTTATTTTGGCGGCTCTGCACTGGCAACTGAAGTGAAACACTCAGAGCAAAGTTCAGAGCAAGCCTCTAAATATATATATATATATATATATATATATATATAAATATTGTCTCGAATCGTTTAGTCAGTTCAATTGTTATTATTTCTCCCATCTGCGTATCGTATCCCAACTTAAAGGGCTCTGGCTCTCACAGATTAGAGCGACAAACGTGGCCAAATCAACTCGGCTGTTGTTCCTGAACTAGATATGTATATGGTAATTATACTTGATGTAGTCAAGTGATCAACTGAACGATAACGAACGCAGCGAATATTTATTTCATTATAAAAAAAAGTTTGAATGATATAGTCGTGAGAGCTCGACTGCGGAACTTAGTTTTTAAATACATAGTAGGCCGCTTGATATTGGTTTATTCAGTTGAGTCCCAATCCTGCATTTATAATGCGTTTTTTAATTTAATCAAAAATATGTCTGCGTATTTATATTTATTATATACTATTTTAATTGGAGAACTACATCTTTACAACTGTATCTTTAAATGCTATCAAAAATCGAATCGGCAGTTATCGATACAATTATATAACATGCGAACTTTTATTCAAAACTTAAAGTCTCCGATCAGCTTGTTCATACAGAGAGACATGACTAAATCTACTCGGCTTTCGATGCTGACCAATAATATACATATGTATATACTTTATGGGGAGATGTCTGTTGCATATTTTTCCACAACTGTTAATCAATTGATCCCACATTAAGGTTATAATTAGCTTCGCAACTTAAACGCTCCAACTCTATATGAAAGGCTTCAAGTATTAATTGCCAACCATTTGAAATTGAAAAATAATATCAATAAAACTGCGAAAAACGGTGTAAATTGTACGTTGTGGGGCAGCCATATCGAATCAAGAATTTCATAAATGATGCAGCAAGGCAACGGGACGGCGAGGAGGACGAGGAGGAGGAAGAGGATTGTGAGCAATGGAAGTGCAATAAATGCAACTAATTTGACCAAAGGCCAAGCCAAGCCAATTTGAGGTCAAGCTTGTGCTGCAGGCTAACTCACACACACACACTCACACACACACTCACCAACATATTCACGCACACTTACGACTCGTTGGCCATGAGTTGAGCAAACGAAGTGCAATAAATTGTTGAGATTTTTGTTGGCTTTTTGGTGTTTAACCGCTTCTCCACCTCCATAAAGCGGTTGCCGACTATGAACCCTTTGACTTTGACACCACCGCCCCGATCCGCAGCACAGCTAGTGTTGGGCGTTGTAGTGGCACTGGCAGCCCCTCAAATGCCAAATCGAATCTTTGGCCATACCAAAAATTTCTGTTACCTGCACACCAAAAAGTGCAAACTGCACAATTTTTTACAATTCACTTAGCGTTGCAGAAAAGGAAAAAGAACAACAAAAAAAGAAGAAGAAGCAAAATATAAAAAAAGTAAGTTGCTTAATAAACGTTACGTTCAAGCGACCACCAATTGAGTTAAAAAGTTGCCCACGTTTTTCAATGGTTTCCAATTACGGCTCGGCACAGCTCGGTTGGGCTTGCATTTGTTCGGTTGGCATCCTCACACCCAGCCAACAGTACAAAACGTCAGCGAGGCAACCTATCAGCAAGTTGGCGAAGAGCGAGTTCCAGGTTCAGCTCCAGCCAACGGCATATCAATAATAGACAGAAAAAACACACACAGAAAATATTAAAGTTGAACAGGACGTGGCAACAGGCAAAAAGGATATGGTCCCTGCCACCGACTGCCGCCCTTCCAAAGTGTGCAGCCTACTCGATCTGTGTTGCAGTGCTGCGGCCCTAATGAATGCAATTTGAGCCAACGGACGCATAAACTTTGCACTCTATGAAATGCACAACACACGACCAGAGGGCAAGGACACAGGACAGAGGACAGCGGACAGGGGAGACAGGGGACACACAGAATGCCAGTTAGGTGACAGTGCATATCACAATTGCATAACAAGTTAGTCAAGTGAGACGAGTGTGTATATACGTCTATGGACAAGCTGGCAAACTTTGCTGGGCAGGGTCTCCACTCCGAAAGGGCAGTATTTATATTTTTCCATTTTGTGAACTTTCATGTAAACATACATACATATGCATATAAAGAGCTGAAAACACATAAAAGAGTTGTGCAAATGTGTGCGAGAGCACTCAACGACCACATAAGGTACATGCCAATTACAATTACAATATGCACGCCAATTAGGATCAATAACTTGGCTATTTCTTAAAGCTGACCACTGTCTGGAGAAATATGTATTGAGAGCCCGCAACTATAGACTAAATGTACTGCTGTGGAACTCATTTCTAAGTGCAACTTGGATAAGCATAACAAAAACAACAGATACGAATCTCAACTTAAATCAAGCACATTTCAAGAATAGTTTCGAAAACTTGTTTTTTTTTGTTTTATTACGAAAATTAACTTTAGTATTCAGTATATTGTGCAGGCTCGATTTTCTTTGTTGAATTTGTAACAGACAATCGACTTTTATGCGAGGCTCCTGTCGCTCCAGCGGGCAAACATTGTTAGTCGCATATGGCCCCCGTGGCATCGCCCCGGCCTGCACTTGCTTGCTTGCGGCACGACTCCTTTGGGCGCTCATCAAATTGAGCGGTAAAATTGACAGCTCAAAAAATAGAAAGAGACGAAAGATGAAAGGGACAGAGACGGATAATTCCGAAAGGGTTGTGCAAATTATTATTGCTATTATTACGACTATAACAAGTTGGGGTATTTCTGGCATGAATATGGGCATGGGCTCTAAATCATTTTGTAGAAGATTACCCCAAACCATACCCACACACACACACACTTATAAGCTGGGGCATAAATTATAGCGCACTTTTAGGTGTCTGCTCAAGCCGTTTGCTGCAGCTGCCCCTTTCAGCCATTTCTATATGTGTGTGTGTGTATGTATTTATGTATTTTAACTGACCCGAACAAAAACCAAGTCATAAACATTTCTTATACACATATACACATATATATATGTGTATAGTATGTATGTTGTTGCAGGCAGTTGCAGGCATAAATTTATGATTAATAAAAAACAAGTTTTTGTGTGTTGAGTATATTGCTTGAGCAAATGCTAAGCAGATAGCAGAGAAAAATGAGGAGAGAGAGGAAGGGCCTGGAGTGGTGTGGCATGGTGGTAAAAGAAATCATAATAAATATGTAAAGCAGCCGAAAAGTATGCAAATAAACGCTGTGATTGCCTTGGACGGCTTTTATGCAGCAGCATGCGCCATATTCACCATTATAATGCCATTTCCCCTGCCCCGCATACTTCACATAGCTCATCCTACATCAAAGCCCAAAACAACAGACAATTTGCCAATGGAGAATTTTTGTGATGCCTTGATGTGTGTGTGTGTGTGTGTCTGTGTGTGCGTGTGCTTATGGGTGGGTGTTTGTCGTGGACCCAGTTGTATCTTTTGGTCTTTTGGTATTTCGGTCTGTTTGGTCTCTTGGTCTCCGGTCGAGTGTCTTGTCGCCGTCATCTTGGCCGGCGTCTTGGCCACTTTATTTGCCTTGTGCGGTTACGCCAAATTGATTTTTATGCGCTCAATTTATAGATTTCCTTTACACGTAAACATTCTTCTATACATATCAAGCCAGACAGCTTGCCTAGAATATACCCTGCATCCAGCTGTTCAATTCTTATTCGGCTTTCTAATTGTGGATAGTTCTATATGATAGTTTCTAAATATAGTTTCTATAAATCTATATTTCTTATTCGATTGTAATATTATTTTCTATGGTTTATATTCAATATCTGGATATGATATATATCAATTTAATAATACAATATCTTTGTTGCCTTTAAAAATCAATGTGCACCGAGATTCGGAAAACTGGGACAGCTATCGATAACATAAAATAAACTTGATCCTCTCCTTGGTAATCGACAATATGTTTTCCATATCTTAAGTCTCTATCCGTCTTCCTTCTGTCTTTCATATATATACTTTTGCACAACTTCATTATACCCTTTTGTCAATTTTGAATGGGTTCAGGGTATAAATATTTGTATATATATATATGTATATATACACGCACACGCCCCGTTTCCACTATAAATGTGCAGCATACTTTTGACCTATAAGCAATTCCCCAAACAAAGCGCTTCACTTTCCCCGCCCGCAGTTCATCATAAAAGCAGACATTGCAAATCAATTGACTGTAAAATGGCAACAAATATTATGAAACTCAGTTAAAGACTGAGAGGCAGATAGAGAGAGAGAGAGCGAGAGAGAGAGCGAGAGAGAGAGATAGCAGTAATTGAGGTGCATTTAGAATTAAATGTAAATTACTATTTCGGTATTCATTTGTGTTGCGAATGCACTCAAGGGAATATTAATCGAATAAATTGCTCACGTTTTAGGTCGAGACAATATTTAAGGGAAAGCGAAGAACAACAGAGTCCATCTGCCAGTTTATTCAAACTGTCGACAGACAAACGAATATACATACATATGTATATACATATATATATATATATATATTTATATTTACATACATTTACATTTTTTGAATATCATGTACATTTTGAATAATTTATTTGGTGCGGTTTTAGTAGAACACTTGGTCTGAAAACATTGCTTTTTAATTTGACATTTTTGGCCATGTGTTATAAAGTAGGTGCCAAACCCTTTTTGGGCTTTCCTGCATTTTAAGTGTATTTTCAATAAATTTAAGCGAAACATTTTTTTTTTTGGCTCCCTAGGAGGTTAAAAAGAAAGAAACAAAAAAAAAAGTAAAAGCGATGCTCGATGCTTGTACCATTATTCTCTTGAGTATCTCAGACAAACGAACCATGGGCAAACCACAGCCTTTGGCCAAGTGGCTACCATAATTTTTAGATGGCCAACAAGAGAAGGGGCCGTTTTTTTTTTTTTTTTTGGGTTTTTTTCTCTTGTTTTTGGCGCCGAGCGACGTCTGGACATTTATGAAACATTTATGCCAGGCCTCGTTGGGCAGCAAAACGGGACTGCGTGCTTTGCCATAACACCCCCAGCAACTACCCCTCATACTTGGCCTTAGCCATTGTTCTAATAAAAAGCACAACAAATTGTGGACAGTTGACAGGACGGGACACTAGACAGATCAGAAGGAGACATGGAGACAGAGGGGCAAGGGCACCAAAAGCCTTTTGGCCAAATTTGCCTTTTGTGTGCGAATGGTGGGTTTGGTTGAAACTAACAAGCAGAGCAGATACCCCAAATCGTTCTGATGATGTTCGCTGGAAATATATGTATATATATGTATACATATGTGTGTGCGTGTAATACACACACTTATGTCCATGTCAGAGCAAATTCCGCTGCTAATGAAGAGCCCAACAACCATTGCTCACTGACGGCAGACGAAGCCAGCTGACAGACTGCCTGACAATTCCCTCTCCTCACAGATTTTATAATGGTAGAAAAAGAAGACAACAACAACAACAGCAACAATAACAATAACAAGAACAAGAACCACAACAAAAAAGTTAATGAAAATGGAAATGTTTTACAATTGGCAATTGTCTGCATGAGAGTAGCTCAGGGGCAGGGCCTGGGTGGGCTGGCATCCTAGTTATTGCTTGACATATTTTCCTCAAAGTTGCAACAGCGGATGTGTGTTGAGTGTGTGTGTGTGTTGTGTGTTTAAAGTTTAGATATTGTTTTACTTTGATGCCTGTTCGAAAGCCTTTTTTTGTTGTTGCTATAGTTGTTTGTTGACTATGAGGTTTAGTTGGTTGCCAGCGTTGCCAGAGTTGCCAGACTCGATACTAATGCACAACGCCATACATATGCAGCTGCAGAAAGTAAGTGCTGCACATCATCTGTAGATTGCCCCCAAGCAACAGAGGTTGCCAGGTGCGACTCCACAAAGGATATCTCTCCCTCGCTCTTGCTCTCTCTTGCTCTCTCTCTTTCTCTCTGTTAGCAAAACAATCGTGTCCCTTATTGATTTTTATGGCTCAATGGCTTAGTATTACCCCCGGTCATCCCAAGTCTATACCCTTCAAACAGCTCCCCTCTGCTCCTTTCTTGCTGTTACGTCGGTCACTAGCAACTGTGACTCGGACACAGATCAATTCTGTAGGTGGCCGGGAACGGTGGGACGAGGTGCAGGAGGTGGAAGAGGCCGGAGAGGCAGTAGAGCCAACCCTCTGGTAAGCATTTTCATTTTATGTTGGCGTTGTTGTTGCCATTGCCGTTCCGTTATCTGCCGCCATTTTGTTGGCCGCTCTAAAATGTCATGCTATTTCTGACCCAACATGCCACATTTTTATTTATGCATGTTCCACCCAAACCATACCACACACACACATACACGGCATCCACCCTTACACCCACACACACACACACACACACACAAGTATCGACTCCAGGGACTAGTTGCTGTATCAATTCATTGTTTGTTTAATACCCTATATAATGGATATTTGGCGCTTTGAAAGGCAAAAAAGATAAGTTAAGAAATGGTCAGACCGATTCTACCATAATTCTCAGCTGACCATTCTCGGGCAGGTATATATTTGAGATTGATTGCGTTATCTAATCACTAAGAATGCATTTTATTCCATTAGCAGTTGGTCTAGTTTATAGTCTAGGATATTTTCCAGTCGTTCTCTTGAAGCAACTTTTTGGCTCTGTTTGTTTTATCTTTATTTTTTTTTAGTTTGTTTTGTATTTTGCTCTTATTTATTTTTGTTCTCAACACCTTTTCTGTCAATTCAAATATTCTTCATTCGATTCGGGCTAGGAAGCTCAGCTGAGATGATGGCTAAAAACAAAACTGTTAGCTTAGTACCAGTTGGTCTGTCAGCTTGTTAGTCTGTCAGTCTGTTAGTCTGTCAGTCTGTTAGTCTGTTAGTCTTTTTGTCTGTTTGATGTACAAATTGCGCTTTACACACAGAAATCAATTCATATTCATGCTCTTATTCATATTAATATTCATATTGACATTCATTTGCATTCGCATTCGCATTTGCAGTGAAAATTGATGGAGAAATTGGCGACCATTTCGAGCAGCCGACGAAGCCAATTTAATAAAGAGACCGTCTACACTTCGCCCCTCCCACCATCATACCATGACTAAAAGGCCGGCTATAAATCTAAACTGGCTTAATAAGATTCCACTCTCTCAGCCTTCGCGTATGTGCGTATGTGTGCGTGTGTGTGTGTGTGTGTTGTTATACGAGAAATCACAATTCGCAGTTTGCAAGAGGGCAAACATTTTTGGCAATTCGTTGTTATTACCACGCAAGTGGCAACGGCTGCTGCTCCCCTCGCGCATCGCCAACTCACCAGTTTGCTTGCCCTTCCTTCTCATGGACATGGTCTGGTCAGGATTGTTGCTGCTGCTGCTGCTGCTGCTGACCATTAGGAATCCCATCTCCCTCGACAATGTTTAGTGCGGTGTAGTGGCATTTTTGGTGGTTGTTACAATCGTAAATTATTTTATTTGCTGCTAATTGCAGTTCACAAAATGCCAGCCAGCTGCCGGGCCAAAAGTCACGCCTTTATTGCAGCTCATAAAGCAATTAATCCAATTCCCAATTCCACATCAGCCCACACCAGTTGCCCAACCAAATCACCAACCAAACCAAAAGCCAAACTTGACCACGGCTATTTTCTGGGGATTAGCAGCCATGTCCACTACATATACACATATATATATATGTATGTATACGGATGTGTATGTGTGAGAGAGTGCATGAGTGTGCGTAGCTTGCGTTAGCGGATTGTACCAATCGAAAGCCTAACTTTACATACCCTTGCAGGCCAGAGTCCAATTGCCAAAGCATTCATCTATCAATAAATACATTTATGCAATAAATCCAATTTGAAGTTATCAAATTGCATTTGGAATTTGATATTTATACAAAGTGCTCCATAAATAATAAATAAAGTGTAAACTGATAATACAATAATGTTCTTGTGGGGCTAAGTGCACCACAAATATAAATATAATTGAAAATCCATTTTAACTAATATTAAACAAATTGCTTGGATAATTCACAAACACAAACTCACACTCACACGCACACACACACACACACACAAACACACACACACACGTATGCAAATTGATTTTATTTAGTAGCACACACAAACGAACTGTGTGAAAATCGTTTTGGGTAACAACTAAAATGGCAACAATAACAATCACGACAAACAGCAATAACAATAGCATGGGAAATTCCAATAACGAAATGCCAACGGCCTGATACCCTTTCATGAAACATCATATACATATGTAAATGAGTCAATATATGCCTATATATAAATATACATATATACGTTTGCTATTCGACTTTGAAGCGATTTCAAATAAGTTAATTAAAGAATTAAGATTTTGAGCATTATTCTTCTTATTAGACATTATTTCTTGGTATACAGAATATATTTATACATATATGTATATATATATATATTTATATAAGAACATAGACATTTTGCGTGTTCATTAAAAGTCGAGACATTGTAATATGCCTTGGCTAAAAAAACAGTTTGGCAACAATGACACCGATTGCCAATGGCAACAGCAGTTACATTTCCATCAACAAGCTGCAAACAAAAGGGGAGAAAAACGCAGTTTTTTACAAGCAATTAAAACGTGAATTGAAATGTGTTTTTGGGCCTTACAAAAATAAAAGAAGCCAAAATGAAAAAAGAGTGCATGGCTTGTTAAAAATGCGTTAGTGGCACTAAATGACTGGACAAAGGCATGGAGGAGAGTGAGAAGGGGCAGTGCAGAAACAGACGCAAGGCAAGCGGCAACTGCTCACAGGCCAAGCAATGTGAATGGAATTGCAATGTGCAGCGCCAATCGAAATTTCTCAAATTCTGATCAAAGACATTGTTGGATATATGTACATATATACTCGGTCAGTTTTCAGTTAACACAGAAAGCAAAGTGAAGTTAAACTTTCAATGTAAATTAGCAGGCTCCGATCTGCCGCCTCTAAAATTTTTGTTATTATTATTATTATTATTAATTTGATTATTATTATTATTAGAACTATTATAATTATAAATTGAAAATGGCTAATAAGGCTACAGTGAAGTTGAGCAATGAACGGAATAGACAGGTTGAACGCATCTCTGATTCCATGACGAATATATTTTCCTAATTGGCATCAACAGCCGAGTCTATCTAGCCATGTCCTTCAATATTGGAATATATATAAGTTCTCCTGTACCGTAGGCAGATCAAGTTTATAGCCTTCCAATAAATATAAAATATACAACAACTATTTAAAACTACTTTTAGGGCATCTCCTCGTCAATGATTTCGACTTGTTTTTCCATAGTGCGTTTAACTTATACTTGACTTGGTGTGCTATGAAGAGTGTGTGATGGATGGATGTGCGAGTATGTAAATAGACTACTTTTGTATAAACATACTTACTAAAGTACACACATATGCGTGTGTGTGTGTGTGTGTGTGTGTGTGTGTGCGTGTGTGTTTGTCGTAGGTATCTATATGAGAGCCATTATCGGTCGCTTGACAATGGCAGCTATGTCTGCTTTTTGCGCTTGTTATTTATGGCATTTGCATTACGAGGAGCACTTATGAGCACCGTTAAGCAGCAACAACAGCTGGCAACGCTGCGCGCGTTTGTTTGTTTATTTGTCTGGCAGCGCAGCTGGCGGAAACGGGAAGCGGAAATCAGCGCCACGAGTTGACGAGCATGTAATGTGGTGGCCACAATACACGGGACAAGGGACACGGGACAAGGGACAAGGGACAAGGGACACGGGACTCGAGACATGGGAATGAATAACGGGGCACATGAACACAGATGTATGGCGCACGCACAGGACATTTGAAATTGTTGACATTGTCAGTTTCGACATTTGATTTCGCTTATCAGAGCAAGGCGAGGCCTCGTAAAAGCTGTCGCACATGGTTAAATAAACGAAACAATAACAATAACAAAAGCAAAACCAAAGCACTGAATTGGATGGAAAAGAAGCAGGCAAAAGAATACAAGTATGAAAGCCTATCTTAGTCACTTCGTGCATAACATACCTTTTGCGGACCAAACTCAGCCTGTTCACAGTTTGACGTCTTGCTTCACAACTCAACTCAACACACTACCTTTGTGTGGTTCTATTATATCAGCAGATGTGGCATGTATGTCTACACCTATGTTGATGCCACAATTTAGAACCTGTCTTTCGACTGACAGCTTTATGATATTGTGATTCGATTCGGTGGTGTTTGATAAAATATGAAGACAGATATGACTATAATATATACATATATATACTTTATGGAGTAGAAGGCGACTTCTACCAACTCGACTACGAAATCTAAATAACCTGTCCAAGCGCATTCAAATGTAGCAAACAGAAAAGAAAAACGCCAACGAGCGAATTGGAACTGTTTCAGTTGTTCCTATTGTTCTTGTACTCCTCTTCTCTCTAATCGGTGCTGTGTGGCAAAGCTGCACGGAGAGAAAATGTAAATAGAAACATAATTGCCAATCTTGCTTAATTACTGTAATGAAAATGATCAGTTAGACGACAGATAACTTGCTGCAAGGCTCATCACTAACTGACTCCAGAATATTCTGGCCTTATTGTTTTTTGCTTTGAGTCTACTTGAATTCGGTATACAAATTCATGCTGTCATTTTCTCTGTGTACATTTCGAGCCTGTCTATACATGTATGTGTGGTTTTTTGTATTTTTTTTTGTGGTGTTTGTATTTGTGTTTGTGTTTGGGTTGTGCTTTAAACATGCCTCAATGGCTTCCACCATTAAATTTAGACTTTCATGTGTTTATTTGCTTTGGCACGTTTCATTTTGTTGGCTCTTTGTCTCGCTGGCATTGTCCATTGCCCATTGTCCGTAATCAGCCCTCTTTCCGCTCACTCTCTCTATCTCTATCTCTCTTTGCCTCTTTCGCGCCTTGCTCTCTTTCTCCATTTTCCCATTTCCACGTCCATCTTCCCACCTTTGTTTGTTTTCCCACGGTGTTTTCTACCCGCAACTGTTTTTTAATATAACGAAATGGTATTTTTACTTGGATTTGAATAAATGTGGCGTTATCCCCAGCTTGCACTTGATTACACACAAGCACACACACACACAAACACACACACAAACACACACACAAACTCACACACACAGAGATAAGTTGTAGTTAGACACATATGAATTTGTGTGTCATTCACATTTGAGCCTTGACCGAACCTAAATGGACTTTTCTTGGGTAACAGCAGCAAAAAAAAGGAGAAAAAAGAAACGAAACAACAACAACAACAAATGCAAATGCTTTTTTTATTTGTTTAAGGCGCTTTCTGTTGACGTGGCTGTCAGTGTTGCAGAACACATTAAGATTCCCGTCAAAACTTTTAGCGAAAAGTGTTATATCCTTAATGCAAATCTTTTCATAGTCCTGCACAGGGCATTATAATTTTGTAGCAGAGCTTGCAACGCTTGTAAAAGAGTAAAAAGAGTCTCTCGGAAATTCTGAATGAAGTAAGTTTAAGTTAATATATCTATGTGAAATATATCTATGAGCAATCAAAAAACGAATCCTTTGAGAGATGCTAGTATCCATTTCAACAAACAGCCTAGAAATTTTTATTTTTTTTTTCCAAATTTTACCAAAATGTACGCTGCACGGAAAGGAAAAACCCTGCATTTTAGAAATATGCTTTCTGATTAATAGTTAACGGCGCTAAATGAACAGTGAATTTCCAAAAATTTCGGCAATGTTTATTTTTCTCTTCAATCCACTCCCTTCTGTATTCCGCCCACAGGTCGCCCCTGGTCGGAATGCTAAGTTTGCAATGGGTCTTAACAAGGCGCCTTTAAATGCAAATAAATGGGCGACTGCTGCTGCAACGAAATTCGAAACCAAATCTGGTATTCAACTTATGTTTTGGTTTTAATTGCAACTGGCCACGGGGCCGGGGGTTGTGGAATGGGGCTCCTCGTTAAATGTAGATTTTAGTCGAGTGCTTCGCCATCTTCTTTTAATTCGGAGCGAAACAAAACTTTGCGTCAGCTAAAGGCTGGGCAGAAGGGTGTGCTTTTAGGGGTTGTGGGGTGCGTATGCTAAATGGGTGCTTAGCTGGCAGTTTTCGGTTTTTAACAAGAAAACTTTCGCGCGGTTTTCAGCTTCATTCGTTTTCATTTAGTGCGCATTGTTTTCTGTTCTCTGTTTAGTATTTGGTCTTTCATTTTTTTTTTTTTCATTTTCTTCAGCGCAAATGCCAATCTGTGCTTTCTACTCGGTTCTAAAGTCTGCCTATATTTTTTCCAGTGAAAATGAAATGAATTTTATATTGAAATAGTTTTACACTCACACCCAGAGGAGGAGAGAGGCAAATGGGCGGCAATTGGAATTTCTTTGGCAGTTAAATGCGAATGCTGGATTTGCAAAGTCATTTTGAAATGCGGACCAAACGGTTTGTAGATTGCAGCCACCTCTTTTGACTCGGCTCACTGTTGGCCATTGAGGCCTTTTGGTTAAGTCGATCAGAGTTGAGGGCTGTTCCGGGGGTTGAGGGACCATCACACTAACTAAGTCCGTTAATGTGCGGTTTTAATTACGTGTTTATTTTGCTGTTGCCGGTTAACGGAGCCATCATCCCATCATGGGGTACATTGGAGTCGCACGTTGTGGTAGCACGTTGCGGTGGCACGTTGTGGTTGCACGTGGTCGCGCAGCTTTGAGCCGGGCTAACAGAGAGATTAAAAACGTTTTGATTTGCATAAAATGGGTCAAAAATGCATGCCAAAACTTTTCCGCCTCATGTCCTCTTTTGTTGGTGCTGTTGTTGTTGTTGTTGTGCTTATGTTGCTTTTGGGCTTTTTTGTTTTAGAGGATGCTAAATGCTCGACAAACAGACAAAAAAGTTTTGCTGCTCCGCACGCAGATAGCATCGACTTCCGACCGTCTCCTCCACCCCCCAACACCCCACATACGCTTCCCTGTCAGGCCCAATCATTCGCGCTCCTTCGTGCTGGTTATCGGAGCTGCATTAGAAACAAAGACCAAGTTAAGCCCAAGTTGCGGCTGTCGCTGACGTTTTATCTCCAAGTTTGCTTCTCGTTTTTTTTTTCCTTTGTTTATTCCTTCTTCGTTTGTTGCCTTTCTGTTGTTGTATTTTGTACATTCTTATGCCCTGTACCAAGATAAGCTGGCCGGCGTTGTCCCTGCCTGCATCTGTGCGCTGTCCTATCTCCGTCCACGTCCAGCTTCAGTTTCTACAGATGCCTTGCGCGGTGCCTCATAAAAATTCAATTGAGTAAGACGGCTGCGCAATATGCAAATTCATCCATTTAATAAGAAATGACTGGGCTAAGTGAAATCAGCTAACAGTCGTCACCGCCATCCGCACATCCATCCCCCTCGCCATCGACTTGAAGTCAGGTGCAGATGTTAAGCTGTTAATAGTATTTCCGGATTCCAGTTATGCAATGCTCGCTTCTCGCTTCTCGCTTCTTGTTTTTTCTTCGAAATTGATTCGCTATCTATTCCTTACCGATGTGTAACTCGATATAGCAACTTATTGAAATTCAAATTCTTATTAGTTTGCGCTAACTGGACCACGCCCATCTTCATATATCCATCAAACATATATGCTAAAATATGAAAAGCTTGGTTACAAATCGAATTTCTAAGTAGCTCGAAGTAGATATATTGTCTCAGGGTCATAGATAGATCTATCGATGTATGAAGTGATGCGATCCGGTCGGTTCCGATTGCTTAAAGTCTAAGGAGATTATGATTATCAAGAATATATATAATTAATGCTTACAAATTCTACTACAGAACATGATTGTAGAACATTTACTATTGTATATACAGAGTCTGGCTTGAATAGAGTCTTTAATTAGTCGCTTGCCACTTGGCAAATGTAATCCGCTTTCTTGACCCACAAATTACTATACTCGCACACTCGCACACACACACATACATAGACAGCAACGTGGCTGGATTCCGTTTCAATTGGTTGAGTCGCATTTTGGCAGCGTATTCTCATTATTTATTTTCAACTAATTAGCGGTTTTTTTTGTTTGCGTTTACGCTCTGCCATCATTACTGTCATACGTACTACTCCCCCCCCCCCCCCCTACACACACCAACGCCCTCTTTCAGTTTCAGTTCAGCTGCCCAAGGGCACTGGCAGTGCTCGCTGTGCAAGCAGCGGGCAAGACAAAAGCATTTTGTGGGTTTATCAACATACCGTGCCGAGCGATCTACACGCCCTGTGCGAGGAAGATGTGCGCACATATTCCCAGGTGAGTCATGTTGCTAATTAGTTACGGATATATATATGTGCGACATGGCGCTATAGCGCGCACACACACACACACACATACGCACACACAAGCTCGGCTGCCTGGGTATTGAAGTTTTTGCAAGGTATACTAAAGTTTATAGCGCTCTGGGAGCTAAGCACACACCTTCACTTATGCAGCGACGCCAGCCTAAGTGTGTGTGTGTGTGTGTTGCTGTGTGTGTGTGTTTGCCTATGTGTTTGTATATATCAAATATCAAGTTATATAATAATTTGAACAGCATAAACTAGATGACAAGTTAGTTAGAACGAACAAAGCAAAAGCATTGCACAGACGCTGCCTTGACGGCTTTGTTGCTGGCAGCGTAATAGAAATTCCAAAGCTTGCCACAATGGGCCACAATGGAAACTCGAAGCTTGTTGTCACATTTTAATTTGTCGTTGCAGCCAACAGGTTACCAATCTAACGTATGCGTTGCGTATATACTACTAATTGGAATTGCAGTTGTTTGTGACACAAAATTTGCACTTTCCTGCAATTATTACAGAAATTGGTCATTAAAATTCCGGTTGCCGCTTCAAATGTGAATAACACAATTAGCACTTGGCCTGAATGAAGCTGACTAGGCAGGCTAATTAAGCCTGAGCCAAATTAACGTTGCGCTCACTAGCTGGAAAATATGATTAAGATAGAACAGCTGCAAGAGTGGAAAGCATGTCGACTATTCGATAACCTTAAATGTTGTCAACGTTTTTATTTAGCAGGTATTTAATATTGTCAGCAAAAGTCTTTGATGCTTTCTGGCTGCCAATTGCACTCTTATTGTTCGCAGTGTAATTTGCCTGGGCACGATTGCATTGTTGTGCGTTGTTCTTGATGTTGTTGTGTGTTGCTCTTGTTGTTGTATGTTGATGTGTATTGCTCTTGTTGTTGTATGTTGTTGTGTATTGTTCTTGTTGTTGTTGTTGTTGTGTGTTTGACTGCTCTGCCTGCGGGTGTTGCTCAGTTTTAATTAAAATTAAAATAAATATGTATACGTATCTCTGTGCACAAGGACATTACCTGAGACTGTGCGTGGATGTCGACCGAATCGAGCCATGTCTAACAATGGCTCAAGTCAAGTCTAACATTTGTGTGTGTGTGTGTGTGTGTATGTATTAATGTTGTGCTATATCTGAGTCGCTCTTTGTGGAGCAGACAAAACAAGCTGTAATTATTTCCTGCAGGGCTGCTTTTGATGCCACCACTTGAATAAACGGGTTGCACGGGGCATTCGAAGTGGCTTCTTCATTCAGTCTCAATGATCTCAATGGCGCTGCACATTTCCGGCGTAGCCTTTCGACCATTCCGTGTTGCTCACTTTTAGTTATGATGTGCGCTTGAAATGAACAAACCCAGTACTTTGTCTCATTGCCATTGCCATTGCCACTGCCACTGCCACTGCCACTGCCACTGCCATTTCCATTCCCAGTCACACAATTCATTGGGGAAATCAATTCAAATGCCTCGTCGCCTTATTCGTTTCGTTCCTTCGTTCATTTCTCCCCCCTTTCTCTAATGGTTATCTCTGTTCTTTTGCTATTGCTGTCCCTTGTTGTTGTCCGTGTTTTGCACTCGTATGCCATTAAAAAATTATTTCCCTTTATATCTTAATTGAATTTTGCGTCAATTGGGGCCGCTGCGTGTCCGCGTGGCAACACCAACAGCAGCGGCAACCAAATAACACTCGCAGTACTGTACGTAAATTAAATTAATGTTTTATAATCTGATAAAAGCAAGCGACTAAAACAAAACAAAAACAAAAACAAAAACAGACAACAACAACGACAACAACAACAACAACGACAACAACAACAGCAAACAAGGCAGTAGATTAAAAATATTGTAAAATTCACAGGCAGCGGAAAATGCGTCCAACGCTTGAATGTATGACAGACATTAGCTGAGTGCTCTGAAACCTAATGAAAATTAAGTAAATAAAAAAAGAAAAATTACACAGAAAATGAAAACGAAACAATTAAAATGTCGCAAAATGATATTTTAAGCAAAATTTCTCTTGTTTTCATCGGAGTTTGCATTCTCTAGCAATGAAAGGATTTCGCTTAGGAACATTGTTGATATATTCATGGATATTATTGTTTCATCATTCTTCTGGCCATGAAGAAGAGTTTAGATAAATACAGATTAAATAAGATGTTGAAAGGAAAATGAATGTTGAATACGTATATTTCTGAGAGTATATATTAAATAGATGTAATTGCTGTCGAATAAGACAACTCTTGAATTGGAACTGGAAGAGTATTTCAATTGCATCTTAAACTGAAATATTAACGCAATTTCAGCGAGGGGGGCTGGTCTTAAGTGTGGTCTACAAACCCCAGTTGAAGTGTTCGCAAATGGTTGGCTAATGACGAACGAAGCCGCAGAGTTTATCCAACAACCATCTAAATGACTCTTCTCCTCACCACCTGACCAAATGTGCTTGCTATGCTAATGAAGAGCAGCGAGTTCCGAGTCCAATAAAAACATGAACACACACACACACATACACACACACGTTGAGTTGGTAGTAATTAATTAAGCGAGTACTTGACTACAATGAAATTGACGCCATTTGCAAGTCAGCCGGGTTGATGGGCGGGTTGTGGGGGCATTCAGCAAAAGGTGGCCACGAACTGTGCACAAAAGTGTAGCACACTTTGCGGCATATTAATGGCTTCGGCTTTGGCTTTGAGTGGTGCGCCAAGTGGATGTGAGGGGATTAAGAGGCACTGTGCTGGGCACTCGGCGCATAGTTTACAGCAGCTTCAAATGTTGTTTGTTTAGCTATCTGACACGAGGCGCCACCCAGACACCCTGACGCCCACACGCCCACTCCCCCACCCATCCCCCCAATGCCCCGACACACAGCAAACAAGTTTTTCTTAGCATTTAAATGTGGCAAGCGCGCATTTGTCGAGTGCAAATTAAATATGCACAAATATAGCCGACTCCAAGCGCCATTCGCAGCCAAGCGCACAGTGGGCCAGAACACCATTAAATGCCTAAAAACAAAGGTATTAAAATTGATCGAATGACATCGAATGTAAATCACTGAGAAGTTGAACTAACATCAAGCATCATTTTTAGAAGCAGCACAAATTAAGTTATTGAGTGACATTAAACCAAGGGAAACAATGAAGAATCTCTATCCAAGACAGCCTGAAAAGAGCTACTCTGGTTTCTGTCGAATAAATCTTTCGCCTTTCTCAGTGTCGATAGTTACTATTCTAGCCATATGATATAGAGCCAAAATATGAATATGTTCCAAGATTTGTAAAGGATTGATATATATATATATATATATATATATATATATATATATGTATATGTATATACATATATACGTTGCAAGCTTCAAGTCAAATGTATAATAACATTTCTTTTCAATAATTGCTGCCGCATTTTGTGCCACAGTGAGCAGCAGCAATGGTTGCCACGAATGCTAATAATCATAGCTCTAATCATGATGTTTGCTGATAATGATGCTAATGATGATAATGATCAAGTTAATGCCTGGCATCCGTTGAGCATTAGCTGCATTACTAAGCGGCTCACCCGCTGAGTGGTTTTTATGCATTTTTGAGCTGCTGGTTTGCTTCGCTTCTGGGCCGGTGAGGTTGTTATTGTTGCTGTCGTTGTTGTTATTGTTGTTGTTTTTGTGTCAGTTCCGACAACTTTAACTTTAGCTCCAGCTTTGGCTTAACTTTGGCCAACTTTTGCCAGGCAGGCAGCCAACCAGCCATAACGGTTAATTCTTGATTATTATAAAATTAAGTCAGTGCCAAGGGCCAAAAATTACAGCAGCACTTGATGCTTGTCACATTGCTTACCTGTAAAGAGATAGAGAGAGAGAGAGAGAGAGAGAGACAGAGAGTGAGAAAGAGTGAGAAAATGAGAATTGGAATGTAGAAGAGATTTTCGGTGCTAAACAAAAAATGTCGAACCACAACTAAGTAATGCAAACGAAGCCCGAGGCTCATCTAATCAAGTAATCGTGCGCATCTCAAACCTGCAATTTGCCAAATGAATCGCTGCCACACACAACACGAACACACACACACACCAAGCACACATTCAGACAAAGAGAGAGAGAGAGGGAGAGAGTGGGAGAGGGGTGAGAGACACGTGTAGCAAAAAGTTGAAACAGGTAATGCAGACGACGACTACAACACTTTTCATAGAGTGCCACATAACCCATACCCCCATTAGAGACAGACAAGTTGCGGTTTTCTTGGCTTGATGGGTTTTTGTGGCTTGTTTGTTACTTGGTCGTCCGTCCGACCGACAAACAAGCAGACAGACAGATGGACAGACAACAGAGGCGACGAGCAAGCTTTCAAATTCCACGTCAGAAAATGCGGCTCCATTCAGTACAGCATTTTGAAAGGGCGACAAGCAGAACAGCAGAGACTAACTCCAGCAGGGCGGGGGAGGGGTAGGTGAGCAGGAGCAGGATCTGCTGGTGCCGATGGTGCTGATGGTGCTGCTGGTGCTGTGACAAATGTCAGCGTGCATGACAGAGATGTATACAGATATCTATGGAAATAAAAATGTCTGTTATAAATAAAAATGCAATTTCCAATGGCAAATCAACTGCCAGTCAAACTGTCAAACGGAAAAGAAAATAACAACCACATAAAGTCGATGCGAGCGGGGTTGGACTTTGGTTAGGGGATAGGTGCAAGGGGGCACGAGGCAGGGTTAACGTTAGCGTAACCTCTTTGCATAGTCCTCGCACTTCCCCCTTCTGGCGTTTCCCTTTTCGTCGGCTATCTGCCATCATTTGCAACTTAATATTCCAGTTTCAGTTTTCGCCCTCGTTTATTAAAACTAAAATGAACAAACATTTCGAACTCAATTTAAAGTTGCACAATTGTATTTCTTAACAAAAGAATTTCATTGAGATAGTTACCGTTACTTTCAGTTTTAAATCAATCCAAAGTTGAGTTCTTAAAGGGTTCGAAATGCATTTGAAATTGAACTGAACTTAAGAGTATAATATAAAAATGTAACACTTTGAAGAAGATCTTGTTAGAGGTACCGATATTATAGGTTCAGACGGTACCAAAACGGAACCGGATAGCGAACAAGATTTGAAACTAATTCATTACCTTAACCGGTACGTTTACGCTTAACTTACCGGAAGCGGTATATTACAGTGTCTTATTATAATAATAATACCGTTATTTGAAATTTGAAAGGTTCGTTTGTTGCATCGACACATACATATGTGTGTGTGTCTCGTCCGATACGGTTGGGGGCTCTAAGCTAATGCCAGATATACATGGAGCATACCAAATGGAGGGAAGGGAGAGCGGGTAGACGTGCTCGACAATTTGTATTATTCAGGACGCCATTCATCGAGCTGAAAGCTTCTGCTTTTTTGGCAGTTTATTGTCTTGTTTTGGCATTGTTTTCGTTTGTTTTGTTTTGCATTGTGAAAACAACCGACGAATGTGAAATTCCCTAAAAACAGGCCAAGTTCTAGTTTCCCAAGTTGTTTGACGATTAAGAGTAAACTTATCCAAAGAGGTAATTTTAGTGGTAAATATATGCCTTCCCTTCCTTCTACAAATTAGCCAGTGTTTTCATTATCTTCTTCGTAACGCATGTCAAACTGTTTGACTAAGTTATTGTGCTGTTAGTTTTTGGCAGGGGAATGCAGAAGAAAGTTATTCATACGAGTCATAAGTCTATCTGAATAGTTTCCCATTTGGCGTTTGTTGTTTGGCCTGGCTTCAGAGACAAGGTACAATCCATACATACATACATACATACATATATGCATATGTATTCAGTACATTGCATGGCTTATTATGTTTTTATTTTGTTAGGAATACACACCAATACACACACACACACACACACACATACACACACGTGTAAGCCACACACGCACGCACAGTACTAAGCGGAGATAATAAGTTTTCATATTTTGCAAAACAATTTTGGAGTAGAGGGGCGAAGGGCGGGAAATATGGAAGCGAAAGTTCCAATAGACAACAACAAATTCGACTACATGTTTATCGGGCAACGCTTCTGTCCCTGAACTTAATCTTAATGATATATGGCTTACATACAAATAAATATATATTTGTGCTCAATTTGTGCTCAATTGAGAGTTCTGTTTGCTCCATTATATCAAAACAATTGGGTGATATTTCACAGTTGGCTATTGTATTACATAATTTATGTTTGCTTAAAACACCAATAGAGGTTGGACAGACAGAGACAGAGACAGCGAGAGAAAGAGAGAGAGAGAGAGAGAGAGCTGCCTTTCTTTTCATACCCTAGGCTGAAAATAGTATCACACAACTTGCATATGTACATACATATATAACAGTGAGAGAGCAACATCTCCGATCCCATAAATAAAATATACATTTTTGATTAGAAATAACAACCAAGTCAATTTAACCATGTTCGTCTGTCCCTCTGTCTGTCTGTCGCTTTCTCAGCATCTATCAGCGCTAAAGTGTTCAAATATGGAATATAAGTTGATTTGTTGATTTGATATATTCTATAGATATATGTTTCTAATCGATCTTTGAATATTACTTGACATCATAATTCTCATCTGCACGCATTTGTTATCGACATCGCTTTGGTAAAATGGGAGAAAAATTATATCTAAATCTTAGTACATTATCTAAAACTTGGTGAATTCTGGCAGTGCTAGTGTACAGGGTATCTTTAAGTCGGATTCACTTGCGTATGGAACGGTCTTACTCGGTTTTTTTTCTGGCATGAATTGCGTGTTAAGCACGATAGAAATTTCATGAAAATTGCCACTTAATTCACTGTTTTCCTTTCTTATTCATTTTGCTTTCATTTTATTTTTTTGACGTCAGCAAATGGATTAAGCAAACTTTATTTATCGATTTTTTTTCAGCTTTTGGCAAGCTTCGGCATTCATTATATATTTATTAATTTGATTTGTGAATAGCTCCCAGTAAGTATTACCGGCTTCATCCAACTTTTGTGGCATGGTTCCAGGGTGTCGTGTGAACGTGGAGATGAAGGAGGTGCAAGAGGAAGAGACATCATTAAAAATCATTAAAGTTCAGTGAAGCAGCTGAAATGCGACCGCTGTCCCAAGTCATATCAAAGGCCTCAGCACTTTTACGCCACTTGCCAGTGGCGCATCTGATAATCCTCCACCACCCTCTTCCCCTTTCTAAATTCGCTCGCTTCTCGCTTCTCGCCAGCGTCTGTCCTTTCTCCTACTCCGTCTATCTTTGATGCGCCCCCGTCAGCATATCGCTCACTCTCGGCCCAACATTAGCAAACATATTAAATTTTTCATAAAAATTTCATATACGCACTCGGAACCCTCAACTAATTCGTGGGAAAGAAACCGTGAGGCAGGCTGCCTCCTGTGCAAGCACAGTGCCTTTCTTTTGTCCTTTACCCAATATTGCCGTACTCTCGGTTAGGGTATGCCACTTTCGATGCCTTCAACACACACAGTATCCCCTTTGTGCTAATTCCTAAACAAAATATTATTCAGCATTGTTTGAAGACAGTTCTTCTACAAGAAACACAGAACAATAAGTTAATTAAACTAACAATCTGTTATTAAGTCAAGTACAAATTTAAAGTGTTTAATGAAGAAGCTTGAATCAAGTCTGCTGTCTTTTGATTGTTTATATTGTGAAGAACACATTCCTGACTTGCTTTTGTTGCTCTCAATTTGAGTTTGAAATTGAAACAAAAGCAAATTCTACATCAAGAAAACATTTTGTTCGTTTCATGGGTATTCAATAGTCGCGCATGCCGCATTCCTTTCCACTCTATTACCAAAATTTTAAGCATACTTTTGCGCGCTTTTGTTTGTTTGTGGTTCGTCGTTTGTTGCTGCTTTATTGTAACAGTTACATTTTGATTGGGCTGGCCATTTAAAGAGCAATTTCGTACTTGCGGCCATGTTAACAGTTTCGGACGCCTATTTCAGTTAAGAGCGCTTCGTTGTTCGGCCATTGCTTGCCACGGGGGCAGCAACAAATTTTATGTTTGCCGCAATTGCGCCTCAGAGATTTGTGTGCCGCACAAAGCAACACAATAACAAAAGCGAGAGAGAGAGGGAGAGAGAGAGAGAGAGAGGGGAGTAAGTTGAAGTTGCTCTAAAATTTATTTGCGTTATTATTTAGGGTCTGTATTACGACGTGGCCTACAACTGTTGGTGTTGCAGCGTTCGGGCGGAAACACTTTCAACTCATTTGCCGGCGCCCCAATGGACAAAAATTCGATTGAAATTTGAGGCATGCGTCGCGCATCCAAGAAAAACGCTTCATGAATTCTTGATGGTCGCTAAGAAAAACTGGACATATTTAGTCCACTTACAATAATCACACAATTTACACGCATTTTGTGCCATTCGAGAGAGATTCCACAAAACAATAACAACAATCGGTTGGTGGGCAAGAAAAGCAAAAGAAAATGAAATATCTTTATAAATAAATGGCAGGCACACACACACATGCATATGTGTGTGCGGGTGTGTATGTTTGTGTTAGTCACGACACGCACGCACACTGGGTCAGAGAAACCGCCAAAGGAATAGGGGGACAACAACAAAAACGGAGCACAGAGCGTCCAGTAAATAAACTAATGCGGCTACTTGTTAAGCAAAGTGCCGTCATCTATTAAACAATGTGAACACATACCCCTCTAAGACATCCCTACCCCCTCGCCTCGTCGCTCCACGACAACCAAAGCTTCCCCTAAGAAATGAACTGAACTGAATGACGAACTGAACTGAACTCAACTTGGCCAAAAATGACAATAGAAATGGCCAAATGGCAAATGGCAATGGGCAAAGGACAACGGCAAAGGATATTTGTTGCCTCTGCTGATGTAGTTGCAATTGTTAGTTGTTGTTGTTATTGTTGTTGTTTTTTTCTGTTAGTTGTAAGCGCCTGTTGACACAAAAATTCGCCATGTTTCCGGCGACTGTGTCGCATGTGTGACAAATGTCTGAAATTCTAGTTATCCTTCTTCTTCTTCTTCGTCTTCGTATTCTTCTTCTTCCTCCATTTATTTTGCTGACTTGTGTTTTAGTTTTTATTGTTGTCCTGAGCTATGGTGTGACTCATTAGGAACAGCACACCCCTCTGCCCACTCTGTTGGTGTGTAGACAACGACGCATACACATGTATACATATTTAAGTTCATCTTCCAGCATTTTGGGTCCATTGTGAATGAAAGCGGCTTAGGCGTCCAATGGCTAGCAGAAATCATGACCAAAATAGAGATGACAGAGTCCCAGGCTGATGTTGGCTAATGATGGTGTCCAAAACGGTCAAAAAGGGGAAAGAGAGAGCACAACAGATGGGCAGAGAGAGGAATACACTTGAAATGCCGTAATGCAGTTATGCGTGTGTGAGTGTCTGGCTTTTTGAATCAATGATAAAGACAGACAGAAAGAGAGAGAGAGAGAGAGAGAGAGAGAGAGATGGTCAAGAAAGACAGAGGGAGTTCAAAAAGCTTATGTAATAAAGATCATTTTGTAATTATTTTACAAGACTAGCAAGACTATATTTGATCAAGAATATATATACATGTCTCTCGCATACATTGGCATATCATCACGATTCCCTTTTAGAATGCGTAATTTAATATAATGAAGGTCACTTCTGATAGATTCAGATGAATATTAAATCAATTTCAGCCAAGCTTACAAAATTCGAATAAAATTTCATTATATGCAGAGAACTGAGCTTATAAACTTATAGACATTTGGAAGATCTCACACCTCTAGCAAATGCATACTGGAAAAGTACTATCAACTCGCACTCAAAGCAGATAATCAGCAGTGGATTGTGCGACTTACAGGCTATAGCAATTAATATAATACAATAAGCTATCAATTTATCGGAGTATCTGTGTGCAACTAAGCAGACGCGTAGAAATAAGATAAATAAGATAAGAGCGGAGCAACTTAAATGCTTCACTGCACCATTCACAGCAGGTGTCAGTCGGGCTGGCGAATGGCTATCTTCGAGCAACCATCTTTAACTCTTCTCTCATCCTCTCACTCTCTCTAACTCACTCTCTCTCTCTCTCTCTCTCTCTCTGTGTTTGCTCGCTTTGCTCCACGTGTTTATTCAAGCAATGAGCAAACGTGCCTCAAATTCAAACGAGCTGTTCCACTTTCAGCTTTGTCTTGTATTTCCTTTCTTTTTTTTTGCCATTTTTTTTGTTATATATTTTTTTTGAGGTCTTGGCATTGTTTATTTTTTTATTTGGTTGCTTGCTGTTTTCTATTTGTGTGGTCGAGGACGTTTTGCTAAGCTGCCTTTGCAATTGTCTCCTGACCCTGGCAGTTGCCATCATAAGAGCACAAATGCTTCCTTCCAAGCCGTCCAGCTGTATGCGCTCTGGCTGACCTTTAATCATGGGCCAAGAATTGAGTCGTCGTCAGTTCCCCCCCCCCCTTCCCCCTACTCTCAACACCCCTCCCATCTTCAAGCTCATCCGGTTACCTTTTTGTATCGCTTGGAACATTTTGCTGACCCAGCTGCCAGCAAAGGATGCCCAAGTTGTGCTTGGCTTTGACTAATGATTGACGCGCTTCCTCTTGTTGTTGTTGTTTTTGTACTGGTGGATGGGCGTGGCAATGGCACTGGGCGTGGCGCTTGTCATGCATGTTGGCATCATTAATAATTGACAGGTAAGTAACTAAGCAAAATATAATTAACTATACTTAGCGCCTGAGATTGAAACACAAAATCCTCCTCTCTGTCACAAACACACACATAATCTCTCTCGCTCTCTCTTTCTTTCTATCTCCCTCTCTCTCTCTCTTTTCCTATCTCTCTCTCTCTCTCTGTCTGTCTAGCTGTCTTTAGGTTCAGCTTGAAGTCTGATGAGTGTCTATCAACTTCTTCGTTCACGTGCTTGAAATAAATTGAAATTTTGCCTGCAACTTCGATACTCGATATGCAATCATTGTGCATTATAATATATATATATGATATATATGATATACAGTGACTCGAAGCTTATTCTGATCAGCGGCAGAGAAAAAAAGGAATTGCCTGCCATAAACGAACCATTCATTATTTTTCAGAAATTCCAAAGACCGATGGTAGGTACATATATTAACCACCAAAATTAATATATGACCCCAATACGGTGGGGTTTCCCCACCCGCTAGGTAGAGTTATGTAAAACAGTACCCTATTTTTAGGTCGAAGCCTATTATGATCAGGTACATTGTGGACACCTGGGTGCCATAAAACCCGGATTTTTTTACCTAAAGTTAAGTAGTTTCGGTATAAATAGATCAATACTTCGTAGTCAGCTTAGTTTTATCCTGCATATCGGGTGCAATAAGCCAACAAGGACTATGGACAATCAGACTATCATTGCACAACGGAAACTCATCCTGGAACACTTCAATAACGGATATTCATATCGCCAAATAGCTGAAATGGTCAGTCTTAGCAACTCAACTGTGTATAACATCGTTCGGCACTTCGTCGACGCAAATCGGATTGAGGGCAAGGGCAGAAAGTCACCAAATTGGATTTTCACCGAAGAGGAGGAGCGAAGGATCACCAGGAAAATGAGGTGAAATCCCAAGCTATCGGCTCCAAAACTGACTCAACAGGTGCAGGATGAAATGGGAAAAAAGTGCTGTGTGGAAACTGTGCCCAGGTTTCTGCGCAATCTTGACTTTAATGCCCGATTATCACGGAAGAAGCCCTTTATAAACGTGAAAAATATAGGGACTTGGATGAAGTTCACCAAAAACCAATTGGACAAGGATTTGAAGGTCTGGAACACAGTCATATGTTCAGATCGGTCCAAATTCAACATTATTGACTCAGACGGACGGAATTGAGTGTGGCGACAGTCCAATACTGAGCTGAATCCCAAACACGTAAAAACAACAGTCAAGCATGGTGGAGGAAGTGACATTTCATGGGTATGTATCTCGTCAGCCGGATTCGGGAATTTTGTGATTTTTGGAACAACAATGGACAAGAATGTGTACTTCAACATACTAAAGAAAAATTTACTCCAAAGTGCCGAGAAGCTAGGAATCCGAGATACTTTCCGGTTCTACCAGGACAACGATCCCAAGCATAAGGCCAAGATAGTACAGTCCTGGCTCATCGGGAACTGCCCCCACATGATAATTCCACCGGCCCAGTCTCCAGATTTAAATGTTATTGAGAATTTGTGGGCTCAGCTGGAAAATAACATCCGGAAGCACAGCATATCCAGCAAAGAGGATCTGAAAAATGCTCTGCGGGATGAGTGGAGCAGAATCTGCCCAGAAGCTACCAGGAAGCTGGTATCTTCCATGAATAATAGGTTAAGGGAAGTGGTTAAGGCTAACGGATATCATACTAAGTATTAACATCCTTATTTAAGTTTTTATAATGCAAATATATTATTTTATTTATACTGATCATAATAGGCTTCGACCTAAAAATAGGGTACTGTTTTACATAACTCTACCTAGCGGGTGGGGAAACCCCACCGTATTGGGGTCATATGTTAATTTTGGTGGTTAATATATGTACCTACCATCGGTCTTTGGAATTTCTGAAAAATAATGAATGGTTCGTTTATGGCAGGCAATTCCTTTTTTTCTCTGCCGCTGCTCAGAATAAGCTTCGAGTCACTGTATATAATCGCAACTAGCCTTTATAATGGAAACTTGCTTTTGGGCTATTCGAGTTAGAGCTTGAGCAAGAAAGGGCAGTGAAACCAAATTTAATATAAGAAAATATTTTGTAATCAACTTTAAACGATTTTTATATTATCAATTTTAATTTTAGTCGGAATAACAAGTTCAGGAATATAACTATAAACTATATCGCACTTAAAAAAGAAGCAATTAGGCAAGTGTTCAACGTATAGCAAAAAGTTCTGCTGCTGTTATTGTAGAAACTGTAAAAATTCATCAAAATATGAATATTCTTTCAGTTCGGAAACTATAGGGGAAAACTTTGCCATGGCCAAAGTTGGTACAAAAAAAAGTTAAAAGACAAATGATTATCGCCCGAGTTTAATGAGAAATTCGCTTTAAAGAGGTACAACTGTTGCGACTCCATTCTTAGCACTCCTGCATTCTTGTGGCATGTTTTATGACCAAGCCGAAAATATAAAGGAGAGCACACGGACTGAAATGAATAACAACTTTTTGATCCATCCTGCTTTGCTTCTCTCTTTTCTTACTACATTTTCTTTTGGCTGATTTTCTTTGCTTTGCTTTTGCTGCTACGCAAAGCGTTTATCATTTTCATATCTGAAAATCGGTTAGGTGGAAACGTTGTCGGGAGGGAGGGGAGAGGTGAAATATTGGTTGAATTGAGCCTTATAAATACTTATAAGCTAAACATTGTGTCGACTCAACTGTGCGAGTTTACCAACTTTTGACTGGCCAATTCCCAAAGCAAGACCCATAACTAAACGCAACGTCTCCTTGCAACACCATCCTTCCCAACAGCCCCCCCTTCAGCCATGCCATGCATTGATGTGGCAAAAGTTCGTTAAGTAAGTGAAAGAGCTGTGAATGATTTATTGCATTTTAAAAATGTTAAGTAAGACGAACTTTTTGGGGGGGTTTTTTTTGTTGTGTAGGGGCTGCTGCAGAGCGCGACGAATGCAAGCACATGGCAGCACTTGGAACTGCCATTCTGACAACCAGACAAATTGCCGGCGGGTTGAAGAGTCTGCGATGCGAGACCAGTGTTGCAAAACCATTGCACAAGTCACAAACGTCAACTTTCCTACGCGTCTGCGGGAGTGTGTGTGTGTGTGCATGTGTGTGTGAGACACAAATATCATAGAGCGCCAGATACGCCAGAATCATTGCCAAATGCAGCACCCACCATCCACTTCCCACCCACCCAGCACTCAGCAAACTCAGTCATGTTCCCTCTCCTCATGGAAAACAGTTTGCAGCTGTCAAAGATTGATTTTGTTGGCGCACCTTGCCACAAATCTACCCAGAAGGTGCTGACCAAGGCAGCTAAAGGCAAACCTTGAACGCCAAAGTTGTGTACGATAAAACATTTCAACAAATATTTAAGTTGCAACACACCCACACACACACACACACACAAACACACACGCAAGCAGACAGAGGGGGGAGTTGAGTAAACAAGATTGGAATTGGGCGCTCGTTGGACATTGAAAATTACTTTTGAGAAGTTGCCAAAGTTTGGCAAATGCAACAGAAGCAGGAGCACATGCAGAAGAAGGAGCTGAAACTGAAGCGGATGCAGTAGCTGAAGCGGAAGCGATTAAAGCCACTTCAACTACAACTGGAATATATGTATGTATGCACTTAGAGATGAATCGGCATTTGAATATGAATAGGAATCAGAGGCAAAGTCGAAGACGAAGTCGATGTCTGAATGCCGTTGGGTAAGAGTTTGTCTATTCGTCGATCGTAAGTTGTATTATGCACAATTTGTAATTCGTTGGTTGCAACAACAACAATAACAACAGCAACATCAACAGGAACATCAACAATTAATCGCACCCAAAAAATATACTAATTTAGTATATGCTCTGCAAGGGTAACAACCAAGGTATACCAAGTAACAAGATGACACAATAATGCAATAGAATAGTAAACCATAAGATAATAGAGGAAAAGAGGGGAGAAGAGAGGAGAGCAGACAGAAGAGACACTGTTACAAATGCAGTTGACAATACAATTGGCAAGCAGGATGTGGCGAGGGGAATTGTGCTCAATTCAAACTGAAGACTGAAGGCATTTTGAGAATGCGATTGCTGATGAATGATGGTATGACGATGTTGATAGTGCTTATGCTAAGGTTTGGGATTGGTGTTAACTCAATGTGCCATTCGATATAATGGTGTGGGCGTGGCGAAAGGGGCGGACTTAAATAACAATTGGCAGAACAATGGACACACAATCTGCGCACTTAACGTGTGTGTTTGTGTGTGCAAGTGTGTGTGTGCCAAAATAATTACCCATATCCATTTCAGATATACATATTATCGCTTGTGGCACACATAATGGCTGTCAAATTATTAATTAAGCGCTATAATAGCTAAACAACACTTATCTCAAATATCAATCGATCTATGCCAGTTAAGTTGATTAATATATGATAAACCTAATTTCAATGCAAATAACAATTAAATTAATAACATAAATATGCGAATATATCAATTCACAATCAGAATCAACTCAAAAGCTATATAAAGCTAAAACAAAAAAGTTTCTATTGAATTAATGGATTTTTGTTTTTATTCATTTGGAAATCTATGAAAATGAAATCCAATCAATTTCACATGGCTTTCAACGCTTTTTTCAACAGTCCAAATGCAAATGCAATAAAAACAGTAATTTGTGGAAAAACATGGCTAAGAGTTGGTTGTCAAGCACTTTATCAGCCAGCTTCAATTAGCTTAAAGCGAAAGAGAGAGAGACACACAGAGAGATAGGGGGAGAAAAACACAGTTAAGCAACCGGGTCATTGGGACGGTGGACGGAAGGGGGGAGTGTTGGTGAGGGGAGGTGAGCGAGCATCCATGTTGACTGTTGCTTTACGAGCTGAATGTGGAAGCTGGAGGCAGAGCCGCATCATGCGAGGCATAATTACAAAAGCGCCGACGATGACGACCCAAAAACCGCGCAAGGACACACACATAAAAAGTTGCATGGTGCGCGGGGGAGGTGTGGCGGGGGCGAGGGGAGCCAGCGAGTCTCGTTGAGTCGTTGAGTCTCGCTGGTCGTCATGCTTAAAGGCGTTTGGGGCGTGCGAAAATTTCAGCAGTTTTGCCTATTAGTAATTCATAATCCATGCATCCGCTTGTTGCCGCACTCATCTCTCTTTCACCCTCTTCCCCCCTCACCCGCTCCCCGACACATTCTCTCTCCTCTATGTGCGGCACAGATGCGTCTAGCATCTCTTGGGCTCGCTCCACAGCGCGGCTGCGTTCCAGTTTATGAATGGGTCAGCTTTAATTTAGTGGCCTGACAAACATTTTTGAGCGGCTTTGATTTCATATTCATTGGCTTACCAAAAGAGAAAGTTGCTAAGGGCAGGCGGCTAAACGGATCTTTATTGCAACAGCAACAGCAACAGCGAAAGCAGCTAGTTAAAGCCCAAGTTGAAGTTTGTGGTCTGTTGCCGCAATTCCAATCAATTTAATGCCATAACCATAAATCAATTAATTTCTGAACACAATTAGCCAAAACCAAAATAGCGCTCTGCCGATGCCGCGTATGAGTAATCGACGGTCGACAAGCGCATGCAAAGCAATTATGTGGCACTTAAGTAACGTGCAACAAATCTCAATGCCTCCTGTGTAGAAGCCACAAACAACATAAGCAACGTAAATAGGAATAGCAACATCAATTATAATCTCATTAGGAATAAATACTTGTATTCAAATGACGGCCGGGTAGCTGGGCGTATGCGTAATATTCGATATTAACCCCAATCTAAGCCGATTTTCCTCTCTCTCTCCCCTCCCGCCCTTCTCCCTTACACCGCGCCTTTCCTTTATTCGAAAACCCAATTACTAAAATGACATTCGCAGGGTCATCAAATAACTGCGGTTAATCTGCGCATATGTGTGTATGGGTGTGTGTGAGTGTGTGTGTGTGTAGGTGTAGATGTGACTGTGTGGGTGTGTAGAGCAGTAATTACAGTTGGCTTTAAGTGTTACTGTGGCTAACAATTGGCTTATCAATCAAACAGCAGGCAAACCATTTAATTTCTACACTTTAATTAAGTGATTTTTGCCATTGAATTTTCAATATTGGCAAACTTAATTCAAATCGACATATCAATCAATGGTCAATCAATCAATCGAGCAAAGCAACCAAAATATCTCAAAACGAAATTTCAATCTAGGCAACTCAGGTTCAAATCAGAACATAGCGACAGCATTCGTTCGATTTATCGATTGTCGATTACTCATTTTCAAATATATCATTTGCACAAAATGCAATTTGTCGCAGTGTAAAATGTGGATAGGCATTAATGCATTAAGTTGTGTGTTTTGAAATTGAAAACCCAACTAAATGAAAGAGTTGAGCTGAGTTGAGTTCGGTTTACACATAGACTTCATGCCCTCGTCAGATACAATGTGGGAATATACCTTTGGGATGTTGTCAAAACCGATAAATCGAGTGTTGAAAATCGATAACGCCACACATCTTCCACAATTTTCGACTTATGGCAAATAATCTTGGAATACATTGAATGCGGATGATGTCGCTCAAAGATAGGTCCAAAAAAATCTCGAAGGCCAGTATCTTCCTCAATTTTCGAGCTGAAGTTATCAAATGTAAGCTCGCTTATAATAATCCCCCCCGAAGATTGCTAAAAATATTTTCAGCCCAGAAATGTGTATAGCGCAGTCAATTATGCTCGACTGCAACACTGCCATCTGTTTCTTATGTAATGTTGATGTACGCCGAGTCTTTTGGCCAAAAGCCGCAAAATACACTCAATAATGCGCCAACGCACAACGGCAAACACACTTAACACTCACACACGCGCAAGCATTCATCGATGAAGTAGGCAGACAAACAGTTGGTTTGTTGTCGTATTTGGCTGCCCTCAAAAGTAGGCAATACTTTCGCATCTGTTTGTCGCGCCTGGCAGAGATTATTTATTGAACGATTTGCGCGCTTAAGCGAATGATTGCAAGCGAATGCGGGAATGTTTGTGCATATTTGTGTGCGTGTGCGTGTGTGTGTGTGTAATGTATGTATGGCAGTACTGCGAAATGAACAAATATGCTGTGTACATGAAAACTTATTTCACATGTCGAGCAACCGCATCCGGCAAACATTAAATCTTGTACGAGTATATGCATGGATAGAGAAGCATTTCTTTTTTTTCACCTTTTTAATTTTGGGAGTGGCAAACTAATGGATCAATGCAAATGAGAAGCACAGAGTCGCATATCAATTTGAATCCGAAATAGGAAATCAAATGGATAAAATGCATTGGCAACCAGCAGGAAATGAAACCTAAAGAATAACTGGGCAGAAAAAGCGGCACAAAGTGATTATGTTAGGCAAAAAGTTGCCACAGCTTCAGTGGCAGACGGCAGCAAATGGCAAAATGAATACCGCATGCAAATTCGAGCGTCCGCACACTTAATATAATTTCACTTAAACATAGAGCTCTACGAGTTGTAAAAAAGGTAAGAAGCAAGCAGCCGTAACGAGTACAGGTGTGTGTGTGTCCGTGTGTGTGTTGGCATGGGCCACATTTGGACTCTTTGCCTTTTCGTGACTTTGGCGCGTTAACCTCAATTTATCGCTGCCATTTATGTCCTTTTTTCGATTACAGCATAAATTGTGGTAGGTAACGTGTTGGTCTCACACTCACACTCACACTCACACACACACACATACTCCTGATAAATGGTAAGCTGCATGCATTGTGTAATCGATAAAAAAAAACAAGAAGGAAAACTCTACAAGCGCTCAGCCAGTGCTGAAAGCTAAGAAGTAGCACGGCATAAAAAGGCAACAGGAACAGACCCAAGCTAAACAACGATTGGCCTAATGGACATTTGTATTCATCTCTCGGTCGGTGTGGGTATGTAAGTGTGTGTGTATGTGGTGTGTGTGTGTGTGTGTGTGTGTTAGTATGTGTGTGTGTATATATAAATGTTTATGTAACAATTACATGTTGAAGCGCAGTAAATTTAAAAAACCGAGAGACAAACTGTAAGGTAATTGCATTAATGCTCCAATAAAAACCTCATTTCATATTATGCAGAGAATTTGTTATAGTTCAAATATGCCAGTATGTTTTGATCTTATAAGAGTTAACTTATATATATATATATATATATATATATATATAAATATATCTATATTTATCTAACACAGAGTAAATGCTCCACACTAGGTCAGAGATACATCAATACCTATGCCTATTCCACAACTAAATACCTGAATTAATTCCAAGAAGTTGCTGTCCACATCACTGAAACCATCTTGCCAATAAACTCACAACACCTCATAAATAAATAAATAATAAAGTTGGCAACAATCCTTGCTAGCAAAAGCCTACATAATTCACTGGCTATTAAAGTGCAAGTCTCAATTGCATTTAATATTCAAAGTTTTACTCTTCATTTGCGTAGCTCACATTAGATCCTTGCTCGCAAAGCTTAACAGAAATTCCAAGATTCGGGAGGTAACTGCGAGTCGATGTCTTCTATTTGACCGTCGTGCAGTTCAATATTAATTACATATATTAACCGCTGACACCATCAGCGGGTTATGGATCGAACATGCCCCATAAAGTTGTCCGCCTGTATTTTGTATTTTGTATTTGTTATTCTAATTGGAATAGCTGTTATTTAAGCACTTGCAAAACCTGATTAGAGCAAATGCACGCCGCATTGTGTTTGACATGCAGTTTTTGTTGTCTTCCCTTTTATTTTGTGTATGTTTGTGCATTTGGAAATGCTGCTTGTTCCAATTGTGAAATTTATATTCTTGGTTTTCGCATTTTTTTGGTTTTTTTTCATTTCTGCTGTGGAAATGCGCTTTTCATACACGCGTTTCCTTTGGTTTCCTTTCATTGCATTTTACCTCTGGGCTACAACGGAAATTTAATTCCAATTTTGCCGTTCCTATTGTTCATATTTGTGATGCATGCTGATAATTACAACCGAAAATTTTGCAATTTGCCAGTTTGTGAGAGTATTTAGGTATTAAGTTCATATTTTCCCGCAGGCTGCTAATTACTGCATACATTTGAGATTCCAAAACAAGTTGAAAATCCAGTGAAAATGCAGTATGTGAATAAAGGTCTGCCACTATTGTAGTACTCATTATTACTTGTTATGAACGCAGTGAGCTGAATAGACATAATGTACAATAATATACATATGTATATTAGAATTGGTGGTAGTCGAGCTCCAAAAAATACCACCACAACTACTACTGCCACTAGTCGCAACTAATCGTAGCTATTCCAAAACAAGTATACTGTATCCATGGAAACCTTCAGCAGGTTTCCAATTCAGTAGCTTTAATGCGTATGTCTTTGGTGCGCCAAAACAATTCATTAAAAAATCATGTGCAAGCCAAGCAGCAATGTCCAAAATAGCAGCAAACTACAGAAGAACGTTGGGTGAGCGGGCTAGCAGTGGGTGTGTGTGTATAGGGTGGCGGGGAGGGAAATGGAAACAAAACTCTGCACTTCACTAAGCATGTGAATGAGACTGGGGTGCCATAATCATAAAGCCAGTGAAAAGCTGTACAATAAAATACAACTCATAGCATCAGCACCAACTGCTCCCGTCTCCCTTTCACCGGTAACCAACTCAAACACACACTCACACACAGCACAACACAACACACACATACAACATACACACTAGCTTTTTGTGGTGATGATTATGACACTCTCAAGCGCTCTGTGAAAGAGTTGGTCGTGCGTGGACCGGTGGGGGAGGGATGCTGGAATAGTAACTGTAGTTGTGGCTGTTTGCAAAAGCACCGAAATGAAAAACACGTTTGCCGCATTTTGCGTTATGCCCAAAAATATTGCGGCTGCTGAAGAAGCTCCAACAACAACAAAAATTGTGAAAAATATATAAAAAAAATAAAAAAAATTGAATAAAAAAGACGAATGGTGAATTTAAAGGGGAACAAAAGCGGATGCGGATGCGGATGCGAGTGCGGAAGTGAAATAGTCGAAGTCGGAGCTGGAGTTGGAGCTGGAGTCGGAGACGGAGACGCTACAGGATGTTGAGTCCAACTACCTTGCACACATATTGGGTAGCCATCAACGCTTCAATTGTAGCCGCACAGTTGCCTATTTCACAAACCTTTAGAGCACAACCCAAAATATACCCTAATATGGAATACATATTCCCTTTTTCATACCAATAAATCTTTGTTATCCATATATTATTATTAAGAATTTTCACAAAACTTTAAGCCGTAACTTTGCTTACCGATATTCAGAACATTCGGAGCAGAAATGAAACAAAATTTAACGTTTAAGTTTCAGTTTCAGTTTCAGTTTTCCAAAAACAATTTCGAACTGAATAGGAACTGTTGTGCATCAGAGTCGAGTGATGATAATATTGTTATAGCTCTGACTATAACTGTGACTAAGTGTACATATATCTACGCAAAGCATTGTAATACAAGTCGTATCCGCAGAAGCAAAGCAGCAGCGCAAATGGCAAACTAAGGAGAAGAAAATCAGCTCAGAAACATGTCATAAATAACGCAGCTTGTAAGTCATAAAGGGAAAGAAGCCAACGCAAAAAAGCCAACAAAAACAAAAAAGGAAATGGAAATAGAAATGGATATGGTAGAAGGCAAGAATGAAAAATACTTGAAAATATACTAAGAATGTAAAAGTTAAAACAGTTAAGGTAGAAACATGGCTAACAAATTCAATTTGAAATCATCATCAGCAGCAACAATAATTTGAAAGCCACACTTATAGCTTTCATCTTGCTTTCAGTTGCCTTTTGATTTTCAGCTCAAATTTAACACCTTCTTTTGTCTTACTCTTTGGAAAAACTGTCGACCGTCAATCGAGCAGAAAAAACTCTGCAGACTCTCTCCTTTCTCTCTATAAATATATATGTATCTCAGTCTGTCTATATGTCTTTGTCATGGTACATTTGTTTACCTTGCAAGTCAGCCCGCAACTAAGTAAGTAAATTCCATTTTAAGTTTATCCTTAGTCTTTCCCCTATGCCATTTCATACTCGCAGATTCCATTTGAGTTTCTCCTCTCTCACTCTCTTGCTCACTCTCTTGCTCACTCTGTCTGTCTCTCTCTCTGTTAGTCTTGCTCTTGCTTTGTCTGCGCCCGCATGTGACATCATAAATTTTGATTAAGCTCTTTGGCCACAGTTTACAGTTTACAGTTTCCACTGCTCGCCGTCCACCCTGGCTCGCTTCACTCAGCACATACTTTTTGTCATTTACACCCCCCCGCCGCACCACTTTACCACACAGCCCTACCTACAGACCACCATTCACTGTCATCATGATGGGGATGATCATCATTATATCTTTGCTATCTGCTTGAATTGTTTGCCCATTTCAGTTGAAACTTTTTTGGCTGGACTTAAGCTTCAAATTGGCTGATAACTTTGTGCATTATGCAGGACGCGTTCGTTGCGCATACGCCCCAATGTGCACAGCACCACCCACTGTTGTACCACTCATTCACTCATTTAAACACTTAGATGCCAATTGAAGTGGCTGATGTTGCCTGCGTGCTGCCACAAATGTGATATTCCGGTCGCTGGCATTAAATTTGAAATCCGTATTGAATTCCCTAGTAAATCCCGTAATCCCCTGCGTATGCGTAATATTCGTGAATATCGCCGATACGAGTACATATTCATACACACACACACACACACACACTCACAAAGAGAGCCACATTCCATGGCGGCAGTTGTCAGCGCACAGATTTGTGGCCACAATTTCGCACAGAAAAGAAAAGAAATGAAAAAAATAAGAGAAATTGCAAGAAAAGAAATTTGCTTAATGCCAGTAAACTAGTTTCATCCTGTTGAAAGGTAAGCTAAATCTCAACGAAATCACCTTCTTCTTCTTCTTCTTCTTCCTCCAGTTCAGTTTGTTCTGATGGAAATACGAATAGCAGCAGGTTTATATTTGCTTTTTTCTCTCTCGCTAAAAGATGATTATAAGTCTGTGTCTGCCTTAAGATATACAAATATCTGGTGTCTGAAAGAATTTTGCTTAAAGGTGTATCTCAACAGAACCTGTTCAAACATGATGAGCAGCCTTTGGCTTGCTAAGAGAATGAAGTAAATAAGCTAATGCTAAAGCATCAAACCTTAATAGAATACAAACAGAGTTTTGCCGCGCACACTTTAAGGAAGAAAAACACTTCTCATGTATGCGGAAAATAAAGTTTATTATTATTAGTATTAGCAGGCACCTACTTCCACTTGAAGATTGAGTACACTCAATAGCAACATTTTGCCTACATTTTCAATACCCCTTAAAACACTTTTTCCCCGGCTTGCCTTGGCCATCATAATAGCCACTGACTGTATCAGCTCTCCCCGCTTAACCACCTCCCAGCCCTATGAGGAACACTTGACAATGCCGAAAGTTTTGTGTTGTGTTCTTATTTGTATACTCTATTAAAAAATTAATGTTTATAATAAAAAATAAAGTATATTTGGCTGTTTTGTAATGGCTTGGCCAAGTCTCAAATAAACCTTCTATTTTAGAATGCAGCAACTTGAAACAAATTGGTTATCTTCTTACTTTTTATTTCAGATTGTGAATCTTTATTTTTAAATTATAACTCTTTGTTTGTGGTGAAATGATGTGTGGCGCTGCTCCTGTTCCTACTTACAACTTTTTGGGTATCTATCTGCCACGTAATGCTCATCTGGTGAAATAGTAAACACATTTGGCACTGTTTGTTTGCTTTATGTCTCATAACTTTTGCCACAACAATTCTTGTCTCCTTGCGTGGTTGCAGTTGCTGTTCATTGGAAACGACCAAAAAGGGTATAATGAAGGTAAGCAAAGGTGTGTAAGAGGCAAAATCAAGCTTCTTTGAGCACATAAGGTATATATATATTCTTGATCAGCATCGATAGCAGAGCAGTCTCGCTTCGGTCGCTGTCTGTTGTCTGCTTATTTTTTAGTTACTATATACCAACGCAGAGCAACTTATCGATAACTTTCGGGAAAAATACGTGTGCGATTTGTGATATGTAAAGAATTGGGTACAGGGTGTCTCCAAGTAGAGCTCTCTCTTTTAGACCATAATTTTTCTTCAGTTTTTTTCTTTGGTCTTATTTTAATTCGATGCAAAGTTTTCGCGGCAATTCGAGGAAGAAAAAATGAAGAAGAAGAACAACAACAACAAGCAGAAGAACAAACGAAAAACTGAAAGTTGCTTTACATTTTTGTATGTTATTTTCGTCGTGCGCTTTGATTATGTTTATCTTAATATTTATCTCTCCCAGAAATGTATATACTGAAATTATGTAAATTTTAATATAATGTTAACCGAAAAAAAACTTGCAGTCCAACTGCTGTACGGGCTTTGGGGTAGGTGGGGGTTTGTTGGATTAGGCAACTTTTTGCCGAAAACGGGTTTTCTACTGTGTGTGTGTGTGTATGTCTCCAAAATACGCTTTTTGTGATTTATGAACTTTATTTATATATACAACTTGATATTGTGAGTAAATAGCAATTTACGTATAAGTTTGCTTAGATTTAAAATAATGTATATTCTAAATTATATATTAAAGAATTGAATAATACACAGGAACAGTTATGTATATAGTACCTACTTCTCTCATTAACGCCACATTTCTTGATGCCTTCATTTAGATTTGTGATGCAGCTCTTGTTTGAATCGAGTTGAATCGATTTGCAATTGCAATTGATGCTGGCAGTAGATACAAATTCGACGCATCTCTCAAGAACAATGTGCACATGAGGCCAACTAGTAACCCTATACCTATCCCAGGCTCAAAACGAAACAACACTCCTACCACACCGACTGCACCACAAATCTAGTGGCATTCGAGCCAATGGCCAACCATTAATTGCGCACCACACAAAGCAATCAGAGTGCAATGCGAGTAGCCGTTAACTGCGCTAACTTTTTGGCTCTAGGGGAAGAGACGCTAGGGGAAACAGGGGCTTAGTTCTGGTCAGCAATCTGGCGATATTTGTGTATGTGATATAAAAAAGTGACAAACGCATCCCGAAAATTATATACCCTTGCAGACTACAGTCAACTTAAAGACATTTTAAACATTAGAAAACAGATCGATTGTTCCTATGGTAGCTATATTATATACATGATGCAGTATTCCGATGTTGATGATTCTATGATGATTCTAAGACTATGATACAAATATGTTTAATGTTTTATGCTAATATATATAATAATACATATATATATATATATATATATATATATATATATACATATATACTTTATGTCTTCTTGAAAGGTGTTGCAAACTGGACAACAAAATAGTAATACCTTCTACTCTGGTATTTCATTTTAATCTGCTTTATGTAGCTGTTGATTTTGCGTTCAAACTTAATCTTTTCACCGCAAATTTATAATATACACACACGCACACAGCGTGCGGGCGAGAAAGAGAGAGAAAGAGAGAGAGAGACAGACGCAGAAACTAGTGGCGTTTATTTAAATGTCACATTTACACATGCTGCCCGGCTACCGGTGCCAAGCTTACCTCCATCTGCCTCTTTGGCTGCCAGCACCGCAAATGCTGTGTGAAAAAGCTGGCCAAAATAGAAAGCCAACGAAGGAAGGCAACGTTAAAGAAGGCCACAAGCCACAAAAGCCAAACCGAAATGAAATCAAATGAGAAGCACTATCAAACCAAAGACAAGGGAGGCAGAGAGGGTGCCAGGATGCGGGCAAGACAGGCCCCATTCACCATTCTCAATTCTGGCTGCAGGCATATGTGCTATACACTTATAACTATCTCTCTTGGCAGCAACAACTCGGGGCAACTAGCAGCAATTGTGGTAATTTTATTTGTAGGCAGGATGCTTGCCAAAGAGAAGGAGAGATAGATAGGCAGCGGGAGCAAGACAGAGAAAGAGAGAGAGAGAGAGAGAGAGAGGGGGAGATAGTTGGGGGTTATGAGGGGATTAGGGCCAAGAACTACAGTTCGCAAATTAGCTGAATAAGGCAGCACCACTAATTGAAATTGGAATTGGACTCGGACTCGGACTGAAACTGAGTTCATTCATGAACGGAATTATAAGCGAGCGATTATTAGAACAAGGTTGAGTGATAAGTGCCAGACGCAGCTCGACTACGAAATACCCTGTAGCCATGACATTTCTTACCCGGAGTTGAATTCATTCGACTTGTACCCAAGTCCTTATCTAACATCAAATCAAACACATTTTGAGCACGCGTTTTAAGTAAGACATAACTGTTCAAGAATATATATGTATGTATATATATTTACACTTTCCCGTCTCTTGACTACCCCTTTTTCTTCATTTATAATGAGTTCAGGATATTATTGCCGAGGTGAGAGCTGAATTAAAATTTAATTCGTTAATTATGCAGGAACGGGATGCAGAGAGACGGTAGCAGCAACCTGACGCATGGCACAAAAGATACACAAATCAAATAAAATCAAGTCACAGCGGTCACTTAACAATTATGGTAGACAGAAATTTGAAAGCAATACTTTTAAATAAACATTTATATAACTTTCGCACACCGACAAAATTGAAGAAAACTTTGATGGATGATCGTTTTAAGGATTTGATATTTTAAAATAATTTATAACTTTTCGCTACGTTTTTTAAATGATAACTTTTCGAACTTAGAACTATTGGCAAATGACAAACATTCTCTGGTGCAGATAACAATATCTCTGTGTGTGTGTGTGTGTAACAAATGTATTTGTTGTATCTTGTCAGTGTGCTGAACTTTTGTACCCTTGGACATTTTGGCGTGCAACATAATTCATGTTGTGGCCGTTGTTGTATCGCTGACGGCTCATCTCGGGAGCAGCCGGAGCTGGATTGCGTGATGGGACATGTGACTGACGTGGGTAGACAATTAATTGAAAAGCAAAATGCTTGACGGAGTGTGTGTGGATGTGTGTGGATGAGTGTGGGTGGCAGCGTAACTGCTGGAAATGTGCTCGTATTCGCATTGGTTTTACTGTCTTAACCAACACAATACAACACCATGCCACACCGCACCACACCGACAAGCAGCAGCTTCGGCAACCACTAACATTTGTGCTGAAACTCAGCGCTGCAAACTTTTATCATTAACGCTGAAAATCAGCTTAAAACTGAGCATGAAATTCAAAGTGCTGGTGCTGAGGGATGGCGGTGCGGACGTGGAGGTGACAATAAATGTCAAAAGGTGTTGGCTGTTTTGCCGTTTGCTCTTTTAACGCCCTCTCTTTCTTTCACTATCTTTCTCTCTCTCTTTCTCTCTCTTTGTCCCTGTCTTTCTCTCGATGTTCTGTTTGTAAACGGGACGCGTGCCGCGAAAGCAAAAAAAAGTGTAGCATACTTTTCAACGCCTCCGGATACAAAATGCCCGCCAAGCAAATTGATTATAGCTGCACACAAGTGCGTGTGCGTGTGTGTGGATGTGTGGTTGTATGTGCGTGTATTGGTGTGTGAATGTTTTTAACTTTAATTTCGCAGCCCTGCCCACACTTGAGTCATTTGCCTTTGAGCTGCCTTTCTACAGCCACTGCCGCTGCTGCTGCACAACGTTGCGTATGCGTATTATGTAAAATAAGCATGGTGGAAACTTATGTGTCGCAGCTCACATCAAGTGTGTGTGCGAGTGTGCAAGTGTGTGTGTGTGTGTGTGCTTCAGCTGGCTTTGTGCTTTGCTTTTTTACAGTTCTTAAAAGTAATTTAATTGTTAGCATAAGCTCTTTAATGTATTTCGTTCATTTTAATGGCCTGACTGAGCGCGAATTTGCGTGTGCAAGTGTGCGTGTGCATGCGTCTGTGTGTGTGTTTGTGGATGTGTGTATGTGTGGATGTGAAAGAGTGCGTATTTAAAATTTGACTTACACATAAGCTAATTTTAGCAGCAGCCTGAACCTATGCGGCCAACCCACCACCCACCGCCCACAACGCACCACCAACCACCAACCACCGACCATCAAACACGAATTCTGTGCACCCGTCTCCTTACCTTGAATGCTTTCAGTATTCAGCATTCGTGCTGTCTAATGAGGTGAATGGCAAAGTTGTGCGTGTGTGAATAACAAAATGAGCAACGATAACCACAGCAATCGGGATAAATGCAAACGAGAGTGGAAATTCATATTCAGATTGAAAATCAGTTTCACATTCGGATAGTTACCATTACGAATAACCATCATAATAATAATCATAATTACAGTAGCAACAACAACAAGCAAGAATTTAATTCAAAGCAAGCTTGTCGCTCGACTAGAACATACCCTTTAGAGAATTATTATTCACAAGAATCTTTATAAATAAAATGTTGTAAGTCATTTTAATTTATACAAATATTTTTACAACATAAAATGAATGTTTTTCGTTGGAATATTGTCCGGCAATAAGCGGTCAGAGACTCGCTTAGATAGGGGTCTAAAATACTCCCACTACGCTAAGGCATTGAGAGCTGAGAGACTAGAAAAAAGTAAGGAAGAATCACAATAGATTCAAGGGGTCTGAGCAGAAGGTCTTGTATTATTAACTGTAATAATATAAGTGTAATAAAATAGTGTATAATAAATATATACATTTATTTTTTAATATCATTTTGAAATCACTATCTCGAATTTTTGAGTTACAGGGCATCGAAATATTCGTCACGTTTAGTAAATGTAAATTTAAAGTCAGCTAAGCGACAAGCATTATGCAAATTGACAGCACAGCTCCAATAGGGTGTATATATATGTGTGTGTGTGTGTATATTTCTGATTATATTTGCATACGAGTAGTATTCGCATACACACTCACACACACACACATTGCAAGAGATTGAGAGATAAACAAACAAATGAGTTAACTGAATTAAACCCACAAAATGCACAACTTGAGAATTATTTATTAATCAGGTTGATTGCAAACTCAAAAACAGAACTCATCTCCTAACTAAATAGATTATCAGGTATGGATTCATTTTTGGCTGTCTGCACTTACTCACTCGCCATCAAGCACAGATAAATGCATAAAGTCAGATATTACCGGTTGCTGTAATTTCAATTGCCTTTGATCATAAGTTGATGAAATGCTTAATGAATCTGTCATGCATTCAATTCAAAATCACATTCGGTATCATTCAATCAATAATATTTCTAGCGGTGGATTTGTTTCTCAAAGAAACCACATAAAACTAATAAGGGGCAAATACACAAAAGTAAAATGAATCTTAGAATATATCAGTAATTATACAGTTAGCTCTCTCTATAACTATGCACATTTTGCTTGGGATTACTGGAGCTGTTTTTGTTTCATAGCTGGACATTAAACTGTTGATAACAGTTAAAATTGTACAACATTTCATTACTTGTCCCAGGTTAAGGGCTTAACCGCTCAACGGTTATGGTCATCCAGTCAACGGTTGTGTCACAGTTGTGTATTGCATTGTATTTTGCGACATTTCAATCTGTTCGTTGAATCATCTGCTGGCCATAAATTTAAAGCCATTTTAAAGGAGCAACAGAAGAGTGGTAAATAATGTGATGCACGCTGTTGACTGTTGCCACCCTTTGGTTCTCCTTCCTAACTCATCAACTCCCTCTTTCTCTTCCATTCTCTGTCTGCATTCCACTCAGTCTCTCCCTTTTTGACTGCACGCTGTGCTGTTGACAGCAAACAGTTGTTTTGCATAAAAATGCCATTGCATCTGCAGTAAAGCAACGACTACAAAAACCGAACGAGCAAAGAAGCAAAACAAGAGAGAAAGAGTCAACGAGAGAGAGAGAGAGAGAGAGAGAGAGAGAGAGAGAGAGAGAGAGAGAGAGAGAGAGAGAGTATGAAAGCCCATGCAAGCTTTTGCGTGTTGTATTTTCTTTCTTCTTCTGCTTTTTTTGTTGTAAAAATTTGTCAGTAAACACACAATAAATATGTATGCTGGGCGTGTGTGCTAGTGTGCGTCCAGCTGAAAGCTGAAAGCTGAAATGTACTTTTATGTATGCTTCCCTTATGGTCACCGACAGCGTGACTATCGAGTAGAAAGTGACGAGTGAGGAGTGCAGAGGGTGGTCAAAATGTGCTGAACATTGCATGTCCAGTGAGTGAACGGTAACAACGTAAAAGCAACAAATGCAAATTAACGAGTAAAAGTGACGTGTGGAATTTGACGAGTGACAAAAAAACGAGCGTTTTAAACTGGTTGATAAAGTTCCAACTGAACAAAGAAGTGACGAATAAAATAGACTCGTTGCATTTGCAATTCAATAATCATTGGGTTAAGTTCATCTGTTAAGAGGGCTAAGCCTGGTTGGGAATGGAAATGAGAATGGGAATTGGTCCAAAGTTGCGCAGCTTATCGACCATATCACGGAATCTAGCACTTTTTTTTTTTTTTTTTGAGCCGGGCTGGAAGTTGCGACTGCTGACTGTGCAATTTGAGAGAGGAGTATTTGTCTTTTTTGTGCTTTGCTCATTTCATCCTCGTTAATTGTGCGCAGTCAACGGAGAGTTTTAAGATTTCGGCAACTCATTGGGCATGCCATTAAATAGTCAAGAAGAGGTCATGTTAGAAAAATGAGATGGTGATTTTCGAAATGTTCCTTCTATACACTTTCGCCTGCAAGGGTTATGTATGCTTAACCCGTGTGGACAAAGAGGTTGCGACGGGTAGTCATTAGGCCCTGCGCAGCAAGCTGTTTAATTCCCCATATCCAAATGCTGGCAAATTTATTGCCTGTCATCATCTGACGAAATATTTCTATAGCATTCATTTAACATTGAGTTGGCTTTGTGCATCTCATTTGTGAATTAGCCAATTCATCTATTTCAAAGTTACGATTGTTATCTTTTATTTCTTGCACATTGGCATCACTTTGTCAAGTTCTTTAAAGCGTAGCCTATTCGTAATGTGCTCCAACCTAAAAGTCCTTTTAGCTTTGTTTTTGTGACTTTTCTTTTAGTTAAACTTTGGCGACAAGTAAATCAAACATTATCTTAGCTTGTTTTCAACGATTTCAATTAATTAAATGCTGCGTATCTTTTTGCGTGTATACATGTATGTGACAAAAAAAAACAAGATGCTCGACATAAATATACTCTGTAATTAGGTGAAAAGCATACATTTGACTACACAGGTTCGGGGAACTTGATGTAAATACGGACACAGATTTTGTGTCAGCTGCAGTGGTGCATTATCAGAGTTGATCTGCATTCCCTAGGCACTCTGTCAGTTAGTGGGTATGCCAAGCCCATAGTCAACACAGCTTCTTCCCCACAGCTGGTGCTGCACAACATATGCGAATGATTAATGTGGTTTCTTTGGTTGGTTTTCTTTGGTTCAAGTTTCGGGTTTGGTATTTGGTTTTGGCTTGTGGGCCTTCTGCCTCAACGTGCGTTCTGTTGAGTTTCGTGTTCTTGCGGCCTTGTACGCCTCAACACATGGGCGTATACGCAATTTTCATTGTTTGCTTTCTTGGCCACGGCCAAGTTTTGCCCCCTAAGATTGTTATCAATGCTTCCGCGCGTGGCCCGTGTACGCCTTGGCTCAATTATTTATTTGGCCAACACAAACAGATGTCATCGAGGAGAAAGTCATGCCGTTCAAAAAATAAAATGTATGAATTTTCTGACAAGCTGACAATTTTTGTCGAGCTGTGGTAACACTTTGCACCACTCTACTCCTTTTAAGGGATGTTATGAGTTCTGTCTCATTTCGGACGCAGCAAAACTCGACATCTGACAAGCTCGGGTAAATCAACCGCAACCACCGAGAGCTATAGAGACTGTAGTTCATCAACGCTCGGGGCAAGCGCCTGGCAGGCATCTGGAGAGAGTGATATTTTTATCACAGTTGACACGCATCGTTGGGCTCAAACAAAAGCCAAATGAAGAACGAATGCACTCATTTGCAATGGTTTTCTCTTGTCGGTGTTGCAGTGCAGTCAAATGTGCGCCAGGCACAGTGAAGCCTGCCACAAATGCGCAGCCAAATGCAGCAAGCAGCAGACTACGATTGCTAGCTAGTTGTAGCAATGAATATAAGTAGCGAATAAAGCGTTTAAAAGAAGTTGGGAGTAGTGATAATCGAGTAGAAACTGCGAATGGAAAGAATATGTAACGAGTAGCCAGTAATAAAGATAATGAAAAGCAATAACGAGTTATCTAAATTGTCGTATTACAAGTAACAAGTAGCGTATAGATAAGAGGAAGCAACGAGTAGTAAAATATGGAAATAGCGAGAAGATAGACAATATGAGAGTCAGTGAAGAGTAAGTAACAAGCGAGTAACAACGATAAATGACTGGCAATTCAAGTAGCTTATTATAACGAGAGTTTCAAGTAATTGTATAATAACAAGCAACTTTTTAGGATAGCGAGTGTCGACTACAGTTGCAACTACGACAATGTCCGTCCGTTCTTCCGTCCGTTCGTCCGTCCGTTCGTTTGTGGTAAGTATTTCAATAATTCGGTTGTCTGCCCATTCTGATTGCAGCAATAACAGAAACTCAAACCTATGGGGCCTTTGGCCATTTTGTTTACTCAATTGTTCAACCAGTGTAAATAAAACGTAGCACTTCCATTTCAAGCGCCATATTGTTTGCCCCAATTGCCATTGAGCAACACATTTTTTCGTATTTTTTCTCCCATTGCACTCACATTTGCGTCTGCATTTACATTCGAGTGCAGCCATTGTTGTGGATTTTCAATTGGAAATGCCGCTTGTTATGACAAGTGCTCTTGCTGCATATCATTTTCGCGTGGCTCCAACTCAATTAATGGATGAAAATCAACAAGATGGAATACACATTTTAATGGCCACATCTATCGCATCTATCGTCTGCTGTATGACTTATATCTATACCCACATGCTCGTTGGGTTTGGTATCTCCAAGCTACAAAATAAATAAATGAAAATTCCATTGAGCCATTAACTAATTAGGATTAGGCCATTGAAGACATATTGTTAACCTACCTACCATTTTGGCAACTAACCAGCAACTTGTCGCAAAAATCGCAAGTGGCAAAATTTATAAAAATAAAAAACAAAACCTACAAAAAAAGCAAGAGGGTCACTAGGGAAAATAACAAATGGCTGCCTGAAACTGAGTAACTAATGAAAATGTAGCTAGAACAAGTCAAGTTTGTCGAAGCGAGTCTACAAAAATACCCTGTTGAAAATATCGTTTGATTAAGTCTTATGTGGTATTTGTATATACAAAGTTATAAGCTTAAAATTAGTGACCTCTTCTAGGTTGGATTAACTTCAATTTGTAGCTAAAATACCCTTCAATCGCAGTGCATGTATACAGGGTGTTTCGAAAGAAAAAAGAAACAACTAAAAAAAAACAGCAAAAAAAAAATAAAACTGTGGGCACAACAAAATTGTTGAAGAGAAAAAAATGGAAATTTGTAAGCTCAGAGTGAGAAGAGGCTGAAAGGGATACCAGTGGGGGGAGGGGTGGTTGGGGGTGGCAAAGGCCGAGTGACTGGAAGTGGGTCAGCTGAGGCATTGGCGGTGGCGCCGCATGTTGGCAGCATGTCAAACAAGTTAGGTAAACACGCATACACACTCACACACACTCTCTCTCACACACACACACACACACACACAAAATGGCGTACATGCATCAAAGTAATTAATATCCTTGCAAATGTTACATGCACTAATTACAACAACAAGTTGCGACCAAATTATAAAACAGGCCAGCCAACATGTCACGGTTTGTGTGTGTGTGTGTGGGCATGTGTGGGTGTGTGTGGGCGTATGTGTGTATTAGTTCAAAGTCATCTCGCTCTAGTTACTTTTAGTGTTGTTGCTTTAACTTTTAGTTTGCGCCCCTGATGCCACTTCACTTTGTGATTTAATCTCATAAGACAAGTCAAACTAGTAAATCCTTGTAAGAAGAAGACGAACAACAACATCAAGAACAAGTTTCAATTAGGATTATTAACTGGCCCCAGCAGCAACGGTTTTTCATTTTTTTTTTGCTCTTATACATAAAACTGAGATTGCATTTCTCAATTATCATTTGAGTGCCCAGGAGAAAGAGCGTGAGAGAGACAGAGAGAAAGAGAGTAAGAGAAATACGAGTCGCGGTTTATTGAAAATCATTTACATTTAATCAGAAATCAGCAAACAGTTGACGGCTGCTCCCGCGGCTGCATGTCACATTGCGCATACGTGACGCATGGGCATTGCGTATACGCAATGTTAACACACGGCTATAGCCGGCGAGAAGCAGCCGCTTCCTTTGCATTCGCTGCGATGCTACACTTGTCAATTTAATTAATTTGTCATCATATATTATGCCAAAATAAAAATGCCACACAAGTGGACGGGATGAGGAAGGGGGTGCGGATGGCTGCACGAGTTGAGGCAAGCAATAAAATCACGACAAAAAAGCAACAAAAAAGCAACAAAAATGAATAAAAATGATCTATTTGTAACAGACCGACTAGGAGATACTCTGACCCCAAGATGGGCAAATGGACTTGGCTAAATTGACTAACCTGTTGTTGCTCATTTCTTCATATATATGCTTTCTGAGGTCAAATCAAAACGATTGCGTTTGTGGAACATAAGTGAAAAGTGTTAAGGTATTCGGTTTCGCATTGGTACCTTTCGGTAAGTACGCCATGTACCGTTACCGCACTAGTACTTAACGGTACTTTCCAAGTACCAGTACAAGGACAAAGTTTGAGAGCCAGTTAATGATGTTTCGGTGAATAATTATATTATGAGTTTCAGTTTTGACGGCGATTCCATTTCTGAATTGCAATAATTTCAGTTAATGCTTGCGCTTTCGCTTCCGGTTCCGGTTTAAAATCCTCACATATGTATTATGTGTGTATTATTGATAATTTCGATTGAGATATCTTGTTAAATAAACAAGTTGTCAAACAATAACTCAACTTTTGACAAACAATTCTCCTAGCAGTTAAGCAAATGACATCACTAAGAAGTCGAATCAGAATAGTGGTATCTAGATTAATATCACACTTGATGTTGATCAAGAATGTATATATATATGTATACATATTTTTTCAGAGTATATAAATATGTACGGTATATACTCAATGCCATCATCTTGCTTAAATTAATTGTACTTGCTGTGCAGGAGGCATTGAAAACAAACTGCTGACTGCTGATGGCGGCACAAATGTCAGCAGTCGTTGCAGCAGTGAGGCAATAATGCACCTGCCACAACAACAAGAATAACAACAACAACAACGATATGTGAAGAAATTGCTTTTTAACACACACACATTCAGAGTGCACGAGAGAAAGAGAGAGGAGTGTATCAAAGTTCAGGTCAGAGGTTCCACCTGCTGCTGCTGCTGCTGCTGCTGTGGCGGGTCTTAAGTGTGTACAGCAGCCAGAACATGCACATGTGGAGCAGTCAGTCAGTGGGTTGGGACAGAGGGAGTGGTCGGTGTTGTCGCCGTCTGCCAAACGTTGACTCACGGCTCGCACACGGGTTTCAATTTACATTTACGTTGATTTTTTGTTAAATTCAGTTTGACAACAGCAGCAGCAACAACAACAACAACAACTACGACAGGCAAGTTGCAAAAATCAACATTGACACAGTCACAAATGGTGTACAAGAAGCGCATACGGAGTAGGATGGAAGGGATAAGAGATGGGCGAAGTTAGGAGTAAGGATACCATCATTATCATCATCATCGCCATCATCATCATCATCAACAGCAAGGCGTAACCAAAAAGCAAATATGTGCTAGAATGCAACTACGAGCAGACGCGGAAACGGAAACAGAGACAAAAAACAAAACCAAAACCAAAAGCACAAACAATGTAAACGAGCAAAGCTTAAAAGCCATTTCACATTCCAAAGGATGTGATGTCGTTTCAACAACAACCAAAACAAAAGAAACAAACATATTGTGATCAGCTCTAATCTGTGCAAATAGAACTCATGAAAAGTAATCAAACTCATGATGAGTTAATCTATCTATTCATCTATCTATCGATAAATATCGATATATAAGAACGGGTGTACAAACAGGTGAACATCGCTAGATCTACTTAATTATTGATGCTGATCAAGAATATATAAATACTATAATACTATATTACAAGAAGTTGTCTTTGACTCATTGTTCATATGGCAATAATATAATATAGTTGCCCGATTCAGCCGATTCTTACATATGTATTGCCTGCAGCAAGAATACGGATATATTTCAAGCTCAACCAAAACTGACACACATTGTAAAAGCCTCTAAAAGTTATATAGCAACTTTGTGGTGTTAACGACTGAGACTGAAGAATATGGAATATGTATTAAAAATAGCTTAGCGAAAGAGAAAGCAACATTTTCCTTATATTTTATGTACATCTTTTTTAATGTCATTTATACGGCCGCCAGAAGGATGACATTATAATTTATTAGAGATAATTTTTAGTGTGAACATAAATCGCTTGTGTATGCCACACAATGGAAGTGATGTTAAGTGAATATACTTAAATTTGGAAGGATGGAAGTAGCAGGTTGATTGATTCGATAGTGTTAAGGTGGCTGGACATGAGAAGCTTATTTAACTACAAGATTTTGGTTGGTTCAAGAGTTGTGAGTTAAGTTATCTGCAAAAGCAGAAGTGGGATTTATTTTGGGTAACGGCTCCAACAAAGCCAAAATAAACCATGAACCATGAATAAGTTATGGGCCTAAGCCTAAGTTGAAGTCTAGTTGCTATATTTAAATATTCCTAAATTTGGTGAACATCATTTGATTTCAATTACGTTCGCTTCAACAATTCGATAAAGTCCTTAAGGAACACAGCAAAGCGCCAACCCTCCCCCCCTCTAGACACATCCATATCATATCTGGCATTGAGTGGAGCAATTACTTGGGTTAATAGAAACTTGATTTGACAAACTGGCCCCGCCCATGGGCTGGGCCTTAGCACCGTGGGCGGATGGATGGGTGGGTGTGGCTCAGGAGCAAATTGATGGTCGGAGGATTAATAAATGCGTTTAATGTGCTAAATGAAATTAATACAGTGCTAAAAGTTTCAAGCCGCAAAGTCTTAGACAAGTGTTAGGCGAGCCTGAACATCCCCCCACCTCCACAAGCACACGCACAAATGCGGCCACGCCCCCATCGTTCATCATTGACAGCACACACACACACACACACACTCGCACATATGTGTGTGTTTTAGGCGTGTCGAGCATTTATAAACGTTTTCATTATAATTACAATATTATTATCATTGAGTGCAGACAAGCGGCAATCACAAACAAACACACACATAGACATATATGTACATACTCTCACACACGCACTCACACACACACACACACACACACATACACATTTATTGACGAAAACAATAGGACGATTCGCCTAATTGAGTGTTGGCTATTTTGATAATAATTATTGTTTATCTCTTAATCCCATTTTAAATGCCGCTTGTTTGCTTTTGGGTCCCGGCTCAAGGACTTATTTAAAGTTGCCAGCAACTGGAAATCCCTTCATGGTTTAGTTGTTGTTGCCATTGTCGTTGTTGGTCACAACTCTGAGCGATTGCAAATTCAAATCACAAATCTCTTAGCGTCAGAAAGTTTCAGCCAAGTGAAGGGCATCCGGCATTGGGTGTCTATCTAGTCTATAGTTCCCGTCTGCCTCCGCTCCCACTTCCACTTCCGCTTCCGTGCCCAGCCCATCGCTGCCCATCCCATCCCATCCAATCCAATCCCTTCCCATCCCCATGCAAATTGAGTGTGTCAAGTTGAAATCAGTGCTCATTAGGCGCCGCTGCTGCAAAGAATTGACTTTGACCCCGGTCCAAGCCCAAAAGCGATGCCTAAACCCTTTTTGTATACCCTGCAAAAGGACGATAATTGGGCCATCCTGATCCACTTGTACTTTGCACAAGACTTAAACTTAACTGAAATAAACACAAGATCTAACTTTTCTATATCTATTAATCTATCGATTAATTAATACAAGAGTTGGGTCAACTATTTTCACAGAGTATCATTGGGTCGAGCACTCTTTGCTGGAGCAGCGTTCCAAGCTGTTTTCTTTTCCATTTCTCAACTGATTTATTTGATTTGATAAGTCTTGACGCAAATGTGTTTCATTTACCTACTCATAGCACTCTTTCAACTGACTTTCGTTGGGTCGAAGGGATGAATTGATGAATGAATGGGTGGCTGGAAGAATGGACGAGGTGAAGTGAGGACGAGTTAAGCAGGAGGTAAGGAGTTGAGAATGAAGGCTCGCTCTGGGTCTCTCTGTGTGCTTGGCCTTTCCTGTAAGTTGTCGCAAACAATTTGAATCAGAGTGAAAGGGTCAAGGGGTCAAGAGGTGGCAGGGGTGCTCAGTTTCTTTTCGGTCATGCGATACGGCAATCGCTATTTTTTTGGGGTTAACCACTCCATACGTCTAGCCTAAACAAGAAAAAAGCATATTAGAAAATAGTGTTTTAGTTGTAAACCATTTGGGTTAAGTGTGAATTTTAAAAATTGTTTTTTAGATGTGATGCATTTGAGTGAAATGTGAAATTAGAAAATGTGCCGATTGTAAGTGTTATACATATAATCTAAACATAAGGTGTAGATGCAAGAAGCCCACGAGTACACGCTGGGAACATGCAACTTTCATATGGATAATTAAAAATTGTAAAAAGAGTATAATGAAACTGTGCAAAAGTGTGTGACAGACAGCATCAGCAGGCGAGTCGAGCCAGCCATGTCTGTCTGTCTGTCTGTCTGTCTGTATGAACAAGCCGATCTCTGAGATTATACACATCAAATGTAAGTTCTCAAATAGCATAGATGAATCAAGTTTATTTCGTCTTGTCGATAACTGTTCCCGATACAAATCAATTTCCAACGGAACTAAAAAAGACAACCACACATATATACATATATATATATATATTATACAGTATATAATATATATATATATCTAATATTCCCTGACATATTATTGATCAAATGTAATTAAGAACATTAAGATCGCATCACAAATAACAAATATATTTTCATATAAGCACAACAACTTTGTATTTAAAAGGGTATCTCCTAGTCCAGCTCTCTCGACTAGAACATTCTAGCTTTTTGTTGTTGTGTGAGAGGCTAGAACAGGAAGAAAAAGGGTCAACGATGATAGACACATAACGCATTTAATTGTTTGCCATTAATTATGCGTAAGATACAAAGCACCGAAAACTGCTCACTTTGCACCATGCAACACACCCAACAACCACCGCTTTCGAGAGCAATAAGCCTTTCAATTTATGTACAACTAATAAGCTTGAATTATGATTGTTTGATGAGTGGCAAGTTTGGATGGACCATTTGTTGCTTGCTGCTCCACAACTCCCTCCTTTCTCTCGCACTCTCTCTTGAGCGATGAGAGATTCAACTATAAGTTCAGCTGACGTGTTTGCTGCATCAATGGGCAATTTCACGCATTTTATCGTTATCGATATGTTTTGCTTACAAAAAAAAACAACGACTTTGATTGATTGAGCCGATTCACACACACACACACAAATACGGCATCTGCGCCTACTTATCCCTGTTAAGACCCCAACTGAGATGTATTTGCCAACCAAAAACGATGCATCGTGTTTTACGTGTCGACACTGGTCAACACTGGTCTCGATCTACAACAATTTTACAAGCTCCCCAATGCCCAACCCCTCCTCATTCCCTCTGTTCGTCCCTTGCTGCCGTCTTTTCCCTTTGTTACTTGACATTTATCGCTTTATACGCATTTCCTTTCGACTGTCTGACTACCAGCCTGCCTGGATGTCTGTCTGTCTGCCTGTCAGTCATTCCCCAGTTCTCCACTCGTGCCACCACCCTCCCGTCCGTTTGCTGCCTGCCTCTTCTGTTAGCTTGACATGTTTGTTATGTTTATGGGACGATATATTTGCCAACTTAATTGGTAGTTATAGAAGTACAAATACAAAAATGAAAAACAGAACGGATCAGCCGAGAGTGCAAAAGAATCGTTTCAGAGGAGACATCAAAAACAGGTGGTAAAGTTATCTGTTTAAAGTTGCTGAGCTTTTCTATTCCACACACACACGAACTGTATTGTGGGCCCCACCACCCCTAGGCCCAATCTCTTCGAGCGATTGAAACGACCCTGTCTCTCCCCTGATAGCACCTTTAGCTTCAGCTCCAGAGGCTGGCAAATGATTGTCATTGTCCGTTTTATGTTTCATTGTTGCCTTGGCTGTGTGTGTGCTTGTGTGTGTTAGTGTGTGCTTGTGTTTGTTATTATTGTGGTTGTATTTGTGTTGGTAGTAGGGTGTGCTTTGCAGTGGTTGTTTAATTGATGCACCCCCTATTCGAAATCATAAATCTCACTCGGTTATCTCTCGCTCTCTCTCTCTCTCTCACACACACACTCTCCCTTAGCAACAACAATAAAAATCAAATCAAATTTAATACGAAATTAAATAAAGTTGGGCGGCTTCCTTTGAATTCAGCTGCTGTTGTACTTGCTGCTGCTGTTGTACTTGCTGCAAGTTTGTTGTAGTTTTTTTGTTTTCGTTTACCCTGTATTTGGCCAATACACCGAAAAGGGTATACCAATTCCTTAAAAGAATTCAAACAGGCTCAACTCAGAAATATATTCTTGATTCATATATAGAATATATTCAAACTTCTCAAACCAATTTAAAGATTGAGTGCATTCATTCTAGCGCTAAGAAACTTAAATAAAAATCGTCCCCTTCATTCATCTCATTTTTACGAATACATTCTTTGTATTCATTTCCACATCATACTTTGAGTTCGATTTTAAGATTTTCGAAGATTTTTGTAATCAAGTTTTAGAATTAAGAAACTTGCATCAGGCATGTTATCTGCATACTTTTCACCTTGGATTTTTATCATTTTTGATTTACGATTGTATAGATCGTAGCATGGGTTTATAATCGTTAGTTTAAGAATTTCGATTCGAGAATGAAAAATTCTTGAATCGTGCCACATGATATCTACAAGACGCAATCGTCATTGCAACTTTTGCTTTTTTTTGTGGTCTCCATTTTGTCTTTCATTTGCTGGAGGCATGTGGCAAGTTGTAGCCGCAGCTGGCACGAAAAATTTCAACTTTTGGCCAAGTCTTCGTTTGTGTCTCTGTCTGCAACTACATATAAATGTGTGTGTGTGTGTGTGTCTGTATCTTATTTAATTTGGCTGGCTGTGAAGAGAGAAGAGGCGAGGGGAGAGCTGAAGATGCCGCCGCATGTTCGTTGACTTTATTTGCTGTGTGTAATAAAATTAAAGCCCTTTAGCTATTGTACTTTGAAAAAAAGAAAAGAAAAATACGACAACGCAAAAGAACAAATTGTAGTCTCAAACATAAGCACACACACACACACACACACACATACATGCCGCTGCAGGAGAAGCGAGGCCAACGAGCCATGAATGTTGCCTCTTAGTTGTGGATGTGGCCATTAAGTTGGCCTTTTTATAGTCCTAGTTACATGCCATCGACGAGGGAGACGAGGGGCACAGTGGGCCAGGGGATGTTGGATGTTGGAGGTTGGGTGGAGGGAGGCAGCTTCATTTCATTCTTGTCTAGTTATGTCGGGCAAAAGTAAACTTCGAGCCGAGTTGAGACATATTGAGGATTTCGCACTGTTCTTTAGCTAGTTTATGCTCGTATCTTACTCTGTATATGTTTATATCGCAGACTTTGTTAATGAACTACACACAGTCTGAAGCAGCATTAAACCCCTTTTCTCTTTCCCTCTCTATCTCTCTCTTTCTGTCCCCCTTTGCCCACCTCTGTATCTGTCTCTTTCTATCCCTGTTAAGTGGCATTTAGTAAAATATTTATCTGGCAGCTGTTTCGAAATTCCCCAAACAAAAATGAGCTGATTTATTTGCATTTGGTTGCGTTCCCAATTGGGAATTGGAATTGTTAACTTTCCAATTGGATCACTGTTAGCTGATAGCTGATGTCTGCTTTGGTTCGATTCGATTCCGTTTGGTTTGGTTTTATTTCAAATGGTCCCTTTGCAACACATTGTTATAAATGCATCAGTTACATATTTATCGGGCACACAATTATATATAGATCCAAAATCTTTTAAAAATAATAAGCCCGAACGGAAACCAGAAACCGATTGAAATTCAGCAGCCATTCACAGCCATAATCGAAAACGAAATTCAATATATCCTAAGGACCCAGTAACCCGAGCCCATCTTATCATTAACTTCATTCCTCATTAATTATTTTTCCATAGACAGCAATAATTAGATTATTATTGCAATTGTTCGCTGCCACAAAAACCTGGATAAACATTGATAGATGTCTGTTGGATTCCCGTTTTGACGTCAAGTTTAGTAAATTAAATATTCAAATTTGCCAGTTAAATATATTAGAGGACGTAAGTCAGACTTTCGGATGGGATTATGCAAATTTCGATTGCCCAAAACTGGAACAAGTGGCCGGAATACGTTAAGCTCAACTTGTAGTATTTTCAAAGAACATTTAAGGGTAGTGTGGAATGTTTGTATGTATTTGAGTACTTACCTCCACAGTGATCCTTGAAGTCATCGCAGCAGTCGCCAAGCTTGAGGCAGGCGTGATCGCAGTAGCACGGCTTATCGCTCAGATCCTCGATGATGGCGTTAACGGGCGCCTTTTGCACCACGCAGGACGAATCGCGTCCATTGCAGCAGAGCTGGGCCTCGCGGCACGAGCCGGCTGCAACCATTGGCAGCAAATCCGAGCCAGCAAAAAACCACAAGGCCATCAACATGGCTGTCATCAGCCATTGTCCACACCCATCTCTACGACGCATCCTCATCCGCATCCTCAGCTCAATGGGGGCGGAGGCGGTTATCGAATTTTGTGACATTTTTGCGCGCATTCGATTAACGATTTCTACACAAGAATACACACACAAATGTATTAAAGCGTGCCTCATTCTATAAATGTGTCTGCCTGTGTGTGTGTGTGTGTGTGCCATGTGTGTGTATGCAAATGCAATTTATGCCAAAAACCGGAAATTAAAACTAAAATTGAATTATGGCAATTGTGTGCCGAGCGCAGAGTTCAAACTATAGAGAGAGAGAGAGAGAGTACCGCTAGGGATGAGGCTAAGGAAGCATACAAGCTACAGTGGTCGCTCGCTCAGTAGAACACTGAGGTTTATAATAAACAACAAGGTAAATAATTTAAAATGGTTATCAAACACACGTAGACTGGCATCTTTCTTTTAGTCCCAAGTTGAAGATAATAACAAAAATACTGTTTCATCTATCTATAACTTTTCGATCGATTATTGCTATGGGAACTATATGATATACTAGTCAGATTCGACCGCAAATAAATATATATTCAAAATCTCATCAAGATCTATTAGATTAAAAATTTGAAATGTGGCACTCATTGAAATGTAAATTGTAAATGATTTGAGTGCATTTGAGTTTCGAGCAAAAGACTTATTATCGAGCGAGCACTGTGTTAAGAAGAGCAGAAGTCGAGCTTAGAGATTGTGGAGGAGAGGATCTTGGAGTAAGGACACACAAGCCAAAAAGTATTGCGTCTATACAAACATACACATACCGACATGGGTATATAGGGGCCAAAAGCAATCCTCGTCGAAATTAGCAGCATTAGCACAATATGAACTCTAAACAACAACGGATTCAAAGTAGGTCGAGTAAGAGCATCATGTGAGCATCTTGAGGGTAGGGGAGAGGGGGGCAGGAGGAGTTACCTGAACGCTAAATCACTGAAAACCCAGCCAAACGTGACAAGGCAGGGCAGGCAGGCTGGCAAGATGTTGGCCTGTTTTGCATAAAATATTGAGCGGCAACAATGGGGCAGGACAGACAGATAGACGGACAGACGGACAGACTGTGGCAGAGGCAAAATCGAATCGATGGCATTCAAAAGACTGAGAGAGCGAGACGCTGAGTATAATAAAACAAAGACTTAAATTTTCATAAATCGTTTGCGAAGTGCAGTGCAGAAATCGGAATCGGAGTCGGAATCATAAAATACATTGAGAATTTATATTAACAGCTGTGGCAAGAAAAGGGCTGACAGACTCAATGAGGTGGAAGTGAATGCCAAAGAGAGTGGACTCATTGTAACCGTCCAACTGTCACGACAATATAGTATGCCATTTCAATTGTATTCAGGCCTTTGTCTCTTTCTTCGTGTGAGTGTGCAAATGAGCTTCAAGCTCATGAGCTGAACAAAATGACGAGGCGCCCTATGATTGGACACTTAAACACACTCGATGTGAATATCAAATGTGCATAAATGTGAATAAAATAGAATTCAACTCTTCCTGCACGAATTTGAACATGCCAATATTTTTAATTTGAAATATGAACTAAATTTACAGTGTGTGTGTGTGCTCAGACTAAGTAAAAATAAATCAAACAGACTCAAATCTTCTTCTTGAATAAACAACCTAAGTATTGAGTAATATCAAAATAAAACTATATTGACTTGGATTAGGAAACACAGTTCAGGAACTAAAAACTCTAACATCTTGCACTTAATTGACGTACAAAAATGCAAAAATTAAATAGACAAGAATTTGTATTCTCGAAAAGGAATTATAATTCGGAAATATGTGTTTTCATATATAGAAAAATAAACGATCTTTGAGTGAATTGATAACATTCACTCGAATATAACTTAGAAATCACTCATTCATATTCAACTCATCATTCACTTATCACATGCATAGCACTCACTCAATTGTAGAAGGAGCTTGTTTGACAGGTGCCGTTATCAAATTTGGGGAAACTGCCTTTAAATAGAACGCATGAAATATATTTGACATACTGAATAAAGAACGCAGCAAGAACAACAACAACACCAATACAAAAGCAGGACACAAATTTTAAGGAGGCCGTTAAAAAAAAAACCGCACAGACGAGACAAACTAAATTTCCGCTTTATTCACGCAAGTATGTGTGTGTGTGTGTGTGTGCAACACCAGACTACATCAATGTTCTTTAATGATTAATAACTTTGTCACTCCTTTTTGTCGCAACAAACACGCTTTGCCGCTTTTGCTAAAGCGAAGCGTGGTTTCAGTTACAGTTTCACTCATCAGCAAGAACAAAAACAAAAAAAACAAAAATAAAAACGGCAAACAGGAAGAAGGAGAAATTATCCCAAAGCAGCAGCTGGGATTTGGCCTCAAAATAAAAATCCAATAGCCGCGGCTGCCATTAACAACAACAGCAAATTTTTTTTAACGGTTTGTGCTTGTTCTTGGGCTCCACACGTGTGTTGACAACAAATTTGGTTTGCTTTTTTGCTTACGCTACTATTTCGTAAAGTTCCGCTATTTGCTTGCGATACGGTTAATGTTACGATTTGAACCGCGGCGACAAGTGCGAACACTGCGAAAGCCGGTCGACGACTGTGCCAACTGCTGGCTGTGTGGTGAATTATATAGCTTCAACAAACAGACACACGCACACGCTGCCATCCTTCGGCTCAGCTTGATTCGGCACGATTCGGCTCGGCTCAACTCGGCTTGGCTCGTCAACTGACACGCTGAGTCTCGCAGTCTGAGCTTCGGTTCATCCGCATAACACGTGCATGGGCCGCTTTGATTTGTTTGTTTTGAGTGGGTTTCCCTCATTGTATTATCCTCAAGCCGGCTGTGAAGTCACACTATCATTCTCTTACCCCCACTTTCCTCGACCGAACTCTGTGGTGAGTTCGAAATGAGCCATGGTCGTCGTATAACAATAGTAACTTTAAAAGTCATCTAAAAAATATGCTTGAGTCAATATTATCGTCCGCTGACAGCAAAACAGTGCTGCAAAAAATATATCGATGTCTTCAAAGTTATTATAAACATTGATGGTATACGTTTTTTATTTACAATAAGAAGTAAGTTTACTTCATAAATCGTAAAGGAAATAGTGAATTTCCTGATAGATTCCAATAGCATGCAAATGCAGAACTGCACTTAACTCACCACAGGCGTAAATTAATCCATTTCTCTCTCTCTCTCAGCGCAAGTGGCTTACGCTGCTGTTGTGGTTGCTTGTTGCGCATGCATGCAATGTGCCTTAGGCCTGAATCATTTCCAGTTGATGAACATTCCCATCTAGTTAGCCTTGAAGCTGAGCAAATGTTTGGGGCCCCGATGTGAGAAATATATTAAATTCATTCCTAACACAGCTCTCTTACAAGCTACACCGAAAATTTAAAAAAGTGAAAAATAATATTTTTGTGTTTCGAAAATGAGGGCAAAAATCTTTAAACCAAAAATTTTAAATAAAAATAAAAATTGTGGTAATGCTCGTACCAAAAAAAGAATGGTCAGGAGTGGAAAACGGATTATAAGAGTATCCTTATTTTCCACCAAGTTTCCAAGTAAGTTTCCCTGAGGGACGCAAATATGGAATTCTCATTAATCATAAAACTCACTTTGCAGTAATGAAGGCACATACCCTCAAATGTTCTAAGCGGATAAAAAAAAGAAATCGAAGACTATGAATAAAGCTGTGATTTCAAGCCTATGGTACCGCAACCCCCTAAACCATATATTACAAACCCCAGGGGGTTGTGCTGGATTTGCATATTTGAAAGTGACATTTTGGGATACAAATACGCTTAATATATTACTTATAAACTTTATAATGTTTCGAAAATAATATTGTGTGAGTAATTCAAATAAAGCTACCAAGCAGCTGATACTTAATATGTAAACAGAGCTGCCTTGTGTGGAGCCGGGTTTACAGCTTGCCATACCCATGGTCGATATTGGATTGTATATCGTATAGATAATCGATTATAAGGTTGCTCTTGTCAAGAGTAGCTGAATAATTAATAATTATCTTTACCTGTCATAAGTTATATGTGGTAGATATTGATTAATACGGACCAACAAGTGGACATATTTAGAGCTTCTGGGATCACAGATTCTTCTCCCAATCTACAAATTTTTAAAAGTTAAACCAGCCTGATCAGACAGATATGTCGATTTCTGTCGAATTTTCTGACATAAGTATAAGTTCTTATACGATTGAGCAATCCTCGCCAAAATTCAGTGCCCACTTGCACTTGGCATCTCTCGTCTCGGCTCTGTGGGGGACAGGGGAAGGGGACAGAGGGCCATGAGTCGAGTCTGGCAATGGCCAGACAATGGTGTAAGTTGACAGTCGCACAGATTTTGAGAGGAGCGGTCGCACATACAGACAGCCGGAAAGGAAGGCGAAAGCGCAAGAAAGGAAGGATGGGAATGACATTTATGCTGACACTAAAAATCATCATCATCATAGTGAATTTCCTGATAGATTCCAATAGCATGCAAATGCAGAACTGCACTTAACTCACCACAGGCGTAAATTAATCCATTTCTTTCTCTCTCTCTCAGCGCAAGTGGCTTACGCTGCTGTTGTGGTTGCTTGTTGCGCATGCATGCAATGTGCCTTAGGCCTGAATCATTTCCAGTTGATGAACATTCCCATCTAGTTAGCCTTGAAGCTGAGCAAATGTTTGGGGCCCCGATGTGAGAAATATATTAAATTCATTCCTAACACAGCTCTCTTACAAGCTACACCGAAAATTTAAAAAAGTGAAAAATAATATTTTTGTGTTTCGAAAATGAGGGCAAAAATCTTTAAACCAAAAATTTTAAATAAAAATAAAAATTGTGGTAATGCTCGTACCAAAAAAAGAATGGTCAGGAGTGGAAAACGGATTATAAGAGTATCCTTATTTTCCACCAAGTTTCCAAGTAAGTTTCCCTGAGGGACGCAAATATGGAATTCTCATTAATCATAAAACTCACTTTGCAGTAATGAAGGCACATACCCTCAAATGTTCTAAGCGGATAAAAAAAAGAAATCGAAGACTATGAATAAAGCTGTGATTTCAAGCCTATGGTACCGCAACCCCCTAAACCATATATTACAAACCCCAGGGGGTTGTGCTGGATTTGCATATTTGAAAGTGACATTTTGGGATACAAATACGCTTAATATATTACTTATAAACTTTATAATGTTTCGAAAATAATATTGTGTGAGTAATTCAAATAAAGCTACCAAGCAGCTGATACTTAATATGTAAACAGAGCTGCCTTGTGTGGATCCGGGTTTACAGCTTGCCATACCCATGGTCAATATTGGATTGTATATCGTATAGATAATCGATTATAAGGTTGCTCTTGTCGATTATTATTATAATTGGGGATATTTAGCACTGCGACCTATAAGGTCTATTGTGCCCCCTTACTGAGCCTACAGCTCTTCCGTCAATCCCAACTCTTGCACGAATGCTAGAATCTTTGTTGGGTTGAGGGTTTCTATGTCCTTGGGCCTCATGATATGTTGCCCTAGGATGCTGCATCTTTTCCTGGTTACGGCGACGCATTCTGTTAGGATGTGCGAAGAGGATTCCTCCTCGTATCCGCAGAACCTGCATGTGTTGCTGCTATAAATACCTAATTTGGTTAGGTGACTTCTCAGTCTACAGTGTCCTGTCAATAGACCTGTGAGTATTCTGAGTCTATTCTTCCCCATGGATATCATTAGCTTAAATCGCTTTTGATTATAGCCACCTAGGAGACTTCTGGCTTGTCGGAGTCCTGGTGTTTCAACCCAGCTCCGTTCTCGCATCAGTCTTTCTTCATCCCTGATATATAGCCGTATTGTGTGTCTTCCTACGCCACAATACGGTTCAGGGCCTATCATGGGTCTCTCTGCCCCCATTTTTGCTTGCTTGTCAGCTTCTTCGTTCCCCGCTATGTCCCTGTGACCCGGAACCCATCTTAGGGTAAGCCTATTATGTTTTCCGAGTTGGTCAAGCTTGGATCTTACTTCGTGGACTACTTTGGATGTTATTTTCGTCCCATTTAGAGCATTTATTGCTGCTTGACTATCGGAGAGGATGGATATATCCGCATTCCGATGTGTCGTTTTAGGTTAAACTCCGCACATCTCCCTATCGCACACACCTCTGCTTGAAATATGCTGGTGCGCTTTCCAAGGGACTCATGGTATGATACACGGGGACCCACCACTCCAAGGCCTGTTCCCTGTGTGGTGAGTGATCCATCGGTGTACCATTTTATGGTGTGCGGTTTCATAGGGTGGACTTCGTTTAGCGTTGTCCATTCCTTTTGCTGCTCTTGTCGAGAGTAGCTGAATAATTAATAATTATCTTTACCTGTCATAAGTTATATGTGGTAGATATTGATTAATACGGACCAACAAGTGGACATATTTAGAGCTTCTGGGATCACAGATTCTTCTCCCAATCTACAAATTTTTAAAAGTTAAACCAGCCTGATCAGACAGATATGTCGATTTCTGTCGAATTTTCTGACATAAGTATAAGTACCTTTACGATTGAGCAACCCTCGCCAAAATTCAGTGCCCACTTGCACTTGGCATCTCTCGTCTCGGCTCTGTGGGGGACAGGGGAAGGGGACAGAGGGCCATGAGTCGAGTCTGGCAATGGCCAGACAATGGGGTAAGTTGACACAGTTGCACAGATTTTGAGAGGAGAGGTCGCACATACAGACAGCCGGAAAGGAGGGGGAAAGCGCAAGAAAGGAAGGATGGGAATGACATTAATGCTGACACTAAAAATCATCATCATCATAGTGAATTTCCTGATAGATTCCAATAGCATGCAAATGCAGAACTGCACTTAACTCACCACAGGCGTAAATTAATCCATTTCTTTCTCTCTCTCTCAGCGCAAGTGGCTTACGCTGCTGTTGTGGTTGCTTGTTGCGCATGCATGCAATGTGCCTTAGGCCTGAATCATTTCCAGTTGATGAACATTCCCATCTAGTTAGCCTTGAAGCTGAGCAAATGTTTGGGGCCCCGATGTGAGAAATATATTAAATTCATTCCTAACACAGCTCTCTTACAAGCTACACCGAAAATTTAAAAAAGTGAAAAATAATATTTTTGTGTTTCGAAAATGAGGGCAAAAATCTTTAAACCAAAAATTTTAAATAAAAATAAAAATTGTGGTAATGCTCGTACCAAAAAAAGAATGGTCAGGAGTGGAAAACGGATTATAAGAGTATCCTTATTTTCCACCAAGTTTCCAAGTAAGTTTCCCTGAGGGACGCAAATATGGAATTCTCATTAATCATAAAACTCACTTTGCAGTAATGAAGGCACATACCCTCAAATGTTCTAAGCGGATAAAAAAAAGAAATCGAAGACTATGAATAAAGCTGTGATTTCAAGCCTATGGTACCGCAACCCCCTAAACCATATATTACAAACCCCAGGGGGTTGTGCTGGATTTGCATATTTGAAAGTGACATTTTGGGATACAAATACGCTTAATATATTACTTATAAACTTTATAATGTTTCGAAAATAATATTGTGTGAGTAATTCAAATAAAGCTACCAAGCAGCTGATACTTAATATGTAAACAGAGCTGCCTTGTGTGGAGCCGGGTTTACAGCTTGCCATACCCATGGTCGATATTGGATTGTATATCGTATAGATAATCGATTATAAGGTTGCTCTTGTCAAGAGTAGCTGAATAATTAATAATTATCTTTACCTGTCATAAGTTATATGTGGTAGATATTGATTAATACGGACCAACAAGTGGACATATTTAGAGCTTCTGGGATCACAGATTCTTCTCCCAATCTACAAATTTTTAAAAGTTAAACCAGCCTGATCAGACAGATATGTCGATTTCTGTCGAATTTTCTGACATAAGTATAAGTTCTTATACGATTGAGCAATCCTCGCCAAAATTCAGTGCCCACTTGCACTTGGCATCTCTCGTCTCGGCTCTGTGGGGGACAGGGGAAGGGGACAGAGGGCCATGAGTCGAGTCTGGCAATGGCCAGACAATGGTGTAAGTTGACAGTCGCACAGATTTTGAGAGGAGCGGTCGCACATACAGACAGCCGGAAAGGAAGGCGAAAGCGCAAGAAAGGAAGGATGGGAATGACATTTATGCTGACACTAAAAATCATCATCATCATAGTGAATTTCCTGATAGATTCCAATAGCATGCAAATGCAGAACTGCACTTAACTCACCACAGGCGTAAATTAATCCATTTCTTTCTCTCTCTCTCAGCGCAAGTGGCTTACGCTGCTGTTGTGGTTGCTTGTTGCGCATGCATGCAATGTGCCTTAGGCCTGAATCATTTCCAGTTGATGAACATTCCCATCTAGTTAGCCTTGAAGCTGAGCAAATGTTTGGGGCCCCGATGTGAGAAATATATTAAATTCATTCCTAACACAGCTCTCTTACAAGCTACACCGAAAATTTAAAAAAGTGAAAAATAATATTTTTGTGTTTCGAAAATGAGGGCAAAAATCTTTAAACCAAAAATTTTAAATAAAAATAAAAATTGTGGTAATGCTCGTACCAAAAAAAGAATGGTCAGGAGTGGAAAACGGATTATAAGAGTATCCTTATTTTCCACCAAGTTTCCAAGTAAGTTTCCCTGAGGGACGCAAATATGGAATTCTCATTAATCATAAAACTCACTTTGCAGTAATGAAGGCACATACCCTCAAATGTTCTAAGCGGATAAAAAAAAGAAATCGAAGACTATGAATAAAGCTGTGATTTCAAGCCTATGGTACCGCAACCCCCTAAACCATATATTACAAACCCCAGGGGGTTGTGCTGGATTTGCATATTTGAAAGTGACATTTTGGGATACAAATACGCTTAATATATTACTTATAAACTTTATAATGTTTCGAAAATAATATTGTGTGAGTAATTCAAATAAAGCTACCAAGCAGCTGATACTTAATATGTAAACAGAGCTGCCTTGTGTGGATCCGGGTTTACAGCTTGCCATACCCATGGTCAATATTGGATTGTATATCGTATAGATAATCGATTATAAGGTTGCTCTTGTCGATTATTATTATAATTGGGGATATTTAGCACTGCGACCTATAAGGTCTATTGTGCCCCCTTACTGAGCCTACAGCTCTTCCGTCAATCCCAACTCTTGCACGAATGCTAGGATCTTTGTTGGGTTGAGGGTTTCTATGTCCTTGGGCCTCATGATATGTTGCCCTAGGATGCTGCATCTTTTCCTGGTTAAGGCGACGCATTCTGTTAGGATGTGCGTCGAGGATTCCTCCTCGTATCCGCAGAACCTGCATGTGTTGCTACTATAAATACCTAATTTGGTTAGGTGACTTCTCAGTCTACAGTGTCCTGTTAATAGACCTGTGAGTATTCTGAGTCTATTCTTCCCCATGGATATCATTAGCTTAAATCGCTTTTGATTATAGCCACCTAGGAGACTTCTGGCTTGTCGGAGTCCTGGTGTTTCAACCCAGCTCCGTTCTCGCATCAGTCTTTCTTCATCCCTGATATATAGCCGTATTGTGTGTCTTCCTACGCCACAATACGGTTCAGGGCCTATCATGGGTCTCTCTGCCCCCATTTTTGCTTGCTTGTCAGCTTCTTCGTTCCCCGCTATGTCCCTGTGACCCGGAACCCATCTTAGGGTAAGCCTATTATGTTTTCCGAGTTGGTCAAGCTTGGATCTTACTTCGTGGACTACTTTGGATGTTATTTTCGTCCCATTTAGAGCATTTATTGCTGCTTGACTATCGGAGAGGATGGATATATCCGCATTCCGATAGTGTCGTTTTAGGTTAAACTCCGCACATCTCCCTATCGCACACACCTCTGCTTGAAATATGCTGGTGTGCTTTCCAAGGGACTCATGGTATGATACACGGGGACCCACCACTCCAAGGCCTGTTCCCTGTGTGGTGAGTGATCCATCAGTGTACCATTTTATGGTGTGCGGTTTCATAGGGTGGACTTCGTTTAGCGTTGTCCATTCCTTTTGCTGCTCTTGTCGAGAGTAGCTGAATAATTAATAATTATCTTTACCTGTCATAAGTTATATGTGGTAGATATTGATTAATACGGACCAACAAGTGGACATATTTAGAGCTTCTGGGATCACAGATTCTTCTCCCAATCTACAAATTTTTAAAAGTTAAACCAGCCTGATCAGACAGATATGTCGATTTCTGTCGAATTTTCTGACATAAGTATAAGTACTTATACGATTGAGCAACCCTCGCCAAAATTCAGTGCCCACTTGCACTTGGCATCTCTCGTCTCGGCTCTGTGGGGGACAGGGGAAGGGGACAGAGGGCCATGAGTCGAGTCTGGCAATGGCCAGACAATGGGGTAAGTTGACACAGTTGCACAGATTTTGAGAGGAGAGGTCGCACATACAGACAGCCGGAAAGGAGGGGGAAAGCGCAAGAAAGGAAGGATGGGAATGACATTAATGCTGACACTAAAAATCATCATCATCATAGTGAATTTCCTGATAGATTCCAATAGCATGCAAATGCAGAACTGCACTTAACTCACCACAGGCGTAAATTAATCCATTTCTTTCTCTCTCTCTCAGCGCAAGTGGCTTACGCTGCTGTTGTGGTTGCTTGTTGCGCATGCATGCAATGTGCCTTAGGCCTGAATCATTTCCAGTTGATGAACATTCCCATCTAGTTAGCCTTGAAGCTGAGCAAATGTTTGGGGCCCCGATGTGAGAAATATATTAAATTCATTCCTAACACAGCTCTCTTACAAGCTACACCGAAAATTTAAAAAAGTGAAAAATAATATTTTTGTGTTTCGAAAATGAGGGCAAAAATCTTTAAACCAAAAATTTTAAATAAAAATAAAAATTGTGGTAATGCTCGTACCAAAAAAAGAATGGTCAGGAGTGGAAAACGGATTATAAGAGTATCCTTATTTTCCACCAAGTTTCCAAGTAAGTTTCCCTGAGGGACGCAAATATGGAATTCTCATTAATCATAAAACTCACTTTGCAGTAATGAAGGCACATACCCTCAAATGTTCTAAGCGGATAAAAAAAAGAAATCGAAGACTATGAATAAAGCTGTGATTTCAAGCCTATGGTACCGCAACCCCCTAAACCATATATTACAAACCCCAGGGGGTTGTGCTGGATTTGCATATTTGAAAGTGACATTTTGGGATACAAATACGCTTAATATATTACTTATAAACTTTATAATGTTTCGAAAATAATATTGTGTGAGTAATTCAAATAAAGCTACCAAGCAGCTGATACTTAATATGTAAACAGAGCTGCCTTGTGTGGAGCCGGGTTTACAGCTTGCCATACCCATGGTCGATATTGGATTGTATATCGTATAGATAATCGATTATAAGGTTGCTCTTGTCGAGAGTAGCTGAATAATTAATAATTATCTTTACCTGTCATAAGTTATATGTGGTAGATATTGATTAATACGGACCAACAAGTGGACATATTTAGAGCTTCTGGGATCACAGATTCTTCTCCCAATCTACAAATTTTTAAAAGTTAAACCAGCCTGATCAGACAGATATGTCGATTTCTGTCGAATTTTCTGACATAAGTATAAGTTCTTATACGATTGAGCAATCCTCGCCAAAATTCAGTGCCCACTTGCACTTGGCATCTCTCGTCTCGGCTCTGTGGGGGACAGGGGAAGGGGACAGAGGGCCATGAGTCGAGTCTGGCAATGGCCAGACAATGGTGTAAGTTGACAGTCGCACAGATTTTGAGAGGAGCGGTCGCACATACAGACAGCCGGAAAGGAAGGCGAAAGCGCAAGAAAGGAAGGATGGGAATGACATTTATGCTGACACTAAAAATCATCATCATCATAGTGAATTTCCTGATAGATTCCAATAGCATGCAAATGCAGAACTGCACTTAACTCACCACAGGCGTAAATTAATCCATTTCTTTCTCTCTCTCTCAGCGCAAGTGGCTTACGCTGCTGTTGTGGTTGCTTGTTGCGCATGCATGCAATGTGCCTTAGGCCTGAATCATTTCCAGTTGATGAACATTCCCATCTAGTTAGCCTTGAAGCTGAGCAAATGTTTGGGGCCCCGATGTGAGAAATATATTAAATTCATTCCTAACACAGCTCTCTTACAAGCTACACCGAAAATTTAAAAAAGTGAAAAATAATATTTTTGTGTTTCGAAAATGAGGGCAAAAATCTTTAAACCAAAAATTTTAAATAAAAATAAAAATTGTGGTAATGCTCGTACCAAAAAAAGAATGGTCAGGAGTGGAAAACGGATTATAAGAGTATCCTTATTTTCCACCAAGTTTCCAAGTAAGTTTCCCTGAGGGACGCAAATATGGAATTCTCATTAATCATAAAACTCACTTTGCAGTAATGAAGGCACATACCCTCAAATGTTCTAAGCGGATAAAAAAAAGAAATCGAAGACTATGAATAAAGCTGTGATTTCAAGCCTATGGTACCGCAACCCCCTAAACCATATATTACAAACCCCAGGGGGTTGTGCTGGATTTGCATATTTGAAAGTGACATTTTGGGATACAAATACGCTTAATATATTACTTATAAACTTTATAATGTTTCGAAAATAATATTGTGTGAGTAATTCAAATAAAGCTACCAAGCAGCTGATACTTAATATGTAAACAGAGCTGCCTTGTGTGGATCCGGGTTTACAGCTTGCCATACCCATGGTCAATATTGGATTGTATATCGTATAGATAATCGATTATAAGGTTGCTCTTGTCGATTATTATTATAATTGGGGATATTTAGCACTGCGACCTATAAGGTCTATTGTGCCCCCTTACTGAGCCTACAGCTCTTCCGTCAATCCCAACTCTTGCACGAATGCTAGAATCTTTGTTGGGTTGAGGGTTTCCATGTCCTTGGGCCTCATGATATGTTGCCCTAGGATGCTGCATCTTTTCCCGGTTAGGGCGACGCATTCTGTTAGGATGTGCGTCGAGGATTCCTCCTCGTATCCGCAGAACCTGCATGTGTTGCTACTATAAATACCTAATTTGGTTAGGTGACTTCTCAGTCTACAGTGTCCTGTTAATAGACCTGTGAGTATTCTGAGTCTATTCTTCCCCATGGATATCATTAGCTTAAATCGCTTTTGATTATAGCCACCTAAGAGACTTCTGGCTTGTCGGAGTCCTGGTGTTTCAACCCAGCTCCGTTCTCGCATCAGTCTTTCTTCATCCCTGATATATAGCCGTATTGTGTGTCTTCCTACGCCACAATACGGTTCGGGGCCTATCATGGGTCTCTCTGCCCCCATTTTTGCTTGCTTGTCAGCTTCTTCGTTCCCCGCTATGTCCCTGTGACCCGGAACCCATCTTAGGGTAAGCCTATTATGTTTTCCGAGTTGGTCAAGCTTGGATCTTACTTCGTGGACTACTTTGGATGTTATTTTCGTCCCATTTAGAGCATTTATTGCTGCTTGACTATCGGAGAGGATGGATATATCCGCATTCCGATAGTGTCGTTTTAGGTTAAACTCCGCACATCTCCCTATCGCACACACCTCTGCTTGAAATATGCTGGTGTGCTTTCCAAGGGACTCATGGTATGATTCACGGGGACCCACCACTCCAAGGCCTGTTCCCTGTGTGGTGAGTGATCCATCAGTGTACCATTTTATGGTGTGCGGTTTCATAGGGTGGACTTCGTTTAGCGTTGTCCATTCCTTTTGCTGCTCTTGTCGAGAGTAGCTGAATAATTAATAATTATCTTTACCTGTCATAAGTTATATGTGGTAGATATTGATTAATACGGACCAACAAGTGGACATATTTAGAGCTTCTGGGATCACAGATTCTTCTCCCAATCTACAAATTTTTAAAAGTTAAACCAGCCTGATCAGACAGATATGTCGATTTCTGTCGAATTTTCTGACATAAGTATAAGTACTTATACGATTGAGCAACCCTCGCCAAAATTCAGTGCCCACTTGCACTTGGCATCTCTCGTCTCGGCTCTGTGGGGGACAGGGGAAGGGGACAGAGGGCCATGAGTCGAGTCTGGCAATGGCCAGACAATGGGGTAAGTTGACACAGTTGCACAGATTTTGAGAGGAGAGGTCGCACATACAGACAGCCGGAAAGGAGGGGGAAAGCGCAAGAAAGGAAGGATGGGAATGACATTTATGCTGACACTAAAAATCATCATCAGCAACAATGGAAGCAGCCGCTGTTTACACCCAACCACAATCCCAATCCTAAGCAAATCGCCCATCTTGTCAACTCTTGACTGGCAAATATTTGCCGGCTTGGCAAACTTGTGCTGTTGCCACTGGCTAACAAGCGGACATTCAGTCACCCAGTCAGTCAGTTAGTCGGGCGTCAGTCAGTCAGTCAGTCAGTCAGTCGGGCAGTCGGGCAGATTATGTTGGGTTTGGTTGGTAGTTAATTTATGGGTGTCGCTGCATTCATCAAATGTTCGCTTTAGATCATAAATAAAACAAGAGCTGAAGCGAGAGTTTCGAATGTTCCATTTTCAGCATTCCACTTTTCATATTACCCCGTTCCGTCCCGCCCAGTCCCGTTTCTACTAGTTCCACCCGAGTTGATGGTGGCCACAAGCTTAAAGGCGAGAAATTCTATATCACATAAAACAAATTGCCATAGAAAAAATGTGGTAACTGTGTATACACAGAGAGAAAAAGCTCCCAATATTATGGATACAAAAAGGTGCTTAAGGCAAATTCTTCAATTTAATTAAGTTTGTTACATTCATCGAAATGATATAAGATTGTATATCATAATTTATAGACAACATTGCTTATCAATTCCAAACTGATAAATTCTTGATTCATCAAGATAAAAATTAGAGCCAATTGGATTGAATCAAGTTCACGCTACTCATTACAAATATTTTTGTACATTAAAATATTTTAAAAGTTATTGTTGTAAATTTTGAAAGGTTAATTCACGATTCAAACTGATTTAGTTTCAGTCTTAGATTATAACACGATTGACTTAAGAACTTGATTTGAGTACAATAATCTTTATATATTTGTTCTGAGTGTAGCTAGGGAAAAAGAGGGGAAGAGAGAGCGACAGGGAGAGATGGAGAGCATATATTACTGAGTGCTGAACAAAATTGCATTAAATATTTGTGTTGAAAAATGCTTGTTGCGAAATTTGCCTACTAAGTCTAAGCTTAAATTTTGGCAATAACTGAAAATGTGCTGCAAAATGCAATTTTCCTTTTTGTGCTTTGTCTTATTGATGTTGTTGTTGATGTTATGCGAAGGATTTTGGGAGCTTTGCTTTCAGACAGAGACGAATTCGGATTCGATTAGATACGAATTTAACTAAAAAGCAATAATTCGGTAGTCGAGAGAGCTCGACTGGTAAACATCGTGAACCAAAAAAAACCTTATATTATAAATGTGTTGAAATTATGTCCAATATCATTAATCGACTCTAATCTATAGTAAGAAAACGATTGAAGTAATCGATAGAAGTAATCGAAATAATGAACTTAATTTGAGCTGATATTTCTATTGTCGATTATAATCTAGAAGATACATAAACTATGGGATCGAAAATGCTTCCAATTGCCGATTACATAAGAGAATCATTTTTCAGTTGCTGAAGGGTATAAAAGTATTCTAATATTCATCAACATTTTTTGATAGAGCGAAAAATGTTTCGATTACGAACTTTAATCTGAAACTAAAATCACGAATGCTTTGCTCGTCTTTTGCTAAGGGTGTGGCTTTTGCTCAGTGTACCAACGCCAAGTTGCATTTGTGAGCGTAATATAATTGTTGAGCACGGATCGGCCAAGAGAGACAGAGTGAGAGAGAGAGAGAGAGAGAGAGATCTCTTTCTCTCTGTCTGAAATTGTGTTTTCAATATCATAAATTTATAAATATCATCAAATGTTTTTCATTTCATGCTCTATTACATGCATGCATGCATGTGTGCGTGTGTGTGTTTGTGTGTGTGTGTGTGTGCGTTTGTACGGGCCCAGCTGAAACTGTGCCAAATGCCGGAGACGCTGTCAGAGATAAAGCGGAAGATTTTGTCGGAGACGACAATTCGATACAGTTGCAATTTGTGCGTCGCGGTTCGAACAACGAACAAAGAAACAACGCAACGTGAAACGACAACATTGTTGTTGTTGTTGTTATTGTTTATTGTTGGTGTTGCAGTTGTCATTATTATTGTTGTTGTTGTTGTTATTGTTATTGTACTATCTGTGTACTTAAATGACAAGTGGCTAATCACATCTATTTACATGCACAACTCTACCCATGCTCACAGAATAAAAACTATCAATTAAATTCAATTTAAACAATCAACTCGAGCGAAAATGCCTCCAAGAAAAAATGTAAACATTGATGCCAGCCTATGTGTGTATATGTGTGTGTGTGTGTGTGTCTGTGTAGGGTGTGCGGGACAGCTTGAAGGGAAAGGATACTGAGACTGGGTCTGAATTCGGATTTGCATTGAAAGTTGGGTTTATGTCGCCTCGCTGGTCGGGGCTTGCAGCATGATTAAAAATTCAGTTATCCACTCAATAAATACACATATTAAATGACCAACGCGACCACATGTGTGTAAGTGTGTGTGTGTGTTACGACCGATATAAAATACCAAAAGAAAAAAATACAGGAAAGATGGTACAGTTTGCATTCCTTTTTTCATATTTTATTTTGATGTGATAATGAAAATTTCCGTTGCTTTTTTCCCATTGGAAAATTATGATTGTGTGAGTGTAATTGAAATTCTTAGATTTATGGGCAATTTTTCGCATTTTGCTAATGCTTCAAATAGAAACACATCAAAGATCTCACAGCAACCACCTCGTTGGAATAAATAACAAACAAACATCAAGCAAACCGTGCCACATGTTGTAGAATTCCACGACAGACAGCACCACCCGATCGCACCACCACCCAGCCACGTCTTCTATTAATAGTCGGCGCACATTTCTCTCAGCAGCAGTTCTCAATATACGCAAACTATAAATAATCACCGTATACCACCAAAATATTCACTCAGAAAGCAATGTTACCCCTGCCTCCCTTCAAGAATCAGTCGTTGTTAGACCCATTGCATACATATATATGATATGGTGGCAGACCCGGCTATATGTATGTACTGCCTGCAGCACAGATACGAATATATCCCAAATTTCATAAGAGCTCTTCCAGCGAGACCTGTAAATGATTACAAAATGACAACGTAGAAAAATGTGTGGCAGACACAAAGAAATACGCCTGATCAGAGAAGCTATATATATATATTCTTGATCAGCATCAAAAGTCTTTTTAAACGGTTATCAACGTAATGATCATCTGCAAAGAGATTGGCGAAGAACCATTCAATTTGATCGAGCATTTATAATTACGACTTGTACGACTTAAGGTAGGATTCAGGAACTCTCTCTGTTAGACCAATCTTACTTGCTAAATTCTGAAAATGGAGCTTTCGAGGAACGTATGAAAATTTCCCATAATTTGGTCCAAAGTGAAACTAGGTCTTCTTAATCATGGCTTGACATTTCGACTAATGTTACATTCAAAGTTGGAAACTCAATTCAGACTCGCAAGTCATGTTGAAATTGTACTCTCAAAAAGTGCTACCCAGAGACATAACTTACTGAATATAAGCTGTGCACTTTCTGGGAGAGGTGCACATAATTGAAAGCTGTGAGCAACAATGCGTGTTGTGCACCTGTTGTGGGGTGAGGCGTGGCGAGTCGAGCGATGAGTGTCATTTAATTGCCAGCTGTTGGCAAAATGAGCACCCACCGCTTAGTCAGGGCGGCAGGAAGGAAGATTGGTCAATCGGGGCATCGGAAAGGGGGCATCGAGGCATGAGTGATTAATGAGCCGGACACGAGAGCATGGCAGAGCAATTAGAATACAATTAGCAGGGAATGTGGCGATAGCCATTGCCAACGGCACTAATGAGCATTTCTCCTTTGTTGTCGCCGGCATTTTGCAGCAGAGGCGTCACCACAACAAACATCACAAGCAACAGCAACAACAACAGCAGCAGCAGCAGCAACAGTCAAAGGAGAATGCGGTGGCACAATCTGAGACGGAGACCAGCAAACCGGTGCCTGCATATCGTGTGGAGCACTCAGATGTATTTGGACGATATTTGGTGGCCAATCGTCTGTTGCAGGCGGGCGAGCTGCTCATCAGCGAGGAGCCGCTTGCTATTGGACCCTGCGTAAGCTGTGAGCCCGTCTGCCTCGGCTGCTATCAGCCCGTCCGACTCGACTCGCAACAGTATCGCTGTCCCGATTGCAAGTGGCCACTGTGTGGCCCCACTTGCCGTGGCATCCGACAGCGCAACGGACACAGCGTCGAGGAGTGTGCACTGTTTAAGGAACGGCAGGCGGTGGCGGCAGATGTGCTCACAGCGAAGGCGACGCTGGAGCAGCTGAGAGATCTCTACGAGCTGGTGCTGATTGTGCGCATTGTGCTGCTTAAGCAGCACGCAGCCGAGCAGTATGAACACATTCGACGCATGGAATCTCATACGGCGGAGAGACGCGAGAATCCGACACTCTGGCAACACTACGAACAGAAAGTGGTGCAGCGATTACGCAACGATTGGCAGCTGGGCAATGTGTGCGATGAAATGGAGCTGCACGAAATCTGTGGCATACTGGATGTGAATTGCTTTGAGATTGGGCAGCGAGGCGCCAAGGCGCGTACGCTATATCCGAGCGCGTTCCTGCTCGCGCACGACTGCACCCCGAATACGGCGCACACGGATGACCCAGCCACGTTTGCCATCCTGCTGCGTACGTCGCGACGCGTGCTCGAGCAGGAGCCACTGACGCTCAGCTATGCGTATACGCTGCAGGGCACATTGAAGCGGCGCACCTTCATCCAGGGCGGCAAGCTGTTCTGGTGCCAATGCCAGCGCTGTGCCGATCCCCGCGAGCTGGGTAGCGACTGCAGCGCCCTCGTCTGCAAATCATGCCGTTTGGGCAGCATCAGAGCCACAGCACCACTGGAACAGACAGCCGACTGGGCGTAAGTAGATAATCCTCCTAATCCTCCCTATGAATCGAATTCTCTATCTACACATTTTGCAACGTTTACCAGCTGCGATCGCTGCGATTGTCGGCTTAGTTCTGTGCAACTGGAGCGCCTGCTCGATCGCATCAACGATGATCTCGAGAACATCGATGTGCACGACATTCCCGCCCTGGAGAACTTTCTGACACGGTGAGTTTCGCTCCGATATGGATGGTACTCCATTTGCAATCTCAAAATATTTGATGCTGCTAACTAACAGGAATTAAGTTCTTTATTTACAATCTGATCAAAAGCAAATTTCTAACAGAAACATCTTTAACTATGCTGATAATCCCATTTCAAACACATCAACGCAATTAATCAGAGTGAAGGCGACTCACTATGAATACCGATAATGAGAACTCCCTCTCTGATAATCTTATATTTCTAATAATGAACATCATCAAAAATACCAATATAACATATCGGATGGATCATGTATCATGCAATTCAGATGGCTCTGATTTCTCGATTTTCTAACTAAATAACAGATAGCAGTTGACTAGGGGATGACCTGAATCCAGCTTTTAAATATATAGTAGGCTTGTTAATGTAAGTAATCGGAATTCGATTTGTATCGGAGTTCGCGCATGGGGCTTAGTTAGGATCAATTTCAGCATGCTAGGCTAGATCTATCTACTCTTTTTTTGTTGTTAATACTAACTTGGCTGAAAGGAATGGAGTTATAAGACCTCTGAAGTCGCAGAGGTGGACGCTTTGATTTGCTTAATCTCGATCATGGTTTGTATCACAATCATTGTGGCCAAAACGTGAATCCAAACTTACCACTAGACTTGACCAGACTTGATTGGGTAATACTTGTAGGTACCGCGAGGTGTTGCGTCCAAATCATTATCTGCTGCTGTCGGCCAAGTACTCGCTGTGCCAAATCTATGGACGCATCGAGGGCTATCTACTGCCGGAGATGACGCAACAGGATATAGAGCGCAAGGAACGCTACTGTCGTGATTTTCTCGAGATCGTCGATATACTCGATCCGGGTTTGACTCGTCTGAGGGGTGAGTCAATTGAATATGCCATTGAAAATATATATATTTATAACCAGTTATTTATTTACTCGTTGCAGGACTCATCATGTACGAGCTGCATGCCCCGATTATGGTGCTTGCCCAGCTGAGCATGCAGAGCGGCCAGCTGACTCGCCAGGAGTTCCTGAAGCGCATCAAGGAGGTCGCCAAACTGCTCAAGGATAGCGCACACATCCTGCAACTCGAACCACCCGGTTCCACTGAGCATGAAATGGGTCTGGCCGCTGCCGATGCACTCACCAAAATGGGCTCTTAACACGATATCGTACTATATATATAAGAACCTGAATCTGTATATGTATTTGCTACATTTCTAATTACCTGTCTAGGTGAGAATTAGTCTGATTTAATTACAGAGCAAAGCAAATGCATTTTATATCTTGTTTCAATAGTTTTTCATTTTAGATTTAAGAATTTTAATCAAAGCAAAAGTGTTTTTCTTACAAATTAAAATAACTATCATAATTTTAATCTTAAATCTTTGTTAAATTTTTAAATTTGTAATCAGAATTATTTTATAAGGCAAAAGCATATTTTGCACAATCTAATATGGTCGTAAAATGAGAGTGTTACCAACATGAAGAAGCGGACGACCAACTTGATTTAAGGCTGTTCAATTTAAAATATACAGACTCAATCTGAGAATATACATGCTTGGCTTAAGTTTCAGATATTGCACTGAACTTGCAACAATTTGCAAAAGTTTCCGTATTCCGTATTCCACGAATTGTGTGAAACTTGCAACAAAAATTTTTAATTAGTCGAGATGTTGCCAGAACTCTCAGTCCCTGTGTCTTGTGTGTAACTTTGCCATTCAAATATTAAGTACGAGAAATTCAGTTCAGCTTGGGTTCAGCTTGGGTTCAGCTCGGGCATCGTTGTCAACTAATTGCGCTTCGAAACGGAAGCTCGCAGCGACAGCTGAGCAAATGGTCAAACAAGGATGCTCAAGGATGCTTCCAACCCGTCCATCGGTCTGCTCCGCTGCTCGCTATCATTGTCATAGTTCACAGCAACTTTTACTTTTATTACAATGCACATTTTCAGCGACACTGTTAATTTGATGGCAACTCAACTTTTGCGTTGGCTTGGCAACACCAACAGTCAGCCAACGTTGGCAACCCTGCGCGTACAGCTCCATCTGCGCTTAGCCATTAGGTTACTGTTATCGCGGTCATCATTTGGCTGTCAAACGTTGCAGAAATCCACTCAACAAAAATATGCATCAGTTGTGTTTTTGATATCCTTCAAGCGTCTTCTTTGTCGCCATTTAGCTTTAACTTTCATCAAAATTATGGGACCTTAAATACAGGAAACGATAGAACTCAAAGTGTATGCCGATATAAGCTCACAAACATCCATCTCACAACCTTAAGCATGGAGTCAATAAATTGGGATCGGATGCCATGGTAACCCTTCCTTCGACCAGCCAATCTATCTATCTATAACAATCGAGAAAACCTTTAATATACCACACCACTCGTTTGTCTTCTACTCTACTTCCACTCTTTAACAATTATATTAGGAAGTAGGAAGTGGGAAGTAGGAAGTTGGAAGTAGGAAGTAGGAAGATTAAAAAACGACCCTTTCCAAAAAGGTCGCAACATGTACATGAAATATAAGTGAAAAACCCACACTTATTTCTCATAAGCGCTTTCGAGTACCAATTAGATATGATATTGTTTCATATACATATGTATATCATCCGAACTCTTCTCTCTTTCTCTCTCTCTCTCTCTCTCTCTCTCTCTTTCTCTTGGGCTTTCTGTCTGTTTGTTTTTCTTGTGAATTACAATTGCTGCAGCATTCAAGTTGTAAGACTTTGTCCAACTGGCTGCAACAGGTAGATAACTGTGTAATTCAGTAACTGAAAATGGAAGGACAGCCATCATCTAAGAGCAGACCACACATCACACACACTCACACACACTCACACACACAGACAATTCAACTGAGCATATGGTTGAAAAAGGAAAAAAATAAGAATACGTAAAAACGTATTGCATTTCTTTATTTCGCAATCATTGTATGGCGAGAAGCAACAGAAGAGAACAATGGCAATAACACTAACGACAACAGCAACAACAACAGCAACATTAACAATAACAATAACAATATCAACGTTGCACAACGTTGCATAGATAATGTCACACAGAGTTTCCACGTTCAGATACTCTCGTACAGGGTTGAGTTGCAAATGTAGATGTAGATGGAGATGGAGATAGTTACCATTTTCAGCAGGCGACCTACACTCAGAAAAATACATCGCTCTGAGTTTTAGATGTTCGTCAAGAGTTATTCACTTTATTATTCAGAGTGCATATATATAAAAAACATATATTTCAGCTTAAACTAAAAATAGAGTTGAAACCACTTACGATCCCATGGGGATTCAAATCAGAGACTTCCCACTGAGCTACTCAGCTTCACAACAGACAACATTGAAACTCTAACAGAACCGTTAGGAGAATCATTTTCATTATCATTTTCTGCATCTCAGAGAGGATATTTGCCAAGAATCGGGATTTGCATTTCCACTTTTTAGAAATGAGTTTCTTAATAAAACAAAATATTTCCAAAATATAAAAAAAAACGATATTTTTGGTAGTTTTGAAAATCTTTTTTTTGCTAAGTGTAGAAGGAAGTGGTTGGGGTATTGGCTTCAACGGGTTGGGTAGGAACAGTGAGTAGCATCTAAAAGGATATAAAAGCATTAAAGTCACCCAGAGACACTCAGTGCTTTCGAATTAGACTTAAGAACTTTTGCTGACACCTAGGCCAATATATGTATATTTACTCAAAAGTGAAATATTTATATAAAATTCGAGTACTTATCTAGTTGCAAACATCACTAAGCACTGATATGATGTTCATATAATGTGTGTGTGTGAGAGATGTGTTTTGGCATACAAGAGAGTCCCGTTGGGGCAAACGGTTAATATATTATATAAGAACTGTGTGTGTATGTAAAATGGCATAAGTGAAGGAAAAACAAGAAATGGCAACAACTAAAAGCGTACGATAAATATAAATTGCATTGTGCAATAATCTTTAAAGTGCAACAAAGTATAAACAAGAACCGCAGCAACAAGAACAACAACGACTTCAAGAATGCTTGGGCAACAAAACCCAATGAGAATCTGCTTAAAGCCACATAAAAAATAAGCGAACGACCGAACGCAGCCAGAGCAAGGGCAACAACAACGTGCGGCAAGAGCAGACAGCCCGGATGTAACCCCACCAAATAAACGAGGCAGAAAGCTTGCCTAACCAACAACTGAAGCCGGGCTGGCTGGTGGTTCGAGGAGTACGGACTCGGGTTGGATGCCACCTCCCTCTGTGGTCGTTGCAACTGCGGCAGACTGCTGTTGTTCACTGCATAATGGGGCCAAAGCCAAATCCATTGACGTTGCATCAATGGACGCATTGGCATTGTGGATACCATCAATTCGAATATTATCAAGGCAAGAACCAAATGTGAACAGATCGCCAAAAATTCGAAAGCAAAGCATTCAATTGCTGTAATTGAGTCCGTTTGAATAAACAACTTTAATTCTCCATCGGAATTCCATCCCAAGCTGTTGTGATACGAAGGAACTCATAATCCCATCCGACATGTATCTTCTCTATTCGATAAGATATACATTTAGATATCTTAAGTGATTTCACATTAAGAACAGTTGTGTTCAAGTTGCAACTAGTTTCTTACTCATAAGAATGCCACAGCGAAGTAAGCAATAAATATTGGACTTGGTTAAACAAATATATTTTTATATTCAAACATTTGGGTCCGCATTACAATTAGAATTGTACAGATCCCTTTGAGAGGGACACCACTGGACTCATCTGCAACATTATGGACGCTTATAATACCGACCTGAATCTTTTGTATTTACCTCTGCGGCACATGCAACCTGCGGCAACAGCGACAACGACAAAGATTGCTTACAGCAGGAGTAGGAGTCCCCATTGCGACGCTTTCCTGTAAAAGTGACGATGAAGGGCGGGACGGAGGAAGGGAGTAATGGAGGCTGCAAGTAGCAGCCTCAACGTTGCTAGCTATCAAAAGAGTTGCTTATTAAAATAAAATTTATTGCTTGTTTGCTGATAAAAATGAAGACAGACGCCATCCACCCAGCCACCCAGCCAGGCAGCGAGGCGAGCATGCAGCAAGCTGCTTAGCCCGCCGCCAGGGAGCCCTGCTGCGGCAGCTTCTGTGTGTGGCACGTAAGAGTGTTAAAACGATAAGCGGCGATAGTATAAAAAAAAAGACATAAAGAATTTTGCTGCAACGGAAAATGCAGCGTCATAAAATCATACAGCCACAAGACCGGAGAACAAAAGCACCAAAGAACCAAAAAGGCAGCAAAGCAACAAACAACTAAGCAGGCAACAAAATATACAAAAAGCCAAATGCAATTAAAGTGCAACAAAATTAAATGTAAATAAGCCAACTGCTTACTGGCCACTGGCAACTGGCCATTGGCAACTGGCAACTGGCAAGCCACTTGACATTGCCACTCAATGTTACTCAGGAGCAGCCAGCAATTGTCGCGCAATCGAATGTCTCGAGTGTCCAAGCTGTTTGGTTCTCCTTTTCAACTCATCTCTGAATGCTCTAACTAAAGGGTATTCGCATTGTATCTTCAAAAGTGTAACGAACGAATAAATGCATCAAATCAAGTTGCAAATTGACTTAGAGACCAGGATACAACTTGTGGCAGATGCTTCTTATTTATTATAAATCGCAGATGCGATTGTACAATGAATATCCTTTATATATGGTATTTAATATCGAGAATTTGAATATGCTTGTTCGATTTTACATCTAGGATAAAATTGAGTACATTTGATATACATACTACTAATATGAGTACACACTTAAGTATATATAATATGAATACGGAAGAAAGGGCACTCGATCTTCGATAGCGTAAAGTAACGTAAGCTATTCCATCTTTTGCCTTGGCACTTTCAAGTGCTTTGTCTAGACGTTAGACGATACAAACTCAATGCCAATCGCAATCTCAATCGAAGTCCCAATCCCCAATCCCAATTCGAAACCCAAGCCCCAAGTGCAATTTCAATCCCAATCAGCAAACTGAAGAAGGAATCAAAATTGCCAATCGGCTGCTTGTTACAGGTCTATAATTTGTGCAACAAAGTTAACAAATCTCAATGTCTCAGATGCTGCCTCAATTGCTGCACGCGCTGCATCAATAGTTGTTGTAGCCAATCTCGCTGAGCAGGCTTTTGGCATCCGAGGAGGCTGAAGAGGATGCGGTGCCAGTGTCCTGCATGTTGCGGAGCATGCGATGTCGGAAGTGCATTGTCCTCAGGCGTTGTATGCGCCGCTTCAGGTTGCAATAAACGGGACAACAGTCGGGGAAGGGCTTGTACATGAGATCCTCCTCATCGCCCTGTTCGCACTGCTCCGGCAGAATGTCCAGGCAACTGGACACACGGAGAAGGAGATACAGAAAGAGGAGAGATACGGTTGCATTAGCTAAGTGCCACACGCACACACAGAAAACTCAAATTTCTTGCATGTGAAACTGGGGGCATGCATCATGCAACATGCATTAGACATTAGGACATGCGACTAGAAATCTTTTGGGTGACACTACTCGTTGGGTCTAGACATTTTTTCCACTACGAAAATAGACCTGGAGCGCGGCATTATCTGATTGTTCTCGCAGAACAGATTGGAGCACAGGCTCAACAGAACGAGGCGGCGTGGCAGAAACTTGGACTGCTCCCACATGCAGCGACGATAGGTGCCTGTTGTGAAGAGCGAAGCATGAATGTGGAATGGTTGCTCATTATCTGCTTGGATTTGGACTTACGCAACACGCTATTATCATTCTCACTGGAATCGTCCTGGGAATTGTAGCCGCGTTGCAGCTGATAGCGTTTCATGTGAAACTGGCCAAAGCCATTGCAGCAGCCCAGCCAGCCCAGGCAGAGGGCCAGGCTCAACCAGATCCCGGCGAGCAGCGAGTGCATCATATACATCTATCTATCCCTCTATCTATCTCTCTATCTCTTTGTTTCTTTTGCTCAATATGTTGATTTCAATGTATTTAGTATAATATATCTCTGTGTATTTCGAAACGTTCGAAACTGGCGGCTGATGTGTGGCAACTACGCGCCCAACTCACACCACAGACCCCAACAAGCTCAACAACTGATCAAATCCAAACAAAAATCTCACCCACTCAGCGTTACGTATACGCAATGTACTGCCAAGTGTCTGTGTATGTGTGTATGTGTGTGTCAGTGTGTGTGTATGTGTGTGTGTGTGTAGTTAAATTGGCTGTGGCACTTGATTAAATCAACAAACAAAAAACTTGCGATGTACATTTTTGCCCATGATTAATAAATATCCCCTACGAGTACTCGCTGATAAATTTGAATATGAATACGAGCTTGTGAATATATACAGATGAATATGAGTATATGAGTATACTCGCGCTAAAACTGGATCACTGCCATCCGTCGAATTGTGTTGAGCTTAAATCTCAACGTGTGCAAAATGTCAAGTGCAACTTGTGCCACAACTTTGGGCACCACAAAATAAGTACATAGGGCAATCTAGCGCTCAAATCATGTTTGATTATTCACAGCTGTCAAACTCTACACACAACACATTTATGAGCAAACAGATAACCCGTTCTGAAAATAAATAAAAGCCAAGCTTTGAGTGCTTGCAAGTTGCTTTAGAAGCTATATGACATCAGCTCAAATCAGCTTTGAATTACCATAACATATAAGTAAAATCCCAGTTTTGTATTTGCATATTCATTTAGTATTTATCCACCACCGAAAAAAAAAAAACAAAAAGATATATAAACTTAATATCAGTTCGCACTTGTGGCCAACCGCATCCTCCCGAAATTAATTGCAAATAAGTTTGCAAAATCGCGGACCCGAAGTAGCATTCGTCCCTGTCTCTATTGACTCTGAACGTGAAGATCCCGTCAAATCTGGGGATTGCTCCTTTATTATTTCTGTAATATAGAATTTCACAATTAAAGATTCGGTACTGCCATTGGTTGGATAGGAACAGGTAGTTGTTGTTGTTGGTGATGTTGTTGATGTTGTTGTTGATGTTGCTGTTGGCGTAGTTATTGTTGTGGATGTTGGCGTAGTTACTGTTGTTGTTGATGTTGGCGTTGTTGTTGTTGGTGATGTTGTTGTTGACGGTGTTGTTGATGTTAATGTTGTTGTTGATGTTGATTTTGGCGTAGTTATTGTAGTTGATTTTTGCGTTGTTGCTCTTGGGCTTGTTGTTGTTGTTGTTGATGTTGATGTTGGCGTAGTTATTGTTGTGGATGTTGGCGTAGTTACTGTTGTTCTTGTTGTTGGGGATGTTGTTGTTGACGTTTTTGTTCTTGGCCTTCTTGTTGTTGCTGTTGATGTTGATGTTGGCGTAGTTATTGTAGTTGATTTTGGCGTAGTTATTGTTGTTAATTTTGGTGCAGTTACTGTTGTTGTTGTGGATGTTGGCGTAGTTACTGTTGTTCTTGTTGTTGGGGATGTTGTTGTTGACGTTGTTGTTCTTGGCCTTCTTGTTGTTGTTGTTGATGTCGGCGTAGTTATTGTAGTTGATTTTGGCGTAGTTATTGTAGTTGATTTTGGCGTAGTTACTGCTGTTGTTGTTGATGCTGGCGGTGTTGTTGTTGGTGATGTTGTTGTTAACGTTGTTGTTGATGTTAATGTTGTTGTTGGCGTTGTTGTTGGCGTAGTTATTGTTGTGGATGTTGGCGTAGTTACTGTTGTTCTTGTTGTTGGGGATGTTGTTGTTGACGTTGCTGTTGCTGGTGTTGGCGTTGTTGTTGTTGGTGATGTTGTTGTTGGCGTTGTTGTTGATGTTGATGTTGGCGTAGTTATTGTTGTGGATGTTGGCGTAGTTACTGTTGTTGATGTTGACGTTGTTGTTGTTGGTGATGTTGTTGTTGACGTTGTTGTTGATGTTAATGTTGTTGTTGATGTTAATGTTGTTGTTGGCGTTGTTGTTGATGTTGATTTTGGCATAGTTATTGTAGTTGATTTTGGCGTTCTTGTTCTTGGCCTTCTTGTTGTTGTTGTTGATGTTGATGTTGATGTTGGCGTAGCTTTTGTAGTTGATTTTCGCGTAGTTATTGTAGTTGATGTTGGCGTAGTTACTGTTGTTGTTGTTGTTGATCTTGGCGTTGTTGTTCTTGACCTTCTTGTTGTTGTTGTTGTTGTTGTTGATGGTGGACTAACGCAGCAGATATTATTGCACTCCGTAAATTTATTTTTGCCAAATAAATGCGGCGTGCAATCATAAACCCTGGAGGCAAATGGGTTATCATAAATAGGCATTTTTGTAGGGCTGCAACTTACCGCAAGTTGTTAGTGCGTTGACATGAATAGAGGCACTTGGAGTGAAAGAGTACACCATGCATCTCGCACTGCTCGTCAAACACTTAATTTGGAGGGAAAGAAGGGGAGATCGCGTTGGAAGGGTCAAGTTCACCGATTACTCAAAGTACTTACCTGGATAATTTGTAAAGCAGTGCTTGGTCGGCGAAGTAGAGTACAGTTCGACTACGGGTGCTGTAAGTAAACCCAAAATACACACACATAAATGGAACGTCTCTTTCTCTCTCCCTCTGTCTCTATCTCTCTCTAACCTTGATCTAGCGCCACGAGCAGCAACAGTGCCTCCATGAAAAGTAAAAGTCTCATTTCGCTTACAGCTGCCAACTTTGTGGCTCGACAAACCCAAAAAAAAAAAAAAAAAAAAAAATTATAAACGGCAATGGAAAATAAAACTTCGACCGTGCGGATGTTAGTTGGCCCTTTTGGCTGAACAGAGCTTCTGGCAAAGAGTAGTCGGGTGCACTCCAGCTTTATTTATATGTTTGCTTATAGGGGCAATGGGGGCGTGCCTGCAACTACTTGAAAGCTCTTGCCAGTAAAATCGTATAAATAATTTCTTACAATTGCTTTCTGTAGCATCGTCTCCCATCGGAGTTTGGAAGTACTGCTACTAGGCACTAACGAAAATGATTACAAACTTTTTCCAAACGACATCGTAAGCAAGTAAACAAGTTTTTTAACAACAGCAATACCAACAATAATTGGGAAAAAAAACCCAACGACAAGTGCCAGCGAATTCCATGCATAATTTCATTCTGAATAATTTTGTGCACTTCAAGTTGAAGTGTTCCCCTTCGTTCAACTATTTGATTTGCATTTTTCAATAATTTATGGTCAAAGGTTAGGCGGATGTGAATTACTAGTTGATTTATTGCAGCCACAATACTTCAACTCATCTTCATATTGACAATATTGACAATAAATTACGGACTTAATTACTTGTATACTCATTTCATGTTCGACAATTTGCATGCATTCAATAAATGCGTTGAGAATACTTCAAGGTCGATGAGTAAATTGAACGGAACTGAGCAGGCATAGTACCTTAATGAAGTACCTCGAGAATTCCATTGATAACGCTTTTAATCAGTAGCGACATGGTTTAGGGAATTTCGAAAGTATTTAATTTGATTAAATTTATTATGGCGCAATATTAAATGAAACGCCCTTCGAAAGAACAAAGCGTTTCTGGCAACTACTTGAAGCAACCCCCATCCCCCACCTTGCTCCCTTATTGGTCAGCAGCCTGACACTGCACCCTCCCCCCAGCCACAGATCCTGGCCTCTGTCTCCCAGCTACCAGAGATGCTGGAGTACAATACTTATATTTTTAGAGCACCTGGCGCTCCAACGAGCAGCCAGCAATTAAGTTTTGTGCAAATTTAAAGTTTTCCCAGCGACAACATTGTCTGGAGCGTCCCTTTGTTTGCACGTTGGCCCAATGCGATGCCATTGTGATTATGCCCTGTGCCCAACACTGTGCCGGGTATCATCAGCTGGAGTAACAGCTGCCATGGCCAGGTTTCATGCTATTAAAAACTACCACAATGAGGTTGAGTTCAAATGACTTTCCTTCGTCTTGGATCCCCATCTCTCATCGTACTTCAACAGGCTTCTTCCAACAGGCTTCTTCCAGCAGGCTTCTTCATATTTTTATCAATCAATCAACAACATTAATTGCGGTGTTCAATTATTTGAATAACGCCAGATATGTAATACTTTAGTTGTAAGCCTTGATTGTTGATGAATGTGCTATCGCACTTACAGGGTATTGCGATTGTCGGGCTGTGCTGTGTGCTTAGGTTCCATGTAGGTAGAGCCTGATGGGCTACCCAAACGCTATCCGCATTCGTATCTGCAATTGTGGCCGTGTCTGCACGTGTTGTTGCGAAAGGCGTAAACTGTATTTTTATGACACTAGACAAACAATTAACTCGACGCCTAAGCAACGCGGCCAAGACAATGGCCAACAGACGAATGCCCACACATACATACACACACCCGCACACACACACCCGCACACACACACACACACCCGCACGCACACACAAAGTAAAAAAGAATGAGGGAGAGCTTAGCCTGGTTACTTCAGTTTTGGGCCTCATGTCAATTAGAATGCTAATTTTTATGCAAATTTCTGCGGATAGGTTTCAGTTGTCTTTTGGAATGGGATGCTTTTGTTGTTGTTTGTTGTTTGTTGTTTGGGTTTGTTCTGGCTGTTTTGGTTGTCTGGTTGTCTGGTTGTGTTTGTGCAGTGGCTTTGTCTGGCGCTTTGTTTATTTGCCTGTTGTTGGCGCCAGCCGGTTCTTTATTATTATGGACAAGAGCAGTTGGCGGAAATAAACTAAGTAAATTCGCTCCAAAGGAAATTGCCAGCAGGTTGGCACAAATTAATGGACACTCTGGCCAAGGCACTAGGCTCCGCAATGGTCGCCATAAACAATCTAAAACAGCAGGTAATTCAAACTCAAACGGAAACATCAGCCAACCCCCCCTTACCACCCCCACTTTCCACAGAAAAACAATGCCCGACATTTCTATAAATTCTTAAATTGAGTTTTATTTATATATCATAATTTCAGTAAATGTTTTTATTAAACAGAAAAAAAAAAAAAAAAAAACAATCATATTATATAGAGTAGAATAGTGTTGAAAAACTATCGACAACACTATCGAGCTATTTATCGATAATAGTCTTAGATTATATTATTTGTTTAGATATATACTTTGTGACGATTATCGATGGCATTATTGATAAGTTGTCAGATCTCGTGTCGAAGCGCATTCAGTAGTTCTGCTGCTCGCTGCCAAAGAATGTGAACGTCTCATTGCATCGTATCTCATAGCAATCCGGGAACGAAGTGAAGTGCCTCGATAAGCGCAAATCGAATATGAACTCGCAATAGGGATAGCTATGCATCGGGACACATAGATATTTGAGAAACGAATCAATTACAGTTAGTAATCAAATAACATAAGATCAAGCAGATATATTCTCGATGCAAGCCCGAAGTCGATGTCAGATGATTTCGCTTAATCTACAATGAAGAATATTAAGCCTAAACCTAGTTGCCTTCGTGGTTCTCAGTTTCGAGAACACATTCATGATTCGATACTAGAATTTTTAACTTAAGATATTCTATTCTAGATTACAATATATATATATATATATATATATATATATTCTTCAATCAAGATTAGCTAATTGCGTTTTTAGATTATATTTTTCATTATATTTTTCTGTTTTAATTGGTACAAAAATTTTCGAAATTCTTTACAAATAACTGTACAGGACATAAGTTTGAATGATCCAATGAGAACCACCGTTATGTTTTGTAAGGTTAGTTCCGTTTACTGGTTCTTAAAAATTGATTTTGAAAATCATTGTTAATTTCGGTTAATTCGGCTCAAGTTTTATTTTCAGTTGCAGTTGCTATAAATAAACTCTCAACTTGACGACTCATTTTCAATAGCTTTGCGTATATACATACATACGTGGTTATACATATTTATGTGTACTATTGGATTGTTCGCAATGTTGCTGAAATATTTATTTTGTGAGGGTCGCACCAGCCAGCAATGAAATGGCGCTGCTAGCTATTTTAATTGTTATGCAATTCAAATGCCAATCTACACCAGTCCAGCACCCACCCCTCGCCAACCAATCGCCTTTTCACCTTGTTACCTCGGTGGGGGGGGGGGGTGTTGAGGGAGGCAACCCCTTTGGCAGACTACACATAAAAAGCAGAAACTTGGCAAGTTTTGTTTTAAAATGCAATTCACACGAGTTGAAAATAAACATAAATTGTAAATTGTATGTGCGGGTGCGGTTAACATTGGGGTTAGGGTTGTGCTCTATATGGATGTGTGCATGTGCTTATATGTATAAGTGTGTTATATACGGATATACATATGTACATATGTGATTGTTGATTGCTTAACTTACATTGGCGGAAACCAGAGGAAGCAGCGATATGTGCAGAGTATGCCAAATGGCCGCTTGAATTCACCATCCGGCGTTTGTATTGAGCCCGAATTGTGCTTCTTCCAGCACTGCGACGCCCAGCCTGTAAGCGGAATATCCTTGTTGTACTCAATCAATAAATGCAGTCAACAATAATTTAATAATAAAATTAACCAATTGTAATTTGATTAGCAAAAGAAAAGCAAGCGGCAATCTACTACTAATAATATGCTTTATATCAATGAGTCGTACTCTCATTGTGTGTATGTGTGTGTGAGTGTGTGTGTGTGTCTGACTATCTGAGCACAAGTATGTATATAAATATAGAAAAGGCTTGAGCTTGCACGGGATAAATGCAGATCCGATTTGAGAGCGAATGTTACTTTCCTTGCAATCGGTAATCGATTTGTATCGATATTTGCGAAACGGTTAAAATTAACGATAAAATTAAATTAACTTGTTCCGCTTATGGTAAACGAGAAGTTGCATTCCACATTTGTAGCCTTCAGATCCTATAGCCTCTGAGATTTCCACGGACATGGGTAAATTCACTCTGTGTGGATCAAGAATATATATCATTATTTATCATTTATGAAGTCGGAGATGCTTTTAAAGTTGTGCAAAAATATACCCCTTTTAGTGGATTCACTGCAGAAGAATGAAAATCCAACGCGGCGTATGCGTAACATGCGCGAAATGTGCTCCATCATTAAATTGCAACTAACTCATTAAAAAACACACTCCCGATTCGAAAATGCCAAAATGAGTTTGGCTCGAATTTGCTTCAAACTCACACACACACACACACACCCACACACACATAATGCGTTGTGTTGCGTATACGCAACGAGCGCCGCAAAAGCAGGCAAAATATTTTTCAAACTTTCATCGAGCCATAAATTAGCGCCGCACAAAGTACAAAAAATAAAATTGAAAAAAAAAAACAACAAAAACAAAAATTAAAAATAAAATTTTCGCAAATGAAATGCACAGTTGATAGACGAGGAGAGGCACACACACGCACACGCACACACACACACAGACACGAACACACACACACTCATTTCCATACAATATTCAATGTGATAAACCGTTATACAATTTACATATGTATGTATGCATGTATCTATCATGCATGTATGTATGTACGTACTGCCATAATTGTAATCACATAAACAGCATAAAATTAAGAGCAGCACAAATGTGATTGTTGTTGTTGCGCCTTTGCGTGTATGTATCGTTGTCATTGTTGTTGCTGTTGTTGCTGTTGTTGTTGTTATCGATTTGGCCATTGCATAACAATCATTGACAACACAACCGCCGTCGTCTAACATGTTCCAGTCTTTGGTGCGCTTCTATTTCGGTTTCGGTTTCTATTTCGGTTTCTGTCTCGGATTCTGTTTCTGTTCAGCATCAGCATCGATGTTCGGTGTTTGTCTCGACGCGTTTTTAACTGCCATCAGCTTTATGCGCGCCACATCTAACGAAGCCTATGACAACGCACACACACACATACACACACACAGCCCAAGACAGCAAAGAAAGCAGCCACAAGTTTGTTTTTGTTGCCTCTAAATTGATGACAATTGATAAATTATCGCACTAAGTGCCAGGCGGGGTGTTTTTTTTTTTCTTTTTTTTTGTGAGTATTTTTGCACGAGTGCCACCCGATTGGCTGGCCCAACTCAAATCTGAATTCACAGCTCATACCCATCCCCATTCCCATTCCCACTCCCATTCGCATTCCCATCCTCCATCCCTAAAGCCCCAAGTGCCATATACGTATGTATGTATGTAGCTTCCATTTCCATCTATTCTATGCCCGCATCTTTAGCAAGCATCTATTTATCTGTCTTAATATGTAAATGTATCTGTATCTGTATCTGTATCTGTATCTGTATCTCAATGCTTTAGCTTTATTAGAATCCCTAGCTTAATATGTACATGTATTCATTTCTACATGTTCTTCTATATGTGTACATATATATTTATCTGATTGTATCTTTATTTGTTCATCCTCAAATACCCTTCAGTCTGCATACACTCACATCTCAATCAGCTGTGGTATTTTATATCTGTAGTTGTATCTCTATCTAAATATCGCATATGTATCTATCCATATTTACTACTATTTGTAGCTAAACATAATTGTATCTATTTTTTCATCTTTGCTTATTTCCGTAACCGTAGCAGTATTTCTATGTATGTACATATAACCATCACTCAAGTTGCCCTTATCATCAGTATCTTTATTTCTATCTTCATTTGTATCTGTATCTGCAGCTCTGCGTATCTCGTATCTGTATCTTTCAGGCTTAATAGCCCACATCTGATGATATTGTTGTCACCTTTTGTGTTGCTACGTCAATCAGTCAGTCATCTGTCTGTTTCTCCATCTATCTCTCTCCCTCTCTCTCTCCCTCTCTCACTCTCCATCTATACAGTGTACTGAGCTGAGACTGCTGTTTCTGTTTCTCATAATTTGTAGTCACTTTTGTTGTGCTATTTATAAAAGGCATTTTGCGCTTCGCCAATCTCAATGTGGTAAATTCCAACTGGATACATTTTCTTGCACACAGTCGCATAGATCTATGTACATATGTATGTATATATCTATGTTTGTAGTATTTGACTGTTTTCAAACGTAAATACGACTTATGCACTTTAGTCTTTTGTTCGCAGTTATTCAGGAGAGCAAGTCTATTTCCAACTTTAAGACGATAAACAACTAAACAAAAGAAATGAAATTTGTTTTCATGCATTCGTAATGCCTTCTTCACTTGAGTATTCGCCGCAAATGTTGAATAATAATTTGGAATTGGAACGCAAGCAAAGACAAACCCCATCACTTTTGAACACTTTTAAACTAACTTGTATTTAAACGTATTCACATTAAATTGCAGTAAAACATTAAATGGAATAAACGATAGTTTTTTGGGGACTGAGTACCAGTTGCATTTTTAACATGCGTAACACGCAATTAATTTGCTTATAACTATTTCGAAATAATCTAATTTCATGCGAAAATTGCCGTAATTTGCCAATCAGCATTGAAACTGAAGTCCGGTACGTTGAGCGTGCGCCCAATGGACGAAAACAAGAATGCGCCAGTCGAGAGAGCTCGACTAGCATATACCTTGAAGCCAACTCTACATCGTATATGTCAAAGATATATATTAAAAAAAAAACCATTTTTATCGATATATATGAAACGGCGGGAGTTTCCGATAAAAGAAACTAATCTGAAAAGGAACTTGATCTTTATGTGGTATACGAAAACTTAAGTTTCAAATTTTTCCATGCTCTTATAGTCTCTGAGATGGGCTGACTTATAAACATGGACATGACCGAATTTTCATGCAGATACTTCTTTCTGCCTGTTACATACTTTTGCACATCTATATTATACCCCTTTTATCCATTTTCAATGGGTTCAGGGTATACAAATGTAAAACGCAGCGTTCTACAAAATTCTAACGAGCGGCAATCAACGCACAACGACCACGACCCAAATCCCAAATCCGAGATACAGATACAATTACAGTTGGACATACTGGGCAGTACTATTTGGATATGCGTCGCATTACTCTGCTGATCTTCTGCGGCGTGGGCCGGGGCACGGGCACAAGCACAGGCACGGGCATAGGCACAGGCAGGTGCAGGGGCAGGGGCAGGCTTGGGGGCCAGTGGCCTTCAGCGATCAATGTCATTTCGTTTGATTCCATTAAAGTGCGACCCCAAAAAATAAAAATATTGCGAACGGCGAACCAAGCGAACGGCAACAAAGCGAAAGTGGAAATGGGAATAGAAGCTCAAAGCTGGCAATGTGAAATCAATCGCATCCCTTTTGCGCCACATCACGTCGCCACATTGCCATGTCTCCACAACTCCTCCAGCTCCAAGTTGAAGGAGACGCAGGTGCGTGAGTTAACAGCTCCATTGACTGGAGCCACATAATTTATCTTATTTTTAGCACTGGCCAACTTTTTTGGGCCATGACTTTCGGGCTACGTTTAAGGCAAGCTGTCACAATCAACCGCAACCTCATCACCCCCCCCCCCCTCAACAATCCCCTGCCAGACCCCTTTTCTCTACCAACCTGCAATACACAAATTTCAGCATAACTTTGACTGGCTTATAAATGTCGAACAATTTATTTGCGGCTGTTTGCACACTGGTACAGGTAAGCATCCTACAAAACAGTCAGCTACGAATACCTATCTACTTGCCAATAGATATATGCATATATATATGCAAATATATATATATATATATATATAGAGAGAGAGAGAGAGCATATATACGTCTATATATCCCCATACTGCTGACGCGGCTAACAAAGTGTTTCAAATTTGTTTACTACTGGGGGAAAAGTCAGAATTGCTTTTGGCCAGCGCTCAGGTGGGCGGGCGTTAAATGGGATGTGGCATTTGCCACTTGCCACTTGCACCACATGCCACTCATTGATGGCTTCTGTGGCCTTTTGGCCTCGTCCTTGCCGTCAAATGAAGTGCGAATTTTGTTATACCAGAGACTGTCAGAGTTTAGAGTGCAACTTTAATGGCGTCACTCGGATGCAATCTGAATGAGCCATCGAATGAGCAACTGAATGAGTGAGTGACTGAATGAAGGCATGCATGCATGCATGCAGCACACATCGCGTATCCGCAATCCTCGGTCAGAGATGCAATGCAAGTCACGTCCTTGGAGTTAGCTCGTGGCTCGAGGCTAAATAAACATTCGACTAGCTGTGAATCGAGTCAACAAATCACTTAACGCACTCATGAGCAAGTTGCTCCATTCAAGAAAATGTACATAAATTGTATAAAATTGTTAGCAATTTAATTATTCAGCTCGAAATTCCAGCAAATATGTATGACTACTTTCTATACCCACATGCACATGCAACTCATTGGAGAAAAAAACAACTTTGCAAAAACTTTGTTCAAACATACTTTGATAATACACACAAAAAAAAAAGAAAAAAAAGAAACAATTAAAACACAAATAACGAATTTAAGTTAATTATGATTATACGACTCTTTCTTTTCACTATAAAATTGTACACAAGTAAAAATTAAATTACATTTATATTAAATTAACTTAAGTAATACGAAAACAAAAAAAAAAAAAAAAAACCAGACACTGCTTAAATAGCTAGAAATACAAATTAGGCATTGAGTACAATAGTTAACAATATTTAAAGATTTAGCTGATCAGCCAGCCAGGGCTGAATAAATAAATGGTATACCATTATAGTCCATCCACAGTTAACGGCACTGTGCATCGAATCTAGCTAAAGTAATTTAAGAGCGTGCACTTGACGTTGGTGCAATCGGGCAGTGAAGTGAACAGCACGCAGGACAGCTTGTAGTCGTAGATGAATTCGCAAGTAGGATAACTGTAACAAGACGAAGAAGAGGAAGAAGAAGAAGTTAGATAACACCAACAACAAGAGTGTGAGAGAGGCAAAGAGAGAGGGGGAGACAAATGAAAAGAGTTTGAGTTAAATGCCAGAATCATTGAATTTTTCTGAGCTGTGATTGGAAATGTTCAAGTTGAATTTGAAGCCTCGTATATTTAGTGAAGAGTTGAGCGCGTGTCGTGCTTCTTCTTATCGTACGTGACACGGTTCGGCACGAGTATTCGCTTACGTACTTATCGATATCGATAAAATAGCACAAATATGAACATATATACAAGTTTCGATAATAGCAAATACGAAATGTATCCACTCATTAATGCATGTATATCAATATCGATAAGTAACTTAAATCGATAACGATAACGATAAATAGTACTAGCACAACCATTTATATAGGTCAAAACCATATAGTACTAAAACTGTCGGACACTTATCAAATATGTATATCGATATCAATAACTAACTTAGAGTGACAACACAACTAAATACGACAGTCATCCACTCATTAATTAATATATCGATATCGATATCGATAAGTAACTGAAATCGATGACGACAAGAGTGTCTGAAATCGTGCTAGTTTAGCCATGGTTCGAATCGATTATTGTTTTCAATCTTAGAGTAGTTCGTGACACGCGTTCATCTCTCTTGAATGGGGCGAGGGGGATGGGAATGTGTGAGGTGTTCGTGTGTGTGTGTGTGTGTGTGTGTGTGTGTGTGTGTGTGTGTGTTTGCTTACCTTATTGTAAAGAACCAAGTGCACTTGAAGTTGCACAGAATGCCATACGGTTTCTTCAGCTGCTCCTTCTTATTGACAATGGTGTTCTGCAGATTGTAGCCATCGTAGCGTCGCCAGCAGTGATTGATATTGCCTGCGAACGAGGTGAATTGAGTGGATTTTTCTTACATCTTTCTTGAATTTTTTCTCTCCCTTTTTTTTGGCAATAACATATTGACAACGGTGTAAATGTCAGAAGACTTACGTCGAATGTGATGACTGCCGCCGTGATGATGAAAGTCTCGTCCTTCCAGCTGGCTGCCATGGCCATTGGTTGCCTCGACGCCAGCGAGAAGGCTGCTGCCAGCTCGCGAGCCACCGAATAGCAGCAGATACCAAAGTATCAGCGAGCTAACGATGAAGATGTACGTCACTAATTTGGCCATTTCCTGCAATTGCTTCTGGCTGTTTGGGGTCCTTTGGCGGGTTGAATTTGGATTGGATTCTGGGGCACTTTTGTTGCAACTTTTTGATGGTCGCCTGTTAAATGCACTTTGCACTTTCTGCACACACTTTTGTCCTACTCTTCGTCTCTGTCTCGCTTTCTCTCGCTCTCGCTCTCACTGTCCCGCTCTCTCTCTCTCTCTCTCTTACACACACACAGTCTCACACTTTCTTTCTCTCTCGATCTCGCTCTCTCTTTAGGTGTTTGTGTATTATGGCTATCGCTTTCGTTGCCGCTGCGAATGTCGCCCCTGCACTGAATACATTTTCTGAAAAAGTGAATTTGTTTTGCTTGAATCTCTGAAGCTGACGCTGACTCTGCTCCTCCTCCACCTCCGCCGACGCCGTCTCCTCCAACTTATCCTCCACCTTCTCCGCTATGCACCGCTGTCCGTTGTTTGTTGTGCGTTTTGTTCGCTGCTCGACTTTTTCGTTTATTTTTTTTTTTGTTTTTTTTTGTTTTTTTTGTCACCATTCACTCTACCCATATACCGTTGTGGCCGTAGTTGGTCTGTGTCGTGATTTCACATCTGCACACCATTTGTATTTATTCTTTTGGATTTCGCATTTTTGTGTTGATGTTTGTTGTGTGTTTGTACTTGTATTTGTATTCGTATTCGTATTTGTATTCGTGTTTGTATTTGTATTTGTATTTGTAATTGTATTTTTTCGGTCATCATTCATGAACCTATTCAATTTGTGTGAGTAAGTATTTCAGTATTTTAGTATTTTGGATTGCGCATCTCGTTGGTCTGTCACTCATTTCGCTAATTTAAATAATCAACGTTGAATTAGCTTAACGTCTATCTCTATCCCCCTCTGGCTCTCATTTTATCTTGATCGCCCCCATGGCTGGGTGCATGCATCGTGTCAAGGGGCTACGAACCCCCAGTCGCAGTCAACGCACCCAGAAATTAGTGTGTGTCTAAATTTAGAAGTGATTGCGATATCAACTAACTGGCTTAGTACATTGATCAACTATTATCGACTGCAGCTCAGTTTTTTTTTTTTTTTTCTTCCAATGAATCAATTTAACGATCGGCAACATTTGTTCGCTTACGTATCGGAAATCGGGTTCGAGATGTGATTGTCCTCTTCGTGATCGAGCAAAAGAGAAAAAAGATCGCAACGATCCCTGATGACAAAGGATATCTATATATTTTCTCTTGGGTTGGTTAGGACAGGTTAAGGTTTTAGGTTATGGCGGTTTCCGGCTTCAGAGGAAAGAGAACATCTCACCCAGCTAACCACTTTAGCCATGAAGTTAGCCGATGATCAGAATGACAAAATCACGAGTTCAGTCAATTTATCGATAACAATAATGTTTCAGTCGTTTAACGTATAGTAAATCAGCTTCAAGTTAAACCACAGCATAGTTGTAATTGGGACATGTAAAACGTCTTCTTTCGGCACGCAGAACATTCATGGCAACAACTTTATTCATGCTCACACTCACACTCACATTCACCATTCACATTCACACTCGCATTCACATTGAAAATACCGAGCTAGTCAAAGTGTAATAAATTAAAAATTTATTTAACTGCAGTTGACAATTTATTTGCATTTCATTTACCAGAAAAGAAGCAAGCTGAAGATGAACCAGAAGCAGCAGCTTGAACAAGAAAAACTTGCCAAAAGGATGACAAGTAGCACGGGGAACAAGGGCCCCCAAAGGCTGCCGTTGCGACACTCAAGGGATTGAAGCGTTCCATGGCTCCAACAGGATGGACGGGGGAACGGGGAATGGGGAATGGGAAAGTGTGCTGTTTGCAGTTGGCTTGTATGTAGTGCGGTTATGGTTATGTGTGTATGTGTCTATATGTGGCACATGCAACGGCAAGTTGCAAGAAAACGCAATGAAACGAAATGAATGTCGCTGAATGAGTTGTATGAATGTTTGAATGAATGCATGCATAACTAACACGAAGCCACTCCCAGCAGACTGTCAACGCATGTTTCACATTGCTCCAACTCAAACCAAACTCGTCCCCCAACAATGCTCATAGCAGAAGTTAACTGTCTAGAACGACAAAGGCAACCTCAAACTGAATATGCAACTGAATGAATGAAGTGTTTGGCAACACTTTAACTTGATTAAAAATTTAATAGCCAGTAGGGTAAACATTTGCTTCAGCATCCGTCTCCTTAGTCTGTTTCAGCTGCTCTATCTCTTGGTTGCTTTGCCCCTTCAAGCTGTCTATTCAATTGCACAACTTGCCACAACATTTGCTTTCACTCTTATATCGATGTGTGCTCTGGTTTATGCTTTCATTAATTCACTTTTGCAAACTTGAATATGCTTCGTCCGAATCAAATTTATATCTGTTTGTTTAGTCAAGTTGCACTTCCTGTAATCGATAAAAATGAAAAGTGAAATTGGGAATGTTTTTCAATTGTTTCAACTGAACTTGTCGTATTTTTGATTTATTTCACTCTGATACATGTAAATAAGTGTATATTAGAGTAATCATTTAAGTAAATCAAATTTGTACAGATTGATATTCAATAAACCGGGAAACTTATCGATTAAATTAAATAAATTATGAAATTTTTCCAGATCAATATTCAAGAAACCGGGAAAGTTGATCTGCGTATGGAAAACGAGCACTTGTATCCAAATTCTTAAGCTTGATCCTGATATAAGAACATATATATTTACTTTATGGATCGGAGATCATTTCTTCTGTCTTTTTACTCCTTATTTAAAGGAATTTTATAAAATCATACTAAGCCTATATCGAACTCAACTTGATCTGCTCATCAAAGCTTGACTAGAGTTTACTTTTCATTGCGTATAATATTTAGCTTGAGATACTTTTCGAGAACTATTCTTTATTTCCGCTCAGATTGCTAAAAAGCAAAAACTATTATTGGCTCAAGGCGAGCAGTCTTTAATTCTGAAATTAAAAAAAGCAAAAAACAGGAAACCAACAATGCACAACAATAAAGCAGCAACCGACTCTACTTGTAAATGATGAGACGCTCATAGAAATGATGAGCACACTGTAACAGTGGCAGGGGAACCGGAACAGGGGGTAGAGGGTGGAGGGGATCAGAGCTATGGCTCTGATGCCATGATAATCTCACTGACCCGGGCACGGGTGAATACAAGCGAGCAGATGAGATGGGATGGGGAGATGAGTGGTGGCGATTCCGACAGTGTCTTCAATTAAATAGTAATACAAAATAAACGACAAAAAAAAAAGCAAAATAAACAATAACAAATACAAAATAGAAGACAAGCAACTACAACCAGATATGGCAAGCCGAATGTTAAACACCCTGCACACCCTCAAGAAACAATTCCAAAAGTCGAACTTATTCAGAATTTGATCTTTAATATAGAATACTTAATCTGTAATTCAAATCCAGAATGTGTTCAGTTTCAGATGTTTGTAAATACTTAGTTTTTTGAATCAATATTGAAATAAGTGTTACAACATAACTGTTAATTCATAAATAAATAATATGTTAAGCACTATTCAACTATCAGGTTACTCTCCATTTAGTTAGTGTATTGAAAGAAATCAATTGACCCAATCTAAGCCACAAGTAGGCGATGAGCAACAACAACAATCAAACAACTCACACAATCAAGGCAACGAAAACAACAACAATAACCGATGTCGATGTCGATGCCGATAACGATGACGATGACGACGCTGCAGACCAATTATTCGAGTCTATAGATCGTGTCAATTGAGAGATCTGCTGGCAGTGCCATTTCGAGCATTGAACGTATCACAATGTCTGAGGAACGTGGATTGGGATTGGCAATTAATGCGCGAGCATCGATTTTTGTGCCATTGCTGTTGCTAATGCTGCTGCTGCTCCAGCGGGCGGAGGTGAGTGCCTACAAGGCCCTGTTACCCGCCGATCCAGGTACGAGCGATGAATGAGTGACACCCTCACTTTCTTCACACTTTCACTCACTCGCCGTCTCTTTCATTTCTTTTTAGCGAATCTTGGTAAATGCATTTATCGAGGCGATGAGCTGAAACCGGGCATCAACAATGGTATTCCGCCCTGCCAGCGACTAACTTGCAACGAGGATGGCTCCATGCTTGTCGAGGGGTGAGTCACGAGATCATGGTCAAACATACACAAGCACACACACACACACACACAAGCAGTCGCACACAAATAGACAAGACCCAACACAAAAATTCGAAATGTTTTGCAACTGATAAGACGATGAATTCGACGCAAAACAAATGCGAGATTTGAGTTTTTCGCCTAATTTTCCCAAAGTTGCGCAAAAGTTGTTGTGACCAACAGTTTGTAGGCCAACACTGACAGTTAATTAGATCAAGCGAAAGGGAGGCAGAAAGAGAACGATTCTCTATTGGAGTCGTAAGAACTTATAGATTTATCTGAAAACAAGAAGGAATAGCTAACTTGGATACAGACAGAGAGAGACAGAGAGAGAGAGAGGGACATGACCAGAGAGAGGGAGATAATTATAAAGACAGACTAGCGATAAGGTATCTTGTTCTGTACATTGTCCAAATTAAAAAAATTAAATAAGCAAGTCAAGTTCAGCTAAGCTTTGGAATTCTTTGGAATTCTTTGGAATATATATATATATACACATACATTCGTCTTGGAATTTATTTCGAAACACATTTTATTTTTACCCAAGCAAGATGGAAAATTGCCAGCTGTCCCCTTTCTTTATCGAGTGCCAAAAGCGAAACTGTCATGTGAATTCGAAAACTTGCTCATTCCACTAGTAACTCTGACAAAAGGCCAGAAGAAAACATATATCTGAGACACGTTGAAGTTTAGTTAACCTAGCATACCAGATTCAGCATGCTGACTTCTATATTTCACTATCAATTTAATTAACCCATTGAATATGCCTATGACAGATATAGAAGTATTGGAGAATTTGTTAGACAAAAAGAAAAAAGGCAGACAGATAGACATGGCTATATCGATTCAGCTAGTCATGCTGAGCAAGAGTATATATAGACTACAGAGAGTGTATACATCACGAACAAATTCGAATATTCACTGCAAGTTTATCAATGTATAATGAATGCAATAATGAGATGGGGGAAAAACATTTTAAGAAAACATCAATAACAGTAACCAAAAGAGGAGATATACCAAGACATGCACACATGAGTGTGTAAGATATGTACAGACATATATATATATATATATTTACCTATATATAGATGGCTACATCATTAATTTCGCATCACTCCTGCTCTACTCAGTCTCTGCTTGCTTTTGTCTCTTTTCCCCCTTCAGGTGCGGCAAAGTGCGCTTCCTGAAATGCAATCAGGGCGAACGCATTCATCAGTCGGATCCCTTCCCGGCCTGCTGCCTGCTCCGGTACAAGTGCAAGCAGGCGGACGGAACGCCATACCACATTGAGTGGGATACCGCTGTGGGGTCGTAAGGTGTAAATATGTCAACACTTTCACACACTCACACACACACACACACAAGTGCGCACCCAGACACTGAATAAGCTGGAGGGGATCAGTGGGATCTGGCCAAACTGCCAAAGCTATGCTAATTTATTTTGTACATTTCCATTTTGTTGTAACGAATAAATCTTTTTTTTGTACTCTACATAATTGATACATGCACGGAACCGGAACCGGAACCGGAACGGGAACCTACGCTACAATCCTTGATTCAAGATTATTATAATTTTGTCTTGAAGTTTGTCAGGCATTGAAGGAGACATCTTCGACACCATTAAGTATATATATTCTTGATCAACAGCCAAGTCGTTATAGCTGTCTCCCTCTGTCGGGTATGATGGTGAAATTTAGATGTCGCCAGTTTGACTGAAAGGGAATATTATGTGCCGCATGCCACAGAAAGCTGTTTTTTTGTATGAGCTTCTTCTTCTTCAAGGAGAGTCTTCGTTTTCACATGACAGTTTCGCTTGTGCCACTCGAAAAAGAAAGGGACAGCTACAAATTTGCACCACGCTCGGCTAAAAATTAATTAAATTAAATTAATTAAGCAGCTTCGAATAACTTACCAATCTACCCTCAATTAATTCTCCAACTCATATATGTATAATATCAACTAAAAATAATGTGGAAGATGCCAAAACTTAGCTGATCTTTAAGTTTATGTAATCTTCGACATTCCAAAGAGACCGGTTCTGTCTCCATTATTCTAGAATATATTTTGGCTCTGTTCACTTTCACAGTATTGTATATAATTGTGTCCAGAATATAATCATCATTCTAAGTTGGTTTATCATGTTGTGTGTGTGGTGGTGTGTGTGTGTGTGTGTGTGTGTGCTACAGTTGCTCTGCTCTCGAGCGGCAGTCAAAGCAGTTGCGTAATTACAAACCACCTCATAAACAGCAATTAAAGCGACCCAAACACACACAAGGGCCCTCATGGAGTGGCGCCCCCTGACGGCATAATGTAGCAAACTGCAACTGCACCTGAAACTGCAAACGAAGCGTCAAACGGAGAACACATTGAAATTTCTGCATATGCAACAAAAAAAAAATTAAATAAATAAGCCGCAACCCTTTGTGGCAACACTGTTAATTAGTGCGAAATAATAAACAAGCTGAGCTAGAATCTTGGCCTGGCCGGGATCTCCTCCTACCCTGTTCATTAAAGGATTTTAACGTTCAAACTTAAGATGTTCGTGCAGCTCAAATTGTACTTTCCCCTCTCCAACCACACCCCTCCTCCCCCTTCCCAGCACCACTCTATCTCGCACAGCGACGAGAAAGCTGTGCTAGCTTAGTTGGACAGCTTATCGCCTGGCAACGCAGCTCTTTGCCGCATACCCAACACACTTGGACAATAGGTAATCATCTCATTCTCTTCCTCCCCCCCACCCCTCACTGGCAACACATACTCCCCAATTTGCTATCGTTCTGACTGCTTGGAACAGTTTCACTCTGATAAATGTGTAAATTGTTTGGCAAGAAAGGAGTCTAATTTTAGTGACAATCATATCACGTTTTTTGTGTGAGCAAAATTACAAAAACAAAAAAAACAAAAAAATAGCTTGCAAGTAGCAATTTAATTGTAATCCTCTCTTAATTATCTTCGTACACTTTTCGCCACAAAGAAAAAAGAAGCTGCGATTTTATTTCACTCTGGCCATCGGACACAACGCCAATTTGGCAAAATACTTTCACTTTGCACCAAACAAGCTTTGCTTTTATTTTGATAATGTGAACAGTACTTAAAACAATTTGACAATTTTTAATTATCTTCATTATTTATTTATTTAATGGCAACTAAAAACAAATAGAGAAAAACCCAAGCAGATAATACGCATTGCAATTGAAATTGCAGAGAACAACGGTTAAATAGCTTCCATTGAATGAGCATCTCTCCAAAGATCTCTCCACACTATCTTTTGCTTATCATGAAGTTACACTTAAAGTTATATTTCAGGCAAAGGTCACCTTTCAATTTATTTATGTCTTTGCGGCGGCACCTCAACTAGTCAACTAGACTCTTTTAATAACCAATTTGCCACACAGTTAGCAGCAGCAGCATCAGCAGCACTTTGAACGGTATTAGCGTCAGTGTCGTCCTGGCCCTGTTTACAAGGACAGCAGGAGTAACTCCCCAGCAGCGAAATAGTGAATCACTTGCCATTACCGAATGCATTCTGTATGCACACAATGTAAGTGATTACCTATTAATTCTCTTATATTCAGAGTTGTATGCTGGGACTTCTTTTTAGATATTTTTTTCATATGTTTTGGTTTCCTATCTGTCTTCACTATCCCTAAACTTATTCTAGTTTGGGTAGACGTGTCGAAAAATGCGTTTGATGTAATGAAAAATCAAATATAATTATGTTTATAGTTTTATATAGTATAATTCATAAAATTCTACATGCTTAACAATCTTGTAAATATATATATAGCTTATGAAAATATTTACTAGAAATTTTCCCATTTATAAATATATACAGTGGCTCACAGTTCAACTCGAGCATTGTCAAAGAAAAAAGTACTTGCCTGCCATAAGTTAATTATTTATTATTTTTCAAAAATTCCAAAGACCATGGTAGGTACATATATTAACCACCAAAATTAATATATGACCCCAATACACTGAGGTTTCCCCACCTGCTAGGTAGGATTATGTAAAAAAGTACCCTAATTTTTGTTCACTGCTTATTTCGAGCAGTCTTAAAAATTATCCACTTGAACTGTGAGCCACTGTATATATTCGAGGATTCGAGGCTACACTGCCTACAAAGTATGAATTACAAAATGAATTCGTAGTGTAGTCTTTTCCCTGCTGGGTCGTATAGCTGAAAGAGAGGCGCCAGTCGAGAAAATAAAGAGAGCCTGAGCTTACTCGAAAAACGCACACGCACATCAGGTGGGGGAGAGTGTGTGTGTGAGAGAGAGAGAGCAATTGAGAGAGAGCGAGATGGTCGTGTATTATGAAAAGCTCATCTAATTTCAATCAATTGTGCCGGTTGAGGGTAAATTTTAAGTGCTTCTTGTTGGGGCCATAGCTGCAGCAGGCGTTAAACAAAAAGTTACCGTTCCTTTCCTGCCTGTCTGGCTTCCTTCCTTCCTTTCGTCCTTTGCCCATAGATATGGCAGAAAGTTCAACAAAATCAAATTCAATAAAATCAAAACGAAATTTAATAACTCACGTTGCAAATATTACACATACATATGTATCTTGTTGCCCAAAGCGATAGGTATTTATGACGTCAGGCTACGCTGGGCCACGCCCCCATCAACATAGACGACGCCTACGATAAAGTTAAATCTCTAGTATCCACCATGGAGCCACTTAATCATATCAGCATAATAAGTCAACAGGAATAGCACCAAGGTAATAAAAGTAAATCCTTCTTGCCGCGCGCACTCTCAAAAGCATCTTTGGGTGTCGGGGGTGGGGGGGGGGGGGGGGGGGGGGTTCTTAAGAGTAAACAAACCCACCATACTTCATATACGAGACGGATATTATATATGGCATGATAACCCTAGCGAATGGCACCTGAAAAACCAACAAGCAAAATCAATGCTAAAGTCAGCAACCGACAAAACATCAACACTCCCCCCATATCAACTACCAATCCCCCCGCCCCCCTTACAACCCACATGCGACTAACTGTTCTGCGTTTTGGGCGTAAGAAAAAAAAGTAAAGAATATGAGTAAAGCAAACGCGAGCTAAGCAGCAATTTGGCTCAGGGTATGCTCGACTTTAACATACACTGCACTACTCACCTTGTATATATAATAATGTAATACTACAAAACTCAGCACAACTCAGCACTAGCCAACTAAGATAAGAATCAAAAAAAAATGAGTGCCCACTAATGTGACCCTCTGTTGTCGCTTGTACTACCTAGGGTATGAAAAGAAAACTGCTTACGCGCATATTAAAAATGGTTTATTTATGTTGTGGAGGATTGCGTGGCGGGGCGGGTGTGGTACGGAAAGGCGCAACGGTAATCGATTTATGCGCGCTGCTATTTACAATTTGTTATTTAGGCGGCACAAACAGTGCCCCCCCCCCCCCCCCCCTGCCCATCTTTTGCCAGCAAGTAAGCTTAAGCGCTGCTTTGTGAATTGCGATGCGAGACATATGCAAAAATTCACTCAAATCACGAAGGATGGGACAAAGATGTCACAATATAGCTGAAAGCAAATGCTGCCTGTCTGCGTGTAAGTGGGAGCAGGAGAGCAGGTAACTGGCGCACCTTTTGGTTGAACATAGAAAGTTCAAGTAGAACAGAGAGGGAGAGAGAGAGGGAACTCTTGAGATCCCCAACTGCAGTGCGTAGAAAGGCTTTGGACACAAGTTTGGCGGAAAGTCACATTTAATTTGATTGTGTGCGCCTTTAAAAATGGTTTCACAGCTCTCGTTTCTTTCTACTTCTTGTTTTCTTTCGTTTTTTTTTTCTTGCCCCGGAAAACTTTAAGCAGAGCTAAGGCAAAATAAAACAAAAGAGAAGGCAAGAATAGGAAGCGAAAATAATAAAATATCAGGCACAAACTTTATCCGGCAATAAAGACGTAAATTTTAATGAAATTAAAATAATGCCCTGCCGGACTGGCTGACTGGAGGCGCCCTCTACTCTAAGCCGCAGCGCGTGTCCAATAACAAATTAAAGCACAAGCCGATGGCTAAGACACATTTCTAATTGCTCTCTAAGCTGATTTTCTATTTACTTTGCCAACATAGCCAAAATGGAAGTGAATACATACATATGTTTGTATATAAATATATTTGTACACATAATCTGAAATAAGTTTTTTGGCTTGTATATTTTACTTTTTTTTTTTACTTTTTTCCCCCTGGGAGATTTGTGTTCGATGAATGCAGCATGTTTGAAATTTAGTTAAAGTCGTGAGACTTTGTCTCTTGTTCTTTACTTATGGATACGTATATACAGCGTACTCACTTGGCCATTATGTTTTCGAGGCATATGCGCTTGTTAATCAAATAATCCCCAGTAACCCCTGAGGTGCGACATCATTTGTGCTTTTGTTCAACACTTGCTCCTCCAATTCGCACTTGGTTATCGAATCGCTTAACATCTGCATTAGTAGCTGCTTTGCACTTACTGATAATATACGCTGCACATGAATGATGAATCTATTTGACAGTTTTTGGGACGAAGTTGTGTGGAAAATACAAATGGCGGTCTTTAAAGAACTTCACCATAAATCAATCTTTCACATTTGGTATCTCTATCTATATAATTGTGAGAGTTTTATAGTTTTGCAGTTATCGATTTTATCGATTTTCCACTCACACGGACGGACAGCCTGACAAACATTACGCCACATTATCAAAAGTAACTAATAATAAAATGCTTAACTAATTTTTATACAAAATATTCGTATTTATTGTTGTACTTCTAACTAATTATATATGTATTTATATCGATAAATATTCCAGTTTACAACAAAAAAAAAAATAGCAGAAAAAAACCACTTGGCTTGCACTCGATTTTGGTCTTGAATATCGCTTGGATTCAGTACAAAATATTAAATCGATTAAATATAAACCATAATTCTAACGAACCCGAAATTGTTGTTGTGCATACGCATATTGTGTGTGTGTGTGTGTGTGTGTGTGTGTGTGTGTGCGTACGCGTGTGTGTGGGCGGCTTTGGCAAGTGGGTGTAACATGGTTTGCATGCTCTCGAGTGCTCATCAATTTGCGACAAACTGACGACTTGCAACGAGCGAAGAGAGAAGAAGCTGTGCTGCTCAAAGGCGAGATACACCCTCATTTGCATAGAGCTGGTAATTGTCACGAGATGAGGATGCGAGTGTGGATGTGTCTTTGTCTTTGTCTGTGTCTGTTGCTGTTGCTGTGGCTGTGGGTGTTGGTGTGGTTGTGCGAATGGGCTCCGAGTCGATGGTGCTAACAGTGCTGCTGCCGGTCGTTTCTTTGGTGCCATTGTGCAGCGGCAGTCGCTCCGGGTCATCATCGAATCGCACCTTCGTTTCGGACTTCAGCGCTGTGCCAGGGCCGGCGACAATGGGTGACCCCTCGATAGCTGGCATCTCAGTCCGTCGCAGTTCCGTGCTGATTTCCTGCAGCGTATTATAGCAGCGTCTAAAGCTCGGCCGTTCCCAGGGCTCAGAATGCCAGCATTGCAAAAGCAGCGCATAACTGCAGCCGAAACACAAAACAACATCAAAATAGAGAACAATAGATTAGACCAATGTGTCGCATCCGAGATTGGTTTGGTATTGTGCTTACAGCTTGTCAGGGCACTGGTCACCGGTCAGCTGGAGGCGTCCACCATCCTTAACATGGGCGAGCACCTCGAAGTTGTTGCGCGCCGCATACGGTTGCTGGCCGAGCGTCAGTATCTCCCAGCAGAGGACGCCAAATGCCCAAACATCCGACTGTGTGCTGAAGAGGCCATCCACGAGACTCTCGGGCGCCATCCAACGCACGGGCATCAGACCCTCGCCCTCCTTGCGATAATAGTCGTTCTTGTAGATGTCGCGCGCCAGCCCAAAATCGCCAATTTTGACAATGCGCCGTCCGCCAAAGTCGGCGCCTTCGGACACCAGACAATTGCGACAGGCGAGATCGCGATGCACAAAATGCATGTCCTCCATGTAGCTGCAACCGTTCGCCACGTCCAGGCACATGCTCAGCAGCTCCGGCAGCTGCAGTTTGGGCAGCGCTTCCTGAAACCCAATTAAAATTTGTTTCAATCACAACTAATTCGATAACAGGAAAACTTGATTTAAGAACTGAAATTCTTAAATTATGAATTGTAAGCCTTATGATTTCAAGATTGCTGCTCACCTGAGATGTTGGACGTGCCGCACGCAGATAACTGAGCAGATCGCCCGCCTCCATGTGCTCCATGATCAGCGAAATGGTATCGCTGTCAAAGCAGATGCCAATCAGGCAGACGATGTTCTCATGCTTGAAGTTGCTCATCAGCTGCGCCTCCTGCAGCAGCTCGGCAAATTCACTGTATCCCTTGCGCAGACTCTAAACGAATGGAAATAACAAATACATCACATGGAACTCTCCTCAGTCAGTTGGTCACTCAATCAGTCAGTCACTCACCTTGATTGCCACGCGCTGTGGCTGCGAATTGTCGCCCTCACCCTGCAGCTGGCCCTCGTAGACCTCGCCAAAGGCACCGCTGCCCAGAAACCGAAGCAACGTCAGTCGGTTCCAACTGATCTGCGGCAGCAGCGCAATATCCGCATCGCTCAGCGACATCGAGAAGGTGCGACTCCGTGCCGCAAGCAGCTGCTGCTGTGTCTGCAGCGCCGATAGATTGCTCCAAATGCTGGGACGACTCTGCTCGAGCAGCTTCTTGGCACGATGGCGACGTTTTTGAACTGCAATTTTTTAAGTTTGGCAATTATTTAAATACGTATATGATTGACTGACTGATCAACTGGTATTCCAGTTTGACCAATTACTGAGCAACTAAACGATTGATTGATTACTTGATTGACCAATTGATTGACCAAGTAAATAATTCAATGACGGAATGATGGACCAACTGATTTGACTGGTTGACCAACTAATTGATTGAGTTATTAGTTGATTGACGAAGTAAATTACTCTATATGATTGATTGTATGACTGAAAGACTGACTTGACAGATGTCAAATTGACTGATTAGTGAGCAACCAATTGACTGATTAGCCACATGATTGACTGACTGATGAACGGCCTAATTGATTTACTGATTGTCTGACTAAAAGAAAGATTGATAGAGTAATTTACCCAATAATTAAATTAGTGACTATACGATTGATTGACTGACCAAGTTAATACTGCCTCAATAATTGCCTGACTGTTACACGTAGTTGATTGATGACAGATTGAGTGATTACTTGGTAACTAATTGACTGATTATTTAACTGGTTGATTATCTTATTGACTGATTAATTTACTGATTGTCCGTCTAGCTTATGATTGACGAACTAATTTACGCATAAGCTGAATGATTGATCAATCGATTTCTGATCCACGCAAGTAAAATTAAAAACCAAACTCGATTTTCGTAGCTTACTCTTGCGAATGAGAAACAAGGCCAAAACACAGCTGGAGACGATGGCCGCCGGCGCAATGATGGCCATGACGAGGGAGCCACGTTTCTCTGGCGAGACAAAGGGCTCGGCGATCCGCTCGCTATCCTCACTGTACGGTCCCCACCCGTGTGGACGATTGCGGGCGCGAACACGGAACAGGAGCAGGCGGCGGGTGTGCAACTCGCGCACAATGCAGCTCAGCTCGGTGGTGTTGCAGTAGTCCAGCCACAGATCCTCGATGACCATGGGCTCCTCTGCCCATGGGAGCAGCGCTAGGGTAGTCTCCCGTCGCCTACGTCGACGTGTACTGCGTCGGGCCTGCAATGCTTCCAGATTGTACAGCAGAATCGGAGCACCATTATCCATCGCTGGGGTCCAGCTGACGCGAAAGATCTCGCCAGCAATATGCTCGAGCTGTGGCCGACCCGGCGCACTGGGCGCATCGCCCAGCGTCTCGTAGTCGTGACTGGCACCATAATAAACGGGTGCACCTGGCGATGCAGCATAGCCCAAGGCCAAGCGGCAGGAGTAACGAGTCTTCGGCTGCAGGTTCGTCAGTTGCATCCGTGTGTGATTCGGTGCCACATTGAAGTGAAGCTGCTCCCGCAGCGACTGGCATTCCAACGTCAGCGAGGTCAACGCATCCGGCGTGCCCGGCCACGAGAGAGTCATCTCATATGCGTTCAGCTCCACCAACTGCAGCGGCGGCAGCGGCGCAAAGCAACGGATCAGCAGACGACCACTGCTGTTGTACTTCTCGGGTGTCGCGTGCGCCTGCACATAGATCTCATAGAGGCGACCGGGTTGCAAACCTGGTAGTGGGCAGACAAGAGGGGGAGAAGGATGGTATTAATGGTGTTATATGGTTATATAATGGTTCAATAGGAATGTTCTAGTCCAGATCGTAGGGCTAGAAGATGATGTCCTGTAAATTATACTCCGTATTCCGTATAACTGTATCTGTTTAATCCTCACCTGTCAATCGATGGACACCCGCTGCCTCCACTCGCTGTTCCTGTGCGGGCTGTGCTTCATCCAGCTCCTGTTCCGGTTCCTGTTCCAGCTGGTGAACCACCTCGAGCTGCGATTGCCAGTGGAGCGTATAGTAGACGCTCTCGCTGCGCATTAGAAGTGGGGCCAGCCAGCTGACCTCCAGTTCGCTAGGACTCAGCGCTCGGCCGGAGAAGTTGCGCGGTGCACTGGACGTTGCTGGGGCCGTGTGCAGCTCCAGCGCTGGCAGTTGCAGCGGCTCCAAGCCCAAACGCTGCTGGTAGTAGCCGGTGAGGCGAACACGCAGCTCATAGACATGGAACGGCTCCAAGGAGGTAATATTGAGTCTATGCCCCGCTGGCGACTGCAGCTGGCGCTGGAGTTGCGTTTGGTTGCTGTTGCTCTTGCTGGTGCTGGTGAGATTCAGCTGATAGTTGAGACCCGGCACTGGCAACGGACAATCGGCGCCGGCCGTCAGCTCCGGCAGTTGCAGGCTGCAGTGCGTCTCATCGCAGGGCTGATCGGGGACTGGCAAAGTGGCCATTGTGGGCAAGAGGAGGCAGCGACGAGTGGGATACGCCTGATAGTTGTAGGCATGCAGCAGACGCACCTCATCCGGCTGCAGTTCCATCAAATACTCCAGCTGCTGTCTGCGTCGCCCGTATGCGCGAACGCTGCCATTGCGCAGCGCATACAAATAACCCGGATCCTGGGCCAATTGGGCGATGTCATCGTTAAGGAAATTCAGCTGTGCCCGCAGAGCGTTCGGTGTGCACAGCTGACGGGCCACATGGTAGACGCACAGCTGACCCAGATGATCAACCATATTGAGTGTCTCCGCCAGCGGCTCCTGGCTGCCCTCGAACAATCGCCAAATCGGCGTAGCAACGCTGCTGCCCTCAAACCTCAACGCGGTATCGTCGGTGAGATTACGGCCCTGAAGCGTCGCATTGCGCGCACCCAACTCATGCTGCAGCCAGATGAGGGAGCGGGCATTGGGTAGAGCGATCAGATCACGCAACAATTGACCTGGCGGCATTCGCCACAATCGCTCGCCCTGCAGAATGCGTCCTTCGAAACGGCACAGTTCCAAACGATAGATGCATGCCGCCGCCGGCTGCGTTATGGTGTCCACCTCCGCCCAGTAGACGATGCGTTGCACCCAGTCAACGGTTAGGGCGAGAACCTCGGCGCGCATGCGCGCCACTTTGGCTGGTCCGGCCTGGCCAGGCACATGGCTAAGCAACTCGACGTGCTCGTTGACCCAGAGCAGGCGATGCTCGCCCTGCAGCATCACCAGATGCTCTACAGGACTGGCCGTGTGCACGATCTGCTGCCGATTGCCCGTATCAAGATCGAGTTCACCAATATGTTCCGCATTTGCATAGAGCAGTCGGGGCACAGACTGCACCTCCGGCGACACATGAAGCGAATGACTGGTGGCGCCCGTAGCAAGTCCGGTGGCAGCCACATGGGCCTGCACCTGGAACCGATATGTCTCATCCGGCTGCAGTTGGTCGATGCGCGCCTCCAGCACGCTCTGATTGAGCAACATCTCGGCATGGAGTTCGCTGCCGCGCCAGCAACTGATGCGATACTGCAGCGAGTGGCCGCCAGTCATGGTCATGTGCTCTTCCGCCGCCTTCGCCTCTGGCTCCTCCTCGGGCACATCCCAGCGCAGCAGAGCGCTCACATTCGGCTCCAGTTGCAGCGCTTCTGATCGCCGTTCCACAAAGACGCGCAGCCGGCGTGGTTGCGTCGGCGCCGCAATCGGCGTCGCCAACTGCACTCGGGTGGTGCTGCCGGCACGCCATGCCGTGTGCGGCGTAATGCTGACGCGTAGAGCGAGTGGCGACTGCGGCAGCTGGGTGATGCGAGTGAAGGGTGTGGCCAGCTGCCGGGCGAGCAACCGTTGCGAACCATGCTCGAGGAGCAGTTTGTAGGTGATGGTATGATTGCCACCGCTGGATGCTGGCTGCCAGCGCAAACGAAAATCATCCCAGTGGCCGCCCTCCTCGATGCGTACGCTCTCTGGCGGCACGGCCAGTGGACGAACATTCGCGTCCGGCAGCATTGTCGCCGTTGACGTCTCCAGCAGCTGGACAGCCGTCCAACGTTGCTGCAGCTCGACGGGATGCAGACGCATCGTATCCGCCTCCGTTGCATCGTGGAGTCGCATCAGGTGTGCACCGCTCGCATCTGCCGCTAGCCAGAGGAGCGCTCCCAGCGGCGCCAGATGCTGCATCGTATGGGGCAGTGCGTCCGCCTCCGACAGCGTCGCCAGCAGCTGCAGCGGACCTGGCTGCGATGACGCCGGCGACAGTGTGGTGCGATACAACTGCAATGCCGAACTGGAGCCGGAGACGAGCCAATAGATGTACCTTTGCTGCAGATCCAGACAGAAGCCACTTATCTTGCCGGCCAGACCATTGACATGGTAATACTCCAGCTCCGGCTGTTGCATGTAACGGCGCGCCAAGTGCACCGCACTCGAGTAGTAGAGATGCCCTTGCTCCGCATCCAACGCCAGATGCCGTGCCCCAAATATGGGCAGCAATTCACGGACGCCCGTTTCCACATCCATGCGCTGAACACAATCACGGCCCAGATCCGTCCAATAGAGCAGACCGCCTCGCCAATCGTAGGCGATGGCACCCACATGCTCCACCTCTGTGGCGGGCAGATAGCAACTGAGCTGCGGCTGCAACAGATTGACGCAGTACAGTGTGGATTTGCTGACATAATACGCAACGCTTGCATTGATCCCAGTCAACGGACCCGGACTGTTCGACAGATGACCGGGCAATCGATGCAGCTGGCCGCCCAGCTCATTGGTGGTGTACAATGTACCACGTTGTGTGGACCAGCGCAAGCGATGCTCACCCAGCGGCCAGGTGCGCGTCGACATCGCTGGTGTCCAGCCACCCGGCACACCCTCAGCATTGATGGCGCGCACACGCAACTGGTAGAGATTGTCTGGCTGTAGACGCTCCAGACCGAAATGTGGACTGTGTATGTTGCGTATGTTGTACGCACTCTGGCTGTCCACATCGAGCACCTCCAGCTCGTAGGTGTAGTTGCGCGCCGTGGCCGTTGCTGTCTGATACGGATTGGATGCCGGCTCCAGCCAGGTTATTTGTGCCGCCTGTGCGCCCAGAAGTGCACGCAAGCGACTTGGCACACCTGCGTCCAGGGCTGCCAATTGACGACGTCGTCCCAGCGCCAGCAGTGACCAGTGCTCCGCCAGCTCCAACGGCCACGACATTATCACTTGAAGCGTGTGCCGCTCCAGCAGCTGCAACTGTGTGCCACTCACCAGCAGCAACTGTGCCTGATCGCCAGACAAGCCAAAGCTTTGCCAGGTGCTGTTGCCGGACAAGGGCAGCTGTGGCGTTGCTTGTTTGTGAATGCCATCGTAGCTAAGCTCGAGCAGCTGATTGTCCTGGGGCAGCAATAGATGGAGTAGCCAACGTGCCGGCTCCAGCACAAAGTGTTGTCCCGCTGCAATCGCAACGAGACGCAATCGTTGCTTGCTCTGCAAATCGCAGCGCCATAAGCTATCCGCATCGCTGACAAAGAGCCAGCCATTGAGTGCATCCAGTTCCATCTGCTGCACAATCTCTCCCAGCTCTACAGTTAGCCGCTGCACATCGCCAGCCATCAGATCGCTGCTGAACAGCTCGAATCCCCGTGTGCCCGACTCAGCGGCGATGTAGAGGCGTCGGTGCAGCCAGTCGAGGCTCAGCTTGCGTGGCGTCCAGCTACTCGAAGAATCATTCGTCTGCAACTCCAACAGAAACCGTTCCGTCGTTGGCGGTGTCATCTCATCCAGCAGCAGCTGACTGCAATATGGAATCCATGGATTACAAATGTAAATTTCATTACGCATTCTTCCTCACCTGTGCAGCTGACCAAGTGAGTCCAGGAACCATACTCGCTGCTCCCGCTCCAACCAGGCAAAGTCGCTGATTGTCGTTTGATTGTCGGGTGACCGATAGAGGATTCGCATGTCGCCCGCCGGCTCCAGTGACTGCCATATGATGGCGTGCTTGGATGCGAGCAGGACGCTCTGCAGCTGTTCCGGCTCCGGCGGCTTTTTGGTGGCAATGCTGCCCTCAACCGGCGGACCCTCGCCTTGCTTATTGATCATTGTGAGGCTCACCGTGTAGTTGGTCAGCGGCTGGAGCTGGGCGAAGATGCAGCTAAAACGTTGAGCAGTCAGCAGCTAAAAACCAGATTAGAGGCATTAACAGGAAACATGGGGATGATAACCAACATGGAAGACGCACCTGATCGCGGCTACTGTTGCCTATGCTGCTCAGTCGAATCCTATATCCTTCGAGGGGTGCATTGCTAAAGCGTCCAGGACGCCAGTGTATCGCCACATGGCTGTCGTCCAGCGCGAGCAGCGACTCAATGATCGGCGGCGAGATTGGTGCGCCCTCCATTTCGGTTTTAAAACTGCCCGTGGCTGGAGAGTAGAGCACATCCTCGCTGCTCTCTCCAAAAGGCAGCTCGAAGCGAAACTATCGGATCAGAGAACTGTATTCAAATTGTGATCAGGGTTGATCGAGGATTGGTGGCACACCTTGTAGCGGGTATATGGTATGAGCGCCTCAAGAATCTCACACACATAATACTCATCGCACTCGAAATCGGCCAGATTGTGCCAGGCTGTATCTGCGTCTGGATGCGGCTGCTCCACTTGCTGATATTGTATGATAAAGGGTCGACTGGCCAAATAGTTCTCCGGGAACTGGATGGCCCACTTAATGGTCAGCGTGGTTGAATCACCCGGCAACTCCACCAGCTGCGGATGTGTCGTCTCCACAAGATGAGTCATCGCCAGACGCTGCAGATGCCAATAGTCGCGCTGTGCCATCTCGCAAGCTCCAATGCAGGCCATATCGTACGAATCGAATTGTGTGGATGCCTGTCAGCCAGATTAGAAGATTAACTGGATAAACGTTGACTCTGTGGATGCAGTCACTTACGCAGGCGTCCTTGCAAGGCTCGATCTCCTTGAGCGCTCGATACCACTGCGCACAACCCTTGGTGCACTGAAGTGGACGTAAATTGGCAATTGATTAAGACTAATGATAATATCATGATTTTTATAATATGATTTAAATATATATATATGTATATACGTATATAGTAGCCCGATGTGGAAGATTATTTGTTGTGAGCCTGGTTTTGATAAAATGGTAAACAAAAAAGTTGTTCATAAATTCACTCATTTTTCGACCGATTGTTCCTATGGTAATGCTTTACAATGCTATGCTATATAGTAAAGTAATATATCTACGGTATATGGGATCGAAAATGTCAGCTTCAGCATATGTTACCAGCTGGATGACAAAATTAGAATACCCTATGCAAGAGAGCTCTTGTCGAGGGAGCTCGAGCCATGTCTTCTTGTCACTGAGATCGAAGACAGATCCCGATAAAATCGGCTTCTGATGCTGATCAAGAATATATATGTACGAGTAGGGAGATGCTCCATTCTGTCTGTTACATAACGTTGTACAGCTGCATCGAAACCCTTTTAGCCATTTCAATGCCTTTAGGGTCTAAGCAAATTTAAACATAAATATTGATTTACTCTACGCTGTGCAAATGGGGTATTTAGATAATTTGGCTTAGTTCTAATTGAATCTCTTAATTAACTCTACTGCTGCTAACTGAATTAACACATCAAAGGACACCTTGTGCTCCTTCTGCTGTCCTTCATCTTCTCCTTCTCCTTCTTCTTCAGCTTCTTCTCCATCTCCTTTTCCTGTGCGTTCCCTCTTGTGGTTAACTCGATAAACAAGTGCGAGCTTGGATATCAAATGATTTGCGGATTTTTATAACAAGTGGTTGAATACCCTTTCCCACTGTCCAGTATCCGTGTACTTTGACAAGCACTTTGTCTGAGTATTTGCCTTTTTCGATTAGGAGTTCTCCTTTGGTTAGGGTCTTTAGGTGGTGATGTGAAATTTGTTGTTTTAACATTAACGTTTTGGTTTTGGTTACTGAGAACTTTTAGCTGATTGTGCTTTGGGTCAAGGGCTGCTTTTGGCCGTCCAATTGTCTGGTTAAGTTGAAAGGCGGTTTCGAATTACGCAAACAAAAAACACTTGAAACCATTTCAAAAATGTGTGGAGTGAATTTGTGGAGGAGTGGCAGTGGAGGGGTTTCAACTTACGCGTGTTTTGTAGCACTTGTCGCTGCTGTCGGCCTTTTCGCATTTAATGCCAAACTCGTCCAGAAACAGATCCTCCTGGAAAAGTGAAATAAGTCAATCAATAAGCACTATAGAATACAACGGAAATGCCGTAAAACCATATGGAGGGACGGCAGGGAACACTCACTGCCCATGGGAACATTTGAATTAATGAGACAAGTCACAAGCTAACAGAGTTAATAACACAATTAAAACTAAGTTAAGACAATAGACAATTGCTTACAAGTGAAAACCGAGTTAACAACCGTTTCGAACAACAATTTCGTAGAATAATCGAGCATTACGAATGCATAAATTGTTCGAACAAGTCTGGCTGTTATATATATATATTAGAAGACAAAACACACACAAACAAACAGGCTTAAAACGAGTTTCTGGTTTTAGCCACGAAGCTGCAGCACGTGAACATGGCCAACAATCGAAATGAGCGTTATACAAATGTATTCATGCATATTTATCTAATAGGGTCTTTAGGTGTGTACATACCATATATACATATATATATATAGAAGGTAAACAACTCAAAAGACCATCGAATATGAGCAAAAAAGTAAGTTGGTCAGTTAACCTAGTGATTTATGAATAAAACACAATAGAATTATAGCAAGCTAAGATCACACAACTAATTGGCATTATAATCAAATACCAGCTTATAAATGCTTTTGTTTATAGTTGTTGAGGTAGTTGTACTAAAGATACTAATTCATAAACGCTTAATCGAAAACGAGTTCAAAACATTTGCAAGTCAAAGTCCTAATGAGATGCGATGAGATGAGCTGGATGTGAATGCAATTGCAACCAACATTTGTGGCATCATCGAGATGAAATGACATACAATTATCATTGATAGAAAAGTTTTGATAAATGTTCAATTTTGATAGTTCAGACTGTGTTTGATTAGTCATTGTCTAGCTGGTAATCGGGTGTTCTTTCAACAAATTGCACTCTTCTCGAACAGTGCTGGAATTATAGTGTTGAATCAAGTCTGGCAAATGCATGCATCCAGCTGGTAAGCAGGTAATGCTAGTAAAACACGCACAGAGCGCACTTACATTTTGGATAGTGGGGTAGGTTTCAGAAGCAGTTCTGGGAATCAATTCCATTCAGTTTGCGAACTAATTAATAATTGCCCAGTTGCAGTTTCAATTACCTAGTTTTATTGCCAAGGTCAGTTTGGGATTTGGCTCAGGTTCCGTTTTTTTTGTTGTTGTTTAAAGCCCACCCCATCGCATGCAGCATTCACAATACTCATTCAAACACAACACACACACACACACATACACACACACACAAGCACACAGATTTTATTTACTCTACTAAGTATTTTTCTTTTCATTTTTTTCACACACGCGTCAATTTAATTTAGAATTCTACGTAATATTTTATTAATTTAGCTTGATTGGCTTTTTCACAAACGGAACATGGTTCTCTACACTTGTGTGTGTGTGTGTGTGTGTGTGTATTTGTGTGTGTGTATATTTGTGTGTGTGTGTGTGTTTTGTTTGTGTGACGACTTGAAGCGATGCTCGGGCGCTAGCCATGGCCACAGAAATGAAGGCTGCCACATTCGCGACGAGGCAGTGGCAGGGGCATGACTACACTCAGCGAAATTCCTATGCTCAACAGTTTGTTCTTTCAATTTCGCTTTCTACTTCTGTACCGATACAAGCATAGAAAAAGAGGAACAAGCATTTTAATTACAAATTCTATTGCACTTGGAATCTGGAATCAGATTTGGTTTAACTTCAGTTAATGATTGGAAAACCTTTCGAGCAATAATTTCGTTCTATGCTTTTGTACCTTGGCCTTGGATTTTGAGTACAGAATCTACTTATTATTTTATTATATTTTTTTGAAGTGCAGGGTAGCGAGTGGAGAGGGTGCAGAGGCTGCTAACTAATTGGCGTTGGGGGTTTTATGTCGTCATTGCGCGTCTTTTGTTATACAATTTCTATTACATTAACTGACTGACAAACTCACACATTTAACAGCTTGTATGTGTGTGGGTGTGTGTGTTATTGACACCATTTCTGTTGTTGTTGCGCTGCAGTCCGAATAAGCAAATAAATTGGCTCAACATTTTGCAAAGAACATCATCATCAGCAGCAAACAGCATGGCAATCGTTATGAGCATCGTGACGAATGATTCTTTTGTGGTTCTCACTACTCCATGTTTGCGATGCGATCCAAAAACACGGACAACGCCAGAACTGCATTAGCTTCTTTTAGGATGCTGATGCTGATGCTGATGTTGATGCTGATGGTGATGCTGATGGTGATGCCGATGTTAATCTTGCCCCTCGCTTGCCTACAACGCCTTGTAACTCAGCCAATTAAGCAACACTTTACAAACTCATACTTCAAAACAAGAGAGAGAGAGAGAGAAGGGGAGAGAGAGAGGGGGAGAGAGAGAGAGGGAGAGAGAGAGAGAGAGAGTGGAAGAGGGACATCTGTTTAAATCCGCAATCTGGGTAGAACAATCTCGGTGGCAGTCGGCCCAACATTTACAGCAATTAGGCTGCCTAACGACTTGCTGCCTGATTAGTTTTAATTAAGCATCTGACATGGATATGGGTTGTGTTTGGATTCTGCTGTTGAGTTTTATTAGGACTGAACTATGTCTGGGTCTGTATTTGGTTAGGGTTGCTGGTGGCTACGATTACGATTTATTTCCCCATATTGTTAAATAGAATCAAGTGCGAAATAAGCAGCACTTAATTATCACTCACTACTTTCAACAGTGGCCCATTTACACGCTTTTAGTGAATCGATAACAGTTTTAAGGCGAGAGTCTCTCAATGTTATCGATCGAGGGATATACGAGAAAAGAGATTCGATTTATAAAATAAAGAGAGAGAGCGAGAGAGAGAGAGAGAGAGAGATAAAAATGATTACATTTTTATATTATATTTAATCGACACACTATAAAGGACTTCGGAAACGTTGAACAAATATTAGAATAGAGATTGCCAGCTTGTGGCGCCATCTATTGTGCGCTGACATGCAATCGGGAAACGGGAACAAAAGAATAGCAACGTTGCAACAGCATGCCCTGAATAACAGTTGCAGCAGCAACCACAGAACAGAAATTAAAAAAAACATTAACACAAAAGCCCGCAGCACTTAAATAAATTTTTAATTATGCCAGATACGAGCGGCGATTTAAGCGCGAAACTAATTAAAAGCAGCGCGCGTATGGCGCAGGAATAATGATGATGATATTAAATATTGTGTATGATATACATATATATATATATATATATATAGGAATTTTCTTTTTTCTTCACACAATTAATAAATAACAGTTTAATCAAGCAAATAGCTCATGGCACCCGCGCCAACTGGCGTCAGTGTGCAGCCACACAAAATTCAACAAGTTCCCACACAAAGGTAACCCAAATATCTCAAGTTCCAATTTCAGATACGAATTACGGATGCAGTTGCAGTTGCAGATGCAGATGCTGTAGCTGTAGCTGTAACAGCAAAAATTTAGTAGCTAGAATGTGACAGTCGTTCTAGAATCTAAATTGTAAATTCTCAAGATTTAAGTGGCAGTTTGACATGACAGTGAGGCAAAGCTAACAGGCTATAATCACAAACAACTTGACAATACTATAAACAACTAGATCACAACACATGCACACTGAAAAAAAATGCCATCTATCATGAGAAATATTCTTAAACGAAGATAATACAATCTTGAATCAAGTTTGTTGACTTCTTAATTCTAACTTCTCAATCTCTTTTCTTGATTTCAGATTATATATCGAAATTTTGTAGAATTGAAAATCTTAAAATGAGTTTCACACTTTTTCTCTGTGTACTGAAGCGCATAATAAGTCGATGTTAAAGCAATGGGAACTGCCATGTGACTTAGCACAACACCAATCTCTTGCTCCAATTGGGTTTCCCACTTGTTCTGGTGATTAATGCAAACTGCTCCGACTGATGAGGTTAGACTCGAGAAGATAGGTATATTATCTATAAACTTTGCATACCAGCTCTGGAACCTAAATTCGTTTTGGTTGTCGAGGATAGATAGATAGATAGATGGATAGATGGATAGATGGATAGGTGGATAGATGGATGAATGAATGGAAAGCTGATCTTTCTTTTAGTCTTACGACTCACCTCGACAATACAGCGCTGGACGCAGTCGCGTGTCACTTGCTCCAAGGCGATGCGCTCATCCATGCCAGTGTCGACAGGACCCGTTTGTTTAGTGTTTGCTGTGCCCATTGGTAATGTTGCTGGTCGCATCCTTGCCACACTGCTGATGGCAATGCCCTCGGCTAGAGTGGGTGGCGCCGCACCGATGTGGGTCGCCCAAATGGCAACCTTTTCCACAACATCGCTGTCGAGCGTGGGTCGCAGATTCGCCTGGGCAAGCGATGCCGCCAATGCCGCTGTTGTTCTCGCCTTTGCCGTATAGTTGATGATTAGCTCCTGATGCCGCTCATGTTGTTGTTGCTGTTGCTCTTGTTGTAGATGTTGCTGCTGTTCGACGTGCGAGCGACCGCACACATTGCAGCAGAGCGATAGCAGCAGCAACAGCAACAGATTGACAATTAGAATTGTGGAGATGCCACCCTGACCAGTGGACACCTGTCCACCACAGCCACCAGTTAGCTGACGTCCCAGATGCATCAGATGCTGCCGCAGTCCAACAATGCGCGTCTCCGAGTTGCAACGCTGCTGCTGCTGCTGCTGCTGTTTGTTGCAATCCGAGTTAATGTGAATCCTCGACATTTTTGTATTGACATTCACAGCGATTTTCACATTAAAACTAAAACTTAAACGATTTGGTTGTTCTGCTTGTTGTTGTTGTGCTTGTTGTTGTTCTGCTTGTTGTTGCTGTTGTTGTGTTGCTGCATTTTGTCGCCAAAACATAGTCCACTTGCGCTACCAGCCGATGGCTGCCTCAACTCGAATGTTCATTGAAGCAAGCACACAGAAAAACACAAAAAAAAAACACAAAAAAAAAAAAACTCGACCTACGCCGTACACCCAGGAGGGGTGGTCTGGCTTGTGTCTCTGTGCGGCTGGTTTCTAATTTATTTGTCGTTCGATTTTGTTATTGAAGCAGCTCCTGCTAAAGTGCATAAATTAATTAATCATATTATGTGAATCAACAACAACAATCAACTAAAGCAATTGCCCAAAAGTTCAACGCACAGATCTCAGGTGGTCAGCGACTGACTTTCAGATTTGTTTTTTACTTGCTTGCAGTCAATGTATTTTTTATTTGAAATACAAATTTATGCACATTATTTTGTTGTTTTGCGGGATTTGATACAAGTGCATTTGATTGACCTGAAGGATAGTTCAAATATTAACAGAAATGCAACAAATGAAACGAATTTCAAATATTTGCCACATTTCTTTTGGCTGCTGAATGGGTACTTCAATACTGGGTACTTCTTCTGGAGTTGCTTATAATATGGGTGCGGTTTTCATTCTGAATTGCAATCGGTTAATTTTGGTTAACAGAGCTGGCAAAAATCATTAACAAGTATAAATATTCTTAGGCTAAGTGTGTTTATTCTTGCTCTTCCGATTTGTAAAGATATCGAATAGACTTGGACACTGCGCGATGCGAGTATCACTAGACAATACATCCAAAGCACCGACTTCTCAATCACAATCGCTATTTTGATATTATTTTCTTGATTGTGTGATTGTGCATACCAGATTGGAAAATGCCTTACATAAAGAGCAATTTGGTTGCAACACTATCAAAGTGAAAATATTCATTTGTGCCCAGGGCAATTAATGACATGTGCACAAATCCATCCACAAGTGCACAAACATCAGTTGCAAAAATGCAATCGCATTGAGGCACACAGGCACAACAAATAAATATAGACACGCCACAAAAATATTAAAATGCCGCTTAATTAATTATATCGAAAAATACAAACAGCAACATTAAATTCAAATAAAAGACAACCAAAAAAAAAAACGCAAATTAACCGTTATGTAAAACACACTCAAAAAAAAAGACAAACAAACAAAAAAATGCATGCAATGTTTAATTGCACAGAATTTGTTGATGCAAATGTGCCGTTATAAGTTAATTAAATATTTTGTACTATTAATCGAAGCGAATGGAATCGTTGGCATTAAGTTCTCCGTTTGTTTTCTTAACTGCATATTTTATTGATATTTATATTTATATTTATATTTATATTTATATTTATATTTATATTTATATTTATATTTATATTTATATTTATATTTATATTTATATTTATATTTATATTTATATTTATATTTATATTTATATTTATATTTATATTTATATTTATATTTATATTTATATTTATATTTATATTTATATTTATATTTATATTTACATTTATTTTTTACTCAAATTTCAGATTCGTGTTCGTTTTTTGCCGTTCTGCCGGGCTTGTTTAAAAAATATTATTGCTGTTGTTGTTGCTGTTGTTGTTGTTGTTCACGCGCTTTAATTCAATTTGTTTGCTGCTCTTTGAGGGTAATTGATTTGAGGAGCTTAATTGCATTTGATTGTAGCCCTTTGGCATGGACCAACTCTCACAACTCTCAACTCCACTTTGAAACTCACGCCTCAAATATACATCTGTATATCTGTGTGGTTGTAATCTGTAGCTGAGACCTGTATCCGTATCTGCAGCCGTAGCTTTAGCTGTGTATCTCAGCGATGCGTACTTCAACGTGCCGCGATCGTCGCATTACTGATGGAACCGGCAAACGACAAACTCGACAAACGACAGCTTAAATAAAAATAAAAATACAAAAAAAACAAAAACCAACCCCAGCCGAAGAAAGACGATCAACGATCAAAACGACAACAGAACCGACCACTTACATATTTACGTATATATGTATATAACGGTCAGAGCGATGACGTAGCCAGCTAACCCCATTCAACCAAACATCATCTGGGCAAAGGTCGGATATGGTTAACCCCTTTGTGGCTACTTATGGGGCAGTAATCAAATTCAAACTCCTAACTCTGTCCACTCGATGCAAGTTCATATTGAGTAACAAGAATAATTATAATTTCCACACCGAAGATAAGATACCCTTTGCCGACGGGACTCAATGACCGATTGTTCCAATGAAAGTAATCTGATGACGATGATGAGTTTGGTTCGGATTACTTGTTAAGCAAACGAGTTGCTTATGCAAGAACTGATCTTTCAACCGTTTGTTCCCATGATATCTATATAATATAGTCATGCAATCCGGTCGGCTTTTGACTATATATTGACAGATAAATGCCAATCAATTGTTAACTAACAGGACAAATAGACATGGAGAGATCAAGTATATATATACATAGGTATATAGAATAGTAGAAGATATATTCATTAATGCAACTGTTGTAACCGCTTCAAGGCTATACGGCCGATTAGTTTTCGGTGTTTCCCCATATATTATATACAAAAATTAACCGTAAATGATTTGACATTCTCTGCTAATTAATAGCCAACCAATTGACGTGGACATTAATTTCAATAGCTAGCAAAACACTCACAGAAACACTTGATTAGTTAATACCCATTGCTCTTCAAGCTGTATTTATCCAGCAAACATTTTGCACTCGCCTCAGTCTGTCTGTCAGTCCTCAATGCATTCGAATTCACATCTATTCTTATGCTCTGCTACCGAAAGTAGAAGGGTATATGGGTTTTGCCTGTCAGTCTGTATACACTCAACTTTTTTTTATTATTATCAACGCTACATGCATATCAAGAGTATATATTTCATATAGTTTTAAAGCTACAATCAATTAAAAAGGTAGCTTGCTGATGATATCCTTCAAAGATTATAACTAGATCCTATATCCTATATATCCCTCAATTTCTGAGCTAAATTAACCACTTTCGGAAGTTAAGTCCTAAGATTGGTAAATAAATTTCTTGGCAAAAAATCATGAAATCCTGGTATCAGAGTATTGTACAGTCGGTTACGCCCGACTGCAATGTTCTCATATGTTCTTTATTTTTGAAATAACAACCGTTAACACTCCTTACGATATTTGCAATTGCCATAAGTGAGTCAGTTTCTATAATGTTTTATCATCTAGTCAGCTTAAGTATTCCAATTGAATTAATTTCAGCAAAAAAAAATTTGGAATTTTTGTGGGAAAAAATAATTTTGCATAAAAGTTTCCACAAAAATAACTGCATAAATATGCAACAATATAAACAATGCAAGCGCTTAAAAGTAAGCAGTAAAAACCATAAAACAAAGACGAAGAATGAGAGAGAGAGAGCTGGAGAGCGAGCGAGAGAGAAAGCACGGATGATGAAGATGACTCAGCACAAGCAACAACACAATTTATCTATCCATCTAAGCGAGGCAATCATCATCGCACATTTGATAGGACTATTGGGAATTTATGTCAATTTCCATTTCCGCTTCCGGTTAGCTAGCTAAGAAAAATAGAAACAGAAGCGTATTCCTTGACAGGATACCACCCACTTTCTAGTAGATTTGTGCAGGAAATTGCGAGTACGGCGGAAATTTCAACATTTTTCACTTGTGTGAATACGCATTTATTCACTTATATAGCTCAGGTTAAAAAAGGTTGCTGTCGTCTTGCAATTATAACTTCCGCTCTCCTTCTCTCCCTCCCTCTCTCCCACTCTTGTTCTCTTTAGAAATTGATAAGCAGTCATAGAACTTGAGAATCACTAATCAGTAATCACAAATCTGTAATTGCTGCTAAATAAATTGCTTAATTGGCAACTTTGCCTGACGTGTTCCGAGGAAATTTTGAAAAGGGGAAAGCACCCACAATAAACACACATACACACATACATACACACACACACACTCACACACAAAATAAACGCATAAACGCATGACTCATATCCCCATGCCCAGTGGTGAGCCAGGCCACAAAGAGTGCTGCAAGACACAAAATATTTATAAACAATGTCTTAAAATTAAACTTTAAAGCGCAATAGACACTAAATAATAAATAGTCTTTATTTATGCACTGAGAAAAAAAGGAAACCCCCTCAAGTCAAGAATATAATTAAAATATTATTTATAGTTTATTGTGTTCATATTACTTTAACTATGAGATAGTTAGCAGTGCAAAAGAAATAGAATTCTGGTAAATTTTTGAATCGATTTTTCCAATATTATTTTCGAAATGCACTTGTTTTTTTTTTTGACTGTGTACATAAGTATGTACGTATATACAAATACATAAACACTGACAGTTCGAGTGCTTTGCCATTTCGCATATTGATCTGAATTCGTAGTTGCTTATACTCCCTAGCCCAGTGTATATTCAGAGTATATTATTTAATTTTAAATTTTATTTTTTAACAATAACAAAAGAATCAGACAATTAAACACAAACGAGTTTTGGGTTTCTGTGCTGGCACGCAAAGTGTAACGGTCAATTGCTCTAATTATTTACAGCTACGTGCCGGTACGGGACAAAAAAAAAAAGGACAAGTGACAAATACCGTTATGATGTTTTGGTTGTCAATAATGTTGAAGTTCAAACGTATAACGGCTCTGAATTGCAACTGGTTAATTTCGCTTAACGGTACCGGTTGCTGTTCCGCTTTCATAACTAAGTGAGATGGGATGGAGATAGAGAGAGAGGGGCTATAGAGACAATTAAAATTGAAAATCGATAGCCTTTTTTGAGCAATCCTTTCAGGACAACCTGCCAATCATACTGTAATTGGAAGCCAAATCAATTAGAAAGTTATTAAGCACCACTCCTCCACACTTCTGGCGGCTCTTTTAGGGGGCAGGGTATCGCGTAGTCGCGTGTTGCTGTCATTTTGAGAATATTTAGTTTGCTTTATTTCAGCATTTCTGCGTTGCGGGCCACGCGATAAGCGTGTGTATAAAAACATCAACACATTTCATATACATAAATTGTTAAATTCTCAGCAGAGAAAGCGCGCAAATGTCGTAAGTAAATGTGATTACACACACAAGCACACACACACACACACATATACACATACACAGAGACGCAGAAATGTGTATTTAAATTGAAATTGAACTGAAAGAAAGATTAAACATTCGCCTCAGTTGCGCACTAAACTTTGCAAACGTCGGGCCGGCCCCATTAGCCAGTTAGTGAATCCAGTAGTCAATCAGTTGAATCGAGTAGTCAGTTAGCCAGTCAGTGAGTCAATCAGTCAGTCAGTCCAATTATAAGAAACACAATTTTTTCAAAATGGACAACTATTACTCATCATTAATTTTGGGAATCATATCTGTGATCTTTCTAAGCAATAGCCAAGCAATGCCACATAACTGTAAGTATATTTATCGCAGGACAGCAAAAAAGTCCTTTGGCAGCGATTTTAGTAGGTGCGTGCATTGTTTGAGCATTCAAAAAGATTGTCAATAATCTATCTTTTCGATTTATTGAATTTCCCTCGACGATTGTAGAATTTATGGGTTTTTGCAGACATTTAGCTTACTTTCTATGTTACTTACATAAATAGTTTCCATTGTTAAGCCTTGAAAATCTGCTCCTATTGATTTTGTCAGATGATGTCGCGTTTTATTTGCTTATTAAATAATTCGAACAAATGCAGACTAGTTGGCCAAAGTATGGTTTAAGCTAGACTGAAAAATAGAGATATATATAATTTAGGTTTTAACTCTGATAAACGATTCTCACTGATTTGCACCTGGTAGCATTGGCCAGTTACCGTTTTAATCCACAGTTCTGCATCGATACGCTGAGCGGACGCCAATTATATGTGGGCGAGGTGTTCACACGTCTCGACCAGTGTGTGCGTGTCCAGTGCCTGGGCACATTGCAGCTGTGGGAGGACAGGTGAGTCTGACACTGACGAAATTGTATCCATATCTATTTTCCAATTATAATAAACATTTCCGTTGTTTGCAGCTGTAAGGTGCCGATGACGCTACAGGGCGATTGTAATGTCCTGCCGCCAACTGATGCGAATCTGGGATATCCAAAATGTTGTCCACTGTACGAGTGCAAGACGTACGAGACGAGTGCGCAGGGTGAGCTGGAGCAGACCAATACATACGATCATGCTGGCAATTTGCGGAAATCTCATGTCACCGAGGTGATTGTCATCAACAAGGAGCGTCGTCCTAGCGACTCACCCGATAAGCCGGCAGTACCTGTGCGTCAGTATCATGTGTAGACCGTTAGATCCTGTTGTTGTTATGCGTTGTATGTAGTGTAATTGTACCGAATAGGCCATAGTTAGTTAGTATCGTAATGTATTGTCTCGTGTCCCATAATTTGAATTTTCCATATCTATATATATGTGTGTATGTAATTGTTAAGCCAAATTATACAAAAAAGCAAGACAAGCAACAACAAAAAATAACTTCAACACTTTTTAACGCAATGGCGCCAGTTTTACAAAGCAGGCTTGTTTCACCTTGGCGATATACCAAAAGCATCGATAACCAAAAGTGAGTACTATCGATACACATCAGCAGCCAGCTGTGAAAATCATTTTCGATTTTCAAGTGCAAGTGAGTAGGTAACAAATTCTAGAAAAATCAAAATAAATAAAGCAGCACGCAATTACTGCTCTGCTTACAGTAAACAATTTTAAATTGAACGAAAAGCAGCAACAACAACAGCAACAGCAGTGGCCCAAACGAACTAAACCATTTTTTCAACCAGTGCGAATTTCATCACAACAATAACATGTTGCTAAGACTTGCATTGTCAACGGCTCGTCCGAGCAGCCTCCTTGTGGCGACATCCAAATCCTTTCTCAAATCGCAGCCCACTCTCAACATAGTGCGCAGCTATGCCCGCGGTCCGGTGCGCAGCACTCGTGCACCTGTCCAGTCAACACCAGTGGCACCACGCGCACCCACACTCAAGGAGAAGCTAATGGCGCCACCAAGTGCCAACGGTAAGTGTGTTTGGGTGTGTGCGTGTATGTGCATCTTCTTGTGTAATCAATGTCCTTTTCACAGCTTATTCGTTGGGCAAAGGCGCAGCAGCTGGAGCAGCAGTCGTTGGACTCGGAGCACTATGCTACTATGGCGTCGGCCTGGGCAAACAAACAAGCATTGCGGACAACGCCATGTGAGTAGAGCACTCATCTGTTGATAGGGTGCATATTATGTACATATATATTTATATATATTAGAGCGGGGCACGGAATGGAATGAATTGTAGAAAAATTTAATGTCCGCAGAAGGATTTCTTCGAGTCCTCTTTCCGTTTCCTATCTCTAGCATATATGTGACCATTCTGTGCTAGGCTCAAGGTATAAAGTATTCTAATGAAATCTCGTCGCTTTTCATCAGCATGTGGCCGCAATATGTCAAGGATCGCATCCAGTCGACATACGCTTTCTTTGGCAGCTCTTGCATAGTGACGGCAGCATCGGCGGCAGCCGTCTTCCGCTCGCCACGCCTACTCTCGCTGGCCTCTCGTGGCGGTCTGCTGGTAAGTCGCGTCTCCACTTGGGGATCATTAACTACACTGAGAAACACACACAGTATGTGTAGATCCCGGCATGGTTGTATGTAAATGTGTTTGTTGTCTTTGATTTCTCATAGTGGACATGCGCTTCACTGGCGCTTGTCATTGGCAGCGGTGCTGTGACGCGTTCCATACAGTACCAGGAGGGATTGGGTCCCAAGCATCTCGCCTGGGCGGTGCACTGTGCCATTTTGGGAGCTGTGATTGCGCCATTATGCTTTCTGGGCGGTCCGATCCTAACGCGCGCTGCACTCTACACGGGCGGCATTGTCGGTGGCTTGTCCACGATCGCTGCGTGTGCTCCAAATGATAAATTCTTGTATATGGGTGGACCGCTGGCCATTGGCCTGGGTGTTGTATTTGCTTCATCGCTTGCCTCGATGTGGCTGCCACCTACGACCATGATTGGCGCCGGTAAGTGGGCAATTTAAAATTATATATATAATTATATATATATATATATATATCGCCCTCTCATTGCTCATTGTATCCATTTATAGGCCTGGCCTCAATGTCCCTCTATGGCGGCTTGTTGCTCTTCAGCGGATTTCTGCTGTACGATACTCAGCGGCTGGTTCGCAAAGCGGAGGTTTATCCCCAATATGCCTATGCGCCCTTCGATCCCATTAATGCGTATGTATTTGTTAAATGACCTACTAAATTATTGAATAATTCTTAATTGTTACGATTTTGTTTCAGTTCAATGTCCATCTATTTGGACGTATTGAATATATTCATACGGATTGCGACCATTATGGGCGGTAGCCGTAGAAACTAAACAAACTATAGCCGTTGTGTGATGCAAAAAGCTTATGAATTATATTATATAAATATTTAAATAAAAGCAGGCTTAAGCCAATAAAATTTAAATGTTTTTATATTTGCGTGTGCAGCAGCGGTAACGATACCATTCACCGCCTATCGTTATCGGCTGCCAAAGAGTCCCTTAAAGTATTTATGTAATGAGTGGCCGTCTTAATTTGTTTCGTTTTCTGTTTAGCATTTGTGAAAATAATATAATGAATAACCATATATGCATAGTTACCGAAACTAAATGCATATTCGCATATTTCATTCGACTTCACAAATAACAGCTGTTTGCATATTGCGATATGCGGCGATATATCGCAAAGTATCGCATAAAAGTGCCGCAATTAAAGCGTTGTAAACGATGCATAGACGTTGGAAGTGTAATGAGTAATTCGAGCTGTACACGATATATGCAAAAGTTTAGAGCTTAAAATCGTGTGCCTTGGCAAACAGTGTTATACAAATTTTAAAACTCATTTCAAGTACCAAGCTATAAGACAGGACATTAAATTTTCATTTTGATTTGTTGAATAAAATTGATTTAATAATAATTGAGTGCATAAACGTGTTGCAGGTGCGCAAAATAAGAACAACTGCAACAATATCGAGCAGTCGAAGCTATTCAGCAGGTAACAAATCTCAAAGGACACGTGAGACGGGTAAGTAAGGCTGATAAGCCGGCCTAAACCGGAGCAGACACCCAGCCAGACCGCGCCCAGCGTCCTTGCTCTCTGCCTCTCCGACACTATGCCGGCAAATCGATAAGCGATAAACGATAACATTGCAGGACATTTTCACAGGCACAACAGCAACAATTGCAAACGTTGCGCAGCAGGGAAAAGTGAGCCTTGCAGAAGAAGAAGCAGCATCAGCAACAGGAGTGGATTGGGAGATGGAGCGTCGTTATTTGAAGAATCCGTTTGCGGACTTCTCGGGCGGCGAGAGCACACCGTTTGCCACCGACGAGGAACACATCAAGACCTTGATATGCACCTATGTGGATGCCATATTGGAGCATTGTCATCCCAACAACGATGAGGAGGACAATCGCGGCGATCTGTATTTGGGCAATGCGGGCATCGCCTATATGTTCTGGAAGCTGCACATCTGCGAACAGACACGCGATCTCTATCCGGGCTTGGAGCATGCTGCTGCCTTCATACGCAACGCCAAGGTGAATGCTAAGCGCTACAAGAAGCGCTCGGCGGAACGCTATTCGTTTCTGTGCGGCAACGCTGGCATCTATGCCGTGTCAGCGGCCATCTCACAGGAGACCAAGGACACTGAGGAGCTGTCAAATGATTTGGCCAACTTTAAGTCGGGCATACCATCCAGCAAGGAGTTCATGCACACCAAATACGGCTGCGATGAGGTGCTCGTCGGCCGTGCCGGCTACCTGGCCGGCTGCTATTGGCTGAACGACGTGCTGCCCGAGAAGAAGATCACCGACGACGACCTGACCTCCATTTGCCAACTGATCATCACAAGCGGGCGCGAATACAGCAAGCTGAACAACTCGCCGTTGCCGCTGATGTATCAATACCATGGCACTGAGTATTTGGGTGCTGCCCACGGCTTGTGCTCCATATTGCACATGCTCCTGGACAGTCCCTGGTTCCGCACCGTACCCATTTCGGCGCCGGCCGCTGAGCTGCGCGACATCAAGCGCTCCATTGACTTCTTTCTGGAGCTGCAGGATAACGAGGGTAATTTTCCGGTTGCGATGGAGGATCTGCGGTCGGGACGCGATAAGCGTTTGGTGCATTGGTGCCATGGCGCACCGGGCGCCATTTATGTGCTGGCCAAGGCCTATTTGATATTCAAGGAGGACAAGTATCTGATCGCGCTGCGTCGCGCCGCCGATCTTGTCTGGAAGCAGGGCTTCCTGCGCAAGGGGCCGGGCATCTGTCATGGCGTTGCTGGCAATGCGTACGTCTTCCTCCTTCTGTTCCGCCTGACCAACGAAATGAAGTACCTGTATCGGGCGCACAAATTCATGGAGCTGCTAACCAACTCGGAGTTCAAGCAGCGCGCTCGCGTTCCCGATCGCCCACATAGCCTGTATGAGGGTGTCGCTGGCACCGTTTGCTTTCTGGTCGATCTTCTCGAGCCGGAGCAGGCACATTTTCCCTTCATGGATGTCTTTCACTAGATACCCATATCCAACATTTACTCACCTTCCCGCCTCCACCCCCCGCACGTTCCCGCCAACAAAATCGGGGAGTTCTTGTTAGGTTTCTAGTCATTTATTATTTATTCGCCATGTTTATGCGTTTGTAGCTCATTCGCTCGCTGCCTTTGCGCTTTACCCAACCCAACGTATATACCGATGCCAACATTTAATTCTTCGCAGATCTGTAAACCCCCCCCCCCCCCCCCCTCCTCCTCGTCCTCCGTATCCACAATTGAATGCGTGGCGCCAATCACCGAACGCAGAATGCTCTTATCATTCCCATATCAACATTTTCTGTGCTTTAAGCTAAGCAATTAATAATAATACAAATAATATAAATTCGTATTGATACGCATACATATTCGCATATATATATATATATATATATATATATATATACATGTGTATATGTATATATGATAAATTTATATATATACATACACGATACATATACATTATATATTTATATACAATACTTACAAAATACTTGCAAAACGGAAACGAAAAATCATAAACATACATTATATATTCTGTGCTTTATACCTACGAGTAACTCCAAGACGAGCTCCAAATTCTATTGTCAATAAAAATTATACTACAAAATACATACATATATAATAAATATACAAATATCATGAGTCCAATCAAATGCAGCGCCGTTTATCGATATCGATAAAAAAAAGAAACAAGAATTAGTCGAAATCTACAGAGTTATTGAAATGAAAATTAAATTTGATCGATACGTGTACAAATGAAATGAAAGGCCCCTTCAACTGGCACTTGACTGCGCATACTGGCATACACCTTCCAATAAATAACGGCAAAAAGAGAGCTGATTAAGCCATGCACTTGTCTCCCGATAATCTCCAGATAAGCTCTATTAGCACCGATATCGAATAGTGACGAAAATAATTAAACGTCAACCACGACAAATGCTAATTGCAATATCGTAGTATCTGCAAAAATGTGGAACTAGAGTATATAGGCAGATATCTATACCACGTAAAGGTCGCTCTAAAGTGGTGGGTGGAGGGTGGAGGCGGGCACTAGAAACCATTAATAGCGCTCAGTCATATAATACTGACTGATATATGACGCATATATAAATCATAAACATTACCAGTATTGGGAATTTTTTTTGTTGGTCGACTCGATCAGTGTTCGCTGGCCGTCAGTCATATTATAGCCAGCTTACGGATTGGCCACGTTGCTCTCCAACAATCTCTATCCAGTAAAACTTCATGACAAGATGAGTGAGAGAATTCTGTGGGCTTTCTGTTTAATCATTTTCTGTGGCACCAGTCTGCCAGATGTGGTCAAGGGTGAGGATCGATTTCCCCTATCCATAATACACATTAACGATTTCCATGCGAGGTAAGTAGCCTGGCCAGCTAAGCTTGTCCAATCTCATTCCATTATCATTGTAATATCGCTATCGTCGTCAAGTACTCTAATGTCGCTATTTATATGCCAAACTGCAGGTAGCATCGACAAGTGCCCGTAAACAATCATAATCATGTGCGACATTTATCAGGCACTTATTTCTACACATGATTCAGCCATCAACATCATCGATAAGGAAGTGTCAACATTCAATCGCCAATCCCATGCATACCACATGACTGATTGAGCATTAATTTTTGTTAATTCGCATCCGTCCTACCGGAATCCAGATTCGAGCCCACAAATTCTGGCGGCGGCATCTGCGAGGAGGGGGAAGAGTGCATCGGTGGCTATGCACGCACCTTGTATACGGTTAAGCGACTCCTCGACGAACAGAAGGATCTGAATCCCATCTACATCAATGCGGGCGACAGTTTCCAGGGCACGCTGTGGTACAATGTCGGACGGTGGAATGTCACCCAGCAGTTTCTCAATCTGCTGCCAGCGGATGCAATGGTTTGTATGAAGATTACTCCACCTCCCGATCTTACCTAACCCGCATACTTGCGCAGACGCTGGGCAATCACGAGTTCGATCATGGCGTCGAGGGCCTAGTGCCCTTCCTGAAGACGGTCGACACCAGCATGCTGGTGGCCAACATGGACAGCACGTACGAACCCACCATGGACGGCCTCTACGACAAGTCGAAGATCATTGAGCGCAGCGGTCGCAAAATTGGACTCATTGGCGTCATCCTTGAGACAACCTACGTAAGTATTTTCGGAGAGAGTATGAGGTACTCGAGCAAACTCTTAACATTTGCATCGCTTATAGGACTTGGCCAACACGGGCAAGATGATCTTCAGCAACGAGAGCGTCGCGATTCGCCACGAGGCCCAGCTGCTGATGGCCCAGGGCGCCAATATAATAATTGTGATCTCGCACTGCGGCTACAATGTGGACAAAGTGATCGCTGAGAATGCGGGCGATGTCATTGATGTGATTATCGGCTCCCATTCGCACACGTTCCTCTACACTGGCGATGTGCCACCGGGACCGGATAGACCAGGTGGCGATTATCCTACACAGGTTACGCATCAGCCCAGTGGCCATCGGGTGCTCATCGTGCAGGCGGGCGCCTATGCCAAATATGTGGGCAACATAACCGTTTACTTCGATGCCAACGGCGACGTAATCGACTTCGAGGGTGCACCCATCTACATGGATCACAATGTGCCTGAGGGTGAGTTCCTTCAACTTTTCTTGATCCAGTCCGTCCGTTTCGATAACTGCCGTCTTTTCTCGAATATCGATACATTTGGATTTCCGATAGCAATAAAATCGACATTTTAAAGGCAGAGCCCTAATAGCGCATGTGTGAGAAAGAGATGGCTTGATAATCGACGCGAGCCTCAATATGTTTTTGTGTGTATTCTGACAGAATTTGGAGAGCTATAGTTTTCAGTTATCTCTAGAAGCTTATTTCCGGAGGTATATTTCAAGAGGTTAATTTCCAAAGGTTTATTTCAAGAGGTTAATTTCCAAAGGTTTATTTCAGGTGGTTGATTTCCAAAGGCTTATTTGTAAAGGCTTATTTCCAGAGGTTTGTTTCTAGAGGTTAATTTCCAGAGGTTTATTTCAAGGGCTTAATTCCAGAGGTTTATTTCTAGAGGCTTGTTCCGAAAGTCTTAGTTTAAGTCGTTTGCAATATTCACGTTGCGAATTTTGAGCCAATTGTTCTTGCTGTGCAGATGAAACAGTGGTGGAGCAGTTGCTGCCCTGGAAGGAGATCATCGATGAGCAGGGCAAAGTGATTGTCGGACGCACCGTGGTCGATCTGACCAAGAACGACTGCAGCAACAGGGAATGCAATTTGGGCAACTTCTTCTGCGATGCCATGATTCATTCGGTGAGCATCTCTCCTCCTTAGTCCCAGTCTGTGCCCGCTAAATTAACATCCTCTTTGGATTGCAGTTCGTGGGACTGACGCCCTTTGACCAGAGGGAGTGGACGACTGTGGCGATTGGACTGGCGGCCACGGGTGGACTGCGAGTACCACTATTCCGCGGCAGTAAGTAGACAACACCAACCGAATCCAACATCCAGCAAAACGCTTTCCATTATAGATCTGACCTATGCGCACATGGTGACGTTGTCGCCGTTCGAGAACAAATTGGTTGCCTACAATCTGCCGGGAAGCAAATTGATTGCCGCTCTGGAGTATGCGGTCAGCAAGATCGATCTGGAAAATGGGGTGAGCAGTTCGCAGTATTATATGCAAGTGGCCGGCCTCAAGGTCACCTATGACTACACCAAGCCGGTCAATTCGCGAGTCGTTGAGGTCCTGGCACGATGCGCCCACTGCGATGTGCCCATCTATGAGCCGCTGGAGCCGACCAAAGTGTATCGCATTGCCACCTCAGATTTTCTACAGGGTGGCGGCGATGGTTTCTCCATGCTTACCGAAGGCACCGATCTCCAGTAAGTGAACCGAGCACAGCTGTCCAGCTCCCCGCCTCGGATGTAATCATCTTCTTTCTTTTTTTTTTGTGTTTTGCAGAATTGGCGTTGTGGATGTGGATGCGCTCGTCTCATACACCGCCAACAGTGATCCCATATACACCGGTCGCGAGAGCCGCATAACAGTCCTCCCTTAAGCAACATTTTATATCTTTGTCAATCTTTTTAATAAAATTAAAATTAATTTAAATAGACATTAAATGTTGTTTAGTTTACCTAAAAATAATGAATGATAAATCAGTGAACCTGTTAGCCAATCAATCAATCAATCAATCAGTCAAGCTGTCAGCCTAAATATTAATTTACAGACACACATATGAGGCAAATACCGATTGAAAAAATAACGATATTTATATTTACTTTCATATCGAAGCTGATGAGGTTCTCTTGGCGCTGCAGCCCTGGCAGGACATATTGGAGGAGGAATCCAATCGGATTGTGGGCAAGAGTCGCGTCCCATTGCAGCAATCGGAGTGCGCCCGAGGCGAATGCAATTTGGGAAATTTCTACACGGACGCCATGCTTTATGCCGTTAGTCAAAGTTGTAATCGAATCTGCAATAAAATAATTGCTAATCCTTGAGCATTTGCAGTTCGTTAAGAATGCCGCTGCCGCGGCCAACAATTGGAGCAATGTGTCGATTGCATTGACCAGCCAGGGTAATTTTCGTGTGGACATACCAGCGGGCAGTAAGTACATATTCGATATATATGTGCAATTATTCGATAATGTCCCGTTTTGGCATAGACATAACCTATAAGCAACTGGTTGCAATGTGCCCGTGGGAGAATCGATTGTATGCTTTGACTTTGCGTGGCGAGTATTTGTGGCAGTTGCTGGAGGATAGTGTCGCCTCCATGGACGGCAGTCTGTCTGCGCCATCATCCAAGCGTTTCCTGCAAATCTCTGGCTTAAGGATCAGCTACAATCTTAGGTCGGAGCCGGGTCAACGTATTTCCAGTTTGCTGGTGCGCTGTGCCAATTGCTCAATACCCCAATATCAGGCATTGGAACGGCATCTGGATTATCGCCTGGTGGTCATGGAATATCTGGCCAATGGCAAAAACGGTTTCTCGCTGATTAGCGATCATGCAACAGAGCTTGAGTAAATGAATGCTCTACAGTTCACTTTTACGTATTATTGTTAACATATATTATAAATTACAGAGAGGGACCTTTTGACTTAGATGCTTTAATGGAGTACATGAGTGCGGTTGGAATCATAACTGCTGGATTGGAGCAAAGAATACATATTATAAGCAATTGAATGATATTTTCTGTACTTTTTTTTTCTTAAAATAAAACGTTTTTTCCAAATGCTAATCGATTTTCGATTGTTGTCGTTCGTTGTTCGTTAAGTTGACTGCCAGTATTTAATGAAGAATGTGAGTGATTTTCGTTTTAAACCACATTGGTTTGTCGCTGATAAGCAACCATTCAAATGAGCTTTAGTAAATGAATTCTTAAAAATTTACTTTTACATATCATTCATCATTACAACTCTTATCGATTATCGATTCTTATGGTTCATTGTTCGTTAAGTTTGCTGGCAGTACTTAAATACTGAATTAAGGTAATTTTCGTTTTTGTCTACAGCGGTCACATTGCCACCTCACTCATTCAAAAGTCTTGCTAAGGTTAGGAGTCCGTCTGCGGCACATTCGTAGCAAGTGAGCTTGTTAATTTACATCATATTTGGATCGGAAATTTCAGACACATATTTTTTGTGAACTCTAATTGTATTCAAATAATAAGCAGTATCAAAGTAAGTAATATTTTTTCGGACGCATTTTCGTAAACCGCGTGTGTGTGAGCCCAAAAGTTGCATTCTCATTGTTTTGCGTGCATTCGTGTTATATAAGAGAGAGGAGCCGGCAAAGCGGTCGAGCGACAAGCTTGTTTCTAGAACCTTCCAATCTACCAATTAAGAATCATCGCATCGTAAGTTAATTCTAACTCACAATACATGTCAATTGCGGGCGCCCTTCGGCCACCAATGTGTGTTGCTATGTCAGTTCAAACGGTGCATATTCCTCTTGAAATTATCTCCAAGGCGCACACACACACGTAACCGCAGCGAACGCACATGTTTTTTTTTCCTCGCCGGTTTTGCGCTGATGTAAGTTGATTAAACATATGCTTGCTACGCGTGAGCGAGAGAGAGCCAATTGGACTCTGATTTGCTGTACGGCACGGCTAATTTTTGACCAATATTTCATAACAAGCCAAAACATTGCATCAACACACACATATACACATGTGGTTACATAAATGATTTGTTCTGGAAGAGTTTCGTTCTCTCGCCTACAATGTTATCGATACACTGCAGATGGGTGCGACGGGGGGCTTGACAAGTCGTTGCTTTGTCTTATCTCTTTGGGTGTGTGCAATTTAAAAATGAAAGTCTATTTAATAAAGTGGAAAACCTGCTGTTAGTTCATTCAGCGAGCACATGTTGAGCTCGATTCGCTCATCGATATTTTTTCTAATGTTTGCCATCGTTTATCGCAGATGTTCCGCCTACCAATTTCACTTGCACGCACCAACATCAACCGCCAGGTGGCGTTGCGCCGCTATGCAAAGGATGTCAAATTCGGACCCGAGGTGCGCGCCATGATGCTACAGGGCGTCGATGTGCTAGCGGACGCCGTGGCCGTCACCATGGGCCCTAAGGGTCGCAACGTGATTATCGAGCAGTCCTGGGGCTCGCCCAAAATCACCAAGGATGGCGTGACAGTGGCCAAGTCCATTGAGCTCAAGGACAAATTCCAGAACATTGGCGCCAAACTCGTCCAGGATGTGGCCAATAATACCAATGAGGAGGCTGGCGATGGCACCACCACCGCCACGGTGCTGGCCCGTGCCATTGCCAAGGAGGGTTTCGAGAAGATCTCGAAAGGTGCCAATCCCGTTGAGATACGTCGCGGCGTCATGCTGGCCGTGGAAACGGTCAAGGACAATCTGAAAAGCATGTCACGGCCAGTAAAGACGCCCGAGGAGATTGCCCAGGTGGCAACGATTTCGGCGAACGGTGACCTGGCCATCGGCAAACTAATCAGCGATGCCATGAAGCGTGTGGGACGCGATGGCGTCATTACCGTCAAGGATGGCAAAACCCTCATCGATGAGCTGGAGGTGATTGAGGGCATGAAATTCGATCGCGGCTACATTTCGCCATATTTCATCAACTCGTCGAAGGGCGCCAAGGTTGAGTTCCAGGATGCCCTCTTGCTGCTGTCCGAGAAGAAAATCTCCTCGGTGCAGAGCATCATTCCCGCACTGGAGTTGGCCAACTCGCAGCGCAAACCGCTGGTCATCATTGCCGAGGACATCGATGGTGAGGCACTCAGCACTCTGGTGGTGAATCGCTTGAAGATCGGTCTCCAGGTAGCCGCCGTCAAAGCACCCGGTTTCGGTGATAATCGCAAGTCAACATTGACCGACATGGCCATCGCCTCGGGCGGCATTGTGTTCGGTGATGATGCCGATCTTGTCAAGCTGGAGGATGTGAAGGTCAGCGATTTGGGTCAGGTGGGTGAAGTGGTCATCACCAAGGATGACACACTGCTGCTCAAAGGCAAGGGCAAAAAGGAGGATGTGCAGCGTCGCGTCGATCAGCTCAAGGAACAGATCACCGACACCACCTCCGAATACGAGAAGGAGAAGCTGCAGGAGCGTTTGGCACGTCTCGCCTCCGGCGTTGCCTTGCTGCGCGTTGGCGGCTCCAGCGAGGTGGAGGTCAACGAGAAGAAGGATCGCGTCCATGATGCATTGAATGCGACACGCGCTGCCGTCGAAGAGGGCATCGTTCCCGGCGGTGGCACCGCTCTAATCCGCTGCATCGAGAAACTGGATGCCGTCCCCACTCAGAATGAGGATCAGGTACTCAACTCGTAGCACATCACATTCCCATTCGCCCAGTCTTCTTTAACAACGTTTCATTTCTTTACAGAACTTGGGCGTGGACATTGTGCGTCGAGCTCTGCGCATGCCCACCATGACAATTGCCAAGAATGCTGGTGTCGATGGTGCCATGGTTGTGGCCAAGGTGGAGACCCAATCGGGTGACTATGGCTACGATGCGCTCAAGGGCGAATATGGCAACCTGATCGAGAAGGGCATCATTGATCCCACCAAAGTGGTGCGCACAGCCATAACTGACGCGGCCGGTGTTGCCTCGCTGCTGACCACCGCTGAGGCTGTTGTCACCGAAATACCCAAGGATGATGCTGCTCCTGGCATGGGCGGTATGGGTGGCATGGGCGGCATGGGTGGTATGGGCGGCATGGGTGGCATGATGTAAACAGCAGGTGTACACATAAGCGCACCCATTAACACACACAAACACACACACACCATTCATATGTTTAAGCGCATGGATGCAGAACAACGCCAGACTACGCTTTGCAGGCAATCCCAGCTCAACACACACCAACAAAAATACACATACACACACACACACACGTGCTCGGAGTGGATACAGGTTCTTCATACTCATCCTTGTGCCCCGCCGGGTTTTCTTTCGCATTTATTCCCCCTTTCGAACGATTCAATTGCTGCTGGTTGTGTCAGCCTTTTGTTTGTTGTTTACCCGGATTTGGCCTGATCCCGTATGCTGGCGCTGCTGCATTCGTGTTCACGTTTCTTTTTTTTAAAACTATTCCTTAATTCTATTATTTTTATTTTTTACATGTTATATATGTAAATGCAAGAAATACTGTTAGTTGTAAAATAATAAAATTAAACAAAAACAAAAAAGAAAATGGAAATGCGATTTGAGTTTTGAGCAGCTGAACATTATTATTATATATCCCGGCCGGATCGGATGGATATATCGATCGAACAAAAGATGAGTTCTCCGGTCCAAACTTACCCAATATGTGTGATTTCATTATGCTAATCACATTTGGACTACGACTGATTGTTCCCATGGCAATATGTTAAAGTCGTCCGATCCTGAGTGACTGAAGCAGAATGGATGTATGCCAAGTTTTATCAGCAATATATATATATATATATGTATATACTTTATGGGGTCGAAGAATGCGTTACGATAAAATTATATCAAAATTATGAAAACAAATTCACAGTCGAAAGTTTTTTTTATTAATTAAAAATAAAATAGAATTTTTGAGATAAACCCTTTTCCAGAAGCTGTCGTCAGACTTTCATAGAGGTTGAGTCTAACATACCCAACGCAGCCCTGTAATACAGGGTAGCCAAACTTATGCAACAAGAAAAAATCACTCGCAATTTATTGCAAATGTTGTTTTACTGACGCATCGAAGTGGGAGGAGGTACAAAGGTAGATTGAACAGCATTTCAGACTTAATCTATATACACATATGTATTTCCGACATAGGTCTCGATATATTGCTTCATAGATGATTTCCTGATTATCACTTTATTTATTTAGTGGTTTTCTGACTTAATCCTCGGTTTTGGGCAACTGTTTTGCTTTTTAGAGTTTAGCTTAACGTATATATATATATATCTATACATATATATAGGTGTACGTATAATTAAATTGTCGTATAAAGTCTTTTGGACATAGTTCTGTGCCGTGGCTTAGTAGAGTTCCGCTTTTTGCATGACCGCCTCGACGAGGGCTTTGAACGCGTCCTCGATCATTGTGATATGGAGCGTGGCATCGCGATAGGAGCACAGCTTTTGACTCTCGGTGAGTGGCATTTGCATTGTGGTGACGCCCAGCGAGGATTGCGAGTGCAGGCTGCGTCCGGTGTTCATCAGTATGTTGATGCAATCGTCGGCGAGAATGGGAAACGTTTCAACAAAACGCACCATGGCCGGCAGCACATTCTTCAGGTATTTACACTTGGCCGACGAAGTGAGCAGCGACAGTGTCGTCTGGATGACATTTAGGCAGAACTTGGAGACGCCCAAACTCTTTGGTATCGAATAGTTGAGCACCAGATGCGATGTCAGCTCAATTGTGAACAGTTGCTTATTCATTTCGGTCACATTGAGAAACTCATGAACGAAATCAATGCAGATATGCATCGACGGCACACTGGCGACAATCATCGGTATAACCGATTTGGGATACGTCTGGAAGTGCACCAGTTTGGCCAGCGATGGCTCCGATATGAACGCCTGATGCACATACGTGCCAATGATGCCCTGTATTTCGCGCAGCTCCAGTTGCGATACACGCGTCTCCGCCTTGCTATCCATATACTCGAGAACCTCGAGCAGAATGTGCACAGCTGCGCTCTCCTGCGATGCAATCAGTGTCGTCTTTAGCTCCTCCCGATCCGCATCCGTCTGCACTAGGCCGTTCTTGTCGAGCACCTGTTTCTGTTGCATATGGACATTGAGGTATGTCTTCGAGGCAGCCAGACTGCCCTTCAATATCCGCAACAGGATAACCAGCATGTATGGCGAGCAGAAAACGTGACGCGGGCAACTATAAATATACAAATGCAAATTCATCATTAGAAAGAGAGAGAGAGAGAGAGCGAGAGAGGAATATATGATAGACGCACCCGAGCACATCCATTGGCTCCAGTAGGCTCTCATTGGCGAAGGTGCGACGCGTCAGAGTGTCCGCATTGTTGCTGATCGCACGCAACGACATGATCCAGAATGTGGTGGGCAGGACGGCGTTCAGGCGCAGCCAGAGATCATGATACAGATCCTTGACATAGCGCGGCACATCTCGCACAAAGACAACCGGCAGATGCTGCACCAACTGATGGGCATATTTCGCCAAAGATTCGGGTGGCAGCTGCAACAGACGCTTAAATACTTGAATCGCCAGCTGTGGCTTCGTTTCGATGGTCTCCAGTGCCCCACTGAGCAGCTCCTTCTTCAGGTCGTAACGACCTGGTTCGAGGCAGCCGCTGTTGCTGGCGAGCAAACAGTGCTCCTCGACCTCGAGCCAATCGTCGACCATGCTCAGATGCGGATAGTTAGAGATGATGAGGCGCAACAGCGGATAGAAGAGCGACAAATAATCGCTGTGGTATTGATGCGCCTTTTGCAGCAGATATTTGAGCGGGAGCCCGCCCATTAAATTGTTGGAGTACTCCTTCTGTTTGCGGCCACCGAGTGCGCTGAGATTCATCAGACGCGTATCCTCGTACAGCATCAGATAGTAGATCATCAGCAGTTGCGATGTTAGCGGGCAGCTAACCTCCACCTGGGCAAGCTCATCGCTGGCTGCCAACGGTTGCAGCTCCTCCGCAAAAACTGTTAGCGGTGAGGTGCGAAATACATGCAAAATTTCCAATTCGGTGAAGGGTCGATGCATATGATCGATGCTCACTTTGCCGGTGGGATTCGGGATGATCAGTGTGTTGACATATACCTCAACCAGGGCCGGCATTACCTGATGCACCGGTCGCACCGAACTACATATCTGCTTAAAGATCCACGATTTAATCGGAACTTTGTGCTTGAGAAATGTGCGCGATTTGAGCAGCTGATGGATGCAGTGCACCGGCAGATAGCCGGGTATGGTGCCATTCAGATTGGGTGTCACTGGGACACGAACCGCATGCAATGCCACCACCTGTTCGGTGAACAGATCCTGTGTAAACAGTTGCTTAATGCGATTGGTGCTATTCGGCCGAATGGGTACCTTCATCGCCAGCGTGGAGCAGACCATTTCACTAATGGCCGTTATCTGATTGCTGTGAAAATGGATGGCCAGAAGGAGGAGCATCTCGCCGAGAGAGCTGCTCGTGCCCGAACGTTTGCAGAAGAATGTATCCTCGCGTATGAGCCACTGCAGCCATTCGACAGCCTTGTTCTCCAGCGGAATGGTGGACACCAGCGATGGACACGCGATAAGCATGCACAGTGCAAGCGTCACGAAACGCACTCCGGATGGCGTTGCCTTGGGGCAACTGGTGGCAAGTTGGGAGAGTGCATTGATCTCGTCGTCGTTGAACTTGAGGCCACCGATGCCGCGAAGGGCGCAATAAAGGCGGAGCAGCACAGCTCCCTGTAGATTGAAGTCCTTCAGTTCGGATGCCTTCGCAGTGATCTTAACGATCTTTTGCAGCAGCTCGACACGCACCAGATTCAGTGCGTCACCCTTGCGCTTCTGGCTGGAGCGGATGTAGAGGGCAAACCATGACCGAAGATTCTGATCGTTTCCCAGCAGCAGGCCAGTGAGGAAGGCAACCTAAACGAGGACAGACAGACAGAGAGGCCAACAATTAATTTTGAATCCTGTTTGCCGCGTTCAAGTATAAATCTATTCAAGAAAACTACTACGTTAAACGACAATCAATCAGTCAGTCAGTCAATCAATCAATCAATCAATCGGTTAATGAATCAATAAATGCCTCACCAGGTCATCGGGATGCTTGAGCGCTAGCTTAAGCATAAACGAAGGCACTTTCATCATTTCGACGCACATGGAGCGATTGACCAACGCCTGCGATGGATTCATCTCGCTTAGGGCCATCAGGAGCAGGAGTCGCTGCTTGCGACCCTTATCATCGCAATAGTTGGCTATCACATGCGAGACAACATCACGGTAGCAATCCGGAAAATTAGCAACCAATGCACAAATGATCCGATAACCATTGGGCACAGTGACGAGGGCATCGACCAGCTCCAGGATGTTGAGCAACGAGGGCAGCTCGGCGAGAGCAATGCACAGGATGTCGACGACCTCCTCCAGATAGATGCCATCGTCGAGTATCTCCAGGTAGCCCGGTTTGCCAGTCGATGATGCTGCATATGACGATGGCTTCGGTTCGGAGGCGGTACCCGAACCTGAACCAGAATCCGACCCAGAACCCGAACCCGAACCAGAGCCAGAGCTGGGCGCAGCCGAGCCGGATACTTGCTGTTGCAAACTAAATATCTCGGAGAGAACAACACGCACTTTGCGCGCCACATCCGCCCGCTCGAATCCGAGAGCAATGCCCGACTGCAATCCGTACTCCGGCTGTGGTTGCGTTTCGCTGGAGAAGCCGTTGTTGCCATTATTCCCATTGCCATTGTTAGCACTGGACGATTTCTGACGAACCAGCAGCTCCTTCTTCAGATCGTTCTCGAGCTCATGGTAATTGACCTGCAAATATGAAACAATGCTGTTCACCACCTCAATGCCGATGAGGACGGCCAGGATCTCCTTGCGTGACTCCATCGATGACGTTGTATTGTCCAGGGGCGAGAGCAGGCTCATCCGCACCAGTGACGGCAACACCGGCCGTATCTCCAGCTCCGGATAGCTGGCCAACAGTGTTATGTCCAGATTCTGCATGGCGGCAAACACTCGCTCGGAGACATCGTACAGCTGTTTGACCTTCTCCTTATCCTTATCTTTATCCTTATCCTTCTCCTTCTCCTTTTCAATCGGCATGGCAAGCATCGCTGATATGTTTGTGTGCGTGATCGACGGGTGCCACCGGCTTTTAGTGGTACCTGTTGCCAAATTTTCGCAACTGTCACGTATCTGTGTCTGCCGCTTGTTGTCCGTCGAATACTCATCCGCATTCGCATTAGCGTCCGCATCAGTGTTGAGTTCAATGCAGAAATCAGCACTCAGTTCTAAGGTGGCAGCATCGCCGTCGATATCGATAAGTTCGTTATCACAATGTATGGTATTAATTAGCGCTACTTTTAAGATACATGGTCTAATGTAATATTATCAATATTCTTATATTATATTCGCCAAGTCGTTGAGCAAACAAAAATATTTACAAATTTAGTACGTTTGTTTCAGGCATTTTCCAATTATATATACATGCATATGCCGGAGAGGTAGTTGGTGCTGTGCTGCCAACTTGTTGTTTGATAACATATCGAGTTTTTATGGAATGAGCGTAGTCGATGTTTCGATGTTTTTTTGTACTGATACATACATTTTTCATTCGTATTCACCAGTCACTTTTTTTTTTACTCGCAAGTGAAGCTCGACCGCAAAGAATAAATGTGGGTAAAAATTAAAATATAACGTGAGGAATCTATATGAATTGTGTGTTTTATGAATCAATTCAAAAAAACGGCAAATTTGTCGAGTAGGTAAGTGAAAGTTGCCCAAAAAGTGCAGTGAAAACAGGCGGCAAATGCAAAAAAGAAAAATAAAATCGTCGGGAAATAGACCAACGCCCAGTAGTCAGTCGTACCGAATAAGTACCGTATACCAGTGCCCAGTGACAAGAAGAAGAAGAAGACGAAGTGAGCTAAAAAGTATCTAAATTCAAAAAGTGGGCCAGTCAGTTGAGTCAGTCAGTCAGTTAGTGTGTAACCTTAGTAGCTATTAAATAACTGATAAATATATAATCTCCATATATTTACGATCACACCTTCGACATATGTACGTATGTATGTATGTATGTACATACATAATAAAAACATCATCGATTAAAATTGCCTGCCCCCGACTCCGACAATCGCAGTCGCCGTCGCATTCACTGCCTTGGCGTTGATGACATCATTCGTGTTTTCAGTTCGTCGTCGTTCAGTATGCGAGATGTGAGAGTCGAGTCGAGTGTTGAACGTTGAGTGTTGAGTGTTTTCGAGTGCCGTTAAAAAAATTGAACGAATACTTTTCGTACATCAACATTAAGCTCAAAATCAAAACAAAAACTATGAAACACACAAGTAAATGAAGTTTCAAAAACAAACGCAAAAATAGAAGAAAAAATAAAAATTGAGTAACATTTGCGTCAGAACTGATTGAAAGAAATGTGCGATAAAAGGCAATATTTAATCAAGATACGCACACATACATATATATATATATATTAAATGTTTTTAATCGTACACACAAATACGCACTCACACATGCAAACGCACACATTCACACATCTATCTTTTGCGCTCTTCCTCTTGCTATCTCTATCTTTTTCCTTTTCTTTTTTTTTGTGTTCACTCGCACGCCCATTGACAGCGAAATGCACTTTGAAATACAGTAACATACACACACACAGACACACACGTACCATGTAAAAATAGGAAATCCTTCTAAGAGGTCACGAGTTGAATTGAAGTTGTTTATCGATACATTGGAATGGGTGGAAAATTAACGAATCCAACGAAAAAAAAACGCTGCTGCACTTGTCCACGCACACACAGGCACACATACATTTCGAGTGCGTGTGTTTTTGTGTGTGTGTAAAGGTTTGGCCCACCTTGTTTATGCTTTAAAGAATGACAAATCAACAGCCATAACTCAAAATTGTACAGTTGTAAGTTAATAAGCACGTACTCGCAATGTATGTATGTATGCATCTGTGTGTGTGTGTTACTGAGCGAGTTGGAGAAGCCTCACAGCTTTGAGCGTTTGTTAGCTAAAACACATAAAAAAAAAGAAAAAAAAACCAAACAGGTTTTTCCATATAAAAATATAAAAAAAAAACAATGTAATTAAAATTTGGAGTTTTCACTCCGTTTGTGGTGGTGGTTTGCATTGAGCATCGACGGCGCTGCCCTCGTTAATTCAATTAAACCGACAGCAATTGCACAACTTCAAGACAAAAAAAAAGAAGAAAAAACCGCGCCTTTTGCTGCTGCTGCTCGCTGCTAATCAAATCAATGTGATGAACTCACTTCTAACAAGATCAACTTAAACACACACACACACACATTTTGTTTTTCCTTTGACATGCAATCATAATTGCAAAGTTGCCACTGTTGCCACAGTTGAAAACCTACCCCATTTTCTGGGTTTGTGATGCTCCCCTCTAACACCACCAATCTCCGCTCTGACTCGCTCGATGCTCTCATTAGCTCTCACTCACTCTCTCTCTCTGTCTCGCTGTCTCACACAGAAACGCTCTCCATTTTCATTTTCTTACTCTGACGAATGGCTCTCATTGTGTGCGTGTGCCGCTTGTTTGTTTGTTTGTGTTTCTGCTGCTGTGGTGCTGTCGTTGTTGTTGTTGGTGTTTTCGCTCTGTTTTCGTTATGCTTGCTCTCCCGCTCATCTCAGTCAGTTTGTCGGCGAGTTTTAAGCTTCGTTTTCGTTATAATCAGAAAAATATTACGTAATAGATAATATAGCTGCGTGAATTCGGTTTTTGTGAGTGTGTGTGCTGCTCATACATATGTATGCGAATAAAGAAGTGTGCTAAATTCTTTTGCGTTTTTTTTTTGTGTTGTTATTTTTTTTTTTTAAATACATTGTTGTTGCAAAATTAGCTCATACCCCATCGAGAGCATAAATTAAATCAGCAAGCAGACAACCAACCAGTAACACAACAACATCAGCAGCTTTGAGTGCAATTTTAAGTCTGATGTGTTAAACAAAAAAACATAATTGCCTCAACTACGTAGATACATCCATGCATGTGTGAGCGTGTGTGTGCGTGCATGTGTGTATATAGCGTGAAGGGAATGACCTGCTCAGCTTTGAATAAAGGTCAAAATACACTTGCATAGCTGGAGAATGTTTGTTGGCTCGTAGCTGTTTGTATATGAGTGTGTGTGTGTGTGTACAACAGTTCCCAGTATACAGATAAAAAAAAATAAAAATTGAAAAAAATATCAGGCACACATATGCGTATTATTCTTTTTTTGGTTTGAATGAGACATTTCGGTCATTCCGGTAGTTTTTTTCATTTTTGCTTTTTTGTGTTTTTTGTGAATTGAATTTCCTGCAATTTCACCACCGTGCGACTTAAATCAGTGCCGTCGGCCCCACACCCCCCACACTCCGAGCCCAGACTCGCCCACAACCTGTCACACTTTGAAATTGGAATGAGAATGCCCCATTGCGGATGGGGCGTGATGTAATCGCGTTAACTATAAAGTCAAAATAATGGACTCACATACATACTTATATATCCATGTATATATATATATATATTTGTATGCATACATAAATATAGTGAGAGACAATTGTAGTGATCGGACTTGGACGCCAGTTGACCCAGGCGAACTCGCGGGCCACTCAATGTGACGCCATTGTGTCTTATGAATCATCGATGAGGCAGGGGCAGGGGAAGTGCCACTAGAAGGGGCATGAGGCAGGGGCAACACAGTTGCGGCCGCCACAAATATTTAGGCCCAGACGTGAATTGTGTGTGGCACAGAGTGCAGTATTAAATAGTTGCAGCGTTACTTTCGGTATTTAGACATAATTTTATTAAATAAATAGAAAATCAGCTATACAAAATCAGCTATACGTGCCTAATTTAATCAGAAATATATATGACTAATCTGAACCAATTTAGTACATATACTATAAGTAGTATAGCAGAAGGAAATGGAAAAACAAGTGAATTAATTAAAATTATTGTTGTTTTTTGTGTTTGCAGTTATTCTTTGAGATTTATTTTCGGTTTGGAATTGAAAGAGTACAAAATTGAATTCTTTGCGGTGTGAATTGTGGACAATTTACTAAGAGAGAGCTGACAACAACAATAACAACAAAATGACGACGGACATTTCAATTGTTCGATGGGACCCCAGCCAGGGTCCTGGCAACGAATATATCGATGAATACGAATACGATGGCGGCAACTCCAGTTCGCGACTGTTCGAGAGGTCGCGCATCAAGGCGCTCGCCGAGGAGCGCGAGAGCGTACAGAAGAAGACATTCACCAAGTGGGTAAATTCGCATCTGTGTCGCGTCAATTGTCGCATCGCCGATCTCTATGTGGATATGCGCGATGGCAAGCATTTAATCAAGCTACTCGAGGTGCTATCCGGCGAACGTTTGCCCAAGCCGACCAAGGGAAAGATGCGCATTCACTGCCTGGAGAATGTCGATAAGGCACTCCAATTTCTTCGCGAACAGCGCGTCCATCTCGAGAACATTGGCTCCCACGATATTGTCGATGGCAATGCCTCACTCAATCTCGGCCTCATCTGGACAATTATCTTGCGCTTCCAAGTAAGCAAAGCACAAATGTTAATAGAGTTTTTCTCAGTGTTGTATATGTTAGTCCACATTGTGATCTTGATCTTGATCTTAATTGATGTGTTTCTTTTTTTCGTATGCTATGTTTGTGTTCATTTTTGGTGTGCTGCTGCGTCTTGTTGAATATATAGATACAAGATATCACAATTGAGGAGGTGGACAACAAGGAGACAAAGTCAGCGAAGGATGCATTGCTGCTGTGGTGCCAGATGAAGACTGCTGGCTATCAAAATGTTAATGTGCGAAACTTTACGACATCGTGGCGCGATGGATTGGCCTTCAATGCGATCATACATAAACACCGTCCAGATCTGGTGCAGTTCGAGAAGCTGTCGAAAACGAATGCCATACACAATCTGAACAATGCCTTCGATGTGGCCGAGGATAAGCTCGGTTTGGCTAAGCTGCTCGATGCCGAGGATGTTTTCGTTGAGCATCCCGATGAGAAATCGATAATTACGTATGTGGTGACATACTATCACTACTTCAGCAAACTGAAGCAGGAGACGGTTCAGGGCAAGCGTATTGGCAAGGTGGTCGGCATTGCAATGGAGAACGATAAGATGATTCACGACTACGAGTACTTCACCAGCGATCTGCTCAAATGGATCGAGACGACGATAGAGTCGCTGGGCGAACGTGAATTCGCCAACTCGTTGGTCGGTGTTCAGGGACAATTGGCGCAATTCTCCAATTATCGCACCATCGAGAAGCCACCGAAATTCGTTGAGAAGGGCAACCTGGAGGTGTTGCTGTTCACCCTCCAATCGAAGATGCGCGCCAATAACCAGAAACCGTATACGCCCAAGGAGGGCAAAATGATATCGGACATCAACAAAGCCTGGGAGCGGCTCGAGAAGGCCGAGCACGAGCGTGAGCTGGCGCTGCGCGAGGAGCTCATACGCCAGGAGAAACTGGAACAGTTGGCTGCCCGTTTCGATCGCAAGGCATCCATGCGTGAGACGTGGCTATCGGAGAACCAGCGTCTCGTTAGCCAGGATAACTTTGGATTCGATTTGGCTGCTGTTGAAGCGGCTGCCAAAAAGCATGAGGCCATCGAAACGGACATCTTTGCTTATGAGGAGCGTGTCGAGGCTGTCGTTGCTGTTTGCGATGAGCTCGAATCGGAGCGCTATCACGATGTGAAGCGCATCCTGTTGCGCAAGGATAATGTGAAGCGTCTCTGGATGTATCTGTTGGAGTTGCTGCGTGCGCGTCGTATGCGTTTGGAGATATCGTTGCAGCTGCAACAGAACTTCCAAGAGATGCTCTACATTCTGGACAACATGGAGGAGATTAAGCAACTGCTCATGACTGACGACTATGGCAAGCATCTGATGGGCGTCGAGGATCTGTTGCAGAAGCACTCGCTGGTCGAGGCCGACATCAATATACTGGGCGAACGTGTCAAGGTCGTTGTGCAGAACTCGCAAAAGTTCCTCAGCGACGATCCCGAATCGTATAAGCCATGCGATCCCGAGATTATTGTTTCGCGCGTCCAACAGCTGGAGGATGCGTACGCGGAACTGGTGCGTCTGGCTGTGGAGCGGCGCAGTCGCCTCGAGGAGAGCCGCAAACTGTGGCAATTCTATTGGGACACCGCCGACGAGGAGAACTGGATTAAGGAGAAGGAGCAGATCGTCTCAACTGATGAAATTGGTCACGATCTGACCACCGTCAATCTGTTGCTGAGCAAGCATAAGGCACTCGAATCGGAGATTACATCGCACGATCCACAGCTGCAGAATGTGGCCAAGGTGGGTGCCGAGCTGATTACCGAGGGTCACTTTGGTGCCGACCGCATTAAAGATCGCCTCAAGGAGATTCTCTCCAAATGGGATCATCTGCTGGATCTGACCAAATATCGCCGTCAGCGTCTAGAGAATGCCGTCGAATACTTCCAACTGTTTGCCGATGCCGATGACGTGGACAACTGGATGTTGGACACGCTGCGCATTGTCTCCAGCGAGGATGTGGGTCGCGACGAAGCCAATGTCCAATCGCTGCTCAAGAAGCACAAGGATGTCGCCGAAGAGCTGAAGAACTATGCCGAGGTCATCGATGCCCTGCACAAACAGGCCGACACCCTCAAGCTCAACGAGCCGGAGAAGGCAAGTGTGGACAAGCGTCTGGAGGCGATCGACTCACGCTACAAGGAGCTCACCGAGCTGGCCAAGTTACGCAAACAGCGTCTCCTCGACGCACTCAGCCTGTACAAGCTGATGTCGGAGGCAGATGGCGTCGAGCAATGGATTAAGGAGAAGACCAAGATGTTGGACACCATGGTGCCCGGCAAGGATATCGAGGATGTTGAGATTATGAAGCATCGCTTCGAGGGCTTCGATAAGGAAATGAATGCAAATGCTTCCCGCGTTGCCGTTGTCAATCAACTTGCCCGGCAGCTCCTCCACGTCGAGCATCCCAATTCCGATGAGATTCTCGATAGGCAGAATCATCTCAACCAGGAGTGGTCGACGCTGCGCGAGAAGGCCGAGGCCAAAATGGATGACCTCAAGTCCGCCCATGGTGTTCAGACCTTCTACATTGAGTGCCGCGAGACGATTTCTTGGATCGAGGACAAGAAACGCATCCTCACCGAAACCGACAGCCTGGAGATGGATCTAACTGGTGTGATGACACTGCAGCGTCGTCTAAGCGGCATGGATCGCGATCTGGCTGCTATTCAGGCGAAATTGTCAAGCTTGGGTCGCGAGGCGGACAGCATTGAGGTGGAGCATCCGGAGGAGGCGCAGCTAATCCGTGAGCGTATCGCACAAATCGAACTCATTTGGGAACAGCTGACCCAGATGCTGAAGGAGCGCGACTCCAAGCTGGAGGAGGCTGGCGATTTGCATCGTTTCCTACGCGATCTCGATCACTTCCAGACCTGGTTAACCAAGACCCAGACGGATGTCGCCTCGGAGGACACGCCCACATCACTGCCGGAAGCCGAGAAGTTGCTCAATCAGCATCAGTCCATACGCGAGGAGATCGACAACTACACCGAAGATTACAAGTCCATGATGGAGTACGGCGAACGTTTGACATCCGAGGGCAACACATCGGAGGATCCGCAGTATATGTTCCTGCGCGAACGCTTGAACGCCCTCAAGGATGGCTGGGAGGAGCTGCATCAGATGTGGGAGAATCGTCAGGTGTTGCTCTCACAGAGTCTCGATCAGCAGCTCTTCAATCGGGATGCACGCCAGACGGAAGTGTTGCTCAGCCAGCAGGAGCACTTCCTTAGCAAGGACGACACACCAGTCAATCTGGAACAGGCCGAGAATCAACTGAAGCGCCACGAAGCCTTCCTTACCACCATGGAGGCCAACGATGACAAGATCAATACGCTGCTTCAAGTGGCCGACACCCTCGTCGAGAAGGAGCACTTTGACGCCGATAAGATTGGCAAACGGGCCGAGAATATCACTGGACGACGGGATGATAATCGCCAGCGGGCGCTCGATCAGCACGAGAAGCTGAAGAATCAGGTAAAACTGCATGAGTTCCTCCAAGATTTGGAGGAGCTGGCCGAATGGGTGCAGGAGAAGTATGTCACATCCCAGGATGAGACCTATCGCAGCGCAAAGACAATACACTCCAAGTGGACCCGGCATCAGGCCTTCGAGGCAGAGATTGCCGCCAATAAGGAGCGCCTCTACGAGGCCGAAAAGTCCGCCCAGGAACTGTCGAAGGAGAAGCCCGAATTCAAGGATGTCATCGAGCCCAAGCTCAAGGAGCTGGCCAAGCAATTCGATGATCTTGAGGTGCACACCAAGGAGAAGGGCGCCCTGCTCTTCGATGCTAATCGCGAGGTGCTCGTCCAGCAGACCTGCGATGATATCGACTCGTACATTACAGATCTGGAGCGGCAGATTGTCAGCGGTGATACCGCCAACGATTTGACCTCGGTGAACATTCTGATGCAGAAACAACAGGTTATCCAGACGCAGATGGCGGTGAAGGCGCGCCAAGTCGAAGAGATTGACAAACAGACCGAATACCTGCAGAAGACGGTGCCCGAGGAGAAGATCGAACCGATTGTGGTGAAGAAGACGGCCGTGCTGGAACGCTTTGAGAAGATCAAGGCGCCGCTGTTGGAGCGTCAGAAGCAGCTGGAGAAGAAGAAGGAGGCATTCCAGTTCTGTCGCGATGTCGAGGACGAGAAGCTCTGGATCGATGAGAAGCTGCCGGTGGCCAACTCATTCGACTATGGCAACTCTCTATTCAATGTTCATGTACTCAAGAAGAAGAACCAATCGCTGGCCACCGAAATCGATAACCATGAACCGCGCATCAATGCCATCTGCAACAATGGACGCAAACTGATCGATGAGGGTCACGAGGATGCCAAGAAATTCGAGGCGCTGATCAGCGATTTGACTGCCAAGTGGCAGGAGCTCAAGGATGCCATCGATAATCGCAAGAAGCATCTGCTCGAATCGGAGAAGGTGCAACAGTATTTCTTCGATGCACAGGAAGCCGAATCGTGGATGAGCGAACAGGAGCTCTACATGATGGTCGAGGATCGCGGCAAGGATGAAATTAGCGCCCAGAATCTAATGAAGAAACACGAGAATCTGGAGCAGTCTGTCGAGGACTATGCGAACACCATCCGTCAGCTGGGCGAGGTGGCGCGCCAATTTAGCAGCGATGATGTGTCCAGCGGTGATGCCGTCGCCGTCAAGCAATCCCAACTGGACAAACTCTATGCCGGACTCAAGGATCTGGCTGGTGAGCGTCGTGCCCGCCTCAATGAGGCCCTCCAACTGTTCATGCTTAGCCGCGAGGTCGATGATCTGGAGCAATGGATAACCGATCGCGAAGTGGTCGCCGGCTCCCAGGAGCTTGGCCAGGATTACGATCATGTCACGCTCCTCTCAGAGCGCTTCAATGAGTTCGCCCGCGACACAGAGGCTGTGGGCGGAGAGCGTGTGGCCAAGGTGAATGGCATTGCTGATAATCTGATACAGGCGGGACATTCGGACTCGGCCACCATTGCCGAGTGGAAGGATAGCCTGAACGAGTCGTGGCAGGATCTGCTCGAGCTGATTGAGACACGCACCCAAATGCTGGCCGCCTCGCGCGAACTGCACAAATTCTTCCATGACTGCAAGGATGTGCTTGGCCGCATTCTGGAGAAGCAGCACGGCGTCTCCGATGAGCTGGGACGCGATGCTGGATCTGTGTCGACGCTGCAGCGCAAGCATTACAATTTCCTGCAGGATCTGACCACGCTCTACTCGCAGGTACAGCAAATCCAGGAGGAGTCCGCCAAGCTGCAGGACGCCTATGCCGGCGATAAGGCCAAGGAGATTACCAATCGGGAACAGGAGGTCCTCCATGCCTGGGACAATCTGCAGGCCATGTGCGATGCACGCAAACAGAAGCTGGCCGACACTGGTGATCTTTTCCGGTTCTTCAACATGGTTCGCATACTCACCATCTGGATGGAGGATCTGGTGCGCCAGATGAACACCTCGGAAAAGCCGCGTGACGTCTCCGGCGTCGAACTGCTGATGAACAATCATCAGAGCCTGAAGGCCGAGATCGATACGCGCGAGGATAACTTCAGCGCCTGCATATCCCTGGGCAAGGAGCTGCTTACTCGCAATCATTACGCATCCGCTGACATCAAGGATCGCCTGAAGTTGCTGAACAACAGCCGCAATGCGCTACTCTTGCGCTGGGAGGAGCGATGGGAGAACCTTCAGCTGAGTACGTACCCCAAAATCAATACACCAGCCCGAGAATGAAGCTAATCTTGTGTTATTATTTTTTTTATCTGTGCAGTCCTGGAGGTCTATCAGTTTGCCAGAGATGCTGCCGTTGCCGAGGCTTGGCTTATTGCCCAAGAGCCGTACCTGTTGTCCTCCGAGCTGGGACACACCATTGACGAGGTGGAGAATCTGATTAAGAAACATGAGGCATTTGAAAAGTCGGCTGCCGCTCAGGAGGAGCGCTTCAGTGCACTTGAGCGTTTGACAACAGTAAGTGACTGATGCTCGATAATCACGAATGATTGACTGATTGACGGGCTGATTGACTCAAAGACCCATTTGCTAATGGTTGGTTTTTATATTGTGTTTTCTTTTTTGCTCCACTCCAGTTTGAGCTTAAGGAAATGAAGAGGCGCCAGGAGATGGCGGAGGAGGCGGAGCGACATCGCATCAAGGAGGAGCAGGAGGCTAAAGCTGCATCGGAGGCGGCGGAGCTGGCCAAGCGTGAGGCTGAGCGTCGCGACGATGTTGATGTAGGCGTTTCCCATGACGAATCAGGTAGGATGACGGAATGAATACATTCCAGCTGCGATTTGCAAATCTTATTTTTACTTATACCTCACCTCACCTCTCCCCTCCCCCGTAAAGCACGTAAACAAGGTTAATTCCCCCCATAACCCGAACTACCTATCATCTGTGATCCAACTAGAATCTATCCGCACTCGTACTATGTGAATAACCAACTAAATCTGAACATTCCATCTCATTCAATCATGCTTACTCAATCGATCAATCAAACGTCGGATTAACCCAATCAACCAACTAACCAAATAAACTAAACGCAGGCGCCGCAGACTCAGCCGTCGACATTGAGCGTGTTGTCGAGCTCCAAACAGGTACAACTCTTGACCATGGAATACTCGGAGTCGACTCTCCTCTCCTCTTTCTCTATTTCAATATCTTTATCTTTTCTGTATGCTCTATAATCATTCATTTATATGTATATGTGTGTGGACATATATATATATATATATATATATGCCATATTTGATGTGCTCAAGTGTTCAGTAATTTATCGAAGTCTCTTCTGTAGAGCGTGGCGCCACACCAGCTTCTGGAGATAGTCAGGAGGGTTATGTGACACGAAAGCATGAGTGGGAGTCGGCCACCAAGAAGGCATCTAACCGATCTTGGGATAAGGTAAGCATTTCAAACATTTCAAATTATATTCCAATTCAGAAAGTTATCATCTTGTTGTTAATTTGTTTTATATTTGCTAATATTGAATATTTGTTGTTTTTCTTTCGATTTTTTGACAGGTTTATATGGCTGCACGAGCCGGACGCGTTTCGTTCTTCAAAGATCAGAAGGGTTATAAGACTAATCCCGAATTGACCTTCCGCGGCGAGCCCAGCTACGATCTGCAAGGCGCTGCCATCGAAATTGCCAGTGATTACACCAAGAAGAAGCACGTGCTGCGAGTGAAGTATGTTTTTGTGATGAGCAAAAAGATATTTTTGCTTAATAATATAACTCTCCAATCTCTCGACTCCATTCCAGGCTTGCCAGTGGGGCTGAGTTCTTGATGCAAGCCCACGATGATAACGAGATGTCACAGTGGGTGTCCGCCCTGAAAGCCCAGAGTGAATCGGCAGCTGTTGCGGCGAGCAGATCCCAGACTCTGCCAGCCACTTCACAAAAGGACGAACCAAAGCGCAGATCGTTTTTTACTTTAAAGAAGAAGTAAAGTGAATTATATAGAGCAGCTAATTAAAACAAACAAAAAATGCAAGAGAAAAAGAAAGAAAAGAAGAAAAAAAATTAAAAACAAAAACAAAAAAATACATATATATTTTTTTCATATATTTAATGCAAAACTTATTTCATAAAAAAGCAAAAAACAAAAAACTTGCAAGAGAAACAAGCAAAAAGTAAACGTAAACAATTATTATGCTTATCAAATTTGCACGATAAATACTGCTATTATTGATTAAACGTATGTATCTTATTTATTTAAACAAATACAAAGTAATATAAAGATAAAAACAAAAACAACAAAAAACAAATTGAGAACAACTCGTGTATGCATTTCAATGTATTCGATAAATAAACGAATTATTCCTCTAAAGTACACAGAATTTGTTGCCATTCAATAACCAAAAGAAATCCAAACATTAGCAAGGGTCTAAAAACCAAGGCAATCATTTATGGAGGGTGGGCCAGACGCAATTTGGGGTTGATTTACGCGACAAACTGTCGCTTACTGCCGCCTGACTTTCAACGATGAGGTCATCATATAAAGAAGTAAAAGTGATTTTTTTGCATATTCTATGTAAATGGCTAGTTAACGGGTGGGTCAATGTTGCCAGATCAATAATGCGCATAAAAGTTATTAATAGTCTGAGCGTGGGAAAATAATTGTGACCTGGTTTTTGGTGTGTGTGTGTGTTTGTCGCGTGCATCAATTACATTTTGAAAATGTAAACAGATAGCCAGTGCTGCCAGATGTTCGGCTCGATAAGTCGACGAATTGCATAAAAATCGATAAGCGCTTGCAAAAAGCAAGCAAGTTGGCAGCCTTGCTCGCTGCTTGCAAGCAGAACAACGGCAACTATTAATTGATTAAATACTTCATTAGCTTAAGCGATGCAACAAAGGTGAACAATCCAATTGATAAACTATAACAACAATGTGAGCTGAAAGTGCATAGGATAAGTGCAAGTGCAACTGTCATGGACATGCAGATATATATATGGTTTAACTGCAACTTAAACCTTTAGAACACTACCACCCACTCACAATGACAACGAAAACGAAAACGAAAACTACCAATCATTCTAAGCCAAAGTCACTATTTGTGCGTGCATAAGTGAGTGTGTGTGTGTGTTTGTGTCTATGTGTGTGTTTGTTCTGTGTGTGTGTTTGTGTCTGTGTTGAGTGTGTGGGTCTGACGACATTGACTGAGCCTGCAACGACAGTCCCCGAGACCACCCACCCCTGCACCACCCACAACTGCGGGAAACGCAGCTAGTAACCGAAGCACGTCTTCTTCTTCAATTTCTGCTTCTTCTTGCCTCGTCCACAACGGAACTCAACGCAACCCAACTCAACGAACATATAAAAATAGGCGGACAAAAAAAGAGGAAAAAATCGAAAAGAAATAAATGCAAATAATAATAAATGTGCCATGTTAACATTATTACTAATATTGTTGGTAGCAAGTACTTAGAGGCTAAGCACCAGGAATAAAGCCTTACCACTCGCCAGCCTCCAGCGCCCGCCTACCTTTCCCCATAAAAAAAACACACACACACAATGTTCAATCGGTTGGGCAACGCTGGCGCTGGCGTCGCTTCGTCTGCATCTGCTGCTGCTGCTGCTCCGACTTCTGCAGCTGTTGTTGCACCCACTGCTGCAGGTGGGGGTGGTGGTGCTGCTGCTGCTGCTCCTACTGCTGCAGTTAACGGAACGGAGGCAACTGCTTCGATCTCCAGTGGAGTTGCACCGATCAGTGATCTCTATTTGCGTCCGTTACCGTATTTAGACACGAAATGGCTGCGCGCCGATCTCATTGCCTGCCTGCGCAACGCCTCCGAAGGCTCGATACTGTGGAATCATCTCATCCAGGACTGTGAACTGGTCTCCTCGCCCACCGCACCCCTCGTCAATGCCCGTGGCCAGCTGTCGTATCTCGGTGACGATGGCAAGCATTATTGTGGCGCCCAGGCGCTCGAATGTGTCTGCTGTCAGCCCGAATACTGTGGACCCCTCTCCGCCTGCAACTGCGACAGCTGTCGTCCCCTCGACTCCGATACGGCCATCAAGAAGCTGACATCGGCGGCGGCTCAGCAGGCGGCTGCTGGCCTGCAGCACGCCACGGAGCTTACCCTGAACACCTGGCTTTGGAGTCAGCCACCCAATCAGCTGGCCAAGCACGATTGCCAACGCTCGCTAATAGCTGAGCTGCACGAGCTGGCGTTGCGCGCCGCCGGCAATTGTCTGTCCGCACAGCAGCTGCGCCAGCATCTGTTCATCTACGAGCGCTACTTCGTCGCGCTCAGGCGCAATCAACAGCAGCCCCAGCATCAGCAGGAGAAGCAACCGGAGAAGCACTCGGCCCAGACACAGCAACAGCAAGTGGAGGATTGTGTTGTGGCAGCAGCTTCAGGGGCTACGGCGACGGTGCCGCCGCTGGAGCCAGAGCATTCAGCATTGGGATTGGCACGCGTTGGAACGCGTGCCGCGCTTAATTTTAGCTTTGCATTCTTGCGTCGAGCGTGGCGCTCCGGCGAGGATACGGAAATGTGCAGCGAGCTGTTGAGCGAGGCGCTCGAATCGCTGCAGGAGTTGCCCGAGGCGACACTGTTTGATGCGGCCGCACAGGTGTCGCCACTCTGGCTGGAGGTGATGGAGCGTTCCATTAAGTTTCTGCGCCTTGTCGCACTCGGTGATCCCATGGGTGGACGCTGTTTGGCGCCGCTAACCGATCGCCATACGGCGCTGTGTCTGCTGCTCGAGTTGGGCGTCCAGAAGGGCACTCTGGCGGCGACGCTGGAGTGTGTAGTGCTGCTGCTGCTCCTCTGGGAGAAGGACAATGACAATGGACATGGCCACGGACACGGACATGGCAATGTGAACGGTGCTGATAATCGGGATATGCCCCGCAAAACTGGTGCACCTCTGCTGCGTATCCTGCAGCGCTATCAACGTCTCGGCTCCGTGTCCGCCTCGAACAGCAGCGGCAACAGCAGCTCCAGCTCGAGCAGTTGCAGCAACTCGGTGGAGACACCAATACCCATGGCCAGCGCAACGGAGACCTTTCTGCGCTTCCTCATGCTGCCCAAGAGCAGCGCCGCCATTGTCGATCTACGACGTGCCGCTGTCGTCATCATCTCACATCTGGATCGCCTGGTACAGCCTCATATGCCACACCAGACGCACATGCCCAGCTGCCTGCGCCGCCACAGCAACGATGAGCTCAACGAAGATGATGAGGACAATGCCAAGCAGCGCACATTGCTCGAACAGCAGCGAGTCTATGCGCTCGGCTGGCCAACGCTCTCCAAAGAGCAGCAGGGCTTCAATGTCGAACCGGCGCTCAGCTGGACAAGTGCATCCACACAACGGCCGCCGCCAGCGCTGCTCAACTGCAAGTTCCACGTAAAACAGGTCGCGTGCAGCGAGGACATTGTGCTGCTGCTCAGCAAGGAGGGCAAACTCTACAATTGGCACATCAGCAAACCGGATACGGAACCCCAACCGCTTGACTTTGGGGACATTGGCAGCGAGACATTCATCTCGATTGCATCGCATTGCGAGGGACGCCACTTTCTGGCCGTCGACAACAATTGTGAGTTCTGCTGGGTGTTGGCGATAACCAAATTAGTGCTAATCTTTCTCCATACCTTCTCTCGTAGTTAACGCATATTCGTGGGGCACCGGCGACAGTCGTCGCTTAGGTCACGGCGACTGCCATTCACGTGAGCTGCCCACCAAAATCGAGAGCCTGGTGCGTCGCGTCAAGTCCGTCTATTGCGGCTGCTCCTACAGTGCCGCCATCACGTTGAGGGGCAATCTGTATACGTGGGGACGCGGCACCTATGGCCGATTGGGGCATGGTAATTCGGATGATCAGTGTTTGCCCACCATGGTGATGGCGCTCAAGGATCATCAGGTGGTGGACGTTGCCCTCGGCAGCGGTGATGCCCACACTCTCTGTCTGACCAACGAAGGACTGGTCTATGCCTGGGGCGATGGCGACTATGGCAAACTGGGCAACGCCAGCTGCAACAGCAGCCTCCAACCGTTGCTCATTGAGTGTCTCCCACGTGTGCAGCGCGTATTTGCCGGCTCACAGTTTTCGCTGGCGCTAACCGGCGAGGGTCAGCTATATAGCTGGGGCAAAGCCTCCTGTCTTGGCCACCAGCTGGTCGAGCGCAATGTGCAGGGCTGCAGCGTGCCCAGACTTATAACCAGTCTACAGGTAAACCGTCAAATTGATAATCAGCTATTTATATATTATATATATTTGTGATTATTTCCGTTGTTTATCAGCACAAGCGCATTGTGGACGTCGCTGTCGGCGTGACCCATTGCCTGGCATTGAGCAGCGCCGGGGAGATCTTTGGCTGGGGTCGCAACGACAACCAACAGATCTGTCCCGCCTCCGTGTGCAGTGAGCCGCTGTTGCGTCAACCCATACTGGTCACATTGCCAACACTTCCCGCCAGCGGAATGGCCTGCACCGCTGTCCAGAGCCTGATCTGGACGCAGAGCAGCCGTCAGGGTGTGCCGCTGCGTGCCCCATTCGTCATCGATTTGGGCGAACCGACATTCCGGCTGCTCGACCAACTGTTGGGCATGTGCAGTGCCAGCGCTGCACAGGATAATCGACAGACGCCCAATCAGGAGTCCGAATGCATTGCGGTCGCCTGTCTCAATCTGGTGCGGCTGCAGCTGCTCGCGCTCATCACCAACGGTGTGGAGCCGCGCAATGTAGGTCTGGCCAGCGGCGGCCGGCTGCTCAACAGCCTCAAGACACGCATCCTGAGTCTCGCCGGCGGCAGCCAAGTGCTGCGCACCATTCAAATAGCCGCACAGCAGGCAATCCAGGTGGGTTGGCTGATAAAGCAACTAATCATTTAATATACTCATTTTAATTACCACTTTGCGGCAGGATGGCTGGAGTGTGCTGTTGCCGACGGCAGCGGAACGGGCACAGACGCTGACTGCGTTGCTGCCCTCGGAGCCCGGACAGGCGTGCTCGGCGGGCCATCGGTTCATGACCGATCTGCTCGTTAGCTCACTAATGGCCGAGGGGGGATTGGAAACGGCGCTGCAGCATGCGATACGGCTGGAGAGCAGCTCGTGTTCGACGCAAGACTGCACGGATGGAGCACATTTGCCGCTGCTGCAGTTAATCACACGACTGCTGGGTAACAATGCGGCGCTCACACAGAGTCGACTATCGTTGGCGCTGCTGGGCAAACAGCAGCAGCAGCAGCAGCATCATCCCCATCACCATCATCATCATCATCATCAGCAACAGCAGCTGCCTGCGGAGGAGCACCAGCATCAGCATCATCCCAACACTAGTCCGAGCCTCTGTCTGCTGCATCGCTTTCAACGTCTCCTGCTGGCGTACATACACCAGGCCAGCGACGATGAGGATACAACGGGAGCGGAGGCATTGCTTGCCCAATACTTGCACAGTTTGATACCAGCTTGCGTGACGACGCTGCAACAGGCACACGAACTGGCGCTGCAGTGCCGCGAATCCAGTGAACTAGGCACTCTTGGCATGCATCCGTTTGGCGGGGCATTGAGTCGTGTGCTGCAGGCTGACATCTCGGATGCGCTGATGCATGAGCTGCTCGTGGGTCTGGTGCTGCTGAAGCGGGATCGACCCCAGTGTCTGGGTAGCCTGCGCTGGGCGCGCCTGTGCCTGCCATTGTTGCGTGTCCTGGATCGTCTGAATCGCGCCCTGGGCGAGGGTGAATTGCGCGACGGCGACGACATGGGATGGCCGGGCATTATTTGTCGCGGTGGACCCAAGGGTGCTGCACCGCCTCCTGCCGCTGATCCCGAGACGCACTACGTCCGTCGTGCCGACATGGAGAATCTGCTGCTCGACGGCAGCCGCTGCATCATTCTAGCCGGCTATGTCTGCGACATCAATGGCTTTGCGTAAGTTATTCTGCGAATCGAGCAGGACTGTCTTTCTCGGATTCACAACTTGTGCATTTCATTTCAGTTGCGAATCGGAGAACTTGCGCGCTCTGTTGGACATGGGCCTCGGCAAAGATCTGAGCGCGGAGTTAAGCACACCTGGACATCGGAGTGTCATGGAGCAATTGCTGCAGCACCATAAACTGGGCAAATACCTAGCCACCCAGAGCGCCAACGAGGAGAAGGTAAGCTTGAAGAGACTTCTCTTTGACTTGTCAAATTTTAATCTCTTTTTTTTTCGCTGCAGGCAACGTCACAAGGAGCGCAACGTTTGACGCACTTCAGCTCGGAGTGTACGCTGGCACAATTGCTGGGCCTGGTGGCGAATCTCATGTGCAGCGGTCCCGGTTTGCAACCGGCGGAGTTGCAATGCCGCCAGCTAGACAAATCACCGCTGCTTAGTGGTGGCCTGCTGATGCTCCAGCCCAATAATCCTTTTGACGAGGAAAAGGGCGAAGCGCGCAGCAGCCACAGCACGGCTGGGAATACACCCACGGAGGCACCGATACCACCAACTCCAACGCGAGTGCGTCGCACACCGGAGCATCTCCAGAATCGTGTGGACAATTTCATTGCGGGCTTGGCCGAGGCGCGACTGGGCGAACCATTGGTCGCCGCTTGGCTGTCGCTCACAGAGCGTTATTGCAAGGCGCATAATCTGATGTGGCATCAGGAGTTCGCCACTGAGCATCCGGTTCAGGAGCTGGAGCGTCTACTGAGCGCCGTTCTGTTGCGTCATCAATGCCTGGGCGGCCTGGTAATCAGCGCCTTGGAGGCCGAACACCAGCAGCAGCAGTCGCAGCCCAAGCAGCTGGGCGAGATCATACGACTGGTGCATCAGGCCAAGTGGAGTGTGGTGCGCACACGCCAGCAAATGAATCGCAGCTACAAGGAGGTCTGTGCACCCATTTTGGAACGCTTGCGCTTTCTGCTGTACGAGGTGCGACCCGCTGTCAGTCCACAGCAGCGTGGATTGCGTCGCCTGCCCATCCTGCAGCGATTGCCACGCTTTCGGCTGCTCGTGCGTCGCCTGCTCCAGGAGCTGCGCAAGGCCAAGCAACAGCCGGCAGCCAAGCCAGAGGATCTACTCAATGCCAGCATACAACAACAACAACAGCAGCAGCAGCAACAACAACAAGCTGGCCAGGAGCTCTTGATCTATGAGCAGCAGGAACAGCTGCTCATTGAAAAGAAACCCAAGGAGCAGAAGCAACTGGATGAGGAGGAATCATTGCTGCGTCGCCTCAACGAACGCCAGCTACACACGGACATTGAACTGGACGCGGGACTGATGCAGGACATTGTGGACTTTGCGCTGCAGGACAGCTGCGATGTGGAGACAGTGCGTCGTGCCATGTACTGCCAGATGCAGCGTTTCCAGTTGCGGCTAGCTGGCCTGCAGCTGGTACAGCAGCTTCTGGAGCTGCATGGCCTGCTGGATGCCACTCAGTACAGTCTGCTCAATGGCTATCTGGGCCTGCATCTGAAGTCGTCGGCGAGCGGCGTTTCGCCGCAACACGTGCTCGGCCAGCTGAACATGGTGAGCGCCTATCAAAAGGCGCGTCTGCTGCTGGCCCAGGCACGTGTCCTGGACTGGGCAGTGCGCGAACTGAGGCGTCTCGTCAACCAGGAGCAGCCGGGCGCTGTGCGCGGCAAGGATAGCTGCAACCTGAGCACCTATGTGCTGCTCAAGCGTCTGCCACGCGCCCGCTTCCTCATCAGCGTATTCGGTCTGCTGGCCAAGGAGCTGGGCGCCAACGAGCTGGGGTTGCTAATCAACTCGGGATTGCTGGGCACCGTGCTCGGCCTGCTTGCGCAAACGGGTGCCGATGCTGGCGGCAAAGGCAACAACAGCGAACTGAGCGTCCTCTACGAGGACAGCGTGCTCAAGCAGAAGTGCAGCAAAGCGCAGCTCAGTGGACCCGATCTGGCCAAGCTGATGAAGATTGGCACACGCATTGTGCGCGGCACCGACTGGAAATGGGGCGACCAGGATGGCAATCCGCCCGGCGAGGGACGCATCATTAGCGAAGTGGGCGAGGACGGGTGAGTCACAACAAGCCACTGCGAAAGAACAGGTTGGGTGGGGCCAAGAAATACCAATCTTTGAGAGCTTTCTGGTAATTTAACTTTCAAGTTTGGCTTTTAGGAGTTTTGGGCCAAAATAAAAAATGTTGAAGGAGGTTCCAAGTAATCAAACTTCCAAGTTTGCTTACTGTAGCTCTTAAATTGCGTCACATAAGGGCCTTAGCCGTTTTTGGGGGCGGGCCTTTTGGGTGTTACTATCATTATACATTTCCCATTTGGTAACATTGTGTGAGACTTGTAGTTTTATCGATTTTCGGAGCAGAAGTTTTTTATTGACCCTCAAACAGAGTTCAAGGTGAAGGGTGTCGAAAAGAGATGATGGATGGTCGGACGGACGAACAGACAGCATGACGGGCATTGCACAGAACCCAAACAAAACTCTTTTAACTTTGGTATCAATGTACAAACAGCAGCAAATTGTGACCAACTGTTCCAACTGTGGCTACTTTTTGGAATGCTCTGACTCTCAAATTGTGCGCCTGACAAATTCCCTCATCAATATGAAATCAGTTGCGTGGGCGTGGGCGTGGCACACATATTCTTCTTGTTAGTTTTAAAACTGTTGCCCTCTGTCTTGATGATCCTTCCTTAACACATGATATCTCCCAATGCCCATAATCGAGTATAAATGCTGATGATTGCTCCTAATGCTTCCTCCTTCTTCTCTTGTCTTCTCTTCCCTTCTGCCCTCTTGGTGTGCGTTAGTTGGGTGCGCGTTGAATGGTATACGGGCGCAACAAATTCGTATCGCATGGGCAAGGAGGGTCAGTACGATCTGCAGCTGGCGGATAGCACATTGAATGTGGCATCGCCAACGGAACCGGAACGCGAGGAACTTGGCACCACGGAACCGCCACCCACCAGTGAATCGCATCCATCGAAATTGTTGCGCCACTGTGCTGCCAAGCTGCTCCAAATCCTGGCCGTTGGCAGCGGACTGCATGGCGCCCACCTGGACAGACATGCACTGCGCGGCGTCACCAGCATGTTCCGATCCATGCTCGACCCAAAGCCGGGCTTGGCTAATGTTGTCCACTGTCTCAACTGGTTGAATCTCGGCTTCATACGTGCCATCTCAGGTGAGTTCCCATTTGAAATATACAAATCCGAACTGGTCAAAATCTCAAAGTTGTCAAGTGTCAAATTTGAACATGTTTGAATCAGAATGAATACGACTGCTCTCCAAAACAGTTGAAAAATAAATTCACAAAAACGGAATGGAAAACATGCAAATGGATAAGGCGCCGGTCCGAGCTATTTCTGAGGTTTGGCTGGATCAGCAGTTTAAACAGCAGATGCAAAGCGTTCAAGCGCTGACCAACGAGAAGTCGGATGAGCTGTGCGACAAGTGGTTACGCAAATTTTTGGTTACCCCCAAGGAGGAGTGGTTTGCACGCAATTGCCTCGTTGTACTGATGCTCAACCAGCTAAGGGATAACGGACAACTGACCTATCCATTCATTCAGCTGAGGAACATCAGTCGAGATCTGCGCAATGTGCTCCATGCGTATGAGTTGTACAAACAGGAGAAGGCGCTGCAGGAGGTGCGCGAAGCTAAGCAAAAGTTGATGGAGATACAGCAGGAACAGGAGCAGGTATTGAAAGAATTCGATACTTCCAAGCAGGATAAGGAACCCGACCAAAAATCCATAAAAAACAAAACGAAGAAGAAGAAGCAGATGAAGAAGAAGGTCGCCAGAGAGTCAGAAAGCTCCGAGATGGACAAAGTGAAGAAGCTGCTGCAGCAGCAAACAGCCTCCAAACAGGCAAAACAAATATCAAGCTGGAGATTGACAAGAGTCCAAAGCCTAACATATTCGGCGCTCAAGGAGCGTAAGTTGACGTTGCTGAAGATTGAGGAGCGCAGAAAGCAGGAGCTGGTGCAGCAAATTAAACGCGAACAGATGCAGAAGCAAAAGTTAGCACACGAGGCCAAAGAGCAGCGGCGTCACGATAAGATGTTGGAATCGGCACGAATCTTCAAGGAGAACGAGCAGATGCAGCTGATGCTAAAGGTGCGACAGAGACGCGAAGCGGAGCAGGACAAACGCGAACGGAAAAAACGTGCGGCCAACGAAATGTGATGGCACGATTTAGGAGTGCCTCAACCATGTTTATTTATTGTTATTTATTAACCTGACGAAGTACTACGAAGCTAACATTTAAACAATCATTTTGTGAAATTGCAAATTATTTGTAAATATCTTTGGAAAGCATCCACAAATCAAATGTTCAATATTTTGGCATCTCAAGATTGTTATACTCTGAATGATAACTGTTAATACAATAAATTGAAAGAGCTGTAGTGAATTTCAAACTTATGTTTACAAATTAATATTCTTAATTATGTTAATTATAATTGGATCACATTCGGAAAATGGGAAAACAAATTTGCAATCGGCAACTGAAACCAAATATGAAAAGATGCGAAAAACTGAAATGAAGTTGTGCAAAAGTGTGCCAGAGGCAGAAGCAAGCACCATCTATATATATATATATATATATATATTCCTGATGAATATCAATAATAATTAAAGATATATCTTTGAATTTTTTTTCTTTTCGGCCGCATTTAATTATTGTAAATTTCTGCTCAATTTGCAGGTGACTGTCCGCGTTTGTGTTTGGAGCTAAGTGCTCCGAATTGGCTGTCACATTATTTTGCGCTGCTGGAGCAGCCGGCGGGCACCGAGCGTGGTGTCTATCGGCAGCTGCACTGCTTGCGCCTGCTGCAGTGCATCCTCTCCGCCTGGGGTGTCGAGGAGGAGCCGCGCATGGCATCGCTGGTCCGTCAACTCTTCGCAACACTCGGCCGCATTGCATTGCACTGTCCGGGCGATGCAACGCTCCAGGTGCAGGAGGGTGGCAAGACGCGCGTGTTGCTGACCGCCTCGCATTCGGGCACCGTTGCCGAGGAGATGGTGGCGCTATTACGCCGCCTGCACACGCTGCCGCATTGGAATGCGGTGATCAATTCGTTTCTGGCGCAGAAACTGTGTGTTGCCGCCGAGCTGCTGCAGGTGGAGTCGCCACAAATGCCGCTCTCACCGCTGGACGCCGAGCACAGCTATGTGCTGGGCGTTCTTAGTGCCATGGGTGGCTATGATCTGCGGCCACGGATCGGCCTCCACTGCTTTCACGAGGGCAGCCATATGATTATCGCCAGCTTCACGCACAAGGGTCGCTGCCTGCTCGCACACAGTGTTCCATCCATGGGCAGCATTACAGCGGTGGTTGCATTCTCGGCAGTCACTGGCTCCTCCTTGGGACAGGGCCAGTGTCTGGTGAAGGTGCCGCTGTCGTCGGTGCTGCCCCAGCTGGATCATAGCGTTTTTAGTCTCAGCCGATTGCCCATGAATGAGATGCTGTTGAATGCGTGGACGGTGCTCCTCTATGGAGCAGCCGGAGCCAACAGCAATCACGGCTGGGAACTGCTCAATGCCAGCGAGGGTCGCCTCGATGTTCGCCTTCTGCGCAGCCAGCAGCTACAACTGGCCGTGCTACACACAAATGGAGTCCTCTACAGGCACCAGGCGGCTCTGCGCAAGATACTTAAACAGCGTGCCCCTGCCGGTGGCTACAACAGCATGGATAGCAACGAGGAGACGGAGACGGAACCAGAGCCAGACCTACAGCCCGAACAGCAGTCGGAGCAATCCGAATCCCATAACAACGGCAACAACAATACAAATGGGTAACTATACCAATATGCAGTCAATAATTTAGTCAATCAATACCAGAGGCACCAAGTCTCTCGACAGGATTATAGAAATCATCTAGCTTAAGTAGGTATAATCAGCAGCGGGATCTGCCAAGCGGATTGTGTCGCCTTATCCAGAAGAAGGAGAAGTCAACGACTGAACCGTCTATCAATCACTTAGCGAGTCAATCAGTCTTTCAATCAATCTCATGTGTATCTCTCTCTCTCTCTCGCTCTAGCCGCTACAGCAACCACATTAACAATAGCAGCACGAGCAGCATCAATGGCAGCCATCAGCCACTGACCACGGAACAGCTGCTCATCCAGTGTTTATTGCTGCGTGCAACGCAACCATCGCCGGTTAAGGCGTGCTACAGCTATACGGATCTGGCAACGGCTGCGCTCAACTGTGTCCAATCGCTGGCCAGTCAGGCGCACGCGCAGCTCAATGCAGAGGATCAGCTGCAGCCGGTGCAACTGGCGAGTCCAGCGCAGCCGACCATGGTGCATGGCATACCCCTTTACAATGTGGCCAAAGCGGAGCAGCAGCTGGTGGCGGAGCCGCAGCAGCGAATGGAGCGGCGACAATTGGCGCCAGCCAGCGATGCCCAGCTAATTGGCCAGATTATGGAGATGGGCTTTACGCGACGCAACGTGGAATTGGCATTGAAGCAGCTATCGCTTCAGGCGGAAACGATACCGACACCCGAACAGATTGTCCAGTGGATACTGGAGCATCCGGATGTGTGCGCAAATACAATTAATGATGATGAGGCAGCCATTGTGGCCATTGAGTCGGAAGTGGTCGAGGTCGGTGAAGTGGAGGTGGAGGAGGAGGAGGAGGAGGGGGAGATGCCAGCAACAGACGCCGAATCCAAGGTAGCAGCTCTAGTGGGAGTGGAGCGACGAGCAATCACGACTGGTGGTGGTGCTGGTGGCAGCAACGCGAGCAGTCGGAGCAGCAGCTCCAGCAGCAGTACCACCACCAACACTACCACTACTACCACCACCACCACCAGCACCACAAGCACCAGCAAGAGCAACAACAACTCTTCCGACACCGTCGAGGAAGGACAGCAGCCGCAGTTGACCAAATTCGAGACACGCAAGGACTTCCAGACGGCCGATCATTATGCGTTGTATGTGCGTGCTCTGGTTAGGCCGGGAATGGTGGTGCGTTGCTGTCGTGACTTTGAGGAGATTAAGCAGGGCGACATGGGCACTGTGCTCATTGTGGATACGGAGGGGCTGCATGATCTCAATGTGCAAGTGGACTGGCGCAATCATGGCAGCACCTATTGGGTATGTTTCGTACACATCGAGCTGGTTGAATCGATGCCAGTTGGCACACTGCCCCGCCCACCGCCGCCACTAACGGTGGGCGCCCGCGTCCGATTGCGTACGGCGAGCAACGGGACTCGTACCCCCGGCCATGGCCAGCTAATGCGGCTGGGTGGCTCACGCAGTCAACTGGATGTGGGACAGGTTACCGCGTTGCGGGGCAAGCAGCTGACCGTGGAGTTTCCAGAGCAACCCATCTGGCAGGGTCACATCAACGATGTGGAGCCCCTAATACCGCAAAGTCAACAGTTGCAACAGCTGCAGCAATTGCAGCAACAGCAGTCGGTGCCGTGTGGAATGTCCGTGTTGCAATTGCCACCGAATGTGGATCTAATTGAGGATTGGTCACGCTGCATCCGATCGCTGACCGTCAGCTCTAATGAGGGTGCCGCCAAGCATCTGCTCGATGGCAGCCCCATCGCTTGGCAGAGCTGTTCGAGCGGTGTGCCGTGCCGCCACTGGATCCGGCTCGAGTTGCACGATCGTGTCCTGGTGCACAGTTTGGCGTTACGTGTCAGCCCGGAGGATCATTCGCATATGCCATCGTTGGTGGAGGTGCGTGTCGGCGAGTGCATCGATAGCTTGAAGGAGTACACGTGGATACCAGTAGGTGCTGGCGCCAGTCGAGTCCTACTCATGCAACAGGTGGTGCAGTATTATCCCTGGATCGAGATTGTCATCAAACAGTGCCAGAACAATGGCATCCAGTGCAAGGTGCATGGCCTCCAATTCGTTGGGCGTCGCCAGCAGCCCGACATTCAGCACATGCTCGCTAATGCCCAGTTTCTGGCCTGCGATTATGGTGGCACCTCGGCAGCAGCAGCAGTGGCAGCTGCAGCTGGCGCTGGCATCGTTGCTGCACCAGCAAGGGACCCATCTACTGCAGGAGCGGTTGGAACTGCGACAGCTACACAAGAAGCGAACACAGCAAGTGAATTGCTGGCAGCAAGTGCAGAACACGATGTACCCTGTACCGTCATGGTCTGGGGCCTCAATGACAAGGAACAGCTGGGCGGCCTGAAGGGCTCCAAGGTAAAGGTGCCGACATTCTCACAGACCATTAGTCGCCTTCGACCCATTCACATAGCCGGCGGCTCCAAGTCGCTGTTTGTTGTCAGCCAGGATGGCAAGGTGTTTGCCTGCGGCGAGGGCACCAATGGCCGCCTCGGCTTGGGCGTCACCCACAATGTGCCGTTGCCGCATCAGTTGCCCGTGCTACATCAGTATGTGGTTAAGAAGGTAGCGGTTCACTCGGGCGGCAAACATGCGCTTGCCCTGACCCTTGACGGCAAAGTCTTCAGTTGGGGCGAGGGCGAGGATGGCAAACTGGGACACGGCAATCGGACAACGTTGGATAAGCCACGATTGGTAGAAGCATTGCGTGCCAAGAAGATACGCGACATTGCCTGCGGCTCCTCGCACTCGGCCGCAATTAGCAGCCAGGGTGAGCTGTACACGTGGGGATTGGGCGAATACGGTCGACTCGGCCATGGCGATAATGCGACCCAATTGAAACCAAAATTGGTGATGGCCCTGTGTAGCAGTCGTGTCATTCAGGTGGCCTGCGGCAGTCGGGATGCTCAGACGCTGGCCCTGACCGAGGATGGCGCCGTCTTTAGCTGGGGCGACGGTGACTTTGGAAAGCTAGGACGTGGCGGCAGCGAGGGATCCGCTACCCCGCACGAGATCGAACGTCTCTCCGGCATCGGTGTGGTTCAAATCGAATGCGGCGCCCAGTTTAGCTTGGCGCTGACGCGCGCCGGCGAGGTCTGGACCTGGGGCAAGGGCGACTACTTTCGCTTGGGCCACGGCGGGGATCAGCATGTGCGCAAACCGCAACCGATTGCCGGATTGCGCGGACGTCGCGTCATCCATGTCGCCGTTGGCGCCCTCCATTGCCTGGCTGTCACCGATGCCGGGCAGGTGTACGCCTGGGGTGACAACGATCACGGTCAGCAGGGCAGCGGGAATACGTTTGTGAACAAGAAGCCCGCCTTGGTCATTGGCCTGGATGCGGTCTTTGTGAATCGGGTGGCCTGCGGCAGCTCACATTCAATGGCCTGGGGCCTGCCCAACGCCAGTCCCGATGAGGAGAAACGTGGCCCGGTGCCATTTGGCAGCACCCGAGATCCGCTCGGCGGCAGCAGTCTGGGCATCTACGAGGCGGAGGCACAGCAAGAGTCACAGGATAAAATCGATGCCAAAGCATCGGCAGCGATATCTGTGGGCGGTTCAGGAGCTGGCTGCTCATCGGCCGGAAGCAACGCATGCTCCGGCACTGGGTCCTCCTCGGCGCTGGCCAGTCTCAGCGAGAGTCTGGCCCTGGAGACGCCAGCGGCCCGCCAAGCGGCTCTCGGTCATGTGCTGCGTGCGATGAGCATCTTGCAGGCGAGGCAGCTCATCGTCGCTGCGCTGACCAGTCACAGCAAGGTCAACTACAAGGAGACAGCCGCACGCCAGGCGGGTGCACACATTGAACTCGAGGAGCAACTCAATACGGCGGCGGGTTCTGGATCTGGTTCTGGTTCGGGATCCGGCACAGGCACCGGTTTGGTCGCAACATCAACAACAGCGCCTCAGCAACAACAACAGCAACAACAACAACAAGGCCAACAACAACAGCAACAGGCGATTGCTCAGGGGGGCGGCGAGGCACCCGCAGATGCCAGCGATGCAGCCCTGCTGCCGGAGCAGCACAGTCCCGACGAGGCGCTCGCCCCCCAAATCCTAGCTGCGTCAGCGCTACAACCACCAGCACCACCACCACCAGCGGGACCATTGAGCGCATTCCAAAGCTTAACCGGTTCGCTGTCGATGTCGGGCATGTCGGCCGGTTCGCACTCGAGGATGTCGGCCAGTGCCATGTCTGTGATGGCGGCGACGATGACACAGCAGGAGGAGATGCTCGCACAGTATGGCCATAATCACGGACTGGATGATTTTGGTGCGCTGCTGCTGGAACCGGAGGCCAAGAGTCTTGTCGAGCTGCTCAAGCTGGCCGTCTGCGGCCGTTGCGGTCCACCTAGCACCGCTCAGACCATCGCCGAAACCCTAATCTCGCTGAGTAGCAATGCGGCCATTGCAGCCATGCTGCTGGAGACTTGCATCACTGAGCTGGAGGATCTGTGTACGTCGCGCCATTGCCTGGGCAAGCTGCCCAAGCCGGTGATGCAGGAGAGCAGTCATCCGTATGTGGACAACATGAATGTCAGTGGAACTGTTCGCATACCGGGCGCCGAAATGTTGCGCCTGGAATTCGATAGCCAGTGCAGCACAGAGAAACGCAACGATCCGCTTGTGATCATGGACTCGGCCGGCCGCATGCTGGCCATGCGCTCCGGCCGCGAATTCGCCCATTGGGCGCCCGAGATTCGTGTGCCCGGCGATGAGTTGCGCTGGAAATTCTGCTCGGATAGCTCGGTGAATGGATGGGGCTGGCGCTTTTGGGTGCACGCCATTATGCCGGCAGCGACGCTCGGCGAGAATGGTTCGGATCGTGCCGTATTGTCGCAACCATCGATGGCGCTGGTCATGTCACTGCTGGATGCACGACTGGCGCCCCGTCAGCCCCAGGTGCTGCTCCGTTTGGCCGCCGCTCTGGCAGCCTGTGCCCAACTGGGCGCCCTCAGCACAGCGCAGCGCATCTGGGCGTTGAAGAAGCTGCACGCAGTGCTGCTGCTGGAGAATGCGCCACGTCCGCAGGAGCCAGCGCTGGCTGCGATCCTGCTGCCACTCATACCGGAACTGTTGCGCCAATACGAGTACGAAGAGCCGCAGGTGCGTGGTGGCATTCATCTGATGCACTCAGATTACTTCAAGACGCTGGCGGCGCTCGCCTGCGATATGCAACTGGATGCAGCGCTGCCAAGTGGCAGTGGCGCTGGCAGTGGAAGTGGCGCTGGTGCTGGTGCTGTTTGCACCACCAATGGCACCATCAATTGCGGCAATGCGAACAGCGCCGCCTCCAATTCGGGTGACGTGCACAAGTGGGCGTGGTTCAAGCGTTACTGCATCGCGGTGCGCGTCGCCCAATCCCTGATACGACGCACAGAGTTGCCGCGCCAATTCTGCTTGGAGGTTCGCAAAAAGTTTGCCGAAATGTTGCCAGCGCCAGCGGCGACAACAACGACAACGCTGAGCAGCTGCCCATCGCCGGGCGCATCATTGATCAATTCGACAACATCGCTCTCCTCGAGCACAGTGAGCAACGCATCGCTGGCGGAGCAGATGCAACAGCAGGAGCTGCTGCTGCTGGTGGACCATCAACAGCAACTCGCACAGACGCAACAACATCAGCAGCAGCCGCTGCAGCTGCTGCTCCACGAGGATCACCAACTATTCCAGGCACCGCACGATGCCCAGTTGCTGCAGTGGCTCAATCGGCGACCCGACGATTGGGCCCTGAGTTGGGGCGGCGCCAGCACCATCTATGGCTGGGGACACAATCATCGCGGCCAGCTGGGCGGTCTCGAGGGCAGCCGCATCAAGACGCCAACGCCCTGCGAAGCGCTCAGCCTGCTACGTCCCGTCCAGCTGGCGGGCGGAGAACAATCTCTGTTTGCCGTTACGCCCGACGGCAAATTGTTTGCCACCGGTTATGGTTCCGGCGGACGGTTGGGCGTCGGTGGCAGCGATTCGTGGTCGATACCGACGCTGTTGGGCTCGCTGCAGCATGTGTTCGTCAAGAAGGTGGCGGTCAATTCGGGTGGCAAGCATTGCCTGGCGCTGACCACCGACGGCGAGGTGTATGCCTGGGGCGAGGGCGAGGATGGCAAGCTGGGCCACGGCAATCGGATGAGCTATGATCGACCCAAGCTGCTGGAGCATCTCAATGGGATGAGTGTGGCGGACATTGCCTGTGGCAGCGCTCACTCGGCGGCAATCACGGCCAGCGGACACGTTCTCACATGGGGCAAGGGCCGCTATGGACGCTTGGGACATGGCGATTCCGAGGATCAATTGCGTCCAAAACTGGTTGAAGCCTTGCTTGGCTATCGGGCGATTGACATTGCTTGCGGCTCGGGCGATGCCCAGACGCTGTGCATCACCGACGATGACAATGTGTGGAGCTGGGGCGATGGTGACTATGGCAAGCTGGGACGTGGCGGCAGCGATGGCTGTAAGCTACCCTACAAAATCGAGAGTCTCGCCGGCCTGGGTGTCATCAAGGTCGAGTGTGGCTCCCAGTTCTCGGTTGCTCTAACGAAATCCGGTGCCGTCTATACCTGGGGCAAGGGTGATTTCCATCGGCTGGGTCACGGCTCCGTCGAACATGTGCGACGGCCCAAAAAGGTGGCCGCGTTGCAGGGCAAGAAGATCATCTCGATTGCGACCGGTTCTCTGCACTGTGTCGCCTGCAGCGATGCCGGCGAGGTTTATACCTGGGGTGACAACGACGAGGGACAGCTGGGCGATGGCACCGTCACCGCCATTCAGCGGCCCCGGCTTGTTGCCGCACTCCAAGGCAAGCACATTGTGAAGGTCACCTGCGGATCGGCGCACACACTGGCGCTGTCCACATCGCAGCTGAGCGAGCGGCTGCGTCCGCTGCCCAATCCGCCGCTGGAATACGATCTCGTTCGGGATATGGCACCGGAGGCGCTTCATGCCCGTCTCATTCTGTTGCATCATTTCTCTGAGCTGCTGTGCCCTTGCCTGGCCATGCTGCCCATTGCCGGCGATCTGAGTCTGGGCGCCCTCAAGGATGTACTCGTCTACAATATCAAGGAGGCCGCCTTCCGCAAGGTCATCCAAACGACGATGGTGCGGGACAAACAGCATGGTCCCGTCATCGAACTGAATCGCATCCAGGTGAAACGTTCGCGCAGCCGATGCAACGGCCTCGCAGGCATAGATGGCATGAAAAGTGTCTTTGGCCAGATGGTCCAGAAGTTGCCGCTGCTCACCCAGGAGGCGCTCGCCTTGCCCCATCGCGTCTGGAAGGTGAAGTTCGTCGGCGAGAGCGTCGATGATTGCGGCGGTGGCTACAGCGAATCCATCGCCGAGATGTGCGATGAGCTGCAGAATGGCAGTGTTCCCCTTCTAATTAGCACGCCCAATGGACGTGGCGAGGCGGGCGCCAATCGAGACTGCTTCCTGCTAGATCCGACGCTCACCTCCGTCCTACAGATGAACATGTTCCGCTTCCTTGGCGTCCTCATGGGCATTGCCGTGCGCACCGGTTCACCGCTCAGTCTTAAGTAAGTTTATATTGAACACATCTCGATTTGAATTGATATCTTCAACCTCGATGTCTTCGCTCATTGCAGCCTGGCGGAGCCTGTGTGGCGGCAGCTGACTGGCGAGGCATTGCGGCCAACAGATCTCACCGAGGTGGATCGTGACTATGTGGCCGGGCTGCTTTGCATCCGTAACATGGACGACGATGCTAAGCTCTTCAACACTTTGGAGCTGCCGTTCTCGACATCGTCGGCGCGTGGTCACGAGGTGCCCCTGTCCACCAGATACACCCATATCTCGCCGCGAAATCGATCCGAATACGTTCGCTTGGCGCTCGGCTTTCGACTGCACGAGTTCGATGAGCAGGTGAAGGCGGTACGCGACGGCATGTCCAAGGTGATACCAGTGCCGCTGCTCTCGCTCTTCTCCGCCGCCGAGCTACAGGCGATGGTCTGCGGCTCACCGGACATTCCGCTGGGCCTGCTCAAATCGGTGGCCACCTACAAGGGCTTCGATCCCGGTTCGGCGCTAGTCGGTTGGTTCTGGGACGTCATGGAGGAGTTCACCAATCAGGTAAGAAATCACAAAATACTCAGTTGAACGAACGATTTATTTAAATATGGATATTGTATTTGATGTTCAGGAACGTTCGCTGTTCTTGCGCTTTGTTTGGGGCCGTACGCGACTGCCGCGCACCATTGCCGATTTCCGGGGACGCGACTTTGTGCTGCAGGTGCTCGAGAAGAATCCGCCCGATCATTTTCTGCCCGAAAGCTACACGTGCTTCTTTCTGCTCAAAATGCCGCGCTACTCCTGCAAGGTAATAAACGCCATTCACCATTGACCACAATCCGACCGTGAATCAACTCGTATCTTTATTTTCGTTATTTTACAGGCTGTGCTGCTGGAGAAGCTGAAGTATGCGATTCACTTCTGCAAGAGCATCGATACGGATGAATATGCCCGCGTGGCCATGGGCGAACCCACCGAGGCGACTGGCAGCGAGGATAATAGCGATATGGAGTCGGTTGCCAGTCACGATGGCTAAATCAACGAACTAACGCTGGATCAATGAATCGAAATGGGATATTAAGAAAAAACTGCTGCTTTTGCTGCTGCTGCTGCTGATGATGCTGCTGCTGCTGCTGCTGCTCACAACAAATGACACACACAACAAATTACACACAACATGATAAGCGCACTTAAAACGCATTAGATTAGATGATTAGCGGCTAAATCGATTTGTCGATTGGCAATTGCACATTATTTGGACAAGAGACATTCGAAACGGACAAAGACAGTACGAAGACAGAAAGAGATAGATACACAGAATGAGAGAGACAGAGAGAGAGAAAGCGTGAGAGATAGTGATAAGTAGAAAGAGATATGAAACCAAAAATATACATATTAAGCTAAAAAAGTTAATTAAATGTTATTTCCATATTGCATAAATGTTAGTTAAAACAGTCCACGGAATCTCACACGTATGCATGCCTATACATATATAAATACATAAATATATACATATACATGTACACACACACACACATATACACATATACATACATATAAACATAAACATACACTTACACATATATGCTTACTTAGCTTACCGTTGGCAGCTCCTGCCCGATGCAGTTGATAAGATTATTGATATTATCTACTAACTATGAATGTTTACTGATACTGAGATAATGCTATACAAAATACAAAATACAAAATAATAATATGCTAATGATGATCAATTCTAGTTGTGTGTTTCCCGCAAAAAACAAAAGCAAAATAAAAAAACACAAAAAAAACAAAATATGCAAAATTGCAACAATCTGAAATAAAATGCAAATATTAATGAGCTTGAGATATTTTTGTTATTCAACTATCGGGATATCCCTAAGGCTGAAGATAATCCTTGCCAGTAAAATAATAATAAGTGTGAAAGTTATTTAAACAGCGTATAAATCGGTAGAATTAAGAATTAAGATCCATGTACATTTTCATATAGTTTGTTTTGACTATGGCTACCAACTGGCCAAATGACAACCAAATCAAACCATCCAAAACAATTTTGTTCGATCTGCAAGTGGGATTCTTGGTTCTCAGATTCCCCCCAATTCTTGATTGATTCTAGCAATTCTAGCGCATCAAGTCCTTTGAAAATCTGCAAGAATATGGTCGAGTTAAAGTCTTCTTGCCATGTATTTGTTTGCTTGCAGCTTGATTTGTGTGGCCAGTTGCAACTTGCAACTTACAGTTATTATCGAAGTATTATTAACAAATTTTTGACCACGCATATGGCAATCGGTCATTGAAACTATTTACATCTATATCTTCTTCATCTTGTGTTATATTTTACTATTATATACATATATATATATATATATATTTGGGGACGACTTTAATGAACATTTCGTGACAAAATCACATAAACCTATTGGAAGGAATGATGCAGAGCGACAATTGAAAATTAATTTTGTGGTAAGCAGTAATATTAATTTTTATATCGTAAGGCAATATTTTGAAGATTGAAACACGAACAGAATACAATAGATTTGAGATAACACTTCCAAGTTATAGAGAACTGGAGCATGATTGAGACGACTTGGACGCTACATGAGCATCTTCTGCTGGCATCCCTTGCAGTATTTAGCGGATTCGCGAAGCTTAGCTTTGTTGCGATACATCTTCACCAGGACATAAATGAGACCCGCAGAGGCCCAGGTGGCCTTGGCAATCTGAGATGTCATTTGGACGAGGGGTTAGCTTGGCGTACATAGAAAGGATTAGAGTGAAGCACTTACGTTGGCTCGTCCGCGCAAAGTGCTGCCATTGAACAGCGTCTTGAAGTCAAAGTAATCCGGCATCCTGAGAATGAGTATGAGAAGGAAATAGAATATAAACTTGCGATTATATATCTCAATTAAAACGATTTCGATTGAAAGACTGAAGCAGTTTTCGCGATTTATAATATTTTCGTAAAATTTGTTCAATATGCTTTTCGATATATGATTTTCTTTGTTACTCGTAACTGAATGGCCTACTCGGATCTCAGCCAGAAGGGAAGTTGGACGTTGAAAATTAAATGTTTGATGACAGTTGTCATCTGGAAATACTAAATTACAACTTTTGGCATCAACACACAAAGCAATTTCGTTTGTCGGCGCATATAGAATTAATAGGAATTAAGAGTCATTTGAACTGACAACAGATAATATATAAATATTTGTGAGAATATAATTACTCACTTTCTGAATAAATATATGGTAGATATATATATATATATATATATGCCATATGATTACTGCAAGTCGATTGCAAACGTGTTAAGTACTATATTATTTGGCTTGGTCACGAACATTTATCTCCACTTTCGACTCAATCACTTTATCAAATGCAGTGTTTGACATGCAATGAAGTGAGAAGCGTTTTAATGGGAGAATCGAGGAAAGCGAGGCAAGAATCGAATTGGGCTGGGAATTATCATTGAGAAAAACAAGGAAAAACTTATGTGGTTCTTCGAACATTTCCGATGGAAACCGAGAAGTAAATTTAGTAGAATTTGCAGTAGAAAAGAAGCACAGCGAGAAGCGCATTTACCTAAAGAGAAATAAGGAAAGCGAGAAGCACCTTTAACTAATAGTAGAAAATAAGCGAATTGAGAAGTGCATTACATTTAGAATGTTTTAGTGGAAAAGAAGATAAGCGAGTTAAGAGTTTAAGTGGATAATAAGTCAAGCGAGAAGCACATTTAACTAAAGAGTATTTTAGTAGAAAAGAAGCGAATCGAAAAGCGTTTTAATGGGAGAATCGAGGAAAGCGAAGCAAGAATCGAATTGGGCTGGGAATTATCATTGAGAAGTACAAGGAAAAACTTATGTGGTTCTTCCAACATTTCCGATGGAAACCGAGAAGTAAATTTAGTAGAATTTGCAGTAGAAAAGAAGCACAGCGAGAAGCGCATTTACCTAAAGAGAAATAAGGAAAGCGAGAAGCACCTTTAACTAATAGTAGAAAATAAGCGAATTGAGAAGTGCATTACATTTAGAATGTTTTAGTGGAAAAGAAGAAAAGCGAGAAGCACATTTAACTAAAGAGTATTTTAGTAGAAAAGAAGCGAATCGAGAAGCGTTTTAATGGGAGGATCGAGGAAAACGAGGCAAGAAGCACAGTGGGCTGGGAATTCAATTATCATTGAGAAGAACAAGGAAAAATAAAGAAGTGAATTTAGAGTGTTGCAGTAGAAAAGAAGCGAATCGAGAAGCATATTAAGTATAGAATGATTTAGTAGAAAATAAGCTAAGCGAGAAGCACATTTAACTAAAGAGTGTTTTAGTGCTTCTATGATCCAAGTTCGACGTGACACAGTTGGCATCCATTTGGGAAATTTTTGAAAGTACCCTCGCATGTACAAATGAAGTATTTGAATATGTAAAGTTACGATGTGTTTTTGAAATGGCTTCCAAGCCCCTCCAATCTTGATGAGATTTGCGTGTTGCACCGAATCAAAATATATGTGCAGCAACAAGTGGTGGAATGGGCGAAACCAGAAGCCATTAATTATAATACATTCGTTTCTACACAAACACACACATATGTATATACATATATATATATATATGTATATATAGATTGATGAGTAGCTGTGGTGATGATGGATGGGTGGATGAATGGAATTGATGTTGCTAGTGGTCCTACCCCAATGTGGCGTGCCTTAATAGCTTGAATAATAAAGCAATCCTTATTCCAGTAGAGCGTACATGTTAATTGTTGGGGCATTGATTATATGAAATTATGGCCTAATGTTCCCAAGGGGCTGGCCTAGGCAAATTCAATTAAATGCGAATGCGAAATGCGAATGCAAATGACAATTGCAATCGTATAAAAGTTGCATAGAAACTGTGATCTCTACAATCATAAGTAGAGCTGCAGCCATGAAATACGTACAATTGATGTTCGTTAGCTTCCTGATGGGTTTGCCACTCTGTTGGTCCGGAGTACGTAAGGATCGGATTTGGATTTGCCATGTCTGATTTGCTCAATATTTGAAATTGCAGGCCACCGAGGAGCAGATGTGGGCCGCCGGCAAGCTAATGCGTGACGTGTGCCTGCCCAAGTTCCCCAAGGTGTCGGTGGCGGTGGCCGATGGCATCCGTGAGGGCAGATTGCCCAGCGACAAGGACGCCAAATGCTACATTAACTGCATCATGGAGATGATGCAATCGGTACGTATGAGTGCAGCTACATCCTGCCACGCAACTCCAACTCACAGTGCACATCTCTCGTCATCCACAGATAAAGAAGGGCAAATTCCAGCTGGAGTCAACGCTCAAGCAGGTGGAGCTGCTCATGCCGGATAACTACAAGGCCTCCTATCGCAGGGGCCTCGACGAGTGCAAGAATGCCGCTTCGGGCGTCAAAAACAACTGCGATGCCGCCCATGCGCTTCTCACTTGCTTTGTGGGCACAATTGACGTCTTTGTTTTCCCCTAAGCGATCCACTTATATATATATCTATAAATATATATATAAATAATATTTGTCGCTCTAAGATTCCCATTACTAATTGATGAATAATTGTACCTTCCTGTAAATAAATTACATTAGCTGGTAGACCAAAGGCAAAATGGCCATTATCTAAATCCTTTAATCTTTAATCTTAAATCTTAAATCTTTCGATCCGATCCGGCTGGCTTCAACATAAACTTTGCGAAAATATTATACGACCCATTCAAATATTATAAACGAGAACTTATATTCTAAATTTGAGTGGGCGATATCGGATGGACGTAGGGATATGGCTAGGTCGACTGGGCTGTTTTTGCAGATCAATAATATATATATATGTATATATATATCTACATTATGGAGTCGCAGATGCTACCTTCTGTCTGCTAGGTATTTTGTACTACTATCCTGTTTACCCATTTTGAAGTTGGCCAATTTTTAGAAGCGATTTAAATATGATCAAGGGCATATTAATTTACTTCCGTGTCGCATTTTAATTGGATTCCAACGAGCTAACCGAGTTTAGCCATCGACAGACCCAGTCACAGTTACAAGCCCCAAATCCGGCAATCGATCTCATTAATCTCTCTGTTGAACATGGAATTGTTGGAAATGTTGTGTCAATCGGCGAGCTGCGATCTGTGATCTGTTTTCGAGTAATGCTCGCATGTTAGCCGACGGATGTGGAGCGTTGGCCTACCTATAAAAAGGTGCAGCATCGCTGGCAAATGCAACACAGCGTGAGCAGCAAGGAGGAGTAACCACGAGAACCAGAACCACAGCCACGATCATCATCAATAGCAGCAGAGTGATACAGATGGAGAAACAGAATCAGCATACCTGGCTCAGCGTCCTGCTGGTGCTGGCCTGTGCCAGTGCCTGGCTGTGCCTGGCCCATGCCGAGGCGGACGACAGCATGGCGCTGCAGGATGTGGTCGAAATGATTGAGCCCTTTGGTCAGAGCTGCGACCCGAAGCCGGAAAAAAGTGAGAGTGTCAACAGAGTGCTAATTGCAATCGTATTGAAACCCAAACCAAATTCGTCTCGCAGGTCAGATTGAGGAGATGGTGCTGAACAAGGACGATGCATCGTATGGAAGCAAATGCTTCAGACGCTGCCTGCTGCAACAGTTTGATCTGATGCCCGCAGACACAACTCAGTTCGACGAAGCAAAGACCACCGAAATGATGAACATGATGTTCTCCGATAAGGAAGAGCAATCCAAGATAATTATGAGCAAGTGCAATGGAGCAGTCACCGACGTTACCGATGAGTGAGTATAGATGAACAGAGAGAGACAGAATGACTCCTTAATACTCCTTCCTATGTCCAGGTGCGAGGTGGCTCATTTCATCTCCATGTGCCTGCTGCAAGAGATGCGCGCCGGCAGCTACAATATACCCGATATAAAGCAGTAGTCGCCGCACCGAACTTCAAGCTCCTGCTCCTCCTTACGTGGAAGAAGCCAGCTTCAAATAATTTTTTGTTGGTTTGATTTTTTTTTTTTTTTTTTTTCTATATTTGTATTTTTATTGCGTATTTAAATTGGTTGAAAAATATTTGATTTTTTATTCGAGGACATGCACAGTATAATAAACTAATAGATTTTGACTCCAACAAGTTCACTCACGTAGTTACCATCTTAGCTTGACCACATTACGTTCCAGGTGACGACTGATGCACTGGTTGAGCAAATGGGCTGCCTCGCATGAACTCTGTGTGAGAATTGCACGATTGCAATTCTGGGCCATGCTGCTGCTGACAGCCATGGCCAGCTTGTTGCCATCGGTCACCATGCCAGTCAGCTCCTCCACACGGGGCAAATTCAGCCGATTGCTGCTGCTGTCCATCTGGCAGCAAATGTTTGAATTTTCAATGAAATCACATTTGAATTAACATTTAAGTCCACTTACCATTTTAATGCCCTTGAGGACACACTCGATGAGTAATTTCTCCTGCTTGCTGGGACTCGTGACTCGCATCAGGGATCGCTGCGATGGCGGCATGTCCAGCTTCTCTAGACAGCTCTGCTTCGTCTTGTCGATCATCTGCTGCACCTCGGGCAAATTGCGATCCATCAGCTTGGTCAACGGCTCATTGTTGCGTGCCCCGAACAGGCGACTTAGATCCAAGCCCGTCTTGCTCTGTGCCCGGATGCAGCCGGTTAGCGCAGCAATTAGTAAAAGCAGCTCCAAACGCATCATTGTTGCATATGTTGTGGTTCTGCTCCAGATTGCGTTCACTTTTATATGGAACACATTGAACACTTGACCTTCCCACATCTTCAAAATCTCTGCTGACGCTGTCGCTTCCAAAGCGACTCAAGTTCAAATTGTTTACATTATCATTCCCAAAAAAAAAAAATCATCACAAAACGCGCTTCTCAGCAACTATAACTGCATTTTAACTGCACATATATTTATACAGTTGCGGCCAAAATAATCGTACTGCTGCGTCATACAACGCAAATCATAAGGGACCGTTATATCATTTAAAAATACCTGTTAATCTCTCGTTAATTATACTATTATTAAAAAAAGCTTTACAATTTTTGTTGTTAATAATTGTATAGCTATTTCATCTAGTTTGTGTTCAAATATAATTTTCATAATTCTTGAACAATATTTGAAGTATTTTTTGAAAAACATATGCTCACACTGCTATTATTTTGATTGCATCTGTATGTAGATGCAGTATATATGTATGTATGTACATTTTACACACACACACACACTCATAAATTAATTACACTTTTCAACAGTTTAATTGACAGGCAAGCGCCTTAAATTAAAAGTACATGCATAAATAACGGTATCAGCCCTGCACTTAGTTGGTGTAAAAATTTGTATGGCCAGCTGTCAACAGTAATTCCAAGTCACGTTCCACATTCATCATTGGCTTTGTTGTAATTTGTCATTGCCAAGCCGAAAACACGCATATCCACAACTCTAATTACTGTGCACACACACACACATACATACGGTAATATGAGTGGGGAAAATGCACACATACACACACACATGGCAAATAGCTAGTAACTGTTATCACAGTAGATATTTTACATTAGTGCAATATGATGAAGTACAAACACAAACACACACATACATGCATACAAATGTAAATAAATCAAATATTCATATTTCGCCTTGCACCGTCTCTCGCAACGAGAAGAAGAAGAATGGAAATTTGAATATTAATTGAAATGAGATCGTTTTTTATTCCTTGTATATATTTGCAGGGCATCGCTAGTCGAGCATACTTGCACTCGTTCTCTGTCTTGAAGCTGTGTAGATATCAGATAAGTTATTTTGAGCCGTGTGAAAAGTTGCATTGATGATTGACCTCATGTCAACTGTTCCCGCCCCGTAACCATCACCATCCCCAACCCAGTCGCTGTCTGTCACTCATAGTCAATCACAGAGATTAAACATTTTTGAACGGATTTGGGATTTTCACATTTCGACTGAGTTTGAGTTTGATTTCGTGTTAGTCGGCAATTAAACTTATAATAACACATGTCGTAAGGCAGTCAGTCAGTCAGTCATTGGGGGAGTCAAGTGCGAATTTTAATTCACACGTCGCCCAGCGGAGGGCATCTCCGTCGCCGGATCTCTCCCAGATCGAGTGTCATGTGCTGCCCATGTAGTGCAATTGCCTCCCATGCCAATTGCCAATAATAATTGCGATTAATTACTTGAGAGAGATGGGAGACGTCTCGCACAATTTGTCAACTTAATCAGTTGTGATTATTGTCGAGAAATCAAATCCCAGCTATATAAAACACCTGCATCGCCAGTAGTCCGCATCCAAGTCGTCGGTCGTCGTTCGTCTATCAATCAACAAGAAAACAAAAACAAAAAAACATGTCACGTTTCGTTTGCCTGGCAATGATCCTGCTTCTGTCCGCTGCGGTCGCTGTGTCTGCCAAGCCGCACGAGGAGCTCAACAAGGATCATGCCGAGCAGATGGCCCAGGAGTGCAAAACGGAGACGGGCGCCACAGATGGTGGATTATTATTGTAAACCAATGCCACTGTACTATTATATATATCTCCTGCATTGCAGAGGACGTGGAGCACATGATGAACCATGAGCCCGCGGATTCACACGAGAGCAAATGCCTCCGCGCTTGCATGATGAAGAAGTTTAGCATTGTAAGCAAGATGTGATTTTCTTTTTTTCAAAATATGTTTGGTATTGAAAAAATCGTCTTGGGTGGCTGGGTGATATAGATGGACGACGCTGGCAAGATGAGCAAGGAGCACGCCCTGGAGCTGGTCAAAATGATGAGCAAGGATGATGGCGATAAGGAGGCAGCTGCCGCCGAAATTATTGATACGTGCGACACCATCGAGGTGCCCGAGGATCAGTGAGTAGTGACCACTAAAAGTGGCTTCTTCTTAGATTAAGCTTAAAATGCATTTCCACCAACCCTCAGCTGCGATGCGGCCGTTGCCTATCAGAACTGCTTCTTGGAGCATATTCAGGAGCATGGCCTGGCGCTGGAGGAGCACTAAACGGCTGCCAAGGACCAAGCATTCAACTCAAACCTCTCTTCACCAAGCGTCACATGATCAACTCTTCTTCCGTCTTTTTTTTTTGTATTTAATATACTTTGTTTAGTTGCTAAGTGTAAATGCGAATAAATTGCGCAAACTGCAGAAAAATCACCAGTCAGGAGTCGGAAGGGGTAATCTCCCACCATAGGGATGTCTTTAAGAAAAAATGCCTTTTTATATATAAATATATATAGTGGTACGTACTAGCTTACAAAGTTATATTTGTAAATATCGGTATATATGTATTTATATATAGATACATATATATTGGTGTATGTGTTTATGTGTATATTGTTGTTGTGTGTGTGTGTGTGTGTGTGTGTGTGTGTATGGGGGGATGTGATGATACAAATCCCTGCACAAGTTGTTAATTAGGACATCTCTGTTGATGTTGGTTTTTATTTATGATTACGTTTTGGGGACAAAATTACGACAATTTCAATTTGAAAACTGAAAACTTTTATACTTACAAACTAAACATGTATGTGTGTATGTTCCATGCCGCCCAGCATGCAATTTCCCCGTTTTCCCACAACAACCTTTGTAATGGAATTGGAGTTCTAGATCTAATAGTAATCAGCTAATCACCTATGTTCAGAATACATCCAAAAAAGGACACCAGTTAAACAACGGTCAATATGCAATATATGCTTGTGTTTTTGATGGGTGATGGGTGTTGTTGCAGTTGCTGTGGCCTTGTATATGTGTTAATTGTATATAGTTGATTAATTTCATTTGCTTGAGGCAGGCAGGCAGTTATCAATGTTACAGCTACGTTGTGGTTGTGTGAGTGAGTGTGTGTATGTGCTTGCGAAGCCATTGCTTCATCTAGAGGAAGTAGTCGGCCTGTGGCTTCTTTGATGGTATGCCGCGACTCTCTTGCGGAGCCGCCTCAAAGATAACAAAGTCACGATGCAGGTACTCATTCAATTCCAAAATGGCGGCCACATTGCCGCATCTAAACGCAAAAAGAGATTGCAATAAATTAATGAATTGTTGTTGAGTGAGTGGCTTGAGTGCATGCAGCATTGCTTACCTATAGCAATAATTGGGCGCTGACCAAACGGTGAGCACCGTTTCGTTAAAGTGCCATTTGAAGCCCTCCATCACGAGCTGATGGGCGCGACAGATCATATCGATGTCGTTGGTCCGATTGAACTGTGAGACGACATCGGAGCCAAAGAGGTAGCCGGCGCCGCGCGGCGATACACCCCAGCCAGTCTGATCCTCGGGATCACTCCACAGCAGATCGCACATGGGCCCGTCGTGGGGCACCTCCTGTTTGCGATCGATGCTGCGTATCTGATCCAAATACTGTATCGATGGCGATAAGCCGCCATGTACGCAAAATATCTTGCCATCGATGATGGCCGACAGGCTGAGATAATCGAAGATTTCTGTGCAATACCGCCAAACGGCTGTCGATCCATATTTGCGTAGGCACTCATCATAGAACCCATATACCTGGGTGATCTGACGAGATTCATGATTGCCGCGGATCAACGTTATCCGATCCGGGTAACGAACTTTAAGAGCCAACAGCAGCAGGAATGTCTCGACGCTGTAATAGCCGCGATCGACAAAATCACCCATGAACAGATAGTTCTTCTCGGGGACATCGCCTCCCACCTTGAACAGCTCCTTGAGGTCATAGAACTGACCGTGAATATCGCCGCACACGGTTACAGGTGAATCGACGCGCTGCACATTGCCCTCCTCGACAAGGATTTCGCGGGCCTTGGCGCAGAGGCCCTTCACCTCGTTCTCTTTGATAATCTCGCAACGTTTCAGCTGCTCGATCTGGCGATCGAGATCGCTGTAATCGGACATGATGGCAGCCGCAACAACAATCGTTGTGCCGTCGAGAATCCAGCCGGAAGAGATATGAAAGCGTCGATTTCACCCGCACCTGCACCTGCTACTCGCCGGTCGCTAAAGTTCGCTAACACGCTTCGCGACGCTGCTAATAACGTACTGAAAACATAAACAACACAAACGGAATGAAAATAAATAAATAAACACTATGAGTTTTGCGGCTTCAACAATTTTCTTGCGAGTTGTTTGTGTTTTTTGCATCATCTGAATCTGTGTTGGTAAATGTAATAATGTGCATGTGTCAGCGTGTCTGTGCGTGTTTGTGCGTGTTTGTGTGGCTTGTGGCTGGCTATTTGCCGCGCGCGCGTATTTTACAACTACACGACTGATTCTGCCGCATTGCTGTTCGAATCAATGTCGGCAATGCTAAACAAAATAACAAAGAGAAAAATGAAACTTACTCCAATTAAATGAGGTAAAATCAAGAATATTTTTGATTTAAAAAACACTCGCACGCACTCTCACGATAAAAAAAAAATGACCCAGGGTATGCTTGATGTCTATGCGATAGATTGTAACGGCTAATCGATGAAAAATATCGATAGACAGCAGCAAGAGTTGCCAGACAGCAAATTTTACAACGACATAATGTATCAAAGTGGAGCAGTTCTTAATGTTGTTATTTAAATGACCAGTAGTCATTACGCAACTACGTGCCAAATTTAATCAGTTGACAATGGCGACCGACACACCACCACCACCAACGAGCGTCGTAAAAGCAACAAGTGAGAAAAAAGATGTGGACATATACCGCGACACATTCATACGCTATATGGGTAAGCTGCTTTCGAGCTGCGAGTGCCTTTCCTACCTAACTCAATCTCTATCTGGCTATTTTTGCAGGCTATAGCAACGAGGTGGGCGAAGCGTTTCGCCCGCTAGTGCCCAAATCGATTGTGGCCGCTTCCTATGGCATGGCCATTGGATATGTTTGCACGGATACTTTTGATAAGTCGCTGCGTCAGAGAATGGCAGGTGCCACCGACCGCGAGGTGGCGCTAGTTGGCGCCGATGTGTTCACTTGGCAAATGCTCGCTTCTGTTATAATTCCGGGCCTAACCATCAATCGGTATATATTTATATGCATTATTCCCGATTGCCAGTATATTGACAGTTTCCCTCGCTCGCTCTCTCCTTAACAGCATCACGGCGGCCAGTCGTATGATACTGAGAAATTCACCAGGATTTGTGCTGAAAACAGTGCCGACGATCATTGGACTGGCAAGCATACCTTTAATTGTGCATCCCATTGACAAACTCGTGGATCGCCTGATGGATGCCACCTATCGCAAGGTGGTGCAATAGCATTGCATATATTGCGAACTGTTGTAGTATTGGAGCAATCCATTCATGGTGCTAATTATCCGTTGTACTCCTTGTGTGTTTGTCCTAATCTCACGCATTCCCAGCATATGATGCATGCACATATTTTAAGCCTCAGGCTAAGTCACATTAATATTTCGAACTTTGTAAAAGGCTTTAATACCCAGCATCCATATGGTTGAGGGGTACAAAATAATATGGATAAATTTCTATATAAAATTCAATTTGTTGTTAACTATTTTCATGCTGGAATTCTCGAACGTATCGATCTATATCTGGATAGATCAGCTTTACTTAAAGGAGTTATATACACATAAACAAATCAAAACAAGAATTCAGCTCAGCTTCCATTTGCATACAAAAAAATTTTATTTCTGTCATTTTTAAATTGTATAACTAGATGCTAGACTTAGTACTGATAGCCATCCGGTTGGTAGGGACGTGAGAATTGCGTCGGCGCATAGGCACCGGGCGGCGGACGCCAATTCGTTGGTGGTGGACGTGGGGGCGGTACCGGCATACCGGGCGGTGCCCATGCATTTTGCTGCGGGAGCATACGTGGCGGTGGCGGAATACCCATCGTTGGCGGCAGTGGCGGCTGTCCGCCGCCCATTGGTGGTAGCGGTGGCGGTGGTATTGATGGCGGGTATGGTGACGGCTGCGGCACTGGCGGCGGCGGCGCTATCATACCCATGTTATTCGATGAGACGGCCATCACTGGCGGTGGCGGTGCCATCATCGGTGGCGGCATCATTTGCCCACCCATCACCGGCATCATATTCTGTACGGGCGCATCGGCGAACAATTGATGTGGTCGATCCGCGTGTGCGGATGGATTTTGTGCGGCTAACAGGCGTTCGGCTGCCGAGCCATGCCGTTCGCCCTTGTGATCCTTTTTGAACGCATACGAAACGGAGATGGGACGATTGCAGAGATATTGGCCATTCATCGCGTCCATGGCGGCATCGCTAGCCTCAAAGCTGGCAAAATTGATGAATGCGAATCCCTTCGATTTGCCCGTCTCCGGATCGCGCATAATCTTTGGCGTCTGCAGTATGACACCAAATGCTGAGAATGTGTCATAGAGCAGCTTCTCGTCCACTTCGACGTCCAGATTGCCAATGAAAATGTTGGCCCCCACATCCAGATTCTTTTGATGCGCTGACGCCTTATTGACGCGTATCGGTTTGCCATAAAGTTTGATCATGTTCATTATTTTAATGGCATAATCGGCATCCTCCTCGCTGAGGAACTCCACAAATCCATAGCCCTGATGCATTTGAGTGACACGATCCTTTGGCATGTGCACATTGACTAAGCGGAGAGAAACGCATTGGTATACTGTTTACTTATGAATAAAGTTCACTGCTTACCAACTGGACCGGCCTGCACGAAGAGTTCCCATAGCAACGTCTCGGATACTTTGTCGTCCAGGCCGCCGGCATAAATGGTGGCATCTATATGTGAAAATGTGTTATTTGATGGCACAAGTATGTTATGTATGCGGCCTACCTTGGTTGCGTTCGGCAATTGGACCTGCAGCCATTTTGTAATTAGAAGAGTATTCGCCAAACTTTCGATTTACAAAATTAACAAATACAATTAATTCTCCATGTAAGCAGTCAAACCATTCACGGCGTTTCGGTTACCAGGGCTGTAGCTCAGGGCGCAGGGCCGCAGCTATCGATATATGCAGCACGAGAGTACAGACTTCCTACTATCGATGAGCGTGTGTGAATAAGCGTAGAGTTGTGCATGCGATAACAAGTGATTGTTAACGTTGTTTCACACTGCACACAGTCTCAGTTCGATAGAACCAGTCGATAGCGTCCATCACTATTTGGCCTACATTTTTATGTAATGTCACTCATCACTTTGTTGTCGTTTTACAAAGAAAAAATCGTGCTAGTAACCAAACCAAAGAACCAAGAATATTACTTTGTGCGCTGTGATGTGATATCCAATTGTAACAAATAATGAATTGTCATCAAATATTGAGCGGTGCCTGCAATGCAGGTGACCGGTGCTTCGCAATTGGCTCAGTGGAGGGCATACCTTTTACAGTAAGAATACGACCGATTACGATTACTATATTGCCAAGTATTTTTTTCGTTTTCGTTTTTATCACGCATCCATCATATTGTACAACCTGCACACACACATACAAAACGTCATACATATATGACGGGCTTACGTGTGTATATAGATTGGTACATATATACATGTATTTATATTGGTACGCTTGGTACTTAAGGGTACGGACTTGTGGCACATACATACATACATACATATTTACACATTTTCCAACACCGCTGGCGTTTTTGCGAATTCCCAATTGGAATACACAAATATTTTTATAATGTTTTTATTTACAAATTTTGCACTTTGTGCGTTTGTATGCAAATACTTATGCATGTATGTGAGCAGGAGCACATATAAATAAATGTGATGCTTGTCATGCTGTCAATTTAATCAGAAGCAAATGATGAGCTACAATGAATTTCTTTTGTGTAAATTCGATAACAACAACAACTAGCAAGTGCTGTTAACTGTTTCAGCTGTGTTTGTTGTTGTTTCAGTCTTGTTGTTGTTGTTGTCTGCAAACAAAGAGTGGGGGAGAGGAGTTGTGGTTGCTGCTTCAATTTAAAATCGATGTAGTATTAACATGTTTTGTGGCTTTTAATTACACTTAAAGGTCAAGTGCTGCTGCTGCTGCTGTAAACAAGCCTCTCACACACATTCACACATACATATATTATTCGATTGGTCATATGGCCTTTGATGCCCTAAATTCGATAAACAAACAAATATATATATATATATATATATGTATATATATAGACATATATATATATATTTACATATATATAAACATATATATATATATATTATTGTTATTATATTTGGAGAGGATTTTGATTTGCACTGAAAATTGAACTGGAGGCGTTTATCAGAATATCGAATTTTGTCTACCCAACTTATATATACAACTTATATGGCTAGACAAAATCCGATATACTGATAAACGCCTCCAGTTCAATTTTCAGTGCAAATCGAAATCCTCTCCAAATATAATATCGAATTTTGTGTAGTCAACTTTTGTATACACGTTTGAATATTTTTGTGGCTAGACAAAATCCGATATTCTGATAAACGCCTCCAGTTAAATTTTCAGTGCACATCGAAGTCCTCTCCAAATACAATATCGAATTTTGTCTAGCCAACTTTTGTATACACGTTTGAACATTTTTGTGGCTAGACAAAATCCGATATTCTGATGAACGCGTTTAGTTCAATTTTCAGTGCACATCGAAGTCCTCTCCAAATACAATATCGAATTTTGTCTAGCCAACTTTTGTATATACATTTGAATATTTTTGTGGCTAGACAAAATCCGATATTCTGATGAACGCGTGTGTGAACAGTATGTGTACGTATACATATATCAAATATTAATTACTAACCACAACGGCACCCCAACCTCTCCCACCTCCCTGCCATCACGATTCTCGTTGCTTGTGCACTGTTTGCGTTTATTTGCTTACCGCTAATTCATGAGGTCTGTTTTCATTTCTGCTCTCTATCTCTCTCTCTCTCTTTCTCTCTCTATGTATGTAATTTACCAAAGTCACAAGCATAATTAACTGTGCACTGTCAATAGCCAAAGAATAAATATAATAATAAGTGTGTGTGTGTATGGCAACACTGGCTGCCTGCCTTCCTCCCCCAACTCCTGTCATTCGGTTGGCAAAATTTAATTTTTAACAACAAGAACAGCTGCACATCTGTGTGGGTGTGTGTGTGTACAATGTGTACATATCTGCATTATATTCTGTAATGAGCTGCGAGCCGCTGCTGTTGACATTGCCACCCATTCATTTAACTAAATAACATCATTTCAATTATTGTATTATACTGAGTGTATATTTATAATATTTATAAACACATGTATGTATTCATGTATATATATTGTTTGTGTAGCAACAACAACAGCAATATTAAGAACTGGGCACGGGCGTAGCTGAACTTGAAAACACACACACAGACTTATAGTTAGAGTGGCGCCCTCTGGCCATGGGCAAGTGGCGAGTGCCCGAGTGTCATAGCATTCAGCATTGCATGCAGCAGCAGGGGCTGCTTAAGCAAGAAAATATCCGCAGCCATATCTTGGCTCCTACTTAAGATAATAAACACACACTATATACATAAATATAAATATATATATTTATATATATACTATTTATACATATCTGTGCATATCTGTGAAACAGAATCAGCCCCTTGCCCAGGCACTTTTTTAGCAGCTAGAACTAACCAAGCTAAAACCAACAACAACAATCACAACGAACAATTAGCAAAGATAACGGCTCAAGAGCACGTGAGCACGAGAAACAGAGACAGACATAGAGAGGAAGAGGGAGGGAGCCAGAGGGATGATTATTCAAGGGCATGAAAAGAGTTAATAATTTTATTCATTAATTTTTTTTGTTGTAAAAAACTAAACCTTTCCTGTGCATTCCGGAATCACTCCAAATTGGTTTTGAATTAGATTTGTGGCACGCGCTCAAACTTGAAATTGCCGCCCACCTCAATTTTCGAATGGGGTTGAGGGATTTATTTATATTTTTTTTTAATTTGCATGCATATGAGTTTCGGTCCATGTCAGACCACATTTATCTTTGTTCAAACTTGGTCATCCCAGCCATTTATCAACTCATTTATCGCCTGTCAATTTGCATATATATCTATTGGTTTTTTTGTTGTCCCTCTTTGTGTTCTCATACATCACTTTGTGTAGCCATCCAATCCCCCAGTTTAACTGATGCCCTCCTCCCATTACATTCTTGGCCTTGCCCTAGTTCAGCTCTGAAACGTATTTTGCAAAATCCTTGGCCTTTCTCTACACAGAGTTACCATCATAGTTGACATCTCTCAGCTTCTTCACTAATAACTTTGAATTCGTGTGGAATCTTTGCATTAATTAGAGAAATACTTAAGTTACCAATTACTCATTGTTTTAGCTGTGATTAAGCATTTAATCGATCGCTATCTTAATGGGGTATTTATTTCAGTCGTATACATATTATATAATGCTTTTTACTGCGTGTACTGCCTGATGGGCTTTCTTAACATTTATCATGTGACTTCTATTGATATGAGTTTTTTTTTTCTTTCTATATATGCGAATTAGCTTTCGCTATTTTGATAATTTGCTATATTGTTTACCATGACTTCTATAAATATGAGTTTCTTTTTTCTATATCTGCGAATTAGTTTTAACCATGTTGATAATTTGCTATATTGTTTACCGTTTTTGTGTGTATTTGTTTTTAGGCATACGCTGCCGGCTGCAATGTGGTGATATTGGCGAGCACATTCGAGCGCGTCCAGATCATACCGGGTGCCAATCATGGCTATGTGAAGATATCGGCACTGGACTGCAGCACCGACACCGGCAAAATAGCCGCCGCCTATGAGAACAAGATATGCATTTTTGAGCCAACGCCGGTGATCGAGTCCAGCAAGCATAACACACACTATCTGGACTACAGGTGAGTTGGCTCTCCCACATCGACTGATCGCTGAGATCTGATCTTGAATCGTGTTCATTCATTGCAGATGGGTGCAAACGGGCTCGTTTACCAGCCACTCAAATGTGGTCACATTGTCTTGGAATTTGGAGGGCACGCGTCTGCTAACCGGCGGCACCAATATACAGCTCTGGAAGAGCAAATCGCCTCTACACCAGCACGAGGAGGAGCACACAGGTAAGTTTGCGCAGCAGACAGAGAGGCAAACAGAGGCACCTCCTTGTGCACATTTAAGATGTAAATTGGGAAAGCTTGAAATATACTCTATTGGCTTTTTTTTATAACTTAGCCCGTCGTTTCCCAAATATGCTTTAGTCTCCACCCTAACTACAAGTCAAATATGTAGGTACCCATATGTTTAAAAGTATGGATATACAAGAACATGTTTCTCCTAGGCACGACTGCCAATTACCAGCAAAAACATATGTTTTGAAGCTAGCCATTAACTGAAAATGAAGCGTCTACAACGACATAATAAATGTTTATTGTGCGGGATTTTTTTCTATGATATGATTAACGTATGTAAGAACTGCGTAGAACAATCGAACGTGAAATGGCTTCTATATGTTGATAATGTTGACAACAACTGTTTGTCGCAGCTGACATTTACACGATTACATCAAATGGAAGAACTGAAATGAAAGTTCTTTTGCATTTCAATTGCTTTAAATATAGTACATATTAAATGTATAATGATAACGGGAACAAAATTTATCTGATTGTTTGCGTTAACGAAATTGACATTGATTCGATTAGAACTGTTGCTAGAACTGTCAATACAGAGTTGTGAACAGGATTGTTGATAGTTGAGCACATTTGATTTGATTCGCACCTTTTATTAATCGTTGTTATTTTGTTGGCTTTCCCATGCAGGTGTCAAATTCGAAATTGGCGAGAGCAAGGAGACAAAGCAGAGCGCACAGAATGGTCAGTCGGATGATGTGTCGACGTGGGAGAATATTTGGTCGTGCCAGACGGCGATACCCATTTACCATATGGCATTTAGTCCCGATGGCACTCTGTTTGCCACCTGCGGCCGCAACGATCGTCTAGTCAAGATCTGGTACGAGAACAAGCAGGTGCTATTCCCAGCCAAAACGAGCAACAGCAGTGGCACAGCACACGATGCAGCAGCAGCCGCCGGATCGGGATTGGGTTGTGTTGGCGATTTAAATTTCACATACGTTTATATTGCGCATCCGCGCGCCGTCTCTAACATTGTTTGGCGGAAGACGAGCAAGTATATGCCGAAGGGTTCGGTGGCCAATATGCTGGTAACCTCCTGCCTGGACAACATCTGTCGCATTTGGATTGAGACGGTGCTGCCGGACGATGGCATGGTCAATATGACACAGTTCGATCCGCTCGCTTCCCAAAATCCTAAGTTTCGCACTCATCGGCACAAGCATCGTTTCATGCAACGTCTGAAGCATATGAAGACCTGTTTCCATCTGCGTCGCCACATGAAGGCGGGCGCTCATGGTAATGCTGTAACGGCTGCCGGTACCGGACACGGTGGATTAGGCATGCCCGGTGGAGTTGGTATTGGCTCCATTGGCGCCACAATGGGCCTGGGCAGCTCACCGGCGAGCTTTAGTAATTACCAGGGTCCGATACCATCGTTGCCATCGTCGTGCAGCGTCCACGACTTCCATTCGTATGGCTTCCATGGATCGGGAGTTACGCCCGGCATGCATTTCCATTTGGCGGCATCGATTAATGCCGAGACGGACATACCGCTGGTGCCGTCAATGCAAACCTCGGATCCGGCCAATCAAAATGTCTTCATCCTGCACTGGCTGAACAACAAGGAAATGCATTTCACCCTCCAAGCGGAGGCCATACTCCAGGAGCTAACCAAAAAGGTCATCGACGAGGAGAATGGCAATCATACAGGCCATCACAGTTCGGCACAGCCAACGGCTGGCGTTGATCTGCCCGACGATGCACAGCCGCCTCCGCACAAGAAATTCATGCGCAACTCCAAGTCCGTTTCGGTGGACGATAGCGGTGAGGAGTACAGTAAGTATTCACAGCACACGGCCGCCACTGGGGCCGGACTGCATTTGAACTCCATGTCGAATACGACATCGCAGAATTCGCTGAACAACGATCAGCATAATCCTATCACACAGCTGACGGACTCGCTGGACAATAAGATTGAGTGTCTGCTGCGCGACTGGCATCAGAGTCCAGATTTGCTCTTTGCCATCCATCCCGTGGATGGGAGCTATTTGATTTGGGTCATTGAGTGGCTGGATGATTATTATCCGGGCTCGTACAGACAGGCGCAGGTATCGTTCTCGACGCGCATACCATCGGCATTCCCGCTGGGCGATGCCATGTCCATGTCAACGACGGTCAGTCTATTCAATACGGGCACACATCCGCTTGCGTTTCGCGACATTGCTAACAATGTGCGCAGCAAGGATGAGTTCCACAAGGCTGGCGGCAGCGATCAGAATTCATTGCGCAGCGATCAAAATCTCGACAAGCATGACGAACAGGATGAGGATGATCCCGATCAGACGGCCAGGCAGCAGCTGAATCAGGATCAACAAAACGATGATGACGACAAGCAACAGGAGGAAGGGGGCGATCGAAGCGCTACGGGCGCTGCAAGCAGCACCTCACAGGATTCAGCTGGTGCCGCCCTCGGCTCCGCACTTCCACTGAATGTTTCACCATCCGTTTCGATGGTGACGAAACACTCGAACGGCACCCTCAATCTGTGGCAGCTGACGTTTGCGTTCAAGACAAAGTTCACCCAAGTATTAAGCATCGGTCATGTGAGTCGCGCCTCGGGTCACCGCTTCCGTGTGAATGACATCACCTGCCATCCGGTGCTGCCGCTGCTCGTCTCCACCTCGCATCACAATTTGCCTGACAGTGCGGAGGCCAAATCGCCCATGTCACCCTTTGAGCAACCACTTGCCGGCGGCTCAGCTGCCGCTGGACTGGCTATGGGTGGCACTACTCCTGGTGGTGGTGTTGGGGGTGGAGGTGGTACGCCTACCTCAGTCAATGGAGACAAGGACATCTTTACGCCGACCGGCTTCTGCTCGGAGCTGATATTGTGGCGCGTGGATTCGGTGGGTCCACTCTGTCATTCGGGTGGCGTCAGTGAGCTGGCACGGATCAATTCACCGGAAATATCCGCGTTTAGCAATGTGGCCTGGATACCGACGCTCCTGCCAAGCACCACGCTGGGCAGCTACAGCAATTCGCCATCGGCCTGCTTTGTGGCCAGTGATGGTGAGAATTTGCGTGTCTATCAGGCGGTCATCGATGCACGCACGCTCCTCGCAGAGATCTCGTGCTCGGAGAATCTAAATACGTTGCACAAATCGCATTCGCTCTCCTCGATGCTCTCGAATGCGTCCTCGACAATGAAGGCGACACGTTCGGCGTTGCACGACAAGCTGAAGGTCGTCTCCCAGCAGTCAACGGCAAGGCCGGGCTGCATCCTGCAGCTCGATGCCATCTCGGATGCCAAGCACGACTGGCAGAACACACAGTTTCTGCATGTGTTCCAGGCGCAGCTAATTACGGGTGGCCAGCGGACTGGAATGGCGCCGGAAATGAACGATCTGGAGGAGCCAAAGATGAATGCACTGTTGGAGTCCGATATGGATGCTATTGTTGATCTGCAGCGCAACGTGGACTTCGAGGAGCCCTTCTACATTGTGAACATCGAGAAGACGTTGCGCGGCAGCACCATCCACATGTGGCGCATTGTCATCAGCTCGAAGCAGCAGAACTCCTTCCTATCCGAGACGGCCATGTATGTGCCGGACTCGAATCTGACCCAGGAACCCGATGATCAAGATCAGCCGCGTCGCATGTCTCAGAGTGCCGAGACCCTAACCGGTGCTGAGCATTTCGGGCCGCAAGTGGAGGCTCCACACATCTCAATAACAACGAAGAAGGTGTGCACCCAGGAGCTACCGTTACCGGAGGGCGTCGATGTCATTCATGCCTCACCGGCCGCCGGTCATTTAAGCAGCTCGAGCATTTATCCCGCCTGCTTTGCACCCTACATCATTGTGACCGCCTGCTCCGACTCCATATCGAGATTCTGGAAATGCGAACCCGCCGGCAGCGATGCCTATCACTGGTCGGAGTGGAAGATGTTCAGTCGTGTCCAGCACTCGGCCATTGAGATACCCGGCCAGCCGCTGAACATCAGTGCCGCCTACTCCGGCCGCATTGCCTGTGCTTACAAGTACGGCAAGAGTTTCACTCGTCCCAATCGTGGTGATCCCGATTCGCGTTACGTCAATCTCTGTGTCGCAATCTACGAGTGCGAGAGTTCCGGCGGCAGCGAATGGGTGCTCGAGGATACAATTCATCTGAAGAACGTCCACTTGCCGCGCATCAACATTGGCCACGGCATCGATCTGAGCTATCTGCACGACAGCCGCCTTTTGGCCAAGAAGCAACGACTCAACCAGGTGCTTCACAATTTTGCCCACGATCCCGAAAATCGTTCGCCGCGCAGCGGTGAAACCACACCCGAACTGGCAACGGTCGGCAAGCAATCCTCGGCAGCTGCAGTCTCCGGGCTGTTGACTGTGCCCAGTTTCAGCACACTGCAATCGCTGAGAAAGAGCATCGCCGAAAATGGCAACACATGTCCACTCACCCAGAAGCATCTGGTGCAACTCGACTGGGTATCCAAGGAGGATGGTTCGCACATCCTAACCGTTGCTGTTGGCAGCAAGATTCTGCTGTACACGCCCGTCAGCTCGGACATTGCCCAGGCGAATATCAAAGCGATGAAGGAGTCACGTTCGGTGAATCGACCAATTCTGCGCAAGGCCAGCTCCCTGGCTCAGCCCAATTTCGTGGATGAGATACGTTGGATGAAGTTGCGCCAGATTGATTTGCAGACGGCAGACGGTCTGCCGCCGCTACCGATGCAAATCTCTTGGGTGCGTGATGGCATTCTGGTCGTTGCAATGGATTCCGAGATGCACGTCTATTCGCAGTGGAAGCCACATTATGGTGCCCACTTTATGTCTCCAGCGGCGGCTGCTGCCTTGGCCGAGGATGTGCCCGATACGCGTAATTTGCGCGACGAGGATCTACGTTCGCTGGCCAATGAGTCCACACAGCTGCGGCTGAAGAATGTCGCCTCCATGCCACTGATTAGCAAAGTGAGCACCGCCAATCTTCAATTGTTGTCGCAGCGTCGCCTTGCTGCCAATCCCAGCATGGCCAATATGAATGGCGCCGGCGGTGGCGGTGGTATTTCTAGCCAGGAAGCGGCAGCCGGTTTCTCTGGCGATGCGCCGCCCAATGATGATTACATGACCGATTTCGGACTGTTTCAGGCATCGCGGATTGCGTGTCCCGTGCTGCCACAGTATCATCCCAAGCAGCTGATGGAGCTGCTCAATTGTGGCAAGATTCGCTGGGTGAAAGCCATACTGGCGCATCTCGTTCGTTGCATGAGTGGCAGTGGCGGTGGTGGCGCCGCCAGCGGTCTGCCACACGATGATGATGGCAGCAGTGGTGGCGGCGCCGGCGGCGGTGCTGGTGGCGGCGCTGGCGGTGGACGACAGCGCAGCTGGTCAAGATCACGTACGCTAAGCATCAGCTATGCGGCGGACACAAGCAATCTACAGGCGGAGCATCGAGGCAGCACCACCCAAATACCCGAGGAACTTATGCTTGACTATGCCGAGATCAATTCGATACCGCCGCTGCCATTGTGGGTGCTGCTCAATGCGGATCGAGAGCAGCCGGGCAAGGGACCGAACGCGGCGGAGAGCGACAAGGATTACGATGAGCTCTTCGATATGCACAACTCCGATGACAATCTCGATGATCTGCTCAGCGATGGTGAACAGAAACGACAGGAGCGTCGCCTCTCGCTGCCCGATAAACAATCCATTTCGCACTTTGGTCCCCGCCAGGGTCAACTCTTGTCTCGCCTGCTGACGCACACACATCTGCCGGGTCTGTCGTCGCTGGATCAAATGCATCTGCTCGCATTGGCTGACACGGTGGCCACGTGCAACACCGATTTCTCGGACAAGTTTGCCGCCACCGATCTGGGCAAGGGGCAGGGTGGCGGAAGTGTCGCTGGTGGCGGCGGTGGCATCGCTGGCATGTCTGGTGGTTTGGGCAAGGAACAGCAACCGGGCACCGAATCGCTGGACGACTGCGGCCTGCGCTTCCTGCTCGCCATGAAGCACTTCACTTATCTGCTCCGTTGCCTGCCGCTCCAGCAGCGTGCACAATTCCAGCGCCAGGGCGTCGGCACCGCCAACATTGTGTGGGCCTATCACTCCGAAGGTGAGGAGGAGCTACTGAATCTGATACCCAGCTACACCAAGGGTGATTTGCGTTGGGCAACGCTGCGGGATCTGGGCGTCGGCTACTGGCTGAAGAACATTAATACGCTGAGGCGATGCGTTGAGAAGCTGGCCAAATGCGCCTATCAGCTCAAACAGGATCCATTGGATGCGGCCATCTATTATCTGGCCATGAAGAAGAAGTCTCTTGTGTGGGGCCTGTTCCGCTCAATGCGGGACGAGAAGATGACCACGTTCTTTGGTAATAACTTTGCCGAGGATCGCTGGCGAAAGGCGGCCCTCAAGAATGCCTTTGTGCTGCTGGGCAAGCAGAGATTCGAGCATGCTGTCGCCTTCTTTCTGCTGGCCAATTCGCTCAACGATGCCATCGAGGTGTGCATCAATAAGCTGGAGGATTTCCAGCTGGCGCTAATCATAGCACGATTGTACGAGGGCGATACCGAGGGCTGTTACTATCATCGGCTGTTGCACGAGCATGTCCTTGGCACGGATGTGGAGACGGGTCGCTGTGATTTGACGCGTGCGCATCCGGATCCATTTCTACGCTCCATGACGTATTGGAACATCAAAAAGTATCAGGAGAGCCTCAATACGCTGCTATTGAACGGTGTCGGCAGTCTGCACGCCAACTATCGGGAGGAGGATCTGTTGCGTCCAGAGTTGCCGCATGCCAATCCGAATGTCTTCAATTTCTACATTTATTTGCGAACTCATCCGCTGCTCATCCGGCAGAATATTGCGATTTCGGCGCAGGAGAAGCGCATCGCTCACGTTGTCCTCTCCGGGTTTAGCTATGCGGGCGAATCGCGACCCATTGCCAGCGATAAGCAGCTGCAGCTGGAGGATTCAATAACGCCCATCGAACGACAGCTGTATTTCACAACGGCCCATGGACACTTCAAGTCCGGCTGCCCGGCTCTGGCGCTCGAGGTGCTCAACAAGCTGCCCATGAAGATTAGCGATAGCGATAGTGCTGCCTCCACCTGCAGCATAGCTGGCAGCCAGGCGGCAGACAACGACACCAATCTCATCAACACGGGCATCATGGATCAGTGGCAGATGAATCCCACCACGCAAGCCACGGCTGATCAATTTGATTGGGGTGCTCCAGTTTCAGACAGCACAACGGAGGCCAAATTCGAGATCAAGTGGGACGATGACGAGGACGATGACGATGAGAATGGGGACAAGGACAACGACAAAGCGAATAATAGAGACAATGATGACCCCGAGCTGGCCACTCCACAGCCCGGTGGTCTCAACAAATCCTTGGCCAATACCGGCCAAGGTGATTGCAAAATGGACATTATGGCACAACAGTTGAAATTTGTGGCCTGCCTCAAGATCCTCATGGAGGAGCTGTCAACGCTGGCCACCGGCTTCGAGGTGGATGGCGGCCAGCTGCGCTATCAGCTGTACATGTGGCTGGAGCGCGAGGTGGAGGCACTGAAACAGCTCTGCAACTATTGCAGCTCCGAACAGGCCAACGATTCCGGCGACCCAGATGCCGGCGATGCCAAGGACAAGGACATGAACGCCAGCATCTATCCCAGCACAGAGCGGCCCACGCTCCACGAGATCCTCATGCAGGACAAGCAGGACTTTGAGGCCAAGGTGTGGCGTGCCGCCAAACGTAAGCGCTGGCTCAAAGGTAACTGAAAACTGCATCCGATTCCAATCACAATCCTAATCCATCATTTTCTTTCTTGCAGCCAACGAGACGCTGTTGCGAACACTGCTTAGCTACTGTTCGCTACATGGTGCCAGCGGCGGAGGTCTGGCATCGGTGCGGATGGAATTAGTATTATTGCTGCAGGAGCTGCAGCAGGAGAAGACCCAACAGCAGCTGCTCAGCCCGCTTCCGTTTCCCACAACGTTGCCATTGCTGAGCGCCTGTGTGGCTGGCAACAAAACAGTGATTGCCGATCCCATCAAGTATCTGCAGTCGCAAACAGTGGACATGCTGCAAAGCATCATTAAGCTGTTGCCATTTCCGGGCATCGAATCGAGCGCCCTGAGCGAGATCTTTGTGCTGCGCGATCTGGCGGTGGCACTCTCCTCATGCATCTACCAATCTCTGTGCGATTCGGAGAGCTTTGTGGTCAATAACTCAATGATCAATGGTTATCCCAGTCCCGGCATCGAGAACATTGCCAAGATCAATTCGTCCTTTGAGTGCAGCTATCTGGTTGGCAGCCGCAATGCGTTCACCCGACGTCGCAAGTACTCCACGGATGAGCCGGCGGGCATCTGTACAACGCCCTCCAAGTGGCCGGGTGTGACCAATTTGCGTGCACTGCTCGCCCGGGAGAAAGATGAGGATGTGCCCAAGCTGAATGTACTGCTGCTCGAGTCCTTTGTGTCCACGTACATGGCCCTGTTCATCTACTCGCTGTCCACCTGCGACAGTCGTCTGCTTTATCGCCTGAGCGGGCAGAACTTCACCAATGACACGTGGTCCACGCTTTTTGGCGGCGGCATGAAGAAGCTGCTCATCAAGCCGGCCTCACAGCCACATGCTGCACAGACGCAGGGGCAGGCACAGCTTACAAGTGGCAGCAACGGTGGCGCAACGGAGGAGACATCGGATGAGAATAGCGTTTGGAACACGGTAACATCCATAACGAAGCAACGCATGAAGCTCAATATGAAGATACTGGGCAGCTTCAGTCAGAACAGCACCTCGAGCAACATGAAGGAGGACAAGCCAACGTACAGGGAACAATTTATGCCACCCGAAACATCCATGCTCTCCTACTTCCTGGCCAAGCCCACCAACATAGGTATATATAGATCTATAAATATATTTGTATATCAATCGCATATGGTAATTTAATGTTGGCTGACTTGTTGTAGATTGCGATGAATACGATACGGATGACTCGCATGAGTCGGATGGCGAGGAGGAGGAGGATGACGATGATGATGTCAATGTGAGTCGCTCGCAATTGAAGACCAAAGACAACACGGAGCACACCAATGCCATGTCCTATTCGTGGAGCATTCTGCGACTGGCTCTCATCAAGTTTAGCACCTATAAAATCCAAGAGTTTGTCAAAGTCGCCGGCATTGAGTTGCAAGGTGAGTCAACGCCTAATCTCTTCTCAAACTTCACATGTCAAACATATTTTTTTTCTTCTTTTTTTTTGTGTGTGTAATTGTGCTGTAGATCTGCCCGTGATTAGTCCACTGTCGCATGAGGTGCTCCGCACCCTGAATCGCTGGCAGGATTTCGCGCTGAATGACTTGATAAGCCGGGGTCCACCGTCGCGCCACTACATACCCGGCTGCTCGGCGGAGAGCGGCATCAGTGGCCTGGGCATACACAAGTATCGATCGCTACTCAACAAGGATAATACACCATTCATTTCGGGCTCCGCCGCCGGTCCGATACGCCGTCTATGGAATTATCTTGTGCGCCAGGAGCCCACCCAGGAGGTATTCATCAAGAGCATCTTTGGCAAGAGTACGGAGCCCAGCACACGCAGCTCACATCACACCAATCAGCACGACAACGACACCGATGAAGGTGTGTATTTCGTTCCAAAATGTTGCTATTATAGTTGTTGTTGTTGCAAATTCCTCTGATTCTACAAATTCCGCCTACACTGCCCTGCCCCACCCCCACACACACACACACACACACACACACACACACACACACACACACACACACACAGCTAGAGAAGTATATTTACTATACACTATATTTATATATATAGATATTTATATCTATTGTTGATAATTTATTAGTTTATGTTGCTATTGACAATCAACAAGAAACTTTATTATGTTTTATATACAGAATCATTTTAGCAGCTTAACAGCTCGGGTTGATTAATTGAATTACATACAACCAATGCAATAAGTTGCAAAAATGATTTGCAACTAATGCAGCTTATACACAACGTACGCTTAAGTGTATATAATTTTTGAAATTTTGTTGATTTGTTGTTTGGTTTTAATAGATAATAGTTAATTCAGGTGGCAGATGTTACTTAATTTTAGGCATGAATTAATTTTATAAACATATTTTGTATGAACGTTTTGAAAGAGATTCGACTTTGTTGTTTTTGTTTTTTTTTTATGCATAAAATTACCATATTTATGTATTATTAGATTTGTTGTGTCGAATCTTTTTTTTTTATTTTTTTTCTTTTTGAAACGATTATGGAAATATGTCATTAATGTTGAGATGTTCTCGTATTATTGAATATGGTATTATACCAGTGAAATGTATTAAAAACTGAAACAGAAATTATATTTTTGATTATATTATTGTTGTTGTTTTACATATACACCAAATTTGTTTTTATACCAACAAAATGTATTTGCGATTTGCGATTTGCTGTTGTCAATTAGAGCAGAGATTATCACTCATCTGTGCAAATGGCAGGTGTTGTTAATCGATAACATTGGACTGCTTGGCTCTGTTAAAAGGCGACTGCTTGCCTGGACACTGTTAAATGTGTAACAGCCTTAAGGCAATAACTACAAGTGTGATTAGATACCATAATCTGAAGAGGCTGCAAATTAAGAGTGATTAACACCTTCGGTGTTCAAATCAACATTAGTCGTTTAACAGTGTTGGCCGTAACATTGCTACACTATCACGTTACGCTCGGTTTGCTACTGTGTACAGTGATCTCTCGTAAAATGCAACATTTAAAAACTAAACTAATTTGGAGCTTACAATTTAATTTTGGTATTGATTTAAAGTAACCATCAGAAATTGAAACTATACTTTATTCAAATTATGAATTAGTTTTTTATATACGTGAATGAAGAAGAAAATGTATTTTATTCTGTTGAAGAGAATATTAACGAGTAAATTCTTATTATTTCAAGTAATTTGCGAGCGACTTTAAATTAACACCTATTTTTTTAGGATAGCTATAGCTATAGTCTCCATTCATCTCTGTCATAAGCATATTGATACTATATTTTCTCTCTCTCTCTCTCTCTCTGTTTCATGTCTTTCTTTCTCTCTATCTCTCTCGGTATTTGTAGGTCAATCACATTCGACGAACGAGAACACAGACCACATACGAATCATACACAAGGATCACGAATCGATTCTCACATTCTGCTTGAAGAACAACAGCTCATCGATGATCGCGTTTGCGAATCCGAGAGAGATACAGGAGTTCGATATATCGCTACTGCTGGAATCGCCAAATTGGTATGAGGATGAGTGCGACTATGATATGATGAACCTGTCTAAAGATGCGGACACAAACAGTTCCTCCTTCCTTATTATCCAGTCGCAGGACCAGTGAGTTGACATCCCTTCCTTTGCCCACAAGCCGCATTCAATGCTAATCTCTGCTCCAATTTTAAATAGGGCTCAATTTGGTGCGGGGGGCGCGTTCAGTGAAGCCAGTGCAACCACACAGAGCGCCTCACAGTCGGGACGCGGCACATCGATGGTGAGTCCCTGAGCACCACGCACTTGTACCCCTATGTGATATAGATATATCATTTGTATGTATCTTTTGCATTTGCAGGTGCTGCGCCACAAGGTGGACAATGTGAAGCGGATGAGCGCGCATCCGCTGATGCCGCTCTATCTGACTGGTGGCCAGGATGGATCCGTGCAGATTTGGGAGTGGGGCCACCAGCAGCCAGTCTGCTGTCCGCGCACCTCCGGCACTTTTGCCAAGGTCACGCGCTGTCGCTTCTCCGAGCAGGGCAATAAGTTTGGCATCGGCGATGGCGACGGCAATCTGAGTCTGTGGCAGGCGGGCATTGCCTCCCAGCACAATCGCTCCTTCATAGTGAGTGCAGTAGTAGTAGTACCTTTTTTTGTTGCACCATTGATTGTATTATCCGTTGTTGTTATCCGCAGACCTATCAATGCCACAATAAGGCGCTCTCCGATTTCGTTTTTCTCGGCTCATGCAGCTTGCTAGCCAGCGGTAAGTGCAGATATTCCTCGACCTCTTTGATATAACTTTAAACAAATGTTGACCTTTCATTTATTTACTTCCCACAGCTGGACAAAGTTCCGAGAACAAGAACATTAACATTTGGGACACACTGCTGCCGCACAAGAAGTCCTGTGTTTCGGGTAAGTAATCCTATAAGATTACGAAAATCATAAACCCAATATAATATTCATATATTATTTATTTCATAACGTATTCCTTTTTGAAATGTTTTCCTTTTTCTGTGTAGCCTTCACGTGTCATGACCAGGGCTCATCCTGTTTGGTCTTTGCGCCACAGCACCAGGTGCTCATCTCGTGCGGCAAGCGCGGGGACGTTTGCGTCTTTGATGTGCGTCAGCGCACACTGCGGCATCGCTATCAGGTTAGTGATTTGCAATTAGTCCCTAATATGCTTATCGATCTTTAACCATTTGAATCCTTGTGCAGGCACACGATAGCACCATAAAATGCATTGCGCTGGATCCGCACGAGGAGTTCTTTGTCACTGGCTCCATCGAGGGCGATATTAAGGTGCGTATACTGTACACATTCACACTATATAGCATATCAATGACTATTGGATCTGATTATAGATATGGGACATGAACCAGTTCATGCTAATCAATACGTTCCCCCATGAGCATGCCAAGAATGGTTTCTTCAAGCACACCGGCCAGGGTGTTAGCCAGGTGTATGTGGATCCATTTGGTCGTCTCTTCTCCTGCGGCTCCGATGGCTGCATGAAGGTTCGACTCCTTGTCGAGAAGGATAACATTGTTCACACCGTGTATTAAACAAACAAACAAACAATCAAACAAACAACAATTACAATAAGTATAATTTGCATACTAATATCGCGTGTCCGTCGCATCGTCGTCCTGTCTGTGTCTGTGTCTCTAATTTCTGAGTTTCTCTTAAATCTTTCCATGCACATTTTTAGCCTGTGCTCTTCTGTGTCTCTGTGTGTGTGCGTGTGTGTGTGCGTGTTTGTGTGTGCGTGCTAGGTGTGTGCGAGTGAGCGTATGTGTGTATGCGTATTTTATTATCGTCTACTTTTTTTGTTTGTTAAACGTTGATTATTATTACTCCTCTTGATTAACATATATGATACAGTTTTTTTTTTAAATATATTTTTTTTTTGCTGTTTTGTCGCTGTGCGTCGCCTTGCGTCGCTTCTTCCAATAATCCAAGAAACAATCACAACAAAAACAAGCGAATTCAATAACAACAACAATAAGAACCGCAACTAATTGACGAATTCAAGATTGATTCGTTTATAATCTATGAGTATTTCCTAAACAGACTATATACTACTTATATGATAAACATACTATAACTATGCATATACACACACATACAAGTATCGATATATGTGTATATGTGCACATATATACTTTGTAGTATGTATATATATATACACATATATATATACATATACATACTACTTATATGCTTTAAATCAATTATTACTTATTATATACAAGACATTCTGTAGTATGGTAAATTATATGCTTATGAGAATATTTATATGTATATTCTATATACGACACACACACACACACACACACACACACACACACATATACACATATGCACTTACATATATGCTTGTTCATATGTATGTGTGTTGTGTGTGTGTGTGTGTGTGTGTGTGTGTGAAAAAATGTCTTTGTGTTATACTTTGTGCAACAAATTTTGTTTGTTATATCAATCAAGATCTATTATGTATACCTAAATAATTACCTAAATAAAGTGCAAAAATAAACAAAAAGCAAAAAGTATTAAACCAATTTGCAACACTCTGTCAATTTCTTCTTCTTCAAATTACATAATTTCAAATATTTGCATACATACAACCGGAGCGTCATCTTGCCTACGAAAATAAATCTCACGTTTAAGGATAATATTTATACGTATATATATTTACATATATGCATATGTAAATATATATATATGTATATTAAGGTGAGTATATACATATATGCTTATTGATTTTTATGACTGACACAAGAAATGTTTTTTTTTGTTGGTCATCGTTTGCCTTTTGGTAAAATTTGCAAAATTGCAAACATGAAAAAATGTTGCATAGTTTTAGGAGCGAGAAATGAGGCTCTAACTCGCCCATACCTTTACAGATTTTGACAGGACATGATGCGTTAGAAACGGAAATACCACATTTATCGATAGTGCACTCAAGGAACATATATATTTTTTATACAATGAATATCCTTGAGTGCGAACCGTTTGTGCCTTTTCGTGTGGAATTCAAAATATGTGTGTCCGATATCCGATAAGGTTACGGCTGAACTGTGGTCTGAGAGCACCTGTCCTTTTTATGATATCTTATGAGGTCAGCTATGAATCCAATTTCCATGTGATATGACTCGAAATAAGAAAATTGGTTCAACTAGAATCCATATATGCCGTGAGTAAAACGCAACGTTTAACGATCTCAGTTTCATTAGATCAGTAAATGTTTGTAGGAGGAATTTAAAGTAAGGGATAGCTACGTTACGATAGCTAACGTTCATATTCCCTAGTGATATCATTCTCATCATAAATAGAATCGATCGTTGCCATTGGGAACTGTTTTCAGAGAAGGTTTTAAGCACACTTATTTAGCCCGCGCCCCCAAGAAAACCCATACATAAGTAAATTGATGTGTCTGTATATATATATATATATGTATATATCAAATAAATGTGATGTCAAGAGTTATAGTAGTAGTATATATTTTTACAAGTTACGATTGGAAGTCAGTAAATACATATATAGTAGTCATAGAAGACTAAAATTCAAATAGTTCATTTCCGTTTGCCATTGAAAAGAGTTTTTCATTTTTATTTATTTTTTGTTGTTAGACAATCGAAACAAATTAGACGCTATGCCTTTTATGGGCCTTTAATAATAAAACTAGGCAAAAAAAAAAATATGATATAAAATAAACGCAAAGAGAGCTGATGAAAAAAAAAAATGTTTTGTTTTTTTTTTGTTTTTTTTTGTTTTTGTTTTTAGCCAAAATAGGAATTATTACATATAGATGTTGTTGTTGTTGTTGTTGGCAGCGGAAACGTTCCAAGCATCCGTTGAAAATCAAATCGAGAATTCGCTGCTGTTGCTGCTGCTGCTGTCGTCAAATGGGTTTGGGCATGGGTTGTTCGGATAGGCTGGTTTCGGGACCGACTCAACTCGACTCGATTCGAACCGGACCGCTGGCTGTTTATCTAGCCGGAACATGTGGGGTCGTCTTAGTCGTCGTCATCATCGTTGTCGCTGTCGCTTATGACCTCGGCGGCTTAATTAGCTTGCTTGTGGGCGGCGGCAGCTTGCAGAAGCCAGCTGCATCAAATACGGGCAACAGTTCGCGCACACGCCCCGGTATCGACCCATCTAGCATGCTACAAAAGACAGATGGATATTTAGACAGAGCGGGTGACATGGAGAGTGTCTACGTTTCATTATACACTCGCAAAAAAAATCGTGCTGGTTTTTAGAACTGCATTTCTTCAGAATAGAAAATATTTCTAAAATATACAAAGAGCTTTTCTAATTTTAAGAAATTTTTTCGTATGTTTAGAAATTATTTGGGAGGTTTTTCTAAAATTCAAGCCGATTGTTTTTCTGAGTGCAGAAAACATTTGAACAACCTGACTGAGAATTGAACAGAATACAGGGATTGGGAGGAAGGGGTTGGGGTTGGTTCTTACCGACGCTTGTAATCGATTTTGGCGCCTTTTAGGGATATGTTCGCATCAGTGGGAAAGAATGTGGCATCGTAAAAGTTGAGGCCGTTCTGCAGCAAGATGTTGTACTCATCCATGGAGGCCAATGTAATCCGAATGACAGCTGGCGGCAATTCTCGACGCTCCGGACGCTCCGCCTTCTCGATGGCATCGCCCACAATGCCGCCAACGACGCTCTTGGCACTGCTGCCTGCAAAGAGTCAAGATGTGTGTGGCAATGGATACGTTGTGAGTTTCTCGTCAAGATGCGGTGAGGCGGATTTGTGTGGTTGGGACAATTACTTCTAAAGGCCGCGCGGCGCAGTGTCTGCATCTGGGTCTGGCCCGGGCTCAGGCTTGTGCTCATGCTCATGCTCGGGGATTGGATGTTGTGGGTCAGCTGCTCACCTTCAACGCCCTTGTCGCCGCCGCCTCCCCCGCTGCTACCACCCTGGCCTGGGCTCGAGTAGATGTGGAGGCGGACCACCTCAACGACCGAGTCGAACTTGTACATCGCATGACGTATATCCTCCACGGGCAGATCCTCCGGCACATCCAGCACGTACAGCGTGAACGTTTTCCGTGGCCGACATGGTATGGCAATCTATCAAGGAATCATCAACAAAACAAATCGGAACACAGACAGAAGAAACACAAGAAACACGCACAGTAAAGAAAGATTGAGAGATACACGCAGAATGATGGTTATATTCTGGATGTGGGATATCTTGGGTTAGTACAAATATATAGCCACATATACACTCTATGAGAAATATGAGTTTGTTATTGGGATTGGCGATGATATGTTGTGGGACTTGCCAATGTGTCGCCAAATACTCACACTGCGCGAGAATGTTTGCTGCAAAAATGTTAAAATATTCATATTTCAAAAGATTTCAAAAAATACAGTCATGCGTGGGTGATGGGAATAGAGACAAAGAAAGACAGAGATAGAGAGAGAGAGAGAAAGAGAGCTTGCTACTAGAAATGGGATCGGGATAAATAAGGATAACTTTTCTATTCACCTTTGTAGCGAAAATTTGGAAAAACTTTTGAAATGCATAAGGAATGCTTTGGTTTTTTTGTGTGTTGAGAAATGTGAGTTTATTTTTTATCCCATTCCCAACTCTACTTGCTATATACGGATGTTAATTTACTATACATACTAGACCATAGACCATTGTTGACTCAAGTTCACAAATCCGACTTACTTTGCGATAGAAACGCGCACCGGTCACTTTGTGGAAACCCTTCTTGAAGACCGCCTGATAATCATCTGGATGTGAGAATTTAAATAGAATTCCTGTAGCGGTTTTCGTCAAGCTGAAACATCCTTTGAAAGTCATTTTTTCGCAAATTAATGCAGCTCGTTCCATGGATAGTTCATAGGAGGGTGTCAGTAGGAATGCCCCTGTAAGTTCGGATGAAGTTTTATTTTGACCTCAGTTAGTAAACGATGTTACGACATGAACTACATGTTTTAACGAATGTATTTATGTTCTACATGAAACTTAATCAAAAGTTAGAAATTACTCTTTTTTATTTGATTGATATTTTTAACTTTATTTTAGGTTAGATTCCACTTTTCAAGGTCCTTACACTCATCAGGCATGCAAGTATTATTGAAAAAAACATAGCAAGATGATAAATGGTAAAAATCTAATTTATTTTACTTTAATTTACTCTTCTTTTAAGCTTTCACTTTGTAAATATCCAATCACTCTTAAGCCATGCGATTAAAAAAAAAAGAATAATAAATATAAAATTTAAAAAAAAAAGTTGCTTCGTTTTTTTTTTTTTGAGGCAGCACCTTTGGTTAGAAAATTATCGGGCGAGGAGACCTCCGAATCGGAATCATCCTCCCGCTTATCGGTCCATTTCGGCTCCGACGATAACTTATGGGCGGCCATTTTGGTGACGATGCCCGTAGGACGCGGCCTTGGGAACTCATTCTTTTCACATTCCAAATCCGAGGCGTTGCCAATGTAAGACATCTTTTTTTTTTTTTGCTTTTTTTTCTATTATTTGTCTAACTAGCTTTGCTTGATTTGCGTTTTCGGTGAGCGTATTCAAGCCGTTATTCGAGACAACAACAACAACGAAAAAAAAAAGCTTGAAGAGTGCACGAAAATTTGGAAGCAACTGAAACATCGAAGCGTCTTCGCATCGCTTTTATATGCTTGGCTGAGTCGCACTTTTGGCATCTGTAGCTCGGATGCGAGCAAAATGAAAGTCAATCACACACACACACACACACACATATATATATATATATATATAGATTGATATAAAATGCGATCTTGGTGTGGCAGATTGTCGGCCTGTTTTTGCTCAAATTGGAAGTTCTTACAATTGGAATGGAATTAGATGTAGAACGACGCACTTAAAAATCGTTCACATTGGATCCTCGTCGCGTGGGCGTAACGCTACATTTACAAGGGTGGTGGGTGCGCGGGGGTCAGGAGTGTGGTGGGTTGTTGATTGGGGAGGGGGTGTTGGGGCACAAAATATATATATAATGATGCAGGTTGACGCCATCGACATCGGCATCGACATCAACGTCAAGATCACGCGCGTCAAAAGAAGCGCCAAATGTTGCGTAAATTTCAAGAACACGACTTTATAAGGGCAACGGGCAAAAATTTGTTACGGCGAATCGCATATGGAGCGTATAAATATCCAGCAAATAAAAAATCGATTGAAACATAACTATATAACTCTTTGAGCCATTAATAAGCTAGATACACCTATGAACGGCAGACAGACACACATTCACTTTCTCATTATTTCTTTTCTGTAATCTGCGGTATCCAGAATAGATGTTTTGGGAAAATGACGTTACAGAAGATTCTGTGTGAAAATTGGCAGCATATGTATTCTTGATCAGCATCAAATGTAGAATCGATGTAGTCATCTCAGTCTGTATGAAAAATACTGTCTCAAAGATTATAAAAGTTGAAGGCGTCAAGTTTGGAATATAAGCCTCGCATACCAGATTTGCTATCGATACAAAATATCACCAATAATCGATTTCTGATAGCAATAGAAATCACAGATAAAGAAACACATCTGTGAAGCTGAAACTGAACCCGTTTCTTAGTTTTATGCAATTTGATGGAGGGGTTTTTAGTCTAGATTGATTTACCAAGTTTTCATATATTTTGCGAATATTAGTTCATATCTGTAATTTGTGGTCCTTACCAGAAGTTAACCCCCAAAGATACTGTGATTAAAAAATGCATTGTGTATTGGATTTATGTCATTTCATAATATGTGGTTTATTAATAAATTATTTTATTTAAATTAATATTTCAGTTTTTGAATATTTATAATATTTTTTCAATGCTTTTTGTTTGTTCTTGTTGTTTGTTTCAAATTGATTTTTCGTTTAAACAAAATGTGTTCCACTTAATAATATTATAATAATAATAATAATAATAATAATAAACTACTAAAGTGTTGTAAATGGCAACTATAATTTCATTTCATATCATTTTTTGTGTAATTTTCTTTCTTTCTTTGTTGTTGAATACGTTTTGCAGTATTTTTGGATTTTCATTTTTGTTTTCCTTTTTTTACTGTTTTTTTTCTCCTTTTTTTTACTAACAGAATCGAATAAAAAATACACATAAAGAAGCACACAATCAATTATTATCGTAAGGTACAAACAATCGGAAGGATCAGCAACACTTCAATAATCGAGCAGAGATTAAAAGGCAAGCGAATCTTCGATTTATTATTACTAGGAGTGTTGGGAGTGGCTAGGCGAGCGAGGGGGTGGCGGGTGTACGTAGAACATACGCATAAGTATTGTAAAAGCGCTATGTGTAAGATACATATGTGTCTATATATATACTCTATATATATATATATATATATATATACCGTTGTTATATTTATAAGCATTGTGGAGCATCTCTTTTTTGTGGGAGGGTGGGGACTGCTTCATATTTATATACACATATATATGTATATTTATATATATATATATATATATGTATATATATATATATGTGTATATATGGGCGGAATTTGGGCTTTGGAAGTAGGTTTGTTGTTTGCTTGCAAAAAATAAATATGGTAAAATCATATAGCACGCTGGCTTCTCAAATGAAACACATGCGCAATCGATACCGTTATCGATTAATCGACATTATCGATTACATTGACTTACAAATACATACGATACATACACAACAACTACGTAATAACTGATACAATGTTAACAATTATGCGGCGGTGGCTTTTTAAATTTTTACCTCTCCAACGTTCTTTTTTTTGGAATTTTGTTTTTTTTTTTTGTTAATTTTTTGGTGTTTTAGTTTTAGGCTTTAGTGCAAATTAGCAGCGGGGGGGGGGGGGGGGGAGGGAAGCGGGACGACCAGGCAGGTGGGACATTCATATAACTTACATAACGAATTATGATATACCGATATCGATAAATGGGCAAAGAGAGACTGAGTGGGGGGGGATAGGAAGGAGTTTATTTATTTAATACTTAGATTATAGTTTTTTATATTTTTTATTTTTTGGTGTGCCAAGCGAATTTTGTTATCGAAATACATATAAAGATATACATACATATATATATATATTTACGTCATTTTACGTGTGTGTGTGTGTGTGTAAACTATGCAAGAGTACACACTTTATATATATATATATAGTTACATATATATACAAATATCAGTTGCATCTGCATTTGAAAGTAGCATTCGTATTCGCATTGTCTTGCTTTCTATATAGTAGTTGGTATACATGTATGTGTATATATATATACTATATAATTGGATGTATTACGAGATATCTGGTTGCTGCCCTTTTATAATAATTCCGTTTTATATTCTCATATGCCTCTTTATATATATATATATATATGTATATTTATTTATATATATATATGTATAATTTCTTTCGTATTAACTATATTATAATTATGATTTTTTATTAAGTTTAGCTTTAAAAAAAAACAAAACTCAAACAGAAAATGCAATTTTTCGTTTTTAATTTCTTTAATATTTGTGTGCATTCGGTTTCATTTTATTTTTCAATCGACTTTCTTTCGTAATATTCAAATTTTTGGATAATACATACAAATACATTCATATATAGCTTAGCCTTAGGATTGTTTATGGTTTTTATTTGTATTTCTTTTTGTTTTTGTTTCTTTGTTTTTGGGCCTGGTAAAAAGCATGGCAAAATTAGTTGGATTGAATTGCTACTAGTGTATAAAAAATGTATATGATGTTTGTTGTGGGTGTATATGTGTGTGGGTGTGTGAGTGTGTGTGGGTGTGTGTATTGTGATGTAGCAAAACGATTTGTACGCTTCGAACTGACTAGAAATTCGAAAAATGTCTTATCATATCAATCAATCAATCAATCATGATGTGTATGTGCTAAACAAAATTTGTAATCAATAATTAAATAATTCGATACATATTTAAAATATATTTCTAAACATAATAAAATATAAAGTCTTTGCATTGGAATCGATACACGTGTGCACACATATGCACACCTTACATCCAGGTGTACACATTTCAAAGTGTGTGTATGCGTGGCGTGTGTGTTTGTGTGTTTATGTTTATGTTTAGTACTACATATGTTAAAATTTGCTAAGTTGTTACAATCATTGCGCATATCGGAACGATTTTTGGCTTTCATCAATGAACATCAATCAGTCAGTCAGTCAGAGTCAGTCAATCTGCCGTTGCATTCGGAGTTTGAAATGATTCTAAATAAGTCTACGCATTATATAGTACGTTGTTGGAGGGAGAGAGAGAGAACAAGCGTTTTTAGCTTGTGTTAAGCTCTAGGCATGCCCCAAATGATTGATGATTGACCTAAACTCCTAATGATTGATTGAAATATGGCACTGGAACTAGCACTGGGACTTTGCGTGTGCGCGTGTGTTTTCGTGTGTATGTGTGTGTGTGTGTGTAAATGTGTAAATGTGTCAAAGATATGCCAAAAAGCCTAAGGATACAAGTAATATAATAGTTCATAGACTGATAATTATGTTGAAAACAAATAGAAAAGGTTTCTTAGGTGTGTCTGTCTGTGTGTGTGTGTGTGTGTGTGTGTGTGTGTGTGTGTGTGTGTGTGTGTGTGTGGGTATCAAATATATTATTGTTATCAATATATCACTCTGTAGTCCTTACACAACTAACCAACTCAAAAAACTGACAGCAGCGCGTGGAGTGTAAGTGTAAGTGAGAAAGTTAAGGCGAAAAGTAATAAAGTTAAAATTGATATTTAAATCGTCTTATTTACAATATGTGCAGATCTATATATATACCTATATACATATATATATATATATATATATAGAGCAAGAATTTTGATCGGAAAGTAAGCTGCTTGTGCAGGAACTACAGAGTTAGATGCATAATAATAAAAACAACTATAACTAAAATATACACCAGTATATCATCTATAAGTAATACAAATTATATATATATTATGTAGTAGTGTTTTTTTTTTTGTTTTTCTTTTCTTTTTTAGTGTTTTATATATGGCTGCTCAGTTAAGTATATGTTGCATACAAAAAACGTTAATTGCATCACTTATTATTTTGTTTTTTACTTTTGCTTTTGCATTACGCGCTTATTTTGTTTTTACTTGTTTTTTTTTTTTGTTGTTTTCTTTTTTTGTTGGACGGAACAATTTACAACATATGATTATGAAACAATGATTTAATGATCTAACAAAATGTAATACTTAAATGCCTTATGAATGAGACTCTAAAATCATAACTCAATTACAACAGAAAAAAAAACAAACACAATAAACGAAAAACAAAAAAAAAAAACTTTTGCTAATGGAATGAACTAGCTTGGGGTGCTATCATATAAGAAATCGATAAGAACAGAGACAGCCACAGATACATACATATAGGGATGCTATTGGTTGTACATATATATATATATATATATATATATATATATAGTGAGTAGAATGCAGACACTACACCAAACTCACACTCTACCCTGTCTGAATTTGAATTCGAGGTTTTTCTAGGTTTGTGCTAACCTTGCTGATGTTGCATGTTGCATGGCCAAAATGCGAAAAAAATATTAAAATTAAAAAAAAAATGAATAAAATAAAATGATTGCCCTTGCCGATGATACGCTGCTGATGACTGCTCCCAATAATAATATTAATAAATAATAATATATATATATATATATATATATATATATATATATATATGTAGGGGGAGAGAGAGCGCGTGAGTTACACATAATATATATATGCATACTGTATGAGTATAAGAGCTGCGCTATATATAAGCGGCTATAGCGACATTGGCGTATCTATCATATTATTTGCACATCAGCTTTTTCTTTAGTTTTAGATTTCGAAACTTTTTTTGTGTTTCTAATTGATTTGTGTTTGTTTTTTTTTTTAAATCTCATCTTTCTCATTTCTCTAGGTTAAAATTGTCACTTCGTAAATATAAATATGATATAATCAGTAGACGGTAATCAGAAGACAATCCATAATGACAATAATAATAATAATAATAATAATAATAATAATAATTATAATAATAATTATAATTGTAATGGCAATAATAAATATGCGCGTATCTCTATAAATATGTTTAATATTATGTAAAGCTTAATCGCTTAGTAATATCATATAATATTTGGTTACACATTTCCAATACTTTATTTGCTGTCCGTTTTATGCAATCGATCAAATAAAGCTCATAAGCGTCTATATACTTTTCGTGTTCTTGTTTGTGTGATATTTGTCCATTTTCTGTTTTTTCTTTTTTCTTTTTTGTTGTCTATTCTCTTTTTGTCTCTATTATTCGTTCTTTGTTATTATTATGTTGTATGTAGTTCGTTCTTAGTGATTACAATAATAATAATAATAATAATAATAATTATATTATGATGGCGATATTAGGCATTTGCTAGCCAACTTATACAGTTATAAAGCGATGTTCTTCTTGTTCTTGTTCTTGCTGTTCTTTTTTTGTTGCTGCTTTTTTTTGTTGTTGTTTAATATGTGTTTAGTATGCGTTTTATTTGTTATATGCTTATATATCTTAGCAATTTTATATTTATGGATTTTCAAGTGTCTGTTTCTCACTCTCCCAACTCTCCTCCTCCATTCTAGATGGGCAATTATACGTTTCGATTGTTGAAGCACAAGTGGGGGGGGGGGGGGGGGAGGATAAGGGATTAGGGACAGGATCAAGGGTTTTAAAAGTTGAAGAAAAAACAATGCAGAAACAGGAGTTACAATAACAAATGCAAAAATTCAGCATGAATGTTGGTTTTTTTGTTTTTTTTTTGTTTTTCTTTATAGATCTAATAAGAGATATGCATATGAAGCCGAGATCTCGTACAAAATAGTATTTATTACTTTTGTTTTTTTTTTAATTCTTTTAGGTTTAAATACTTGGGTTTCGGTGTCGATTGCAGTATGAAACACACAAACACACACACACACGAGCAATTGTTGCTACTAGAGTAAGTTTTTTTTTTTTTTATTAGTTATATATATATAAATATATATATATATAAATGGTTTTGGGGTGATTGCAAAGCGCCTAAGCAGAAGAATTGGAAAGCAATTTGAACAAGCTATGCTTTGATGCTGTCATATACATATGCATATAAATATACATATACACATATCGATATATATGTCTGTATAGATTCTTAACTCTAGGTGTACTCAATTAACAATCTCTTGTTTCCGCCGGTTTTATGCCCACTTGTGCTTGTTGCTGTTGTTGTTATTGTTGTTCACGAGAAGAGGCGGGGGGGCTGGAGAGAGGGAGAGGGTTGCAGTTGGTTGGAGACACACTAATGTATATATTTGCATTGAACAAATATTATATATATACATATATATGTATATATATATATATATATTATATATGCTTTATATGTATGAGCTTAACCTAGGCAATAAATATTTGTTTTCTGCTTTTTTTTTTGTTTGACTCGACTTGATATCAGCGTCTCATTTAACTTGGGAATCAATTTTTCCATGTGAGTATTCTTTAAGTTTTGGATTGCTAGAATTGCGGTTATATGTTGTTTGTGTTGTGTGTGTGTGTGTGTGTGTTAGTATGTGTGTGTGTTGCATAGTTACCCTTTAGTTGCATTTATTTGGAATTTGAAAGTGCTGCTGCTGCGGTTGCTGTTGCATCTGCTTTAGACAATGCTCGTCCTTGTCTGCAACTTCAATTTCAATTTCAACTCCAACACCAACAGCAACTCCAACGCCAACCTCGACTCCGACGCCGACGAGCTCGTCAAGCATTTGAATCTGTTTGCGCGTGGGCGTTGTTAGGGGCGTGACGACATTCTGATATCGTTGATGAAATGTTGACAATATCTCGCGAATTTTAGCAATGATCTCTTGTACTCAGGCATTTGACTCCTGCAAAAGTGAAAATTGTTTTAAATTGTAGCTTAACTAAAATGAACTAAATTCAGCAGTCAACGTCACCTTTAGGTTATCAAAATAGTGCATGATCTGTTCGTAGTCCATGTCCAGATCGTCGAGACCCAGACGCTCGCCGGGTGCCGTATCGTCCACGGTGGCCGAGAACATCGGATTACCAACGACTGTGGCACGCTTGATGCGCGACGATTTCGTTGTTGGCTTGCTACTGATGGTGGTTGGGTTTTTGTTGCTGTTGGTGATGGTGGTGTTGGCAGCGTTGCCCGGTGGTGTCGGCAGACGGACAATTTCATCGGTGGCATTCGAATTGGCCGCATCCGCAACGATGCTCAATATGCTGTGGTTGTGATTCTCTGCAAGAGCCACACAATTAGTGCGTGTGTGTGTGTGAGTGTGTGCGTGTGTGTGTTACCTTTTATTTGTGTTATGGCTGGCGATGCTGGGGCTGCTGCCAATGATGTAGTTGTGGCTGTGGCTGCCACAGCAGCTGCTTTGGTTACTCTCTTTGGTGTGAGCGAATCGAATTGAAAGGCATTCTTCTGATGCGGATTTGTGTACTCCACTAGCTTCTCAGCGTTGTGCAGTTCCTCGTGCTGCTGCTGCTGCAGCTGCTGTTGTTGCTGCAGCTGTTGCTGTTGTTGTTGCTGTTGCAGTTGCTTGAGTTTCAAGTGCGCCGACCTCAGCGCTGGGTCTTGGATTAGATTGTGGCTATGACTGTGACTGCGTTGATGTTGACGTTCTGGCTGCTGCTGTTGTTGTTGCTGCTGTTGTTGTGGTTGCTGCTGCTGTTGTTGTGGTTGCTGCTGCTGTTGTTGTGGTTGTTGTGGCTGCTGTTGTGCTGGGTTATTGTTATCGCTGAGCAGTTGTTGCTCGCGCTTGTAGCTCTGACTGTGCCGTTTGGTAATCATTTCCTTATCCTGCAAGGAAAAAAGGACATGTTTGAGATACACCACAGATGCAGGAGGATAAATCATGAGCCTCACATGAAAATGATACTTGATGAAAATCGCTTTTGTTTTAGTTTTTAGTGCTTGAGGGTGTTTCTATTGATTTTGGAGAAGTCCAAATTGTTGTAGAGTGACTGCTTACCTTGCCTGGAGCTGTCTGCGGTAGCTGTGGCGGCAACATTGCGCGTGTGCCCACATTACGATGTGGCGGCACCGGCGGCTTATAGTCCAAAGCGTTGCCCTCCTTGCGATCATTGGCCACATAGCTGTGGACATGGAACAGATTCGGAGTTTAGCTTGGCATGTGCATCATTGTGTAACTTGTGATACTTACTGCTCGGCATGAAGCTTGTGGAGATTGGAGGCGGGCACAATGTGCGTTTGCAACTTGGGCTGCTGCTGATCAAAGGAGCTTATGCGCCTGCCGTTGTCATAGTTAATGATGGGATTGCTGGTGATGCGCATGCGCGAATCTGCGACAGACCAAAACTTATAAAATATCCGACATATGTTGCTGATTATCTAAAGTGCTTACCGCGTGCATTAACATGTTGATGCGGTTGCTGCGGTTGTTGATTTTGCTGCTGTTGTTGTTGTGGTTGCTGTTGGGATTGCTGCTGAGAGTTCGTCGATTCGTTGAGGGCGGCGACCGATTGCCTGTCAATAGTCGAGCGTCCCAACCACACCCAGTCGTGAGCATTCGTCGTCGACTCCTTGAGGCGCACATCACGAAAACCTCCAACGCCGCCATTTGCATTGCCCTTGCCGGCACCAGTGAGGGGATCCAGGCCAGATTCGATCATGATCGGTCGAAATTTGGAGGCGTAAACCACACACGAGATGACAAACACAATGATGGCAAAGCAGAAGGCCGTCAGGAGTACATACATGCCCAGCTCCATGGATGACATGTTGCCGCTGCCAAAGCCGTTGGCCCTGTTGTAGTGCGTCTTGTGCACCGCCTGGATGCTTGCCCGATGCTGTCGTGCCTGCACAGTCGGCTCATACTGTTGACTCGAGTCGCGCAGTGGTATTCCAACTATAAATGAGAACATTTGTGTTATTTGGATGGATTGAGTTGGATGTCTGATTGACCGAACTTACCAATAATATCCGCCAAATCTCCGCTATTGCGATAGTTTTTGCGCTCTCGTCCAACGGTGCCATCGTTCTGGATGGACTCCTGCTTGCTGACAATGTCCACATTGTTAAAGTCCACCTCAATGGAGGCCAACGCGCTGGCTAGCGGCGCCGCATTCGGTTTGTTCTGCTTGCCACTAGAAGAGGATGATGAGGAGCTGACTCCTGGACCGCGTCGCATCCGGCATTCATCGGAGAGAAGCAGCGTGACACGCAACAGATTTCCATTGCCCTCACCAACGGCGATGACACGCGGATGATGCGAGGCCAGCATTGGGGCAAAGGCCACCACCTCCGTGTCCAGGCTCTCCACCAGCAGAATATAGTCCTCCACAGCAATGTCACTGCAAGCAACCACGCAGATGAATATCTTTCAATTCTAATCGAAATAGATGCTTACCGCAACGGTGTCTTGGAGCCATCGTTGAACGCCAGATCGATGTCGAGCAGACCCTCCTGGTATTGTGCCGTCAGCTTGTGCGTAACGGATGTCTCCGCTAAATAACCATTCTCGATAGCGTTCTCCGGGGTGATGGTCAACTGCAGCCCGGATATAACGCGCACAATCAGTTTGTTTAGGTTGACCTTGTCGCTGCCGACGCGTATCTCCTTGGTGCCAATGACACGTCCCGTTATCGGTGACAGCACCTGGACATCGGTGCGTCCCATTGACTTGCCCTGCAGTATGCGGCCCTTGAGCGATGCTATCTTCGGATCAGCCACACGTAACAGCGGCTGCACCAGATCCGTAACCCGCAGTCCAGTGCGCCGTGAAATGAAGTAACTAATGCGTCCCGAGTTCTGCAAATGAGATGTCAACATGTCAACGGGTTACTTGAATCTTGTTTTACTTTTTGCACTCAAGGTTCGATCGATGCTCACCTGATCGATGGCCAAAAACTTGGCATAGACCTCGACGGGACTCTGCTGATAGCGGGCGCGACAGATGCTCTTATCGGCGCCCACATTGTTGTAGTAGCTTGTTCCGTGCTGGCTCCACACATACGAGCGCTTCTTGCGGCGACGCGACTGTTTATTGTTGCTGTCGAAGCGTCGATTTTGAATGGAATCAATTAGCATACAATAATATATATAAATATAATAATAATAAATAACAATATTGATTTACTCGTTACTCGTTATTTGTTAGTCTAGCGCACTTCTGTCTTACCACTTCTTTCTACGTAACTTTATTCTTGGGGCACAATAGACCTTATAGGTCGCAGTGCTGGTTCTCCCCAACTATAATAATAACTTTAATCTATCTTCTGGCATTTTGCAACTTGGTACGCGCTGCATCTTATTTGCTACTCATTACTTTCAGCTTGTTACTTTTCACTTACAGATAATGATTGTCGTCGTTGACTTTCCAGCCCTTTATTTGGGATAGTCGAAAATCGGATATGTAAACCTCGAGCGGAAATTCGGGCATCCACACAATGAACTTGGCCACGCCCACATAGGTGCCATACTTGACAATGACCGAAGCATTCGATGAGCCACGCTGCTCCGACCCATCAACATAAACGGAGCTGCACGACGAGGATACCTGGAAAAAGACACACACACACGGAAGATTAGCAACTATTTCTCTATTTTGTTTCTTATGATCTTCACCTTGATGACGCTTTCGTCCTCGGCATGGCAGGAGCTTTGCAGGGTTACATCGGCCACTTTGCCCGCCTGTGAGACAATGAAGACCTTCATGGCTTGGGCAACCTGGCGGCCAGTTAGTACCGCTGTGTTCATCACCTCCCAGATCTTGGCCATGGGCAGCACCGCTTGTATGTCATCCTTGTTGATTTCCAGTTTAGCGATTAAACGTTTCTTCGAATCATCAGAGGCCATCACCTCAGCGGAGTCCTTGTCTTTGGGCGCCTCATAGATGTGGGTGACGGACCACACGATCTTGCCACCATCCATAATATCATTGCTATCATCGGCCACCTCGAGCAGCCACGAGAAGATCTCATTTACTTCATTGGTCAAGCTGCTGCTGCTGCTGCTGTAGTTGCCTCTGCTCTCCATGCTGGATGATGCACCGGCCGAGGAGGTGGTATCAGCCTCCTTGCGGAAGGCGGTCACTCGCGCTGTGGTATGCTTCGGATTCTCCTTCTCAATGCTGATGCTCCACTGATCGCTTGAGGCACTGGCGCCAATAATCCGCAGACCGGCCTTGACACGGGCGCGCACTGTCAATGCGGCAATTCGTTGCTCCTGATCCGCATACTGATGCAGAAAGACGGGCACATGCAGCTTGGACATGGGATACAGGGGATGCTGGGGTAGGAGGAACGTTACCGAATCGTCGGCGCGCAGCTCCTTGAACGCCGTCTTGGGCGCCATTAATGGCACCTGTGCAAATGTCGTCAACGGTTGGATTTGTACCTTGGGCTCACACTGCTCCGGATTGCGTAGCGGTGGCTCGAACACACTGTACGAGACCTGAGCATACCGCTGCGGCACTTTTGGTGGCAATGAAGACCCAATGCCACCGCCGCCACCGACACCACCAACACCACCGCTGTTACTGATGCTCTCTCTGGTGTGATATGGCGCCGGCAGCGGTGGCCACCAGCCGAGTGGAATGACCACCTCGGCAACGCAGACACCATCCTCGCCCTCGGGCATACAACGGCCCTTGAGCGGCTGCTCATTGCCCATGGCCACGTGCAGTAGAACGCACACTTTCTGCCGCTGCATATGGCCGCCCGGATCGGCGCCGGCATGGAAAAGGACACGCAGCACTGGTGAATCCTGCGAAACGCTGCCACGCACCAAATGCGCAGAAATATCCAGATGCATATTGGGCTGCTGCAGTTCGAGCAGTGTGGCCGTTGAGTTCTGTGAATGGGATGAGTGAGTTTGTTTCTCGAATCAGGATTCTCCAAGACTTACATTCACATAATCGCCTGCTTGTCCATTATTATTATTATTGTTGTTGTTGTCCATTGTGTCCGGCACAATGTAACGTGCAGGCACCGTTTGCTTGGTGGAGAACGGACCGTAGCTGGCGCGTATGGAGACGGGCTGTGTTGTCTCCACGACGGTGAAGCGATCCAGTGATAGCACCGAATCGTACGAGGAGCGTGTCTTTGATGATGACGACGCCATCGAACCCATCAATGGCGACTGCACGTTTGCAATCTCGGGCGTCACAGGTGGTTGCCTGGCGTGCTTCAGAAAGAAACCGCTGTCCGGCGCCTCGAAGTGCACCTCGACGGTGGCGATGTGCTCTGCAATAATCGATAAGTGTGCAATTGGTAATTGTATGTAATCAATCATACATAGTGGAAAGAGTGAGAGGGAGATATAGACAGTGTAGGACATCCTCCCCCCCCCCATCTACCCCCGCATGCAGTTAATTAGTTTTACTACTTACGTGCTATTGACAGCAGCATCAGCATCGTAATTATTACGCAGTACTTCATGGTGTGGATTTGAATGACGCCTGCGCTCGTTTGTTTACCGATTGGATTGATTGGACTCCTCCTTTGTAAGTGTGTGTGTGTGTGTGTGTTGATTGAAATGCGTTCTCAGATGGTTTTTCTTCTTTTTTTTTTAGTTATTTTGAATTGATTTGTGTACACACTGTTTATTTGTATTTTTTTTGCAGTTAATGGAAGTTTGAATGGATTACAATTAATTTTCACTGCAGTTGCAGTTTTTTTTTCTTTTAGTTTTTCTTTTCTTTTTGGACTGAATTAAAGTTCACAAATTGTTCTGCACAGACGCACGCACATATTACAGTTATAAATTTTGCACACCGTTTACCGTTACGATTCGAGCAGAAACTTATACCGAATATTTATACTTTATACATATGCAATTTGTTAACAACAGTTGCAGTTTTTGTTGCCTTTCTCTGCTGCTGGTGCTGCTTCTGCTGCTGCTGTTTCAGCTGCAAAAATCTACAGCACATCCTTTATTGATTCTTTCAGTGTGCACACACACATGCACAAACACATTGAGAGGCAGGCGAATACGCATACGTATACACATAAACATGCATACACATACTAGCACATACACATGCACAGTAAGCTGGTGTGCCTTGGTCGCATTCGCCTTCGCCTACATATACATATACATCTACATATACACACACACAGTTTCATTCATTTGGGCCGTGGTATAGACACATCTTCGGGGAGTCTCTTTTTCTTTTCTTTCTTTGGTTTTGGTTTTTGCAGAGGTCGAATTAGCAATGCGTTTAATGCGATTGGGGGACACTGCTTGAAATGGTTATTGCCACTTATTTAGCACTAGCTAACAAGTTCTTTAATACATTGCTCTTGGTTTAACTATACAATTTTTGTAGGCAAATATCGAACATTTCCAAACACCCCAATAGTTCCTTGGACTAGGGATGGTGAAAACTATCGATGTTTTCAGCTAAATATAACATAATTGCTTGCGATATGTTATCGCATTTGTGCATCGATATTAACAAATAACTTTGTTTTCAAAATGAAACGAATTGCAACCCGCCAACTGCCAGTTGCATCACGACTACTCTGACATGTAGATGGCGCCACATATCAAGCGAAACTCTTGGCGCGTAATTCAAAGCACAAATTAATTTGTATGCAAACATTTAAGTTACTTAAGAGCTTTTGTATGGGCTTAAAGAGTTAATATTCATAAAGCAAAATTCCCACTGGATTTATCTTTAAGGTTTTCACCAGCTGCTGCTGCTAATTTGCCTGCAAGACAGCAAAATAAGCAAATAAATTAAATCAATGCGCTGACCGCCTTAATTCTGACCACTTTGCACGATTGCAACTGGAAAATAACTGTAAATTCGGCAGCAGAAAGCAGACGAAGAAAAATATTTACAACGCACTTGAAATTGAAATGGCCGCCATTTTGTCGGCTGTCTGCTGGATGATCAGTTTGCGTGTGAGAGAGCTAGCAGCACAACTGCATCTTCAGCATCCAATTGCATGTGCATGTTTGTGCATGTGTGTGTGTGTGTGTGTGTGTGTGCGGGCAGTTGCTGCGTTCTGATTGGGAGCATTGATTACTTGCAGCAGCTGCATGAGACATATCAGAAAAACTGAGGATCGCTTTTTTAGATTTTATGTTGAACAATTACCGTTGCGAACCGCATACCAGAGACATTCCAGCAACAACAACAATAAAAGCCAAGCACAAATAATGAATATTTTGAAAAGAAACTTTGGCAGCAGCAGCAGCAGCAATTTATTGATTTGTGAATAAATACAAAACACACATAAGCACACACACGTGCAAAACTTGAACGCATGAATTAATTCAAAATTCCGTTGGTGCCCGCTACGCGAAAGTGGTTAACATAAGCAAAGGCTGATAAGTCAGCAGCAGCAACAACAAAAACAACAACAACAATAATAATAATAAGATCCAAGTCTAGTTTAACGTTTCGTTGTCTGCCTTCACATTTTGTTCATTTATAAGCAATATTAATGAAAGTTCTTTAGTTATGTTTTTTTTTTTGGCAACACTGCGCATTCATCGAATTTCGATTAATCAACCGATAAATCAATTCAGTGCACAAACAGTTATTTAGTTCTAATTGCATAAGGACACAAAGGCGCACACACATGCATAGTTGAATTTGTGGGTGTGCATTAATTTCTACACACACACACAAAGGGTCGAAAGCACTGCCCAAAAAAGCCTGCTGTTAAAATCGAACCAACTCTTTTTAGTCCGTAAGCCAAACCGAAATCGCAGACGCAACGAACTGTTCGATAAGTAATCTTAGTATAAATAATACTTAATTTGAGTTCGACTTTTTTCTCTGAGTGTAACTAATGTTCATGTGTATGTGTGCTGCCTGCACCCCCTCTGCTCCACCCGCTTCTACTTACGTACACATTAACGAGATACGATCGTCAGAAATTGACGAGAAAAGTTGCCATGTTGTTGTTGGTGTTGGCTATTTGTTGCATGTCTGCACGCGCAACGCACTTGACTGGCTGCCACTGTTTCTTGCCGCTGTTTGCTGCTTGCTGCCTGGGGATTGTGGGGGCCATTCTTGAATGACGACCACAGCGACACCTTCTCCATACCAAATCAACTGGATGTGGAGACTCCAATAGAAGCTGCTGCTGCTGCTGCTGCTTGCTGCTGGTTGTTGTTGCCGGTTGTTGTTGCGGCTGCTTGAAGATGTGTTGTAATTTAATGGCCTCTTTATTTTTCTTACATTATTATTATTCAGAAGTGCTCGCGCAGCCGCCAGCCAACATTTCTCTCTGTCAATTGATCTTTTGTTAACTTTTCTTGATAATAGTCTGTTTCTCTCTCTCTCTCTCTCTCTCTCTCTCTCTCTCTCCCCTCTCTCTCTGTCTTTCACCCATGCTCGTCCATGATTTCTTTCTGGTGCACTCAGCGAAACAATGTGTCCAAGTATTTAAAAAATCTCATTCTGAAAATCAAATTGTTCATTTTCTTAGATTAAATATTTTTACACCCAACTAAGAATGCGCTTGAGAAGTGAGAAAATAACAAAGCTGAGCGCACATAATGTACAAATATACATAATATAATGTATATATGAAAATATAAGCATGAAAATATTATACATTACATTCAATCAATACTTACTTCAAATTGTATATAGACAGATTTGAATAATCCTTTCATTTTTCAAAGAATACCTATTTGATTTCACATATTTATCTTAATAATTTTATGCCAAGCTATTTTTGTGAAATTTACAAATTAAAAAACTAAAAAAATAAAAAACAAAGTAATAAAAATAGCCTATTGCTCAAAGGTTAATTTTTTCTGAGTGTGTCTGAAAAAAAGGCTTCTTCGGCTGCATGGAAATTTATGATGTATCATTAGCATGCAAAAAGAGTGGACACCAAATGGCCACGACTAACCACTCATGTGTGTGTGTGTGTGTGTGAGTGTGTGTGTGTATTTACATGCATAATACATACTTACATATATATATATGTATATAGGAGTGGAGCTGGGACGTCGCAGCACCCGCCTTTAAAGCCGGGTCAAATAGAGCGGTTTTTGGTTTTTTTGTGGCCTGTTTTTTGTTTCTATTTTGAGGCTTGTTAATCTCAAAATAAAAAAGATATCAGCAAATATCTATAGCTATAGCCATTTGCATAAGTTTGGAATTGATTGTTTTTGTCGTGTTATCTGACAGCGTTGTAGAAATCTTCAAAATTCCATTTATTTGCTGTCATAGGTCAAATTCGCTTTCTTTCTTCTCGTTTTGAACAACGGGAGGGAAATCTTTTCAATTTGCCAGCTCTTTGGGAATATAGGACACACCCAGTAACTGAGCGTCTAGAGATGAGTGTTATTGAGTTCATAAAATATTTGCGGACTCTGAAGTGTGCATACATCCTTGATCAGTATATATAGATACAATTCACGTCTAAAAATTAACTTTCAACTATGTTATGAAGAATCTTTTTATACTCGATTAGTAATGTTCTAGACAAAGAAGAATATATATTTTTTAAGATTTTTATTCATTTTTTAATCAATATAATGAGACTAATTATTCACCCACATATCGGCCCTGTTTGGGCCAACACACACATTCCATTTCGAATCGACCAACTTTCGATGGTTAGTTAATTGATTTTTTTTATGGTTTTTTTTTTTTGCTCTTTGACTACAAACTTTCTTCCGCCTTATTTGGCAATTTTTGGCGGTTCATCTTCTCGTTTTTTGTTGTCGTTGGCTATTTTTCGGGGTTATTAGTTGACCATTGACCCCGTGAATCGATCGATCGACCGATCAACTGGCCGAAAGCTGGCGAAAACAAGTTCTTGGAAGCGAGAAGTCAGAAAGCCAATTATGAAAAGCTAAAATATGCATATGTATGTGAATGCTATGTACACTTAGAGAAAACAGATGCTATTTTCGCTTTATTATTTATTATTATTTTTTGTGTCAGTTGTATTGAAGCATTTCATATCTATAAATATATATTTTATTAAATCAAGCAAAGAAAAATATATAAAAAAAAGTCAATTTCTTGATGCAAGACTTTCTAGTTTTATTCAAAGTTCAAAGCCGGATTGATTTAACTTACTTTAAGTAATGACTTTGAACTGAGAGTAGTTTTTTTCGAGTGTATATTTATTGTGTGTGTGTTAGTTAGATTTTGGCCAAAGAGCTAGCTGATGAATAATTCAGAGCAATTAGCTGTGGGTCAATAGGTCTGCGGCGAGCTAATATAAGCCGCATCCGAATTTTGGCAGCTCAGTTTAGTCGCGAGATTCGAAGAGAGTCCATGCCGAGATGGGGAAACGCTGCCTCTTGCTGCTAATTTCTGTTGCCGTCGTCTGTTGGCTAACAATCGCATCGAGCGTTGCCGGCGAAACGAAGATCGAGGTGGACGCGAATGGCGATGAGTACGAAGTGAAACGCTTCCACATCCAGGGACGCCAGCTGAATGGCCAAGGTAGCAAGTCCCAGTGTGTGGTCACCCGGCGCAAGCGTGCCAGCCGAGCAGTGGCTTCTCCACCGGCCAGCGTCACCGTCATGTCACAGCAGTTGACTCTGGCTCCCGGTGGCGTCATTGATGGTGTCGCTATTCCTCTGCCCGTTAAATCCGAACAGTCGAGCAGCAAGCGACGCTATGTTGCCCTGGCGGCTGTGCAGCTCCACAATGACGAGGACGATGATGAGGATGCTGATGAAGACGATGAGCAAGACGAGAATGCTAATGATGAGCAGACTCAGTTTTTCCAATTCGAACCGACAGAGGATGTGAGCGGTGATGCTCAGCAGCATCGTGCACAGTTGTCGCAGGGCGTCAGTGTTGTGGCCAATGCGGCGACCAATGCGAATGTGGGCGAAGCGGCGGGCATTGTGGTCGTCCAATCGCAAACGCCCCCCAAGGTCAACCCCAGCACACATGCCGTCTTCGAGCTGAAGCCATTGCCCCAGTCGCAGCCGCCACAGCTGCAACAGCCGAACATTGCCTTCTGGCCGCAGATTGCGGACCTGGATGAGGATGAGGATGAGGATGACGATGTGAATGTGAATGTGGCTGCTAATCAGGATAAGGATGATATCTTCTACTATGGCAATCGGTATCAGCCAGTGGGTTTCTACGAAGAAAAGGATCATTTCATATCGGAAGAGAATCCCACTTCAACTACGGCCATTTGGAGCACAGACGCTAACGACGACATCCATCCCGTTATCAATGAGGCCAACCAGCGACCCAATGCGAAGAAGAAGAAGAAGAGGCAGCAGATTAAGCGGCGTAACCAGAACAAGAAGCGAAAGCAGCAGCAGAATAAGAGGAGGCGCCGTCCTGAGCTGATGGAGCAAGAGCAGCAGATCAAGCGGAGGAAGCAGCAGCAGCTGGACGAAAGCATTGCAAATAATGATAAGCAGCCCTTAGAATCAGGATCAATTGCTAGCTCCGGTTCGACTGCACCCAGCAAAAACAAGAAGAAGAAGAAGAAGAAGAAGAATAGCAGCAGCAGCAGTAGCAGCAGCGTCAACAAGCGTCGTCGACGTCCCAGCTCCAGCTCCAGCTATAGCGATCGTCCTTTGGGCGGCTATCGACGTCGCCGTCCGCAGACTGAGCGACAGCGCCAGGAGAAGCGACGTCTCCGTCTGCAACAGCAGAAGCGTCGCCGTTTGCAGGAGCAGCGTCGTCGTCGCCGCAACAGGATACAACAGCAGCAGGGCGATCGCAGGGATTACTACAACGATGAGCCTATCATCAATTGCATCTACATCAACAAGGATCCGGCACCGACGACGACAACGACGCAGCGTCCCTTCTGGAACATCCTGGGACGTGATGCGAGCGCCGTCAGTGATAACGGCAAGGATTCGCAGCTACCCACCCGCGACTTCGAGACGGAGAAGGCTCTGCTTCAGGCCATTCAACGCAATGCCGATTTTGGTAATCGCAAGCGCACCAGCCTCAAATTTGTCGCCTAAAATCGAACACTGAATAATTTATTTAGACACACACACACACACACCCACACACATATATTATTATTTTTTTTTTTTGTCTAGCTTTGTAATTATTTATTATTTAAATTATTATTTTTTTTTAACTATATATTTGACAATTAAATTTTCTTGAACAATTTGCTTCATCTAAGTTTGCAACATGTCCTTTCTCTCGTCCTGCTACCTCATCGTCAACCTCGACACCATCCCCTACCCCTACCCCCGACACACATGCAGGTGTGTGTAACACGAGCCCTTCCCACGTCTCTCGAGCCGAGAGAGACTGACGTGGCCAACGGAGCCACCCTAGGCAAAGGATATCTGGCTTAAGGTCTGGGCAGGGGGGGAGGCGGAGGGTGGTGGTCAGGCGCAGGATGTGTGCATGAGTGCGCACCTGAGAGAGAGAAAGAGAGAAAGGGAGAGTGTGGGGTAGTATGTGTAGTGTGCGCTTGTTTATGATTTCCGCCGTTAGATGGCGCCAGCAATCGGAATTCAAAATGTCAACGGATTGCAGCAATCGCTGCCTGACGCTGCGGCATTTCCTGTTGCCCGTGTGGGTGGCAACCCTACCAGCCCTGCCACCCATTACATATCTCTGTACAGTGGGTAAGAAAAGTATTTGCAAAGTGCAGCTGCTGCTGCTGCTGCTGCTGCCACTATAAATTCAATGTGCCGCAAAGTGTGATTCCAAGCAATATTCTGAATTCAAATTTTTGCGGCAATTGCAACAACATTAACATATATGCTGAAATGCGGAAAAATTAGTTAGGAGTTCATATCGGCTAATATCGGGTGTTCATAAGCATTTCTATCGAAAACATATCTAAAAGGTTATCGAAATCTGGAGATCGGTTTCGGTTCTGGTACGTAAAGTGTAAGGCTAAAGATGGAGCTAAAGGAACATTATGCTGAATCGGTTGATAATAATGCCTGTTGAGATTAGTTCATTTAGAAAAGTTCAATTGCTTTCGATTCCGATGCCGGTTTTGAATTGAAATCGGTTAATTTCGCTTAATGGTATAGGCATGTTTCGGATTTTTTTGAAAAAATTGGCTTAGCCTCAGCAATTTTAAGACAGTTTTATAAATACGAATTTGGCAACTGCTCCTGCACTGACAATCACTATAATGCCCTACTGTGTGTGTGCGTGTGTGTGTGTGTGTACGAGTTGTAGGTGTAAGGTTGGCGTCGATCGATATTTGGCGTCCAGCAGCAGCAGCAACAGAATCCAGGCAGCCAGGCAGACGGGCAGAGGGGCAGCATTTCGTGCGAGTTGCGGCTAGCAAAAAATGTATCTACAAGATACACACGCCAAGCACACAGATACATGATACATACATATATACATATGTACATATGTCAGCAAGCAACCGCGCATTGCTGGGCGCATTTAGTTTGGCTTCCGCCCATTTCAGTTCAAGTTTTTTTTTCACATTTTTACTGCTGCTTTTCTGTGTAAATAGTAAAAAAGTGTGCGCGCACAGGACACAAAAGAGCTAAAAAAAAATCCCTAGGGAGGCCGAGGGGGATGGGGGGCTTAACACAAAGAAGGTGAACTGAAAATGAACACAGAAAAATACAGGACACAAATGGAATTGAATCTGTTTTGGAGCAGTGTAGAAAGGGAGGCTCTGCGGATTGCGACAATCGAAGAGGTTGATAGGGGAGGATGAGGCGAGGGATATAGTAAGGTTGCCAACAAGCTGACGACTTGGTAAAGTATTTGGTTAACTATAGACGGCTCTCACAGGATAAATACCAACAAGTTGGATTGCTCTAATTACCCTGAACCAAAACTGCAACTAGTTTGTTCAATACGAAAATACTTTTTAGATGGCAAAAAGTGTGTTTCTTAGCCGATGTTCATATAATTGGGACAGTTGATTAATATTATATCAAACGGAGTGCTATATCATTACCAATTGCAGTGCAGTTAACCCAATTTAATAATCTTTCCAAATTCATCTTTTACTTCCATCAAAAATCGATTTGTATCGATAAATTAAAAAAAAAAACTTGAACACTTGAAATTTCGAATATAAATTAAAGAATTTATTATACATATATATATATATATTTTTAGACTATATATCCCTTAATAATTTAAGCTGCTCTGTTCATGTATTTAATATTTTTGAGTTATGCTCTAAATTGGGGAAATTTTAGTTTTTTGGAAATCGAACACCAAAATTGGCCATTTGGTTTGCCTTTCTCACGCCTCGCTCTGCTCGCCTAGGGGTTGTCTGGCTGTGGGGTTGTGTATTGTGTGTGTGTGTGTGTGGGTGGGTGGGTAGTTTGCGTCATTGATATCGTGCGCTGATGATTCGTTACTTTTGCACTATTGGCACGCGTTTCATTTTTTGTTTTTCATATATTGCGTGTGGTTTTTTAGTAAATATTTGCGCTGTGACTGTGGAACGCGCTTTTGCGGCATTCTGTGTGTTTGCTTAAGAGGCCTGTAGGAGTGAGGGGGAGAGGGAGTGGAAGGAGGGGGGGGGGGGGGGGGTGAGTTGAGTTTTGTTTGTCAGTTGGCTTCACACTTTATCAAAATCGCTACTTGCTGTAATTACCAACTGAAAGAGAGGTCCTTGCACGGTCCTCTGCTATGGCATCGCAGCTGTGTGTTTCTTTTTTATTTATTCGTTTTCGCAATCGGGTCATTGGCATGTGGACAAGAAACGGGTCCTCGGCTTTTCTTGCGGTTGCCCCACATTGCAAAGGAGCACGAGCCAAAAGACCCAGCCACGAACAGGATCAACAACAATGAACAATGAAGTCGAAATCGAATTGCTTTCGGCACAGTCTGTTAGTTTCTACTGATTTATTGCAACGTATTGATTAAGCGTCGAACTCGTCTCATTTTGGTATATCTCCCCCCCCCCCCCCCCCCTCACCGCTGCCCCTTGCTCCGTGCTCCTCATCAAGGTGTGAGGCGCAACCCTCGCCGCGAGTTTTGTTTGACGCCAGTTGCTGTCGACAGATTGCCGAAGGGTTTGTTCTGTGCCAGGGCATGAGATGTTTCAGGCAGATGGTTTTTAACGTGCTGCTCCTTTTTTTTTTGTTCTTGTCTTCTTCACTTCACTTCTCTTCTCTTCTCTCTCTTCTTGCTTTTTATCCTGACTCGCCTAGTTACGCAATGATTTGGTCTGCTCCGGTTCGAACTTCGAGGGGTTCTGGGGCGTGGGCGTGTGCGCCGGCCCGGGTATAGAGACCAGCAACCACCTAAAAAAAAAGGTGCGTCTATTTAGTCATAATTGGATGCGTAATTGGCCAACTGATGACGATGATAATGCAGATGTAGACAGAGAGAGACGGAGCGACAACGAGAGGGGGAGAGATTAAGATTGTTTATGTGGTTCATCAGGCGTTTTATGAGCTCTCAACTTGATGGGATTAGCGCGTATCAAAGGTGTGAACAATTCAGTTAACGATTCAGTTCAGCTACTCATAACATGTGCTGCCATAATCCACAAAACGAGCCGGGTATTGTGCAGCTTTTAATATTTATAATGAATATAAAAAAAAAAATTATTATTTTTTTAAGTTACATAAAATAAATAATAATAATTTCTGAAAGATGAGGCAAGGAAGGGGGCCAAGGGTATGGATCATTACTAGAGCTAGCAATTGGTACGAGAGCGAAATCCAAGAAACTGATGAGACAATTTGTATTTCTTAGATTTCCTATCGGGCGTTGATGCATTGCAGCATCCTACACCTCAAGGTTCGTAAAGAAGACTGCCAAAATGATACTGCTAAAAGTTATCAAAAAGTTTCATTGAGTTCGCTTGGCCGCCAATCCGAATTTCTGGTTTTTTCTGATTATAGAATTTCTTAACAAAGGGGTAAAAATTTGGATATTAACGGCAGTTTAGATGCGTACTTCAATTGCATAGAGTGAGTGATTTGCCTAGTGTCAAGATCTATATTTAAATATTGAACTTCATCAGATATCCACTCTTTGCCAAAGCACAAAGGCTTGGAATCAACTGTGCAACGCGGCAGCAGCAGCAGCATCAGCATCAGCAGCAGCAGCATCAGCATCAGCAGCAGCAGCAGCAGCAGCAGCTGCTTTTGCTGGATGCTGCAAGCAGAAGAAAACAAAAAAAAGAAAGAAGAAGAATATGTTGGCAGCAGAAGCTGCACAAAACCGAACGTGAAGTTAATTATAAAGGGGCAACAAACACACAGAGAGAACTGGCTGGCTGCCTGTCCTTGGTATGACCTAGTTGATCCTGCCACGCGCTAAAGCTGAAGCTCCCGATTCGAGTGGAGGGAAGAAACAGGGTTTGTTGTTGGGGGGGAGTTGGTCGAAATGCAGCTTGCCTGAGTGCAGCGTGCCTGCTGCAAATGGAACGATAAACGGTAAACGGGGGAAAACTGGTAACAGGTAAGAAACAGGCAGACGCTAACAGGTAATAGGATGATGCCTTCTGCAACATTATGTTGCAGTTTTAAGATCATCATTCCACAAAAAGGAAAAAACAGGGCAGGGCCGACAGCGCGGCAGGGATGGGGAGCACAGATGAACAAAAATAAGGGGCACGTGCCGCCGTTTGCCGCGCTCGACCTGTGTCTCCTTTATTTACGATGCGAGGCTTCTCGTTTATTGTTGTTGTTGTTGTTGTTCCAAGGATGCAAAAGGACTGCAACATCCGAGCGAGGGTCGTCGAGACGCCGCACAATGCACCTGTTAGGCCTATTAAAGAGGGCCAATACCAACAACAACACAATGACCAGCGATCTGAGTCTGTTCATCGATTAGGTTCATTGCACTGTCACAGGCGAGAGCAGAGCATCTGTTAGTCGGCAAGTCCCACGTGCGGAGAGAGAGTGGGAGTATTAGAAAGAAACAGTCAACCTAAGACAAATAATATATTTTTGTTCCAAATACGAAAAAGAGCGGCTAAGAATTTAGTATTTTCAGCTTGGGCGCAAGAAGGAATCAAACTGAACTGTTTTTCCCAAAACTAATTTTCCTTATTCCATATGTTGCAAGTATAGTACTCTAATTGTCTAGTAATCCATGCCGCAATCCAGATGCTATTAGCTACTGTTGGACACCTATTAAACGAAATTGCAGCAGGCCTAAGACTTTGTCAATCTAATAGAGAAACAACAGCCAACCCTTTGGGCCAAGATGATAAGCCAACTATTAACTGACTGCAACTGTGCAACTGTGCAACTCTGCAGTCTGTTGCCTGTTGTCTTTGGCTCTTGATGCCTGCTGTTGCCTGTTGGCCCAATGTGTCCCCATCGAATGCAACTCGAGACATGTGCATGACTGCTTAATCTAATTTAGCTGCAGTGTCCGGCCACTTTTTAATAGGAAAAAAACGAAAAACGAAAAACGACGAAGAAACCCCATTGTAATAAGGCAGACAAGAGCGGTAAGAAAATAAGGGAAAAACCTACGGGAACGACAAACAGGACAGTCGAATGAGGCAGCTATGTGTATGGAGTGTAGAGCAATTAAAGAAAACGAAGTCAACATTAACAACAACAAGAAGAGACTACGAGGCGATGATGACGATGATGATGATGATGATGATGATGATGAAGTCGACAAGTCGGGTGAGAGGAAGACAGTGAACCGCAGCGCCGGAAGTGCAGGCGCTGAGTGCAGAAGTTGGCTAAGAAGAACTGGTAGTGGAAAAAGGTATGCTAGCAGCATATATATTGTACATAATACCAGCTAGAGATGAGCACGCAGCCAACTCACGAGCACCATAGCATTAACAAAATTATATATATATTATATTATATATTATGTATATGTATATAGATATATATTAAATTAATTAACTGAAAAATACAAGAGAATTGGTTTTATGGCAAGTCGCATTAGATGTAAAGTAAAGTTGTGACTTGATTTCGTGTTCGTGTCACGACACGTGCTCAACACACAATTACAGAGCGAAAGATACCGTCTGCCGAAACAGAGGCCAAAAACAGAAGGAACATCGACCCATCGCCGTTGAGGCATCTTCGTCATTTAGCTAGTCATTCGCTTCGTAACTGCATTTCGCGCTTGAGAGGGCACGTGCCCTTCCCTGCTCCCTCACCGTCCCTGGCCCTGGCCCCCGTTGCTTGATCGTGGTCGTCGTCGTCGTCGTCTTCGATGAACCCACATGACATTTTTGTGTTGCTCTTCCGTTGTCCCTAAACTAAAGAAGAAGAAGCGTCTTGCCAGCTACACACACAGATGTTGGCTTCGGCTCTGACTTGAGCTTCGGCCTCGGCTTCTTCAACTTCGGCTTCTACTTGATGTGATGCAGTTTTGGCTGCTGTTGCTGCTGCTAATACTGCGGGGGGTTTTTGTAATATGCAGCAACCAGCAGCACTCAATGGGAGATCGTGAGTAAGTGAGAAGGAGAAAGAGAGAGAGAGAGAGAGAGAGAGAGAGAGACTACTGATCAAGATCAAGATCGAGATCAGCGAGTGCTGCTGGTGGTGGCGGGAGTGCTGTGGTGCTGTGGTGCGCGACTGAGGTCAGGTGTCTTTTGTTACGGCTGGAGTGGGGTAGATAGTGGTAGGGCTGACGATCTGCCACTAAGCTGCTTAGAGGGTTGCCAACGACTCTTGCAAGTTGCAAGAGAGCCCACATGCGACATTGCCTATAGGGTTGTGGTAGGGCAGCAAGCAACCCACATGCGATGTTGACGTTTAATTATCAAGATGACACAAATGTCGCCTTACCAGAAATGAGTTCAAGTCGCGAGCCTTGCTTGCAGCTGGTCAACAGCTCGACGGGTAATTTGTATTGCTTCTTGTTCTTCATTGAAGGGGGGAGGAACGCTTGAGTGATCCAGTTGATTTGTCAGGGCATGCTTCTAATCTGGGATTGGAACGAGCCACAGCGTCAGCTGGAAGAGTTGCTCCTGTTTCACAAGTTGTTCCTGCTACTCGACGCGACCTGAGCTGAGCTGGGCTGCTCCGTTTAATAAGCCACAGGCGCAGCCGTTACACAACGCACTCTTATCAACAGACAGACAGAGAGACAGACAGCCAGACTGACTGACTAACTGACTGACAGACTGAGGGACGGCTGGTAACTGTCTTGGCGGTTGTCTTCGCTTCGTTGCGCAAATGGCGGGAAAAATCCAAAGCAGCACCTTTGAGCAACGAAGCGACGTAAAAGAGAGCAACACAAGACATTGAGAGAGAGAGAGAGAGATAGAGAGAGAGAGAGAAAGACAGAGATGGCCGGAGAGAGAGAAAGCAAGGCGCGCTTCTTATCAGTGACAGACACGCAGCTGGGAATATGCTTATGCGGGTGTGGAAAGCTCCAAGCGATAAGTTTTTGGGGCTGCCTAGTTGCAACTAAGCGGCGCGTGGGAAAATCAGACGCCCAATTTGTGAGAAACTCCCTATCAGCATATGTGCATACATAAGTTAGAACCCAGACTTCAAATGTGGGTATTCCACAAAGGAATGAGAAACACAGCTTTACCCCTTTATAAGTTTGGTTTGGAGTTGGCTTTCAGCTTACATTTTCCAGGCTGAGCAAGTCCTTTTAAACTGAATCAGTTAACAAACGTAAGGACAATTAATAAATATGACCAAGATTTTATATCAACTCCAATCGATTTGATTGTGATTTTATCGTTGAGGAACGAGAGAAATGAATGAATGAGAAATAATATATTTTCATTTAGAACTCAGCGAAATTAGACGTTAGATATTTCCTTGGTGCTTAAATGATATACTTACTAGTCAATAGTCAGTTTAGTAAATATTATAGCTAATCTATAACGTTAAGATTAACCTATACTTGTGATAATGATCAAATGTGCATTTTTTAAAGTAAATTTAAATATTGTGTCCAAATTCATTTGTAAGTATAGCAATACTCTTTCGATAGTAAAATATGTACTTATATATATCAACTCCTTGGTTATCGCACCTATAAGTCAGGTTATATTTCTATGGATCATTTCGCTTCAATTGTTCAATTGGTTCAGTCGAGTAGCAGACAAAATCAGACGTCAGCTTTACTTTCAGTTTAGTTTGGTTTGGTAATTTGCTTACTTATTACGAGCACCTCTTACTTTTCCTTTTATTATATATATATATATATATATATATATAGACAGACAGCCACACTTATGTGTATGTGTGAGTGCCATCTCCTGCTGCCCCATCCCCTTCCCGGTGCATCTCCTCGCAGCGTTGGTGTGCACCAGTTTCATGGCTTGCACGTGATAATTGCCGCCCGCTTGCTTTTATTTTATATGATTTTTTGTTGTTGTTCCTGCTTTATTGCTGCGTTTTTATCTCGTTTTCATTTTCATTTTGTATGTGTATATATATACATATATAAAGATATATAGAAAAGCTCTGTAGCGTAAAAATGTGAGCTGCAAAAATGCGAAGAGGAAACCGTTTCCTGGTCGACTTGTGGGTTTATCGGCTGGACGGAAGATCCACTTCCCCATCTTGCTATTGTTGTTGTTGCTGATGTTGTTGTTGTTGTTGTTGTTGATTGTGTCTGGCACATCCCCGAGTTTAGAATGGGTGGAATACTCTTAACGATGGAGTGCAAGAGATATACAGAGCTCAGCTGCCGTGTTAAATGCAATTACAATGCAAAGTCTGCATTTTGAAATGCCAGCACCTCGGGGATTAAGCGGTCGAGACAGCCGGACCCCCAAACCCAATCCCATTCGCAAGCCCACGCCCAATCCCAGACTCAGCTCAGTCAGCCAGTCAGTCAGTTAAGTAGTTGGATATTTAGTTGCCACCAGCAGCAGATGCTTTCTGCCACACCCTGTTTCCATATCCCATGCCACGCTTTATGTCCGGCACCCTAATGCCAAACATTTACTTACTACCTTTACCCCTTGGCGAGAGCGTTAAAAGTCACGATTAAGCGAAATAAAAAAGAACACAGAAGAAAAAACAAAATAAAAAAACAAAACGCATCCACCCCCACTTCCACTGCCAGCCACTCCTCCCCCGCAAATGCTGCACATCCCACAAGCTTACGGGAGACGAGTTTCAGTTTCAGTTTCAGTTTGTTGACTCCTGTTCGGGGGGTGTTCCGTTGTTCTGTTACGTTTTGGGTTTTTAGGTTGGGCTTGGCCTTTTTTTTTGGGACATCAACTGCGTGAAATGAAGCAATTAACTGTGTGTAAAGTTCAGGTCGCATCCTGTGGCGAAAAGTCATCAAATTTGATAAATACCCTCAGATTTATCAAAAAACAAAAAAAAAACAAAAGAAACCTAATGATGCACATTTGGACTAACGGAATTCATTATTGCTGAAGCTGTACACATAAATAACTTAGAAATAATCGTTTTAAATAGACTTTGAGTTGTGATAGTTAGATATGTGATAACCGACATAGATAACTCCCCATTCTGTTAAGCAGTGCCTATTTCATATGAATAATGCAAATACAACTAAAGTTATAGACATATAACACTACCTCCATTAGAATTGGAGATTGATTAGATACCTTAAGAAATTATTAGATTCCAATCCTTTGGCAATTGGTAGACAACACATAATTCTATCGAAAATGCAAAGATCAAAGTTTTTCTGAGTAAATGAGAACTTTTCCAAGTAATATTTGAAATTTCTAGCATTTTATATACTAATATATACATATGTATATTGCTTGGCGCGAAAATCGAATCAAAGCATAAAATTAGTGTGTAGGCAAGAAAAGAAACAATTAAAACAGGATGACTGAAATCAGGAGCAGGAGCAGGACTAGGAACTGGGACCTAAGCACAGCTGTGACTCCTGATTGCCGCGAAATACGATGTCTTATTTGTTGGGCAATAGGCAAAACGAGTTCGCCTAGCTGGCTGCTGTCCCGTCCCCTTTCAGTCCAGTGTCCAGTGTCCGCTTCTGTGTCCTGTCCTACATGACATATGAAAACAAAAGGCGGCGCCCAGACAATGCGCACTTGAGCCACATATGTGTAGATGTATGTAGCGCAACTGCAGCAATGGGATCAGCATAAGACAGAGACAGAAAGAGAAAGAGAAGTAGATGGAGATGGAGTTGAATAGAGTAGAAGAATAGAGGCTGACCAACGGTCGAGGCGCAAAAGGTTCCCATCACTAAATAAATAATAATAATAAATAAATAGACGAAGGCGCAAATGCAAATGAGACCAGGACTCGAACCCGAACCCGAACCCGAACCCGAACTCGAACTTTTGGCTCTCGGCTGCCACTAAGTAGCTGTCCAGCGAGAGGGTCGGTTCCTTCTATGAGCCACTGACCACTGTCCAGCAACAGCAGCAGCAGCAGCTTCTTCTTCTTCTTGGAGAATAGGGTGGTTCCTGCCACGTCTTTGGGTCAATGCAATTTTCTTGTTGCGTGCTGCCTTATCCTATCTTAGACCCTGTACCCTGCACCCTCTGCTCTCTGCACCCTCTGCTCTCTGTCCTGTGCCCTCTGCCGTTTGCTCCCATTGTAATGAGTTGCGCTTGTTTCACCCTTTCGCATTCTGCAAGCAGTTGCATTCACTGGTCAAGTCGCCTGTTAATTTACGGCCATCTCCTCCTGGAACTGATCCGGTCGACCTCATTTGAATATTAGTTGGGCTGGTCAATGATCATCTTGATTTGCTGCTGTGAAATTGCCCCGGCGTCTTCTGTAAGAAACTGGTGGCAGCAACATCTCACATCCTTTGGCATTACACGCTTGACCAAGCCGCTGGCCCTTCTGCTTTGGCCCTTCCCTGCCCCGCCTGTCCTGAACTCATATTTCATGGCAAAAGTCCAGTTCGAAAGCGTTGCGTTTGGTCAACATGCGTATTACAATTTGATCCCGTGAATCTTTAGTTGATTAAAATTTGTTTCATGACTGCGTAATTTTTCGCTGATGTGTGTGTGTGCCAGTGTGTGTGTGTGTGTGACCGTTAAAATTATAATTTATGGATCGGTCAGAGCGAGTATGTTGATGATGATGATGATGATGGGCCTTTGCCTGCCTGCCTTTGCCTTGTGGGTTAATGAGTGTTTGAACCTTGGCTACGTTTTAGCTCTGGTTTATCGCCTCAATTCCGCTTGATTAGACAAAGTTGAGAACTCGGACTCTTTTTAATGCATATACAAATAGACTTTTAAGATGACTGTATATCTGACCTCCATCTCTCTCAACGTCTTGGTTCAATGTCAGTTAATATCTGTAAGAATATCTTAATTTTTCCTCACTGAATGATCCATCCTAACTGAGTAGAATTTTTTAATAAACTTTTGCTAAAACTTTACTATCGTGCAAAGTTCGCACTCTCTGAAAATATCTCCATATTAGTCGAACACTACATTTAAAGTTGTTTCAATTATTGATCATTCTTGGAAAAGTTTTAAATCATTATTAAGATCTACAATCTTACGACCAAAAAGGTTTCTTAAAAGTGTTCATATTCGTATATAGATTCATTATCTTCCATAGACAATAAACTTGATTCAAGTTTCTTCGATCTAGAATATAACGGACTTAAACCAAGAATATGTGTTATTTGTTTCATAACTTTAGATTGTTTTCTTTATCTGTACATGTGCTGCTAATTCATGGAATATGTTTTGAGTGCATTTTAGATCTTCAGTCGCCTCTCTCTTGCTCACTCTCGAGCAAGGAAGCCATTCGTTAAAGTGCAATACAAGGACCTGGCCTGGGTTCGATCGAAATAAGGTCAGTGACTGAGCGACAGCAGCGAGCAGCAAAGAGAAGCAGAAGGAGAAGGAGAAGGAGAAGAAAAGGCGCGGGATAGACAGGACATTCAGGCTGGCAGGCAGCGGCGGGCAGACAGCGCAAGGGCAGTCCCCAGGGACAATGTGTGAAGAAGTAACGGTTTTCTGTCCCAAACGGGACGTGTCCAATGAAAGGAACAGAAATTAGATCAAGCCAGCAAGGCAAGGCAAGGACAGGTTTCCTTAGGATTAACAAAAAGCAACAAATTTCTAACGGTCAGTCCGAAAGAAATGAAAACAAAAAGCAGACCGACTGAGAGAGAAAGAAATAACAATCGAAAATAGCATTAAAAATAGTTTAAGCAGCTTAAACAAAGTTTGCTGCCAATCAACACTCTGTTTGCAACCAAATTGAATGCTCGCCATTTTCTACTCGCGACAGACGTCCATTGGTCCAGAATCCTTGGTAAATAGCAAATGGTTAAAACTGACATTTTCTAACCCAAAATGTGCCATGTTTAATTGTGTTGGGCTTGCACCCCTCTGGCAGTTGCAAAAGTTCACGGGGATGTGACCGGGCCAGGGGTTTAAGAGCCACCCCAGCACTTAGAGGACATTTTTAATGAGATGTTTCCAAGATCAAGATGCAGATCAAGAGTTCAAAAGCAACATATTCAATTAATTTTTAGCTAGAAAGTTCATCTTTTTGCCTGGACATTGGTCAGCGTCAGTCCAGCGTGACGAAAACCAAAAAACAAAAAAAAAAACTTACGGAGGATGAGGGAACTGGCTAACAACCCTTAAGCTGGCATAAGAAAGCTACAAAGGTTGAAAGGAGGGAAGCAGGGTTAAGCCGCTAAACTGGTTTTGCTCCTGCTACAATTGTTGATTTATGAGTTCGCAACCCTTTAACTCGGGACTCTCAGGGAAGGAGCCGTGCCCCTGCAGCGAAAGTAGATCAAGATGCTGGACTGATGATCGCTCGATCGACCGATCGCCCTTGCCCCCTACCCTTGCATCACTTTCTGGCCACAAGATGCTGCGTGTTAAAATGTCTTGTTTGGGGTGGTGGCTTATACGGATTTCCATGCGATTAATTGGGTTACGTAATACCTTCGGGGGTCAGCTACATCTGTCTAATGCCTAATTAGCCAAACGGGATCTTTCCACAAATCTCGGACACAAATTGAAACTGTTGTTGCAAAGTGTGTATCACCAACTCTCACCTGGAAACTGTATGCCAACCAATTTCAACATTAACCCCAGCTCACACGCCTCCCGCCTCCCGCCTTAAAAGCCGCATTGCAATTGCTTAGTAAATAAAACAAGTTTTGGGGCACAGCACCAAAACATTTCAGCATCATTGGATGGGTCTTGATGGACTTGAGTCGGATGTGGTTCTTTCTCAGCACCTTTTGACCCACCCAGTGTTGAGTGTCGTTTTGTTTCGTTTCGTTTCATTTCCACACTGCCAGGTAGCTCGGCCCTGACAGCGGACACAAATTTTGCGCTCACATGTTTTTTAATAGCCATAAAAAGATACTCATAATGTTTAAGATACTCATATTGTAGATGAAAGCTAGCCGAGCTGACCCCAAACTGAGAAACTGGCCAACTACCAGCTACCAACTACCAGCTGGCAAATGGCCAACTGGCCAACTACCAACTGGGCGGTCGCTTGGTCAACTGTTTCCGTTAGCACTCTCCAACTTGTCCCGCTTGTAGCTCGTCTCGTTTAGCCATAAAACAACAACAACAACAACAACAACAACAAACATTTAACGAAATGACAAAGAAATTTAATTATGTGTCAGATATTTGTCTGTCTCTCTGTCTCTCTGTCTGTCTGTCTCCCTGTCTCTCTGTCTGTCTGTCTGTGTTTTCCATTTGCCAGGCACTTGAACCTGCTTCAACGCTGGGAACCTTGCCGATAACATCTCCATCTTCAAATTGAAGGTCAGCACACCCAAGAAAAAAAAAAAACATAAGTTTGCATATAAATCAAGAGACTCGAAAATCTGTGACAAAATTGTTACTTAAGTTGCTCGAATTAAGCCAAATAATAATTGGCTTAAAGTTAAAAGAAATTGTAAAGCTAAAATGTAAAACACAAAGTATCATTTATAGCATGGATTGGGGAAACCCAGAAAAACACCCAGAAAAACACTTATCATGCCACCACAAATATTTTAACAATGAGATATATTTTGATCATGTAAATACGTTTTATATTTGTGGCAATTACTTTCTGAGAACTGACAGTTAACAAGTCATCAGGAAAGTGCTTGGCTTAGATCTGGTCATTAATCAGTTGTTAGCTGATGGCAAACTTATGCTTAGTCTTTTGGCCATGCTGCAGACTCCCATGCGGTAGTTCAAATTGCAATATTTTGCCAACGTTCATCGCTTGCCTAGTTTGGTTTTTTTTTCGCTGTTTTTTATACTTCCTCTTAGCGTTGAGTTGCTGCATTGCTGTTTAATTACAATAGCAACAACAGTAACAGCAACAACGGCAAGATGTTGCATTGCATTAACTAAAATCAAACATGCAACACGGACAGACAGATGGATGGCTGGATGGATGGATGGATGGATGGATGCATGGATGGATGGATGGATGGTAAGTGACGGAGTTAGGCCCAAAAGAGCAGCCAAAATAGTTGCGCCATTTTTCAATTATGAAATATTTATTATTGTTGTTGTTGTTGTTGTTGTTATTTTTGTTGTTTTTAAATGTTGAGCTGGTTTTATTTGGCTTTGGAGTGCGCCCATGTGCAGTGATTGTGATTATATAAAGCGAAACGAGCGTTAATCATAAAACACAAAACGCAAACTGCAAACTGCAAACTGCAAACTGCAAACTGCGCTGCGATGCAATTTTTGTATCTACAAGATACAAACTGCTGCTGGCGCTGGCAGCGTTTCGCAGCGCGTGCCGCCGCCGTGCGCGCCAAACGGCAGTTAAAAGGCGAACAAAAAAAACACAGCCAGAAAAAAAAAATAGAAAAAAAAAGGCAATGATTGTTAACTCATCGCGACTGTGAAGGCGGCAACAATGTGGCTAAAAGGGGGGGCGGAGCGGCCACTGCCTGTTGTTTTTATTAATTACACACGGCAGCTGCAGCACCACTGGCGTGCAGGGGGTGGTGCAACCGAGGGTGGTGGTGCAACCGAGGCTGGGGCGTGAGTTGCAGCAGTCGGAGGAGGCAGCTTCGTTGCTTCTGTTTAATTTTTTTCATTTTTTTTTTTTTTTTGCTGTTTGGTTGCGCATGCGCCACAAATTTGTTGCATTTATGCGAGATTTATATTATGATTTCATTTGAGTTTTCATTTTCATTTTTTCATTTTTGTTTTGCGTTTTCTTGCGCAGCAAACGATTGCAACAATTGCGAATAATCAGTGATTTGCACTGATAATATATATCTGCCCATAACTATGTGAAACCTTTAAGTTGAGAACTCTTGTCCCAAAATAGAAGCCACAATCTTGTTGTTTGTAATCTATCAGATGACAATCAGACAATTTGATATATAGAATGGTCATAACAGGATTAATTGTACGCCCATTTATCTGTTTCACTTTAGGGTATACAAATAATCTTTATAGCAGGTATATCTAAATTCAAGATTGTGGGAAAGCGATCGTTTTCAAGGCCAGACTTGCATAATATGCCAATTTCCTTTCGAGTGTGCGACAATCTCGCTGAGTTTGCATTCTACGCTGCTGGGTATATAAGAACTCAAGAACCCAGCTTAGGATTACGAAGCGTGTGGCTACGGTAAGACGATGCTGATGCTTACGTCAGGAGGCTGTCTATATGTGCACTCAGAGAAAAAGCAGTCTCCAAGCGAGCACCATTATACATGCAGCAACTTTATATACAAAAATCTTAAGCTTTGGGTTAGGAAATATGAGTTTGGACAACGTAGTCGACTTTTGTCTGAGTGTACGTACCTGCACAAGCTGACTATAACTTTGTAATAGAGCTACTTACTTGATTAATATAATAATATTAATTGAATATCACTTTTTATCTATATATCTGATCTACATTTTAATAATTACCTTTTAGGAAAGGGAATTCAAGTTCGAGTGTGCTGTGGTTATTTGTGCTGGTGTGTGTTTTTTAGGTTTGCTTTTTATACACTTGTATAGGCTACTATAGTTTTGTCACGAAGCTTGCAACGCATTGAAGGGAACGATCTCAGAGCCCATATACGTTCCTAATCAGCATTACCAGATGAAGCCAGCTGCGAACGAGAGCCTCTGTTTTGAATGGCATTTATTCAACTTTTGCTACAGGAAGTACCTATTTTGCAGTTAACCGGATCGGACTTCTATATCATATTGCTACCTTAGGAACAATTGGTCATAAGGGTATGTCAACTTCGGCGTGTCTAAGATCACCATTTCGTTTGTCATCGGATAAGAGACAGTCGAAGTGAGCTGGGCTGAGTTGCCTGGTGGGAAGCATTTTGGTTGGGTGTGCACACGAGGCGTGTGTGTTGTACAGTTATCATAATCGATATCCGTCTCCCTATCATTTCTCTCTCTCTCTCTTTCTCTCGATTGGCTTGCTAGATTTCCGATATGTTGTGGGGGTGGATGAGGATTTCCTGCACTCGAAATTAAAAATCGCACTGCGTCTCGACCACAACATCAATGAAAGAACTCTCTTCGAAAACAAAAAGAGTTCTCCAGAGTCTTTTAACTGGTTTCGAATAATATTTTGGTCGCCTGGTTGATTTTGTTGTTGGCGTTGCTGGTGTTGTTGTTGACGATGACGATTGTCACGTTTCCAACATAAATATCCATAAAAGTAATGCTCACATCCGTCCGGATGAAATGCGCTCGTGTGCTGCGATCTTCACAGAGCAAGCAAAGATTAGCAAATTGAGAGAGAGAGAGAGAGAGAGAGAAACAGAGACAGATAGAAAGAGAGAGAGAGAGGGGAAGATTCTTCAATACTATCAATGTGTTCAGAGCTGTTTCTCAAGGCGTCATAAATACAAGCCATAACGATAAGATAACCGACCATAAAAATAATTCGGTTTTGCCTTATTCACACGATCTGAGGCTATACACATATGTATACATATATAAAAATATATATATATATATATATATCAATGGGTATGTACCTGGGATGCCAATGGCTCGCAGCATGGATACATAGATAATATATAATCGTGCTATTGAAAGACCACAGACTGCAGTTGAGTTAAGTCAAACAAATTCGATTGACTTTCTGTTTCTGGCACGCTGCTGATAAGAGATAACACAACATGCAGGTGTCCCATCCGCAGAGCTGAGAACTGGGAACTGGGAACTGGGTACTGGGTACTGGGTACTGAGAGCTCTTAACTGAGACCCGATCCGACCCCGACCCGGACTCAGTTGATTCAATATTTGGCCAGCTTATCGAGCACCCACACAGACACACACACATACTGGCGCAACTGGGCCAAAGTGTCAATAAACACGACTGCGATTCGAATCATAGATCAACATTTGTCTAAACGGGTGGAGGGGAGTGTCGAGGGGTTAGTTAAGCCATTCACTATACATATATGCAGATGGTCAAACCGGGCAGATGGGCTGAGAATAATCGAAGATAACGCAGGATATTCATATGGTAAGAGAATGTCAAAAAAAAAACAAAAATGTAAATTGAGAAATATTATAATTATATATACAAGTATGTGTATTAAAATGAAATACGCTGTTGCGATAATATAGTACACATACATGGAGTACAAAGAGAGCATTTTCAAGGGATAGACTTTCAATATGTATGTGTGTGTGTGTGCTGGTTACGATTGCTGCTATGTAAGATGGTATATATGAATGCATCATTTTTCCAATGTTTCCAAATCAATTTAGTTGAAATGAACAAACCCGTTTAGATAGATATATCATTACAATTGTGGCTTTCATGGCTATCGGTAATCAATTTTGATCGATTTTTGCAAAACGGAGGTTATCGGTTATCGGTTATCGATAAAATGAAGTAAACTTGACATGCGTATAAACGCGTGAATTAACGAAAAAAACCATCATATGTATAATATTCCATTCGATAAATAATTTCATTGCTTAAAGGTCAGCATTTTGGGGTCAGCTCAGCTAAAGTCATTTGCCATATTCATATGGTGTCTTGCTAAAATAGCTCCACTTATTATAATTAATCGAGCCGAAGGTTCTCATTATTTAGTTCTTGGTTCTCACAGAATTCGAATTCGAATTGAGCACCTTGAACGCGTTTCGCGTTGCACATGCAATGCCAATCGAAGTCAAGACAAGTCAAAGCTAATGCAGCTATGCAGCTACCTAGTACAAGCAACTACATCCGCCCACCCAAGAACCAAGAACGAAGACTTGAGAGCTCCAGCTGCCAGTATCCAAAGTGAATCATTGCCGGCGCCTTGAGAAACCAGCGAAGCAATCGATGGATTTGCGCTGCTGCTGTTCAAGTCAAGGGCCTACGCTCCTCCTACCCTTCCTCCCAAAGTTATTAACTATGCATACCCTATAAAAAAAAACGACTATACGTATTATTATAGGTAGGATCAAGGAGTCAAAAAATATTATTTTCGATCAATGCCTATCTTGGCACATTCAACTCCATCTCTGCAACGATGAAGCGCACCTAATCCTGAGCCGCATCAATTAAATATTCATGTAGAATCCTGCGAGACAAAACGTGATTGGCAACTCTGAGTTATAAGTGTAGGGTATCCACTGGTCTAGCATACTCTATAGCACCATAGAACATTCTTGCACGTAGTATTTTTATATTTGCCTGCACTGGCTGTTAATTCAATTAAAAGCTTATTTAAAAGAATCAATGTTGAAGTTATTAGAGCGCTGAGAGTGCAGAAGTAAATCGAAGTCATTGCTAAAGCTGCGAAAGAAGACAATTCAATTAAACAATTATAATCAATATATATATATATATATATATATATATATATATTAGATATATTTATTATAAATATATCTGCTAAGTCGTATGTTTATTGGCGGGGCCAACAAACCCATTTAACCTACAATACAACCAATGTCTTCGGAGCTGCCTGCGTCCGTTTAATTATGGAAATTGATCGAGGCAAAGAGCATTTCCTGTCCCATTGTCACATCGCCACAACTCGCTCTAGCTCCCTCTCACTCTCTCAATCTCTCTATCTCTCTCTCTCTTTGTTTCTTTCTCTACCTTCCTCTCACTCATTTTCTCTCCCGTTCTGTGGGCACACAAAGTCCATTTTAAGAGGTAGCAAGCAAGTACCTCCCAACTTGCCCCCACCCATTTGACACACACACACACACACACACACACTTTGTGCTTATCTTTTGTCATTCTTTTACTTCTGCTTCTGCTTCTTCTTCTACTTCGTTGCTGTCTTCGCTGTCTTCGCCTCGTCTTTCACTTTGATAATTTCTCCGCACTTTGGCGGCAAGCCATTATCCATTACCCATTACCCATTAACCATTACCCATTGAGCATTGCCCATAGACCCCAATGGCTTTGTCTGGTCTCTGATTTGCTCTCAGAATTTTAAACAGGCTCTTCAGATTAGGCACGGCTCGTTCGGATCGGTCAACTGAGTATCTGAGAGTATTTTGTATCTGGCAGCCTGCCCAACACAGCCCAAAAAAAAAAAAAAAAAAACTAAATATATAATTGCCTAGCCTTCAATTTGTTTACCTTTGTATATATATATATATTTGAAGCCCTATATATGAATCTCTCATTCACATCTCTCAGTAGATTTGGACTGTTGGTCTCGTGATAATTGGAATCTGGCCAAGTCTCAGAACTTTAAATGGGCCATGAGTTTCGATACATAGTTATGTTATGATCAAATCCAAAGCAAATATTTGGCTTACTTTTGGTTACAGTTTTATGCTGGATCTGGACCCAGTTAAGAACGCTTTGCAATGCGGATAATAAAATGCATCAAGCACAAACTATCGCTGAGCATCTGAAGATACTTAAAGCAAACGAAGCGTCGAACGTGTCAAACATAAAACGCAGCCTGCCTTAGAAACCAGAACCAGCCCAGTCAAGGCGTGGGCAGACTCACAGAGCGAGACAGCAACACAGAGAGAGAGAAAGAGAGGGAGAGAGAGAGAGAGAGAGCGAGTGAGAGCATCATGTGATGATGATCCTCGGGAAGAGCAATGCGAGCCATTTCCTTTGGCGACTTGGTCGAGCTGACGCTGCACTTGGCATACTAATTGGGGGGGAATGGGGCATGGCGTTGAGTTGGACGCCTGAGTCTGTGCCATTAAATTGGTACTTGATGTGAGGCAGGAGAGGATGGTCATCATAAACATGATCGTCATAATGCTGTTGCTGATGTTGTCGTTGCCATTTTTGAGGTCGTTGTTGCGTCTCTCCGCACAACAACAACAGCAACAACAACATCAACATTTAATGGCCTGCGAGGCGTTTGCCTGTGTTGCATACTAATTGTGATTGCGTTTGTGAATGATCATGATCTGTGCATCCGATTCCAATCCGATCCGCTCAGCACAGCTCGGCTCAGCACTGATGCGATGCGTTAGGCCTCAACTCGAGATGTGTTTTTTTTTCGAATTCATTTGTTTTGCTCCGTCCGAGTCTGACGACCGCCTACGCTCGGTAGCGTTGTCTCGTCGTGGGAATCACTTAAAGAGGCAAAACAGCTACCAGCAAAACCGAATTTCGGTCGAAAATGTATTTTATGTGTTAAACGTGAGGATGCCAGAGCCTCTCTATAGCTCTCCCTCGCTCTCTCTCTCTCTGTCTCCCTTTCTCTCTTGCAAACACTCTCACTCGATGGGCAAAGTTTGTTTTTTATATTTTGTTTTATTTATTTTTGGGCTTATTTATATGCCAGCCGGATCATCAATGGCCCTCATAACGCGCATAATGCCAAACTGGCATTCACTGTCGGATTTCAATTCCAATTCAGACACGGATTCGGATTCGGATTTGGCTACGGATTCAGTTTCGGAGTTTTAGCATTGCCAATGTGACATAATCAACAGTAGCTTAAATTGCGCTTGACTGACAGATACTCTGTACAAAGACCTGAGCTACAATCTACAGGGTGTTATGACAAGTTTTGGCCATATTCAATTTTGATCTGGTGTGTAGGGCTAGATTCTAAACTACCGTTCATAAATATAGATTCCTTTTGTGCTAAACATTTTTCAAGTTCAGATTGTTAAAAGCTCGAAATCAATGGGAGACGGAGGCGTTCAGTGATTTTCCTTCCCAAGCGGTTAAACTTTGTGCTAAAAGAAAGACAATTTTTTCAACTAGATATAGATACGGAGATGCCTTCTTCAATGAATACAGGGTATTTATAAAAAAAAGGTAATCAAGCACACACAACAAGCAGAGCTCAGATACGCACTTGAACCTTGCGAGTACCGTTGCTGCTGCTGCAACAGCAACAACAACAGCAACAACAGCAGCAACAAGAGAAACAACAACATCCTGAAAGAGGTCAAGTGATTGCCCAATGCTGCGAGCAGCTCTTCGCCTTGGTCTTCTGGCTAGTGAGTATCTCATTGTGTTTTCTCATCAGGTGCGTTGTTGTCGCCGTTGAAATATGATACACATTGTGTATGCATGATCGTATGATCGTATGCTCTGTCCCCTATGTGGCCCTCTTCCCTGTTTCCCCTCTTCAACTTCGATGTCAACCATCTCCATGTCCACGCCATGCCCCATTGTCCATTTGTCCGTTGTGACCAGCAGCTTGTTGATGACGACGACGACACTCGGTTGGATCGTTGACTGATCAACACAGGCAATACCGTGGAGTTCAAACATCCCTCGAAACTCATCCGAATCCAAATCCCAGCTGAGAGACGTGCTCAGTTTCATTGAGAGGCTCATCCTGAGGAAGTCAGGTGCCTAATTGTTTCCGTTTATTGTCGCCTCTTTTTCAATTATTTTTTCTTCTTTCGACTTATTGATTTCGGTTGCCCTTCACACTCACTTCGTCTGTTTCTTACTCTGCATGTATTGTGTGGTTAGTTAGCGACACCTGATCTCAATTGATAAGCCCAGGATTCCTCTACTTCATCTCTGCTCATTCTTCTTCTTCATGTAACCTTTTGACACGGTATTGCTGGGAATCTGCAAGCATAGGGTTTCCCCACTTCTCCTTATTTATCAGGTGTGGGCTCTGCGAAAAAAAAACAACAACAACAGAGATGTTCATGTTTGGGAAGCATTTTAAAAGTGATAAATGTTGAGTTTGGTAGGCGAGAAAAGAAAACTTGAAAAAAACCAAAAGCACTGAACCAACCTGAACAAAACTGATGGATGCCAAGCTTACAGGTGTATTGATTTGAATGTATAAAACGATTGATTAAGGATTCTTGGGAAAGTTGCTCTTAGACAGTATATAAATATGTGTGCGTGTGTGTGTGTGTGTGTGTGCTTGTCATTAATAATTAAGAGAACCGATGTCCACTTTATATTCCACACTGAGCCATTCAAATTAATACGCTAAGTGCTTTGAAGATATCTTTAAGCAATTGGAGCAAAACCAAGTGGCAAGCACCAAGAGTGTCGCGTCGATAAGACCCGGCCCCAAAGCCCAACTCCCAAAGACAGCAACCTGAACCCAGACCTAGTTGACTATCTGCTTAGGTATGTAGAAATGGCCGATACGAGTCCATACAACAATTGACATGCTGCATGCTAATTGGAAAATGGAAAATGCGACGAGCCCAGCCACAAAAAAAAAACACAGCCCAACTTAGTGCTTTGTCTAATTAGCATAAAATTAACTTATAATCATTGTGCCAATTGCCGACGCGGCGACAAACCAAATAAAGCCAACAACAACAACAAAAATCTCTCGAGAAACTGTGTAAGCCCTAAACCCCAAACCCCAAACCCAAACTCAAACTCGAGAAACTGGAGCAAATGAGCTGTGTGTGAGACCGTGGGAAACGGCAAGATTAATTTTATTTTAATTATTTTATCAAAACGTTTGCGGCTGTGACTTTTGTCAGCGGTTGCGGCTTGACGAAATACCCTATCTTTTGGGGGCAGCGACGCATTCATTACGCTCAATGTGACATACGCAAACAAAGTGCAAACAATTTATTCAGCTTCTTGGCTTAGATAAGCGAACTGTGAACTCGACTTGTGTGTTTGCCGATTTATTATTACTCTATACCTTCAAATCGGGCTGATATTTCGAAGTATATATATACATATATTATATGAGTAAAATCAGATATTTACCATTTTAGAGTCACATAAATAACATTTTTTATATAAACTATTATAAGTTTAGAAGGATTATCAGCTTCAATTGTCTAACCATACAAATCATAGTGTATAATGTGGTTCGGTGTGTTGCATTTGACATTGGCTTTCATGTTTCATGGCATTTTATTACATGAGTTATTTGCCCTGCCGGCGTATTATCAACACAAACTGTAGAACACCGGGAGAGAGGAGGGGGGGGAGAGTGAAGGGAGTGTTGGTCTGTTGGGCCTGTGCTCTGCTTCTTGTCACATAATGTGGCCCAGCAATTAAACGAAACGACTTCAAATTAAGCCAAGTAGCTGAGACGGACTGCGCACTTTGCATACCAATTTGCTGCTGCGATTTGCCCAGAAAGCCCCCGCCCGAAATGGGGGCGAAATCGAAAACGAGAGTGCTCCACAGATTTATATATATATATGTGTATATATAGAGAAAGAGAGAGGGAGACTGAGAAAGGGTGGCAATCAATTGATAAATATAGACAGCAAAATACATTTGTGGACCACCAAAGTGTTGAGTTCATTGAAAACGAGGACACTAAAACCAACATAAAGTGTGGCAATGTTTAACAAGTTCCCCATAACATTAAATGTGTGCAACACACACACACACACACACACACACACATTTATATATGTATTATGTGTGATCAAAGGAGGTCAGAGGATGGACCGGTAGCTGGTAAGCTGGTGACATTGTCCAGTCCAGTCATAACTTTTATGAAGATGATTAGGCTGCACAAGCTCATAAAAAACAGCAACAAGAACCAGCGGCTTTAGCGGCTTTACAAAGTGTTAAGAGAGCCAGTGAGTGAGAGAGGGAGAGAGAGGTGAGTCGGGTCTAAACGGGTGGCCCAAAATCAGAGATACTCAAGTGATAAATATCTCCGCTGAAGATCACTCGACGTCGGCTGCTTTGGTCTCTGAGAAGTCTCTATATTTGGCTGGAGAGGGGGAGTTGGGGAGAAACTGCTGCTCTGGTTATCACATCTTGTGTGTGAGCAAATATTAAACATCTCTCTCTCTCTCTCCCTATATATATATATATCTATCTCTCTTGTGGCAGCTTCAAAGTCGTTTAATGTACTCGTTGCCGTTTCTGTTGCTGTTTTCGGTGTTTGCCTTTGGCGGCATTTCATCTTTGTTGTGCTTTATCTCTGTGTGTGCATTGTGATGCTCCATATTCATCATAATAATGATCGTAAAGATGAGTTAAGCTTAATGTTGATCATCATTATGGCCGGAACTTGTCACATGCCAAGCTGATTGCGTGGCCAACACGACAAACGCTCTTTTATGGCCTGTTGGTTCCTGTTTGGCACACACTCTGAACCAAACACAAAGATCACTTTGCCAGCTTTCAATCTGACAAATGCTCTAAAACTGACAACTTAAGTTCCCTCTCGAAATGCAATTCAAAGTTCAACTTGAGATGGGCAATAATACAATTGATGCAAACATCGGCTGAAACTCATTCAAATAGAGCGATCTTCTCTCTGAGTGCATATATAAACAATGAGTAGCAACAATTTGTGATTGCAAATATATCAATCATGTATATATATATATATATAATAATCAATTGAATCTGGCGATGATCACAGAAGAGGATCAGTTATGGACACCTCACAGATTTTGTGTTCACACTCATAAATGTGCGATCGCATGTCGCGTGTCGTTAGCGATCAATGGCGTTAAGCACAACAGCAACAACAACCACAACAACAACAGCAACAGGAACAACAACATCAACAACAAAAGCAACAACGATTAATACTTAAGCTGACGCATTACGCTGCTTATTAATGGGGACTGGCAAAGTTGGTGGGTTCAATTGGGTCAAAATCAGCATAAAAATCCGTATGTGATGGGCTGGTGATTTCAACGGATCGGTTCGGATCGGATCGGATCGTTTCGGATTGGTTTGGAATGTGGTTCGGATTGAAACGATTGGGAACTGTTGGCAGGCAAATGTGGCAACTTATTGCAATTGTAATGCGTTGAATATTGATGAGAGGGGACTGATGTGCGCAGATAGACAAGCACAGTATCGGGGAGAGAGGGCGACAGGGGAGACCTGAAGCCAGAGACTAAGTCTCAATATTTACGAGCTGCGACTAAAGTGCCTTTCACACACATACACACATACACACACACACACACTTACAATGTCAAATCAGCCAACATTTGCAGTTTTTTTTTTTTGCTTGGACCTTAGCACTAAAACTGAGACTGTGAAAATGTAAGTTGAAATATAAAAGTGAAATGAATGCGTGCAAATTTTGAAACATCAACACGAGATCCCATTTGTCCAGCTCTAAAGACAGAAAGACAGACAGGGAGACGAGCGCAAATGCGATTTTAATATGTCTGGAGATGTGCACTTCAAAAACGATAAACACGATGTTTCTGGGCACACTTCAAATTTTTACAATAAAAAAATATTGTATTTATAGCCATCAATCGCATCAAACTGATAAATTAGATATATCTGAACTTTATATAAACGCAGTTATGCCCAACATTCCTGTACAAAATTGGGAATGAGTAAAGAGAGAACAGAATTCTAGAAAGAAACAAACTTAAATCAAGTTTGTTGTCTGCTCCCATTTTTAAGAGCACATTCTTGATTTCAGATGGTAGATCAAAAAACAAACTTAAAGTTTTTAGTTTCAGATAATAGATTGTAGAACGAATAGTGCTAGAATCAAGATGCGCAATTTTACATTAAGAATGCATTTTTTGCCCAAACAAAAAGATATTTGTTTCAGTGACTCACGAGCGACGCACGCATCTCTAGGAGACCGCCCTCTCCACCCTTGGCTATCCTCTGGTATTGAGTGGTGGGGTCGCTTAGCTTGTTGCTTCTGGCTGATCTATGCAAATAGGCAACGACGACACTTTGGCCTATGGAGATACGCACTCAATTTGAGCACCCCTCGCCAATTCCACCATCCACCCCTCTACCACAAAGTCGACACCCTACGAGGCGTCGTCTGCTGCTGTGTAAGGTTGTATGAACATTTAAAATATGCAAGACCAGACCAAAGCAGAGACCAACACCAAAAAAAAAACACAATCACAAAACCGAGAATGAGAATGAGCTCGAGAAATTATAGAATTGCCAATTGTCTGAAGCTAATCGAATTTCCGTTGCGCTTATCTATTTTCTGTTGATGTTTTGGGTTTATGTTGGCGTTAAGTGCTCGTGCTAGGGAAGTGCTTCCTGTGCTTCTCGCTCCCGCTCCCCTGCTCCCGTGCATAATTGTCGAAGGTCCAAATGTGAAAATGTAAATGCAGGCCCGTGACCTTCGATAAAGATGTCAACCGCAGAAAGGCACAAGGATCAGCCAGATTGGCTCTACCTGAGAGCACATTAGTCAGTTGCGAGCTCGACTTCCGTTTGCCATTCCCCGCGTCGTCGAGATAGTCACTCGTCCGTCTCTATACTCAGTCTCTTTATCTGTGAGGTATGCCCTGCTGTCCGGTTGCCGGCTATCTTAATTTGGCCTACAACAATGACTCCAACGACATTATACATTCAGTGCGGACAATTAAGTAATGCGCACTCGAAGATCTCTAAGCCAAACTGAAGATTTCCAAAGGCAGCAGCAGCAACAACTGTTGACAACAATAACAACAGCAACTGTTGCTGCTGCTGTTGCTGCTGCTGCGTGCGAGGCTGAGGCATGGCTGAGCATTTTAATATAGAAATTTTCTTATTATTTTAGGCCAACGGCCTACAACGGCCCCGAGGCCTGAGTCTCAGTCTCTGTCTCTGTCTGTGTCTGTGTCCCTCTCTCTCCGTCTTAGTCTCGTGTTTGCCTCTGCGTCGATTGCCAACATCAACATCCAATTCCAAATTCCAATTCCAACCCGCAACCAAAGCCAATCAGACAAAAGCCAAAGCTTAGCTCCGCACAGCTCTCTGCAAGCAGCCATTGAACAGGCATCGACCATCAACCATCAACCGTCGACCATCGACAGTGCGTCCATCCGTCTGCCCGTCTGCCTGGCAGTCCCTCTGTCCCACTCCCAGACGCAGACAGAGAGCCATAGAAGGGCTGCCCCTCGACCACATCACCCCAACTCCCCCTTGGCGCATGAATATTGTTTTAATGTTGAATCTTGACAGCGGCGACAATTTGGTCAAAAAGAAAGTCGATTTGTCGCTGGTTTTATACGTATGTATGTATTTATGTATGTATGTGTATACCCTACAGTGGAAAACGACCATAAGGGGTATGCGATAGCTAGACACAAATATATAGTTATAGATAAAAGATATGTGTAGGAATTAAGTGATAAATGATAATTCGGTTCCTGGAATAATATAAAGTCGGTACAAGTTGGGTTCGAACCGGTTCGATTTCAAATGGGTTTGCCTTTATTTATAAGAGAGATAAGCATAACGATCATTAACGTAGAATAACATAATATAGAAACGTAAAAATATATATAAATTCCAATAAGATAAATATCTTATGGGCCAAATTGTTAGCCATTTCAGTTTCTGGTTTTTAAGATCAGAAATATCAAACTTATGTAAAGATATGAACCAAATTATAATTGAAAAACTTAAAAAACATCACTATTGTATTGTTATCCTCCTAGAAATTTTGAAACCCGTCGTTATGTTCTCTTCGAAATTGTTGATTTTTGTTGCAGAGGGTATCTCTCAGTCGCGCTGCATTGTTATTGTAGTTGTAGTTGGTTGCTTGGGCCTTGGGTATTGGATTTTGGTTGGCTTTCGTTAGCCACTACTGTCGGCTCACAGCCCATCACTCATTGAAGATTGGCGGCGCAGCAGCAGCAGCAGCAGCCAACGAATCAACATCGAGACACCGAGTTTGGAGAGACCGTCAAGTGGTTCCAGTTGGAGCTGTTGGTTAATGGTTGCCGTTGGAATGGTTGGAATGGTGTTCGGCTTGGAATGGTTCGCCATCGTTTTGGGGGCCCAGTTGGTTGTCGTGGCGTACGTTTGCCTGAAAGAAAGAAAACACACATCATGAATCTTTAATGAAGAATCACCAAGTTTGGCGGAGTGCGGCGGGATACGGGGGAGGGGTGCCCGCCCGGGCACCTGGGGCACTCGGGGCACGACCATAAACGTTGCCGCACATTTTCTTTTATTGAGCCGTAAGATTCGAATTGTTGTTGTTGTTGTTGTTGTTGCTGCTGCTGCTGTTGTTATTTTGGATGTGATTTCGTATTTGGCGCGGCGTTTGAAGACCGGCGGCCAGCAGCCATAGCTCTACCATAAAACCACAAACAACACAGCCCATTGTCAATTGTCAATTGTCGATTGTCGATTGTCGCTTGTCGATCGTGAGAGGGGGTGGATGGGGGAGGGGGAGGGGGACAGAGACCCTCAAGCCACACAGAGACCCATCGTGCACCCATCGCAATGTTAATGTATTTGGAAATCGTGTCCGACGCGTCTCTTAGCAGCGCATTGAGAAAACCAGAGTGGAAAGCCAAGACTCAAACAAACCGACAAGCAAATGCTCTATCATAAACTAAAATAAAAAAAAAACAGAAATATTTTAGATGGGGCTAGATGGCACGAAATGTGATTTAAATTAACCTTACTCCACATTAAAAGTTATTGCAAATCGTGTTCAGATCCTTCAGATTTATAAACCAACTTTATCTTACTCAATATGACAGCTTAACTTTGTACTATATGCTATATAGTTAAATCTAAGTTACTTCATCATATAGCAACGAGTAAAGAATCCTTTGGGAAACCACTTTCAAAAGCATTTCATTTAAAAGTTTTGAACTCTTGCGAATCGATTAGAGACGACGACGCACAAACATATCGACAAAGTCAAGTTACTTTTCAACATTTTGTCCCATCATCATAAAAGAAATTTATTGACAAACTATGCATTATTAAAAAATTATATGTACTTGTGGTGTGTGGCGTGTTGAAGATTTGTTTAATAATAAATTCATTATGCGAGACGAAGGCGGAGAAATTAAGCATGCATAGAGATATGTAGGGGTACAAGTATGAGTATCGAGTATGAGTATGAGTATGAGTATGGGTATGAGTATGGGTATGAGTATGGGTATGGATATTGGCTATGGAGACCATGGAGGCTATGGTCAACGAACTGGTGGACCGTGAAAGTTGTCTGCACACGATTCTGACCCAAAAAGACTAAGCACTGATTGAATGTGGTTTCAATATGATAATTGTAGAAATTAGCCAATGATTGAGGGTCTAAAAGCAAGCCAATAAACATATGCATCTGAAAATAGCACTTTAGCTGTTCAATAAGCTTAACACTCCAGTTACTAAGTTGGCAACAAGTTTGAATCTTGATTTGATGCTATAAATGAAAGAACAACAACGCGATTACCACTAATAATATATAATCAAATAATAAAATAATAAGTCTTATCAGGCTATAGAGTAATCTACAGATATATAGATAACTAAAGATAAAGAAAGTATCTCAAATATAGACTACATTAAATCTATGATTTAATCTGACTGTTAAGTAGTGTAAATGATGTCCAAAGATGGGGATTAAATGTGGAAGAAAGAAGTCAATCTGTAAAACTGATGTCAGTTTGAGAAACAGCCTCAGCCTCAGCTGGTGTGACATGGGATATGAGCCTTGTAAAGCTTCCTTGAGCTGGTTGACTTAAACAAACAAAAAAAAAAAAAAAAGGAAGCAGTCCGTCGTCGGCATCCAAGTGCAAAGTCCAATCAAGCATTACAAGAACGCCACGTTTCCGACTTCCGATGCGAGTCTCATATTACGGCCGAAATGTGAGCAATGCCAACGGGCTACCCCTCAATATTGGAACTGTCGCAAGAACCACAGACGCCCCTCCGCACAACCCCTCCTCAACTGTCTGTCTGTCTGTGCGTCGATCGCAACGAAGTTTAACTGCCGCCTTCCACTTGATTAAACACTTTTATCCAAAAATGCTGAGCGACCCTCCTCAATGCCCTCCGCAGCGACTTGGCGATTCTGTCAAATGTGTCAGGAGCAGGTCCGGTGACGGTTGTTGGCCTGCACGGTGGGTAATTTGATGCCAGACAATGATCCGCTGACGCTTTTGATCTTGGCTTGTTGGCCAGACTGCATAGGGCAGAGTCAACAGCCGCCAGTTACCGCAACATGACAGGTGCAGGCTCCTACTGATGATGCCCCATGCATCATAATGACGATGATGATGATGATGATGATCAAGGATGCACCTTGCTGCAACTCTGCAACAGCTCTCTTTCTCTCTCGCTCACTGTCTGTGCTGTGTTAGGGGTTGCTCCCGAGCGATGTGCGCTCGAGTGGAATGCAAAACGTGTGTCAGGAGGAAAACAGAAACAGAAACAGAAACTGAAACAGGTACAAAATGCGAAGGTAGTCGACGTGTAAGGGAAACAAGAAGCTGCCACAACCTCATCCCTCAGTGTTGTTGCAGTTGCAGCGTTCATTCAACTGTTGCCAGGACACTGAAGCATAGTCTGCCGGCCAGTCTGTCTTCCATCGTCCATCGTCTGTCGTTTCTTTGATCAATGCTCGCTGCTGTTGCTCAACTCAGTTTGTTGAACTATACAATGATCAAGCCATAGTCCTTCAGCTGACCAGTTGGCCGCAGCTAGTAAGATCTTGGCACCTCTATACTCACTCAGATATATCTCCAAATTGCATATATCTCCAAATTGAGAAGGCTAGAAACGAATTAAGTATATTGTTGAGACAACTTTCAAATTAGTTAATTAGTTAATTTGGAAAAACAAGTACTCAATATGTCCACATCCCAATACACCCCACCCGGAACCCCCAACCCCCAACCAGAAAAAAATAAATAAAACAAAACAAAATGAAATAAAGATAAAGATAATAACTCATCTGAGTGTAAACAGAGGTGCGGAACAAAACGTTGGCTCATTTGGGTATTGATTACCTGGCCAAGCGACAAGCGACAAGCAACAACAACAGCAACAACAACAACATTGGGCACAAGGTGTGTTGTTGGGTTGCTTCGACACGTCAACAGTCGTCAACAGTCGTCAATCGGCGCTGTGTCAACAATTTAATCAGTTCAAATACAAGATACAGCGGATACAACAGATACTCAGATACTCGGATACTCAGATACAGCTCGCTTGCTATGAATTGCCCGTTTCGGTTACATTTGAATATGCAGCCGGCGTCATCACTGCCAGACCAGACACAACCACCAACAGCAGCCACAGCCACAGCCACAGCCACATCCACATCCACATTGGGCTCAGATAACTCAACTCAACTCGAATTAACTCCCAGCCAGCTGCACGATTCCCTTTTTTATGCCCCTTGCAGAGGGTTTTATAATTTTGGCGTGAAGTGTGTAACGCACTGAAGACTACATTAAGTATATATTCTTGATCAGCAGATCGAAAAGCTAGATCATTTAGCTGATATAGGAACTATTGCTGGTCGCAAGATGAGTTCTTGTAAGGAAGAACTTCTAATAATCAACATCGGTCTACTATAGCTTATAGCTCATATAGAACATATCATTTTTTCTATATATTTCGGTTAGGGTATGTCTACTACAAAAGGGTATATCTACGTCGGCTGCTGTTCTCTCTTTTTACCTTTTCTGGCAACAGCAACACTTCCACTTCCTCTGCTCGGGCTTGGGATCTGGAATCAGACTTGGATACGGTTTTATTTTGCGCTTGTCACACGCTGAGTAAATATTTTCGTTTGCTGATAAAAAAGGAAAAAAAAAAAAAAGTAATAATAATAATAATAAGCAAGGAAAACCATTGGAAAAGCAGGGAAATGCAAGCGGACGGGTAAAAAAGCGCACGCAGATGCATTTATTTTAGAGAGCTCGTGTTTGCCGTTGTTCCTGATGTGTTGTGTCCCTATTGCGGGGGATACACACACACACACACACACACATGTGTGTACGTGTGTAGATACAGATAGAGATACGAATACATACATATATATACATATATATAAAAAAGAGCAGATAGTTGCCATGACTATTGACAACACACACAAAAACACATGAATATTCAATCAGTTGAGTTCGCAATGTGGCGAGGGTGGTTCCCGCCACTTCCATCCGACCGCTAGGACCGTTCCAGCGCAAGAGGCACGGAGCACGAGGCACAAGGCAAGGGTCTGGAACCCAGGAGCCAGGTCAAACGAGTGTCGTGGGGCGCAAAATTGAGCGCTAAACGAAAATAAGACAAAGCAAACAAAATTATGGGAAAGAAGACAGAGAGGAAGTGCGACACTAAAGAAGAGGTACAAAGAAATAAGGAGACAGAGCGGAAACTGCGAGGATAGAAGTTGTGAAGAAAAGTTAGCAAAGAGCTTAAGAGTTTCCACAAATGGAGAAAAGAGAGCAGAAAGTTAAGGGACAGGATACAGAAAAAGAAGCGAGAAGAATTTTTTGATGGAGCAGCAAAAATAAATGAGGAAAATTCGAAGAAATTCCATTTGGGGAAATAAAGATAATTCCTGATGGGATAAAGATAAATCAAGGGGAATGGAAATATCTATTGCTAATCTACGAACTTATAAACTCCATGTATGACTAAGGAAGACGAATGCTGATCATTAATGGATACAAATAGACTTTATTACTTCCGCAAGCAGAGAAAATAACTGAACTGATACAGATCTGATATATATACAGTGGTGGACAGCTTATTTGGCCAAGTGTCAAAGAAGAAAAGTAATTGCCTGCCATAAGCTAACCATTCATTATTTTTCAAAAATTCCAAAGACCGATGGTAGGTACATATATTAACTACCAAAATTAATATATGACCCTAATACACTGGGGTTTCCCCACCCGCTAGGTAGAGTTATGTAAAAAAGTACCCTATTTTGAGGGGACAGCTTATTTGGCCAGGTATAAACAAAATAATATATTTTGCGTATAAAAACTTAAATAAGGATGTTAATACTTAGTATGATATCCTTTAGCCTTAACAACTTCCCTTAACCTATTATTCATGGAAGATACCAACTTCCTGGTAGCTTCTGGGCTGATTCTGCTCCACTCATCCCGCAGAGCATTTTTGAGGTCTTCTTTGCTGGATATGCTGTGCTTCCGGATGTTATTTTCCAGCAGAGCCCACAAATTCTCAAAGACATTTAAATCTGGAGACTGGGCCGGCGGAATTATCATGTGGGGGCAGTTCCTCATGAGCCAGGACTGTACTATCTTGGCCTTATGCTTGGGATCGTTGTCCTGATTGAACCGGAAAGTACGTCGGATTCCTACGTTCTCGGCACTTTGGACTAAATTTTCCTTTAGTATGTTGAAGTACACATTCTTGTCCATTGTTGTTTCAAAAATCACAAAATTCCCGAATCCGGCTGACGAGATACATACCCATGCCATACCACTTCCTCCACCATGCTTGACTGTTGACCTTACGTTTTTGGGATTCAGGTCAGTATTGGACTGTCGCCACACACAATTCCGTCTGTTTGAGTGAAAAATGTTGAATTTGGACTCATTTGCAAATATGACTGTGTTCCAGATCTCCAAATCCTTGTCCAAGTGGTTTTTGGCGAACTTCATCCAAGTCCCTTTATTTTTCACGCTTATAAAGGGCTTCTTCCGTCGTACTCGGGCATTAAAGTCAAGATTGCGCAGAAACCTGGGCACAGTTTCCACACAGCACTTTTTCCCCATTTCATCCTGCACCTGTTGAGCTACTTTTGGAGCCGATAGCTTGCGATTTCCCCTTATTTTCCTAATGATCCTTCGCTCCTCCTCTTTGGTGAAAATCCAATTTGGTGCCTTTCTGCCCTTGTCCTCAATCCGATTTGCGTCGACGAAGCGCCGAATGATGTTATACATAGTTGAGTTGCTCAGACTGACCATTTCAGCTATTTGGCGATATGAATATCCGTTATTGAAGTGTTCCAGGATGAGTTTCCGTTGTGCAATGGTAGTCTGATTGTCCATAGTCCTTATTGGCTTATTGCACCCGAGATGCAGGATAAAACTAAACTGACTACGAAGGATTGGTCTATTTATACCGAAAATACTCAACTTTAGGTAAAAAAAATCCGGGTTTTATGGCACCCAGGTGTCCACAATGTACCTGGCCAAATAAGCTGTCCCCTCAAAATAGGGTACTTTTTTACATAACTCTACCTAGCAGGTGGGAAAACCGCAGTGTATTGGGGTCATATATAAATTTTGGTAGTTAATATATGTACCTACCATCGGTCTTTGGAATTTTTGAAAAATAATGAATGGTTAGCTTATGGCAGGCAATTACTTTTCTTCTTTGACACTTGGCCAAATAAGCTGTCCACCACTGTATATATATATATATATATATATAGCGTATTGGGTCACTGCGTCAATAAAAATAACAAAGTCGAATCGTATTCGAACATCAGGCAATAAGCCAAAGTCGAAACACATATAAATATATATATATATATATATGTATATATGTGTGTGTGTGTGTGTGTGTTTATGTAAGTAGGTAACATTATCAAGAATAAATAGATAACGGGTGAGCAAACGTCTCTTGGCTGATTCAATTTGATTCTGAAATCAACCCCACACATAATAAATACAAAAAGTACAAAAAACGCACAGAATTATTATGAACCGTACCGAAAACAAACGAAAAGACGACAATAACAAATTCAATACACCTGGCCCCCGATATCAGGCATTGCGACGGCGTTGAAATCATCATCGTCGTAGTCGTCGCCGTTGTCGGCTTAAATCTCAAGAGCACACACACACACACACACACACACACGAAACCACTCCCTCCCCCCCACCAATCCGTTTCAACCTCCACCAGGCCAGCCCCTTCGTAAAGTGCTCAGTTGGTTTGTTTTGGGGTCTACTTTGAGTTAGTTCGGCTGGTTCGCCTTATCGCCTGGCAAAATCATCGATCATCTCAAATTCACGATCCATCATCATTAGCGATAAGACTGTGGAAATACGCTTGAAGTAGTGCCGCCCCAACACCGCACCACACACCCACCCACCCGAGGTCACACCTGGAGGCAGCGAGTGCAGATCTTGACAAGACCAAAAAATCTATTTTGAACAATGATCTATTGTTGGCCCGATCGCACTTTAGACCCATTATGCTCTCAGTCCATTGAATAGATATCAGTACACTGAAATAGTGCTGAAGTATGTAACAAGCAAAAGGGGTCATTTTCGATCCCATAATGTGTATATATATTCTTGATCGGCATCAAGAAGCGAATCGATATACAGAAAGTGTATTTAATTTCCCCGTTTTGCGAATATCGAAATCGATTGCCGATTATAATAAAATCCACAAATATTAAACGTATATCATTCTAGTTGGGCTTGTATATAATTTGCCATAACATTGTTCATCTATAAAAAATTGCATAAATATAGATCAGTACTTGGCTTCAGGGTATCTACTAGTCGAGCTCTCACGTCTAGATTATTCTTATTTTTCATTTTTTTGGGTTTACCCCTTTATAAATGGATTGCTTAAAGACGAACCCCCTTCTAGGGGCCTCATAGCGTCAATATTAAAGTAACTTAACGTTGGGGTATCGTATCAAATCATATCGTGTATCGTCTTTGATGATGGCTGGAATCATAACCTCTGGTTTTATCTTTATTGCCACATGGGGTCGGCTTTTCTTGTTTCTTGAGAAGCGTAACGTTCAATTGATTTGGCCGTAAAATCATGTCACGTGTCCGATTATATAGAGCAAAATATATGATCGTCGTTGTGTAAACAACAATTTCGAATGGACTCGAACCAATGCGTCTTCTGCTCGCTTCTCTCATTCCTCAGCTCTCCACTCTTCACAACTCTGCTAATTTTATGAGGCCCAGACTATTTTTGACTTGCCTCTATGGACTTTTATGGAGCTACACTGCAAGAAACAAATGAGGGGAAATCGACCTTGAAAACACTTATCAAGAATCATTCATATATTCTCTTGAATTTTGAGTCAAATCAAAAATGGGTTTTCAAATATGTGATTTTAATATGGAATTATTTGGACTTACGGTTTGATTTCCAGTTTAAAACTTTGTAACAAGGATGATTGCAGTTTCTTGAGTTGATACCGACTTTTTGCAGTGTAAAAGAGCGATTATCTGTATTTGCAAGAGGTAGCTCGTATAAAGCGACAAACGATCTATCGATCTATTGCACAGAGATAAGGGATATTATAGTGACCAAGATAGGCAATACTATATACATCCATATATAGCCTTGCAGTATTTCAAACTATTTGTAATACACTTACACTCCAAACGCACACACACACGCACCAACTGTCGCCATGCATTGAGCCTTTTAAAGCCCAAAAAAAACAATAACAAAAAATAAGCAAAAAAAAGTATCTCTATGTGTCTGTCTATCTATCTAACTGTCTGTCTATCTATCTAACTGCGTTTCTGCCTGTCTGTCTGTCCGTCTATATGTATATATTTTTATTGTGGTCTGTAGCCTCAGTGGGGTTTTAGCACTAAAGACGCTGTAAACGATTTTTAAGCCCCCGCACCGACTCGAGCTGGCGCGTGATAGATTTTCTGGTTTGTTTTCCATTCTTGGTATATATCTTTTATATGTTTTCCACATATGTATTGTATCTTTGTTGGTCTTTGTCCATAGATTGCATCACTGATCACAGTTTAGGGGATCACGCTTCCTGTCGGCAACTACGCTGACTCAACTCAACTCAACTCAACTCAACCCGCTCACAACCCATTCACGATTGGTGACTCACACCAAAAGGGGGCTCTACGTACTTAGTGTGCCTATCGTATCAGGTGCCAAAAAATATATATATATATTTCAACTGCTACAATATCTACAATATACTATTCGTAATCGTTCCCTCGGCTTTTTTTTTATTATTATTTAGTTTGTCTCTCGTCAATCGGCCAAATGACGATATCAATAAGTTATGTATGCGCTTCGATTTCTTGTCCAAGTTTTTGTGGGTCGTAAATCACTTCTTGTTAAGTCCATTGTGTAATTGAGCACCTTTCCGGTAATCATCACTTAAATATCCATGTGTGTGTGTGTGTTACTATCCTTATTATTTTCCCATGTTTTATTCGTGTTCCAATATGAAGACCTACTTCCATACCAATTTTACACACCAATTTCCTAGAATAATCCTGGAATCAATACCAAGTTAACGCATACCTCAAGAGACTCAATCAAGCCGCCTCCTCTTTTACAATCCACCACGCCACACCACACCTCACCCTCCACACCTCATTAACCCTCCATTTATGTATTGTCTGTCTATTGATTATGAACAGAGCAATAAACTGGTGTTCCAATTGCACAACGAATCTCAAATTGGAAACATACCATTTTTTAGCTGAATATTAAGAATTGTGATTAGTAAAAATGAAATGTGTTGAGATTGTCGTAACATTAAAGTACAACTTATCTATCCAGGCAACATATTTTTAACGCTCAGTGTAATATTGGCAGTGTCTGACCATCGAGCGAAGAGCACTAGGAACAACAGCAGCAGCAGGGGGATGGCAAGTGATGGGGATAGGTACCCAATATGTATGGGGGATAACATCGTTTTGTCAGGGGGTTGCTTTTCTAGTTCTCTCTCTTTATTTGACTGTATGTCAGTCTGTGTGTGTGTGTGTGTGTATCTTGCGGATACAGATATACAAGTGTTGCGTTGCCAGGTAACCAAAACCATGAGAATTGTACATAACAAACCAAAACTGTTTGGATGGGCTGCTCGCTCAATTGTATTATAGGGGTAAATCAACCATCCCCCAACCCCCCTTCCAAAAGTCACCCACCCCCACTGCAGGCGCTGCTGCTGCTGCGGGTGCTGCTCCCAATTGCTGTTGCTGCTGCTGTTACTGTTGCTGCTGCTGATGTTGTCATTGGCCAGTTGCCGCCCGCATGATTTCATCTGGCAACAACAACAAAGACAGCAACCACCTTACATAAACTGCTGCTGGATGCAGCAACAACTAGCAGCAACTGACAACAACAACAATAACTACAATGAAACCTCCTCTGGCCCAAAATCGATTAAAATGTATCTGCTGCTGACAATGGCAAATGTATCTGCAGCTGTGGCTGCGACTGTTTTGTGGTTCGTTGACTAAATGCGGGCGTGTGCGTTACACATACATACACACACACATATGTACATCTTTATATAAACATTAGCTATGACTAAGCGTAAATTTTTTTTTTTTTATGCTGTGTATCTTTGCCTGGGCAGAAAAATCAATGCGCCGAGGCAGAAGCACTAACCAAAGAGCAAACGAATCACAAAAACGCAAGTCACGCGGCGCAATACAAGAGATGTGCACACACACACACACACACATTTATATATATATATATATATATATTTATACGTATATATTTATATCCAAATGTACATAACGTTGTAAATGGTCGGTCCTGCGCAGCAGCAGAAGCTGAGACAGAGATAGCAGCAGCCGAGAGGCTGCTGTGGTTGGTTCACACACACGCACACACACACAAACACACACAGAGAGACAAGCATAGGTGTGTTGCGCGAGAGAACAAATCTCATCGGGCCCAAAAGGAAGCAACAGCAAAATGAAACGAGAAGGAAACAACAGCAGCCAAAAGCTGTGCAGCGCTGTCAGCACTGCTGCCGTTGCTGCTGCCGCCGCTGCTGCTGCTGCTGCTCGTTTTGCCCAATTGCCAGGCGGCAATTTATCAGCGTTCCTGCTGCGCAAGATGCGACGTAGCAGCGCTGCCGCAGCGCCTCTCATGCATTTGCAGGCGCTAGCGCTCTGTCGAGCTTGCCGCTCTCTTTACTCGTATCTATGTGGCGTATCTGTGTGTTAACTGGCTGCGCTTGTGTGCGTAGCGTTGCGCTCTCTGCTGCTGCTGCTGCTGCTGCCATCGCTCTCTCTTTCTCTCTCTCTCTGCTGCTGTGGCGGCTGGCTATGCGCTTTGATTACACCTGAGTTGCTGCTGCTGTTTGGTTTTTCTTCTTCGGCAAAGTCGTTGAACGCGCCCGCGCTTCGTGTGCGTCGTGAATTTGCCGACGCCGTTGACGCTGACGTTGACATCGCTGTCGCTGTTGCTGGCGCTGACGCTACTTCAATTGAATTGTAATGAGCGTTGTGTTTGTTGTAGTTTCTGGTGCTGCTGCTGCTGCTGCTTGTTGTTTGTTGTTTATTTTTTATTTTTTTGGAAAATTTGTTAAATTTTCGTCGCCAGCTTTACGGTTTTTTGCGTTTTGTTGTCGCTGTGTTAATGCGTTTTAGGTATTATTTTCTGTTGTTGTTGTCATTGCTGTTATTGTTGTCATCTTTTGTTCTCTTTCATGTTGCTTTTGCTGCTAGCAATTGTTGCTGCTTGTTGTTGCTTGTACTCATTGCTTTCTGTTGTTTACATATTATTTGGCCTATGTTTATGTCTCTGCCTTCCTGTCTCTCCCCCTCTCTCCAACTCACTCTCTCTCTATCTCTCTCTCTCTCTTTCTCGCTCCATCTTCAGCTCTAATTTGTCTAAATTGTTTTTTAATTAACTATCAGCGACATTTTCTTTTTCATTGTTTTCGGGTGATTTTCAGTCTGTTTCTGCCTCTCTTTTTTTTCTGGTTCTGAGATGATAATGTTGTTTAGACCATGATGAAGCTGTAGGGAAAGTTGATTATAGTGTCAAGCTCTCGAAAAAAAACAAATCAAAAAATAAAAATAGAGCCATGGAATCGTAGACTTGCTTTTAATTGATTGTTTGATGTTGCAGTTTTCTTGATTTTATTTTTATGAATATCAATATAGTATAAGGATGCCTAATGCAGTTTGAATGGGAAGAAACTCATACCTTTCATTTGCAATACTACGATAAGTGCTAACTGCAAGCAGAATATAAATAATCGATAACAAATTATCGATAATACCGTTTGATAATCAAAACACTAGTCAATACAGTCGATAAGTGCTATCGCTAAGAGCGTCGATCCTAATAATCAACTGCAAACATTCTGAAAAACATACATATACATGCACAAATACATGCATTTTATCGATTGCAATTATCGATAATGGACTATCCATAGCAATGACGGAGCATAATAGATTTACCGTCAATTAAAAATATTCGCATGCACTTCTTCCTTGTCTGTGGCACCTGACTAATCGCTGCAAAATTCCCATATTCATTTGCAATTTGCCATTTCCCAATTTCCTTTACATTTCCTAGACTGCGATGAGAAACGAACCAAATGCAAAGAAACACACGTCACTTATGTCCACCTTAAATAAGCCGTCGCCGTCGCCGTCGCAGTCGACGTCACAGTCGACGTCACAGTAGTTGCTGCTGTTGGCTTCGCTATTTGTTGGTCTATTTTAAAAATGAAAACACGCTAACACCACGCATAATAACCATAAATACTTAAAAATATATAATTTCCAACTCACTCTCGCTGTGTGTGTGTGTGTGTGCTTGTCCGTGCCAAAAGTATCTGTATCCGCAAGTACGTGTAGCTGCTGCTGCTGCTGCTGCCGTTGCTGCTGCACAGGCTGGCAATGTTGCTGCTGTCGCACTCTCGTACACTTGAAGAAATACATAGTCCACAACAGTGCAAATGCAGGCCAAGGTCGATCAGCTAACCAGAGCCTTATTTCAAGTGCGCTGTTCATCATCCCCGAATAACTCTACAGATAAGGTTTGTTTATTTTCATTAAAAGATTATTTTGGTAAGTTTCTTTTAGCTTACATTTGATGGATCCAGATAAATCAACTTAGCTAAACATTCATCTTTTTATTTCAATGTGAGTGGCAAAGTTGTTCCAATGGCAGCTATATGATATAGTGATCCGATTCGGCAGCAAATAGACAGATTTATTCCAAGTTTGAATAGGAACGCTTTCAGACTGAAAGATAGAAGCCTTGTCTGGTTGTGATGCTGATGAAAAATATATATGCTTTATTGGATGGTAGATATTTCCTTTAAGGGCATTACAAGCTTAACGACAGAATTATAATTGCCGCTGCAACTGTTTAAAAATACTAAGAGCAGCATTAATTTCGTTTGTCAGTTAGTGTGTCATTGCCAAAAATGCTGCTAACAACAAACTTCTACCCCCACCTCCACCCCTTTGCACCTACCTATTCGCTTTTGGTCAGTTTGTGGCCTCCTTTGCCGCTTATCATCCGCAAATGATTGAACGGCTGTTCTTGCTGCTGTTGTTGTTGTTGTTGTTGTTGTTGTTGTTGTTGTTGTTGGTTACTCCATAGTTGGGTTTGCGCCTTTGATGTACGTTGCTTATCTAATCAAGCGTCGACAGTCGCCGTCGCAGTTCCACTACCAAAACACCACCCCCAACCATTCACCCACCCCACCCCGCCACAAGATTAGCGAAGCTGCGCAGCAACTGTTGCTCATGTTGTTGTTGCTGATTGTTGTTATTGTTGCCGTGAGGCAGCTGCTGTGAGTGCGTGTTGCTTGTTGTTCTAGTATTGGCTTCTGGTATTTGATATTTGGTTTTTTTTTCTTGCTTACTCCATAGTGTGTGCGTGAGTGTGTGTGTGTGGCACCTTGCGATAGGGGCACAATTATAGAAACATACATACGATTATTTATCATACATACTACATACGACGACGAGGCGTAGTTGTTGCTACAACTCGATGGAAATGAGAAGAAACCCAGTGTCAAATGTGGCAATGCGACTGCTGAATGCCCTAACCAACTTTTAATATATGTACATATACAGTTGCGGTCGAAATATTAGTTAAGCTGCGAATTCTTAATGTTTTTTGTTTCCTTCGAGTCCTTGGATCATTTTCTTCCACAAACTTCTTCCTTTTTTATCTGTCTTATTTCTAGGGAAAATTATTATTGTTTTGATCACATCTGTACATAAAGCAAATGCATTATTATCTGTCTGATTCTAGAATCAAGAATATATATAATATATATATATACATTTTGTAAAGTTTCAGCAAATATTATTCCCATTATAAAACTGCAATGCCTTCCGAGAGGGTGTTAAGTAAAGAGTGCATATTGATTTCATATATATTTTATTGGATGATTCCAGATTCCAAGTGCCACCTATCTGTATGTGTGTGTGCGTGTGTGTGTGTGTGTATGCGTGTATATGTGTTTGAGTGAAATGTCCAACTCAACTGTACTTTTTCAGCTGGACGCACATCTTGCGCAAGATTCAGTCATTCTGTGTGTGTGTATGTGTGTGTGTGTGTGTGTGTGTGTTGTAGTGTGTGTATGTATGTGAGTGTACGTAATCAATGAAAAGGTTTGCTGATAGCGTTATTGTTAACTATATCGAACGCTTAAGCGCATTAGCATAGCGCTCTAATCTCGCAAACTGAACGCCTACAGATTAAAAGATGAAGGGAGAAAGGGGGAGAGAGCAAGAGCGAGATAGAGTGAGAGAACAAAAGAGATTGAGAGTGGATGTATATAGAAACTAGCTAGTAATTATTTAGCCGCCTGTCGCCGATATGAAAAATCACTTAAATTTTCAATTGGATTCCTCGTTGCAATTGTATTTTATACCGTTTCAGAGGGTTTTTAATGCATTGGAGGAGACGCTTCCGACATCCCATAAAGCATATAAATATATATTCCTGATCAGCATCTCAACTAGACAAGACAGCCTTAAAGCTTTCTTATTTAAACTTGGAATATATCCGTTTTTCAGCTGCAGGAAGTTCGTATGTCGGAGTAAGCCAAATCGGATCACTATATCATATAGCTACTATAAGAGCAATCGGTCGAAACAACTGTTTTTGTATGAACAACTTTTTTTGTTTGCCAAATGATCCGGAACAAAGGGACTACAGATGGGTTCCATTATGCTCTTCACTTGTGGACCAGGAATCAACGAGACAATATCATATATCTGCAGTAATATTTAGATGTCAGTAGCTTGAGTTCAAACTGAGTTTCTTATTTCTTATGCACAAGTCTAATTTTCAATTTCATTAAAAGAAAATCAAAAGTTGGAAACAAGATTTTCCCTCGAAATTCGTGAACAAATTGCGCCCCCCTAAAAACTAGCAAATATTTATCGCAGCTCATATTTATCGCAGTATTCAAAAACAAACCCAAATTGCAAATAAGCTCGCAAGTGTAAATTTGTAGACAATGAGCTTAAGTGTGGAGCAGTATGTGGCAGTATCTGAAACTCAGCTGGAAATAAGCTGAAAGTAAGCTGGAAGCCGCCTTTGGCGCATGACAAACCGAGACGCTTTTGTTGCGTTACGTAAGAAACGAAAACGGGTCGACAACAGGAAGACGTGTTCAAATTCTATTTTGTTGATTTGCAATTGCAATAATGCAAGTCAACAATAACGTGTCTCCACACGCCACTCCCCACCCCGCCCGCGCACCCACAACTTTGTAGCAGGTATGCTGCACTCTCTGCGCTTATCAGTTGTACACACTAAATAAATACACTATATATATGCATTATATATTAGCTATTTGAAGTTGGTAATCCCTGCGGTGCCTCTCTGAGTGCCGCCGATAAGCGATCGATTGCCCATAGACTATATATACATATATACACACATATATACACACATATATGTGTATGTGTATGGAGAAACTGAAGCTCGCAAAAAGCCATCGAATGTAATCGGGCCATTAAATGTAACAATTTCTCATGACGGGCAGCGGGGAGGGGGCAGCGACAACGAAACGTGCACTCGTTGAGACTGCGACCCTCCTCCCTTCGCCCCCCTCGCTGCCCCATCCCCTGTTTTCGACATACCCTCCATGCCCGCCCCGTTCACACCTGTCTGCGCAGGTTTTGTGTCTCCAATTGCGATTGCAGCCTCATATGGCGCCAGTCACCCAGTTAGACACGTAATTGGAACACCCCACACTCGCACACACACACACACACACACACACACTGCGTTCAATAATGCAACACACAGACCCAGTCTCAATTCCAATTCCAACGGGTCATTCTTGTGGCTCGTCTCGTCTCGTCCACTCAGCAGGCACATTCTGCACCACATTCAATAAAGTTACCCAATTTTTCACATTGTGCTCTATCTGCGGCTACGTGTCACACATGTGTGTGTGCCTGTGTGTGTGTGTGGCATAATGACAAACCGCCTGTTCGAGAACATTTTAGCACTAGCCTTGCCATACCCCTGCCCCATTTTGCTGCATAATAAGTATGTATATCAAACATCTTACATAATGCGCAAGGTCAATTAAGTTGTGCGGAAACAAAGGAAGACACTCAAGTGACGAGTGCTCGACCAGAAGATACTCACTACTACTTGAGAAATCCATACCATGAGCCTACATATATATATATGTATATATCTTTGTGTATTAATCACCTACTGAGCCTGAGATCTTCTTTGCGAGTTGAAAGTTCACTTTCGGTTTCCCGAAACTAATTCTTTCCGAATTGTTGACAATTATTGTTGCTGTTGTTTAGCGTTGCGTTTTTGTTTTTGTTTTTGTTTTTGTTTATTCGTTTTCATTTTCCTTTTGGCCAATTTCCATTAAGAAGTAATTACGTTGCTGCTCATTAATTTCGTGATCGCATGCCATGTAAAATGCACGGAAGGGGCAGGGAAGCCGCGAAGCCGGGAAGATGGGAAGCAGGAAGGAAGGGTGGCAGAGACGCAGATGAAGAAAAGAGCAGAGAATTTAGTATTATAACAACTATGAGCACGAGTCCAAAATAAGGGGACGCTGACTGAAACCGACAGAGAAGCAGATACAGAGACACACAGACAGAGAGAGAGAGAGAGAGAGAGGGCGAGCGAGGGCCACAACCTGACAACGAGACAGTTGCAACACCTGCCACAACCACACAACAGCAACAGAAACGGCAACAACAACAGAAACAGAATCATTTGTAAGTGCAATGTTGCGGGGGAAACTCAATTGAGGCAGCTGCCACAATTGATGTAATTGTTGTTGCTGGATCAGTTCAGGTTCTGGAAATGCAGATAGTTATACATTGCGCATACGCCACGTAGACACTCATCCACCCAGCAATCCACACTTCAAAAAAGTTATCAATAATAAAAAATGAAAAACCAGAAAACTTTCTCAATTTCCAAGTTGATTAATCGAACTTGCACTTGAAATGAGAATATTGTTTTGGATGTTTGTTGCACGTGATTCGAGCATAAAGTTCTCAATGTTTTATTCGAAATGCACTCACTGAGCCAACCAGCCACCTATCCCTTAGAATACCGCTAATCGATCATGCAACATGAACACAACTTGCCACTGAATTCTGAATTTGCTAGAGTTGAACTTTTGCGTGGAGCGCTTAACACAGTTTAACACGGTTCAGCAAGTGGCACTTTCCACATGCCAAAGAAAGTTGCGTGCACAGAGAGAGAGGAAGAGAGAGAAAGGTAGGAGATAGGAGAAAGATAGAGAGAGCCAAAAGGCGTAGAATTATCTGACACACGACAGCTCAAGTCAGTAAAACTCTGAGAGCTGTCTTCTACTTACTTATTTATCGCTGCTATTAATGCTTAGATCCTCAGATCTCAGAGTACGGAATCATTTATATATGCATAGGTTCATAGTCGATACAATACGTATATTATATATGCAATTATTATCTCGAGCAGCCGATGACATCTCAAATTAAATTCTGATAAAGTTTCGTCTGGTTTGTATTATCATATCATACCATGAATAAAGTCTGGATAATCCCACCTGCTATCCCAACAAAATCGTAATGTTTTATTTGCACAACTTGCGCAGATCGAGTTCATTTATTTCATTTTATGCATAAGCCAAAAATACGAATTGCAATTGAATTTCATTATTCGAATATTATAAAAAGGTATTTGATCTGCTTTATATATGTATATTACGATACTATCTCTACACATATTTCCGACCCCAATCAACAGCCGTGTCTCTGCTGATTTTGTGCTTGAAGTTTTCATTTGGCAGTGTTAGAAAACAAATTAAAGGTTCATAAATATAATATGCGGTTTTTGGTTATTTCTAAAATTGAAATAAAAGTTAAAATTGCTTAATATTCAGGGATCAACATATAAGTATATGAAATATATACATACATATATTAATTTGTATGAAATGGCGTTCTCAACAGATCCCAATAAAACAATGCAAACTCTGTCAAGTAGAAGAAATACAAAAGGAAAAGGGGAGTAGGGGTGGTGAGAGGAGAGGGGGAGTTTAAAAAACAGACTGGAGCAGACCTTGAAACAGTTCAGAAACGTAAACGGTTCAGTGATCATTGATGTAAAACAGAAAACGGAGCCAGACTCTGAAAAAAAATATACAGAAATGGGAGAAACGACAGCCAGAAACACAAAACACAAACACAGAGTCTGAAGCGCAAAACAGACACAGAAAGGGATGGTGAGATGGAAAGAGAGACAGAGAGAGAGAGAGAGCGAGAGAGGGAGAGAGAGAAACAGAGGAAAGCAGAAGCTGCAGATAATGACTGACAATGCGAGGGAGCGAGGGAGAAGAAGCGAAGAGAGAAGAACATCCGTCATCTTGTGCCAGAGGATGAGCATGGCATGCCATTAAACATAGTACACACACACACACACACGCACACACATGCATACATGCATACACATACATTTATCTATAAATATCTATACGGGGTCTCTACACAAGTCTGGGGTCTCTGGCGTGCGCGCTGATCTGCCTGACTGCGTCCCAGCCGCCCGCCAAGAGGTCGACGCTGCTCTTCCTCTTCCTCTGGCTCTGGCTCTGACTCTGACTCCGACTCTAACTTAAGCTCTTGCTCTTGCTCTTGGTCTTGGTCAAAAATCGTTGAGCCGTTGAGAGAAGCAGTCAACATTCAACAGCAGCCCATTTCCCATTTACCATTCCGAAATGCCCCTTTTCCACAAAACTCAGTGTTGGTAAACGTCAGTCAGCTGTGCAGCTTTGCTTAGCTGCAGTTCTTTTTTTTTATTACATTTTGACCATTTTTCTCGTTTTATTTCGAGCATAGATCGAAAAACCACCATCAAAACAGCAGCAGCCAGCAATAACAAGTCAAAATGTTCGACTAGCAGATGCCCTGTAATGCAGATGCGCATTTTCAAATACTATATAATAATGGAATATATAACAATGTAATATCGTCATGTTTGATGATCTGAAAAACAAGTCAAATTCTTATCCCAATCAATGCTATTTAGTTAATGTTTGTTCCTACATGCTAACACTTCTTGAAACAGTATACCTACGAGCCCAAGCATATCGAGAAAGTGTTTGGGATTGCACAACAAAACATTTTTCATAATATTATTCAATAACTTTCTTCAATAACAAAATATAAATAAATACTCTACAATCCTTATGATGAGGTTCCGGCGTATAAAATGCAAAAACTACGATGAAAATAATGCTTGAATTATAGGGTTTTCCTTATATTCAGAGATTGCGACCTATGATCTCAGATGGATGATTAGCTAGGTTGCCTCCCTCCATTTGCCCCTTGTTACATACACTTTGCTAACTCTATGATTATTTTTGTTTTTTGTTAACCATTTGCGTTTGTTGGTGGTAGTCGTCGTTTGTCTCTGGGCCTGGGCCTGGGCCTGGGTCTCGGTCTGGGTCTTGGTCTGGGTCTCTTTTGAGTGCCCCTGGCAATGCTGACGACGCCCCGTGTTGTCGTTGTCGTTGTCGTCTTCATTGTTGATGTTGTTGTTGTTGTTTTTGCTGTTGCTGTTGTTGCTGGTTTCGTTGTTGTTGTTGTTGCTGCTGTTGCTGCCGGTAATGATCTTTAACCAAGCGTAACGTTTGCTTTCAGTGCGTCTACATCTGCGCCGTCATCACACATCACCATCGCCATCACCACCACCACCATCATTATCATCATCATGATCATGATGATGATGATGATCTTCCAGCCAAACATTAACTTTGCTGCTCCTCCAGTTCCCGTTCCCGTTCCCGTTCCCACTCCCATTCCCGATCCCATTCGCTTCGCTGTAACTCTTTGTAAATGGCTGGCTGCCAAGTCAGCGCCAAGCTTCCCTGTCGGCTGCAGATACAGCTACAGCAACAGCAACAGATACAAATGCAGATGCAGATACAGATACAGATACAGATGCAGATATGCAGATACGATTGGGTTGTGTGTATGCAACATGAATGATCAACCAGGCAGTGAGTCTGCTTAGACCTTGATTTGCTTCACGATGTTGCCTCCTCTTCTCAACTCGAACTCCAAGCGGGGGTTGACTGGGTGCCGGATGGGGCTTAAAGCAACGTCTGCGCCCTGAGTCGCAATCAAATTCAAAATGGGGCATCCAAGTGAGGAAATCATAAAGTTGAAATAAGAACACTGAGAAATTGAGTTGTCAATCGAGTTGATTGTTCTTCTTCTGCTTCTGCTTCTTCTTCTTCATTTTTTTGCTTTTTGCTTTTCGTTTTTTATTTTTTGTTTTTTTTTTGTTTTTTTGGTAATTTGCTCAAATTATCTAATAATCTTAGAATCTGCCGCGCTTTGAGATGCACACACTTAAAATAAAAACTTAGTATGTTTTATACTACATTTTTAGGATATTATTGCATCTCATGGATTAGGCGATATTATGGAAACTCAAACAACATTTCATCGAATCGATTTTCAAAATCTTCAATTTGAATAATAATTGAATTCAAAACCAAAAAAAAGTAATTGTATTCAGAATATAATTATTATACAAATACTGAACGTGGCAAGACCCATCATATCTAGTTTTTATAAATATTATGTACATATGTAAAATAAATTTGTTAAAAAGAATTTGGTTCTCTTTAATTTTTTGGAGTGTAGGAAACGAGTCAGACGATGAATGGTTCAAAGATATTTTGTTCAAATCGCTGTCTGGAATTTTTCACAGAATTTCGCAGGCACACAATGGCAAATTAAGAGCTACACAAGGCACACAAAAAGATACAGATACACATATGTGTACATATGTATGTACGTACATACATATGTACATATATGTGCAGAGTGACGGATGCAGATGCGGATACGTTGGAAAAATGCAAATGCAGAGATGACCGCCAAGTTGTGGCCAAGGCAAAGCTGCGCCGTCTGGACATCACCGAGCAGCATTGGGTGGGGCAGTTGGAGATGGGGGGATTCGTGGGAGGGGGAATCTGGTTTGGCGGAATAGCGTGTGAAAAGCAATTGCCAAGAGATACACTCCAGAGTATTATTAGATTAAGCAGCTCATCTGCATGCCGAAGATCGTTGGTCATCTTACAGCTCCTCCTTCGTCGAGCGCCATCACACAAACTGAGACAGCCAGAGAGAGAAAGAGAGAAAGAGAGAGAGAGGGGGAGAGTGTGTGTGTGTTAGTGTGTGAGAAAGAAAGAGACAGATAGAGAGAGTGTGCTGTGCTGCTATAAATAGCTTTGTGACTTGCCTTGATCTCTGCTCAAACTGCGTGTATCTTCAGCCATTCCCATAGCAGCAGATACACACACACACTTGCAGATACTCTGTGTGTGTGTGTGTGTGTTATGGAGGCGTTGAAATCTCAGCAACAACAATAACAACAAATACAATAGCTACTGCCTGACTGCCTGATGATGATGATCAACGCGATCAGCGCCCCAGCGCACAGCCGCCAGACACAGTTACACACACACACACAGACAAATGATTTGCCTCTGCATGTGTGTGTGTGTGTGTGCGCGCTTCTCGTTCACCCATAAGTGCTTCATTAATCTCTGTCAGCGCCGCTGCTTTGGTTTCTGCTCTGCCCCCACCACAAGTGGCCCCACTAAATGCTTTTTCGTTTCTTTTTGCTCTTTGTATCTGTATCTGTATTTGTAGATGAATGTATCTTTATCTGCAACTGTATCTGTATCAGTGTCGGTGCTGTGCTGTGGCGTGTGTGTGTGTGTGTGTGTGCTTGGCTTTGATTTTATGCTGCTTCTACTACTGTTTCTCGCTCTGCCTCTGGCTTTGTCTCTGGCTCTGTCCCTGCCTCTGCTGCTCAACAAGGGACCCCAACATTGCCACTTCATTGGACTTCATCTTGGAATGGAAGAGACGACTTTCGACTCTCGACTCTCGACGATCGACTCTTGACTCTTCAATCTCGATTCACGAGTCGTGACTTGCGTCTGTTTTATTAGGCTCCATTTTTCATCTTCGATGTGATTGGCTTCACACACACACACACACACACACACACAACACCATAGCATTGTAGCTGAGAGTTGAGTTGGCTTAATTCATTTCACTCATTTGCAGACATTTTTATTTGTTTGCTTTCATTTAATTATATGTGGCATGAACTGTTGTAAGTATATGCTTTGGCTATGCTATTTGATGTATGTATATCATATGCTATATGGTATTCTATATATATAGTATTGCAAACAATCTTTAAGCTGTGCAGATTCTTGGAAATTCTACTCTCTGGAGGATTCTGCCTCTATAATTCAGTATAATAATTCTCTAGAATTCAACTCGATATTAATAACGAAATTTATTTTATATAGTTGGGTATGACTAGGCAGTTTTATTATTAATAAATCGTCGACAGGGTTATAGCCAATAGATTATAGCCAATATTTTATAGCTTTTCGATTATTTCTATATATTTTGGTGAATAATGAGTTCAGATTTTGCTTAGTTAATATAAATAAAATGCTCAAGTCTAGATATATTTATATATTTATATATATAATCAAAATTTATTTAATCTTTTATTAAATTTTGTAAATTAAATTAAATTAAAACTCAATCCCAAACTAAAGTTGTACAATAGTAAAAGATGTGTTGTTGTACAATTCTGGAGAAAGGGACAAATATTTGATAAGGTATGGATTGATATGATAAGGTAGAATATAGTTTGAAATTGTATGATATAGTTTGGTATGGTAAAGTATGGCTTGGTATGGTAAACTATGTATATATATCATTTTTAGTATTGCGTGTTTGACATAGTAGAATGGTCAAGTGTAGGATGCAAATAAGTTGAAAAATATTTCATATACAGACTATAATAGTATATATATGTTATATATGTTCGAGAACTTTTCTTTTTACTGAAATAAATAATTCAGATGCGGTTCAACTAACCCTGATGCGAGGCAAAGACTCCTCCTAGTCTGGGGATTAGTGAGAAACTGCCTCTACTCCTAAACTGATTGCAGAGATAGCAAAGTGCATTAATCACATGAGGGTCAAGGGAATTAAGCACTGGCCAGCTATAGTACATAGTTATGTACATACGTATGTACAGACGTAAACAGACTGACTCATGTCGAGGAGCACATTCATCTTGGGGGCAAGCAGACCTTCTTCCCTCGCCCTCCTGGCTCTCGTCACGTCTGGATGCACAGCGACCAAGCACAAGACACATTCATGGGCAGCTGGGGCAGGGATTGGGGGAGTGAGGTATGCGTGCGTTGCTTTTTTCAGTTTTTTGTTTTTTTTTTTATCGCGTGCTACGTTGAAAATCAATATCCAAAAATAAATACTTGGAACGGGCTTCAGCAAACCAGATGCTGCTGCCTCTGCCGCTGGGCTGTCACTGGAAGGGGAGGTGTTGCATGCCACACCCAACAACCATCATAGTCCAGGCGAGTGTCAATGACACACCTTGGACAAACACACACACACACACACACACATTTATACACACACACAAGCACAACGGCGTTGGCAAGGAAGCAACTTTCCGACTTTTCCAAGCTTACGCGACCATGAATAATCCTCAAAATAATAAAAACGTTGCCACATGCCCCCTCTTGTGAAAGAAAAGTAAATTCAATGTTGAAGTTACAAATGGAGTGTGCATCGTAACACCAACACCGACACACACACACACACACACACATAGGGCTCCCTGTCCCTGTGCACCATAAAAAAAAAGCCACGCACATTTGCAACCCCCGCACTTCCCACACACACGCTACTAATGGAAGCTAAACTTACCTAAGTGTGTGTGTGTGTGTGTATGTGTGTGTTTTGTGTGTGTGTGTTTTGTGTGTGTGTGTGTTTTGTGTGTCTGTGTCTATACTATCTTTCAAATCCACTCAGCAAGTTGACAATACCAGCTAATGAGACCCAACTTCAACAGCAGCTTCGGCAGAGATGGTCAAAAATCCCCTAACAAAAAAATGGGCAACAGAATTCCAAACTTAATTCAAAGTTTTTTATGCTAGAATTAACAAACTTAATTCAAGCTAATACATTTTTTTAGGTTTTAGATTATGGCAGCTCTGTTCAGTTTTGGTATTAGGTTTTTTTTCGAGTTTTCTTGTCAGTTGTTTTATTATTTCTTATCTTTCGTTTATCATCTGACTGATTTTTATCGATTTGCAATAAAATTACTTATTATATATTAAATATTATTAATTATGTTGAGTCGTGCGTGTGCATGTTCGTGTCACGAGGGGAACATACAAAGAAAATCAGATACACGGGTCAGCACTATGCCAGAGTTGAACTCTTTCAAGTCCATCAACGGAGAGAGCGTTGGGGCCGCTGATTATCTGTCTGACGACATGAACATGGACATGCTCATTAGGCGAATCCTTGGAGAGTGCTCGCCAACCACACACACACACACACACACACATTATGACAATGACGTAGAGTTCATGACTGCTTTATGATGGGACTTTTGGGCCATATGAATAATGATGATTGTCGCTGCCCTTTAGCCTTTTCAGGGAGGGAGCAAGGAGAGGTGGCTCGTCAAGGCTCTTAGGCTGCAGTGTAGAGACCTCTAATTTAGATATGTGTAGATATGTACACTCAACGAATAAATGGAGTTCTTTAATCAACACTAAAATCATATTTAAAAAAAGTTTAAATAAAAATTTTAAAATGAAAAGAAAACTAAAATGTCAAGTGCAAAAATGCCGAAAAACTTGACTCAAGTGACGCCTTTTTTCGGCGAGTGTACTTACATACACGAGAACAGTATACACTGCACAGCAAGAGAAAAAACCCCAAAAAGTTTGACTGACATGATTTACGCCCTGCCATTTACCAGTTGCCAGTTGCCAGTTGCCAGTTGCTGGCATTCTCCATTCTGCATTCAGCTGATGTCAACCGAACATGACCCCAAAATGTATCCCATTGCCACGTGACACACCCCTCGCCTAACTACCCCATAATGCAGCAATGCCACATAAATCCATTACACTGACTCAAGCTCCATGTGAATATTTTGTGGTTTTGCCCATCAGCTGCAGCACTAAAATTTGCATAGCAATGCAGTCAAATCCTATGCCTCTTCGCCGCCCACCTCCTTGTCGACTCCACAGCTCACCTTACAGATTTGTAGCTGCTGCTTCAAGGATCTAGAAGTGGTCTACCAAATGGCTTACTTCACTTGGCTTGGCTTTAGCTTTGGGCCTGCTGTTGCATTCAGTTGCCAGCTTAGTTGCGGGCTTATCAACTCATGTACGAAAAACTTGCTTGTTTACCAAACCCACCAAATCCCGATAAAAAATCATCAACATAGCACTACTATATGGTATAGCTTCAAAGGAACCATAGAAGTTTGATAGAGTGCAAATGCAATCCAAATAGAGTGAAGGATTCCTTTGGATGAGCATAGATTTTTACTACGACCATCCAGCTCCTGCCTGCAAGAAGTCAGTCCACATATATAAGCTCCGCTATTGTATCTGTGGAAAACTCAGTTCGTAGTTCAGCCTATCAGAGGACTCGGTTGATCATCCTGTTTAATCCTATGGCTACCATCTCGATGTACACACACAAAACCCATTTAGCTGCAGGGATGTTTAGTGCTCCGGCTTTCAGCTGAGTGGGCGATTGGGTGTTGGGTGTTGTCTGCTCTGCGACTCTCTCGCTAGCGCTGCCTCTTTTTATTCTCTCTGTTTGGGTGTGTGTGGGGTGTCTCTATGCGACAATTTCCTGCTGTACAAAAGTTATCCAACGCACACACACACACACACACACTATATATAATTGAGGCCCAGGCTACAGCAGCAATAAATTCGAGGCAAATGTATCTGACGATTGCCGTTGCCCTCCGCCCACCCACCGCAGCCTACCGCCATACGCCATGCACCCCTTTGGCAGCAACCTGCGGTTGGCGTGCGGCGCAAAAAAAGAAAAAAATGAACACAACAAAAAGTTGCAACGTTTTTATTGTTGTTGCTGGCAGCTTTTTGCATACGAAATGCGAGCTGTAAATTGTATCTGTGCGCTACTTGGATACACCAATGCGAACGGCCCACGGGGGTGGCACGTCTCTCGTTCAACCCTCAACCCAAGCACACACACACCCCCCTCTCCAGAACCCCTCCTGTCGCACTCTCTGTCTCTCTCTCTCTTTCTCTCTCTCTATCCCGCTGTGTGTGTGTGTGGTGCGCTGCTTTTTCGGTGGTTTCGTTCGTTTGTCCGCAATTGGTTGCCGCAGCAACGTTGATTTAATAGATTTTTCCGTTTCAGCTCGAAATGTGTTTTGCAGATACGAACCGAGCCAAAAAGACAGACGACAGACGACAGACGTTGACGATGACGTGGACTTGATGGAGAGGTGAGGTACTGGGGGACAAGAGCAATATTGCGACGAGGACGACGAGGACACGTGTACTTCTGTCCCTGGTCCCTGGTCTCTGGTCTCTGGTTCTCTCTTTTTGGGGGTTGATCTCCCCTTTCAACTCCACTCCACTCCACTCCACTCAATCTGCTTCACTCATCTACATCCTTCGTGTGTTGTGCATCCGCAGCGAACCCCAGCGATGACTTTGCCCTTTTTTGCGTGTCGCATGCCTCGAGTAAAGCCGGGTAGAGCCCACTCAAGGGTTGCCCTGCAGAGCAGAGCACAGCCCATGCCACCCCCTCAGCTGTCATTTCAGTTTCTGTGTGTGTCTGGGTGTGTGTGTGTGTGTATGCGTGTGTGTGTGTGTAAATAATGCTTATTGCTTTCGGTTTCTTGCGAATATTTTTGCTGTTGTTGAATTGTTCGCCTTTTTGGTTGGCCAAATCTGAATCTAAATCCATTTGCAACCACCCGACGCACTTGCCAACGTTCTATCTCTCTCACTCTCAGTCTCTCCCCTTCTCTGTCTCTCTCTCTCTCTCTCTCTCTCTCTGATTTATTGAGTGGGTGTTGCTTGTTGTTGTTCCTTTTATTTGTTGCACTCTTAGGGCTTTGTTGTTGGGGTTGATAATCAAAGCTCGTTTTGTCATCCTCCCAAAATCAAAGCCGACAAAAAAGAAAATGGTTTTCATTTGTAGATGGAAATAAGCTGGGGATGTTTGCCATCATCAGTGGACAGCAGCCAATTGAAAGCATTTCAATATCCGGTAAGGAAAAAGGACTTCCGCTGGCCAAAGACCCAAGGACTTCAATTCTCCAATACTTGATTGGAACTGGCTGCGTAAATGTGTCTGGAATACACATAATAATGCTGTACTCTCCTCCCCATAGATAGGATTGCAACTTGAACTTTACAACACTATCCGATTGATATCGAGCTAGAGCTGTTTGAGTTATCTTTCCATATGGATGACTAATTAGTTGAAAGTGGGTCTGAAGTTCGTTCCACATTTGTGGTTTATGGATTTATTGCTGAGTCAAACTGAGCGTGCTTATCTGCCGAAGCTCTCTAAGTGATGGTTTCCTCTGCTCTATTGATGACTAACCACATGGGGTGAGGGTGAGGGTTGCTCAGGATTTCATCCACCTGCCGCACGCAATGCAGCAAATCAATGCGCAATAACCCACAAAAAACAGAACGAAACAAAGCAGAAGACGAATACAATGTCCAGCTCGAAAGGCAAACAATAGTTGGCCGAAGGGGGGATAGCAAGGAGGAGGTGCAGGTGGAGGTGGAGATGGAGGGCAGTACGTAGGAAGGAGCAGCAAGGAGCAGCAAGGAGGCCATTTCATCATGTCAGCCGCATGTCATTCGAGTTTGAGGCAAAAAGCCGCCCAAGAATTTCAGATTCATGGCTTTGGTTTCTTTATTTTTTTTGTGTGTGTTTTTTTTTTGTTGTGTTTTGTGTATTTCTGTTTACTCATTTCCGTTGCACACTTACACACCTATACACACACACACACACACACACAGCACAAGTCTCGAAAATGCGACGCGCCATCATTTAACGTCTGGCTGCGTGGCGTCGACTTTAACTGCACCCCTCCTCTCTAATGCCCCTCGCACCATCCCCCACGGCCAAGGGTTCTTCACTCTGGGCAGCCACCCTCGCCTGTCATTAATTTACCTGCCAGCAGTATTTAATTCCCCTCTCTCTCTCTCTCTCCCTGTCTCTCACACTAACCCCCTGCCCCTCACCACCCACGCTGGCTGCACCATCGCCACCCCCAGTCATCAGCCAGGTGGCCTCATCCTCCGCACGCAGACGAAGCCTTCAGTCTTTCAGTTTAGTTGCCTTGTCAGCTCGTCAGTTTCAGTTTCCATCCCCCTCTCTCTATCTCTCTCACTCTGTCTCTTTCTATCTCTCTCTCTCTCTCTCTTTCTGTCTCTTGTTCTTTCTCTCTTACTGTATCTGTATGTGTGTGGATGTGTGTGTGTGTGTGTGTGGGCTGACAGGTGAATTATTTCCCTCTGTGCGCATTTCTAATTGGATTTTCCCAAGTTCTAAGAAAAAATCTATGAAATTTTTCGTGCCGCGCGCGACCTTCTCACCACAACGCTGCTCGGCTCAGCTCAGCTCGGTTCTCTCGTTTCAGAGCAGAGCAGAGCAGAGCAGTGCAGAGGAGAACAGAGCAACTACCCCCAGAATGAGGAAACCACCCCCAGCAGCAGCACCCCAGGGCTCTGTCACCCAGCCAGGTCGCACAGCAGCTCAGAGCTCTGCTCGCTACCCTCTGTGTGACCTCTACCCAACCACCCACACAACCACCTTTTCCCACCTGACACAGACCGTCATCCGACCGACCCCTCCTCACACACACACAGCTCCATGCCCCGCTGGCCCATGTTCACATCATGAACTGCGATGACGTCGTCGGCAGGTATTTTTTTTCTCATTTTTTTTTAGTCGTTTCTTTTTCACATTTACATCGTTTCCATGCTAGTTGTTGTTGTTGTTGTTGCTGCTATACAGTTGCCTTGGCCGATTCTCTGCATATGTTCTATATATGTGTATGGATATATGTGCACATATGTATACACATCATGGCCATGTGCAGGCACAGAGCAGGCCCAAGAGCCAGGAAAGGGTCGCAGAGGCGCAGAAAGTTCTTCTGAATTTCAGAAGTTATTCTGATAAATTCTTTACTGCGCCATTGTACATACTCATATATACATATGTATATTTATATATATATCTTCTATATATGTTCATGTATGCGAGTGTGTGTGTGTGTGTGTGTCCTCTGCTGGCGGAGAGTTAAGTTTCCCAGCCAATGCTAGCAGCACTTTATTGCCTCCAGCTTTGCAGCATTTTCTGATGTGGCAGCAAACAAAAAATCAATATGGATGAACAGAGACTACAATATATAGTATATATAGTGTATATAAGACATATATACAAATGAATATATACATATTCATGTACACCAGGATAAAAGCCCGCCAAACTAACTGATGTGAGGTTAGATTGAAGCGAATTTGCCAAGAGTTTAGCTTCAGTTAGCTAAAAGATAATGTCAAAATTATGTAGAAATCGGTATATGAAAGTTGCTTGAACAAAAAATGCCCAGAGACATGAATGTATGTATATGTGGATTTTCATGGAAAATATCTGGCACTGGTTCGAGGTAATGTACAATAAAATCTAAGCATGCATCATCCAAAGATTACAGAAAGTATTTATAAGGAATTCACTGAAAAATCCCCCGACAAGGTTGCGATTCTGATAGGCGGCAGCCTAATCGGAGAGAAACATCAATTGCGAAATATCGTGGAGAGCCGATGACTCATCTGGGAGGGGGTGGTTTTTGGGTGTGGTGCTTTCGGGCAATAGCCAATAAATTGCAGATTGTCATTTTATTGTCGTCAGCTAAAGTGTAACAAATAAAAGAACAACGGAGAGTCGAGAGTGAGAATACTTAAAATGCTGTATCGGTATCAGCGACAGCGACAGCGACATCGACATCGGCATAACCCTCTGATAAGCACACAACATCTGTCAGGCAAGCCGCATAGCGAGCAGTTAGAAGTGAGGCATAGGCCGCTCCAGACCCCGTAGATCCCATTGGCCCAGAACCAGTGCAACCACTAGCAATAAATCGATCACTACACTCAGAAAAAATATATATTCGAAATTCGCCTTCCCCACCTTACTATTCAGAAAGCATATTTGTAGAAACCAGGTTTATTCTTCTTTATAATTTTTTAAAAAATCTAGAAAATCTTTGTGCAATTTTCAGGTAATTTTTCTATGGAATCAAGTTTAGTATTTTAAGATTTCACAAAGACAAACACTTAACCTAACTTAAAATATGTCATTTTCAGATATTGTTTTCCCTTATATTGAGAAATCCCTGCTAGAATCAAGAAAACACTTGCATATGTATAAAATTCAGGTAAATTTTCCTCCTGAGTACACTCAAATAAAAAATCGAATGTTTAGGCAGAAAAAGAGCAATTTAAAATCAAGAACATTTTCTTGAGTCAAGTACAAAATGTATTAATATTACAGTCATTTTACGGCAGGTCAATAAAACGATTTCAAATTCGATAACGTTTCCGATTTTAGTGAAACGGGCAACCACAACAAGCCATGTCTGTGGATGCACAAAAGTCACATTGTGTACAGCCATATAGCTGTACAGATACCCCTTAAAAATACTCAAATGAACATGAAATGAAGAACTTATGTGAGCCATAGCTAAGCATATACCAATCATCGATAATTATCGGAGTTATCGATCATAAATCAATTAAAAAGAGAACAGTTTGAAAACAACTGAGTTGACAAGTCTGTTGCCTTCAATTGGTATACCCCATTAGCCAATTAACTGCTAGGCATTCACAGAGCGGGAGAGGGGAGGCAGAGGCAGAGGAACAGTTAAAGTATCTGCTGCTATTGGCTGCAATCGGTTCTATTGAGTGTGCAGGTAGATTATGGCCTGTCATAAGGAAGCACTTTGTGTGAGTTTATGTAAACATGGCAAATTCTACCCGATCGATTCGAACACCAAGCAGTCGAAGGTCGAAATCTAGATGTAGCTGCAACTGTAACTGTAATTGTAATTGTAACTGTAATTGTAACTGTAACTGTACTTCTATCTGTAGATCGATAAGTTATCGCCTTAAAGCGTACAGCTCCCTTTTATTGCTCTCTTTCCGCCCTTCTCGTTCTTGTGTTGGTTGCTGTCAAGCTTTTAACATCTGCCTGCCACAGATGCTGTGCGTTGCCTAATGGGACAGCATTAATATATTTACACGAGTACCCGGCTCAAATGTAGTGAAAACCACAATAATTATCCCAGTGACTTGAACGCTACACTTAAGCACTGGATTTTGCGGTTACGGCTAAGCAAACAAATTATATGGCAGCCGAAGCAGAGCCTGCTGATTGATAACAGCCCTACCACATGGTGCTACATCAGTGACAAAAAAAAAAAACAAAAACAAAAAACTCCAGTCTCACTTGTGGATGCCGCAAGCATTTAAGACAGACCTTCAGATACGGAACAGAATCGTCATCGAAATTTAACATTCTTGAAGAACCACTAATTGTAACCGATATATTTACAAAAACCAATTTCAAACTTCATCTTGTACCGGTGCGTGCCAGATAATATCCATGCCGGAATCTTTACGATTAAAGTACTACCACCGGAACCAGAAAGCAAATGACATATGAGAAAGATGAAAACACATATCGGGCTTTGAATCTGAAGCAATTCGTATTGGAGTCCAATTGTAGGGCATTCGATCAGCTGAAAAAAGAAAAACCTCTGAAAATGGTCATGTTATGTTTTGCGTAGTTTTTGCGGTTAATCAACGACTTGCAAATGGAATATACAAAAAAAATAAAAAAAAATACATAGTCATTATAAAAAGCGTATTGTTGTTGCACTATATTGTACAGATAAGAGCTAAAATTTGCGGTCATCTTTTTAGCGTTAAGTGGTCACATGGGAACTAAACTGAACTGAAGTTAACTGATGATAATTGAGATTGCGATAATTATGTGTTCGTAAACATTTCCGAGAAATATGTTGTGATAAATGCAAAAGTCGAATGAGACAAATATATATACACACATTTAATGCATGGGGGGGGGGGAGGAGGGAAATTAAATAAATTGCCAGCGCAGTTAAACAAAAGCAGAAGAGTTGGCAAAATCAAATCATATACGGATTGGATTATATTATGGCCAGCAGCGAGCATTGATCTATATAAGAAATGTGAAACATCAGCGTAATCAAAGAAACGCTCCAAAATATAAGACGTAGTATCCAAAACTGCTACACCTGGGATGTAATCGGAGGAACTAACCAATTGTATAAAGGTATATGGGTATATTTGTATTTATATACAGTCTTGATACCAACCTAAAGCTTGCTGGAAACTGCAAGTGTCATTCACCCGAATGCTAGCTAAACGATAACTGAACAAATTATCTCTGACACCCTCTCAATCTGTCTGGTATTGCTGTATCTGCATCTGTGTCTGGTACTGTGCGCCAAGCACGTGTTTCTTATGTGGAACGAGGTATCTCATTACCAAGAATACACTCTCCCCCACCTTCATTCGGTCACCATCCGATCATGCGGTTCTTGGGAGTATATCACTATATAAGTCGAATGATCGCATATATTAATCATTTGCCCACGAGCACAGACAATGACCGGTGCATGGAGTTATATATATATATATGGAAATATATGCACCTGTAAGAATGCTCTCTATAAGCATAGCCATGCTCACAAGTAGTGGATCAGCCAACGATCCGATTTCATAAATACATACATTTGTATACGGAGCAGTACATAGACACACATACATTTGTGCATGTTGCAATATTATGATTCTGATGTCATTGAACACAGAGCCGCAGAGATTTTCATATATCAATTTTTTTAATGTTTTGTTTTTTTTTTTGTTTAAGCTTATTTTTTTTTGCTTTTCCGTTCGCTTTTGGCCTGAATTTTATCTTGCGAGTGCAATTTTTTGCCGCCTTGCGTTGCGCAGAAGATATATTACGGATTTTGGTGGCAGTATACGAAGCATACTTTATACAGCCATAATGATATATCATATTACAGACAGTGCTGGATCGGTCTCGAGTTGACTCCACATTCGAAATACGCTGAATCTGTGCAAATCGAGAGAACACCTTACAAATATACAAATAAAAATACACACACACACACACACACACATACATAATTACAAATATGCCTCATATATATGTTAATATCTGATCAGTTTCCATCAAGTTAAGATCGATTACAAAGCAGTTTTTATTTTGTTTTGGGAATCGAACTCCTTTTGGGTTTTGCTTAAGTTTTGTGAGTGCAAAAATCTTGTATCATATTTAGCTAACAATTGTCCAATCAACAAAACCGATTAACATTTGTATCGATAAGCAAATAAGATAATGAATGAATTCAGAATGATTCTAAAAATAAGATAAGAATTTTGAATCATTCTGAATTGTGCACAGATTCTGCTAGTTAATCGACGAAGCTGAACATTCGATTCATTGGTTTAGCTCTCATTTCGATTACTAAGTGTAATTATTATCAAATATCGATAAGCAAATATCGTTTATTTTGCATAAGCTGTGGACACACTAACTGACTCATTTTTTGGTGTGAAATACTTTGGGAATTTGTCACATGAGGCCAAAGGCGAGTCAAAGTCGAAACCGAAACCGAAAGATAAAGTTTACTTTAATTTCGGATGGTCTTTCGACGGCTCTTCTCTCCTTCTCTCAATGCAGGGGAGGAGCCAATATATTTACGGCGCCTAGCAACTTGCTTGCAAGCCGCACACCCCTTCAGCTGACCCCCTCCCGTTTCCCCCATACCAACTATAATGAGGCACTTGAGCTTACAGGGAAACCAGACAGGCAGATAGGCAGACAACCGTTCAACAGCGACTCAATGGCAGCGATTGTTAACCAGGGGCACAACAAACACACACAAACACACTCGCACACACTCGCACACACACACACACACACAGATATACAGATACACATAGATACAGACGCATACAAAACGCTGGCCATTTTCTTATTTATTTTATCAATGGCAACGGCAGATTTTCTACATTTGATAAATGGGGGCGCACTTTATGGACTTTGTTGGAACAGCACATGGAAGCACCCAACACACACTCACAGAGAGAGTGAGGAAGCTAGAGAGAGAGAGAGAGAGAGAGAGAGAGAGAGACAGAGAGAGTAAAGAGCACAAAGTGTATTCGATCAGATAAGTGGAAGATTTTGCATTTTGCATAGCAAGTCGAACTACTTTAAATAGCTTTTGGACTTGGTATTTATGGTTTCTTTCGACGCCCAGATAAACAACGTAGATTCGATAGGTAGCCCCAGTTGGCTGTACCGGTGACGTAGACGTAGACGTAGACGTAGACGTACCCGTACCCAAACCGATACTCAACCGGTCATCCGCTGGCAACGTGCTCGCAATTTCGCAACTACGAAATCTGAACCGATAAGTCACGAGCTTTGCATCCATTCAGCAATCTAAATATCAATAGATATCAATGTCATTGATTTTGACAATACGACAATTGAAAATCTCGGCTAACTCAGCAGCAATTGTTGCCAAATCCGAATGAATCAGATATAGAATCGAGCTGAGAGTGAACTTTATATATTTCGACAGCCCTCAATCCCATCCAAGAGCTACGTACTTAGTTAGAGTTAGAATGAAAAAAGATACCTTGAATACAGCTTTGAAGTGCACAGTAATCTTGCTGATAACCAAATCTGTGTTTCTTTGCCGATCTGAATGGAATTTGTACAGTTTATCAATAATATGTCACATATTAATGGAATGTCAAACTATTTACAAATTGATTTGTATCGATATTTAGGAATCGGGCGCACTTATCGAAAAAAACTTGATCTGGCTATGGTAAACGATAACTTATATTCCAAATTTCCTCTTTAGGTCTCTGAGGCTTATGTGCTGATGCTAATCATTGACTTTATAGATGAGATGCTTCCGTTTGCTCGTTAACAACATCGGTTAGAATATTTTGGAATGCTTCTGATAGAGAGTTGTCTAAGGAGAGGTTTATCTACTCATCTAAATTGAGCTATTCGACCTAATTAATGTTATTCTCTCAGCTCACAGTTTCTATAACTTTATTTTGTTTTTTGTTTGTGGTTTTTCCAAAAAAAACACAACAACAAAAACAAAAACAAAAACAAACAAAACGAAGGCCTTGTCGCTAACCAAGTTACGCGACGCGCCCGCACACTGGGGAGATATTATCTAACGCCTCGACAAATCCCCCATGCTTATGGGGACCGTGCTCACGTATGCTATGTGTACATGTACGTGTTCGTGGGTATATACTATATATGCTATGGTATGGTTATGGTATGAGGTATGAGTTATGAGGAACACTCAACGAAAGCTACACCACATCTTCAACTCAAATGTATAGAAACGCCCATCGAAAGCTAACACATCTATCTTTCCTGATTACTTCGATTGGGAAATCATGATAAATGCATAATTGTTAGAAATTATATATGTATACATATATATTTTGTGTAGTTGATTCATGAATTTTTGTTCGCATTTGAAATCAAGAATAAATTCAGCATAACTTCAGCATATTCCAAAAAAGACTACATAAGGGATTCTTCCCCATTTTATAACGTCATTTTTTTGAGTGTAGAGCCGGGCAGGGGAGGGCAACTGTGTGTTAACTGTAGACATATGACAACAGCACATCATCATTCAAAATATCTTATCAGACATAGCCAGAGAGGGGGCAGAAGGATGACTGATCAAGCGGGGAGGGGAGAGATGAGTTGAGCAACAGAGGAATCGAAATGTATCGAACAAAAACGCATGGAAAAATCATGGCGAAAATCGTTTCTAAAGGCGCTCAGATAAAGCACCGTATATTAAATGTGTGTATGTGTGTGTGCCAAGAGGTGTGGGTATCTCTAGGTTCGTCTATTATACTATTTGAGTATTTTTAAGGGGACTTAAGCGTAGCCCCATTGATGGTGCTCGTTCGGCTTTCGGCATGGCAAATACATACAAACACGCACACATACATACGTGTACGTATTTGTATATGTATTTGCTAGTTTGAAACTTGCACCGATAATTTGCAATGCGTTTTGCTCTATATTTCTGGCTATTACCATTATTGTTGTCGGCCATAAAGTTTCAGCGTCGTCATCGGGCGTCGGCTTCAACCTTAGATGTTGACAATTTGTTTGAAGAACCAACAACAACAGCAGCAACTGATGAGCAAAAAATGAAAAGAAAAAAATAAAAAATAAATAACTTTAGACAACAAGTCATCGAGTCAAGTCGCACTTAACTAGAAATAACGCGCCGACGACTATACTAAAAATATTAGGGGAAGATTTCTCGCTCGGCGCTATCAAAGTCGAGGGCTTTTCCGCTGAATTTGCGTGGCGCCAGCGTCAACTGATTATGCGACTCATAATACATACAAATACATACATATATACATATAGTCTATATGCAGTCATCATCCTTGGGTCAACTTAACCGATATTCAACTAAAGTTTTCTCAACTGAACTAAAAAGGATCCACATATCATCGAGGACAGTGACCAAATTTCAGTAGTACAAAGAAAACAAATAGAAATTGGCGATTGCTGCTTCTCTATATATGCAAAATCGAAGATATATACCATCACGATATACATATATGTTCATAGATCAAACAATTATTTTTAACTTGTGAAGACTCGTCGGATTTTGTAGATTGCTTACCAGAAGCAACCGAAGTATTGGTGTCGATAACGATGAGCTCGTTTCCGATAGCTATGTAATCGATTTATTGTTACGTAAGCATTTACGGTTGCCAGTTCCCCGTAGCCCCATAGCCACTTAATAAATACCTTCTACACATTCCGCCCTGGCGTTTCTATTTATACAAATAATCTTAGCGAAGTAGATAATGTTGAGATTATAAATCAAACATCAAGATTAGCTGGATTAGAGCATGATCCGGATCTGATTAAGCTTACTTCATTTAATAGAAACGCATGAGCAGCAAATCTTCGACACCCCGTCTAAGAACCCAACTGTCTCAATTCAGTTATTGAAAAATATCGATGTATATAAATTTTCATGTTGATTGTTGTTGTTGTTGATCATGGGACTTTTGAAATCTGTGGCTGGAACTGTGACTATATCTCGATGAGGCCCATCCACCGATGGCGCTGCCTATGAAAGTGTGTGTGCAGTCGATCATTGTCGATCAGCTTATCAATCAACCCATACAATGAGTTGAGGCCAGCGCCAAAATTTAACGCAACGATAAAAACCCAAAGAGCCAAATACAAAAAAAAAATGAAAACGAAAGGTGGCAAGGAAGACAGAGCTGGGAGATATGATGACTATACCGTCATTGAGCCATAACTTTATCTGGTAATGAGCTCTGCAGCGATGACACACGATCTCTGGCCAACACCCACCAAAGTTGTGAAATAGATACCACGAGCGGGGTAAGCAAATACTCTTTAACCGTACGTACCCCACATCCATCCATCCATCCATCCACATCCATTATCAGCAGCCAATGTGAGGCGGTTCCTTTGATATGGAACTGGAGGTGAAACTAACTGGCCGTTTGCGAAACACATATGTGCCAACTAAAATCCACTGCGAAACCAGTGAATCGAATTTCCGCTTCTTGGTCAGAGTATCAATCGGCTTCACAGAATTTGAGAATTTCCAATTTCCATTCTGATTCCGAATTTCGATTAACGCTTTTGCCTCCATTCTGATTTGTTTTTGAAAATCCAGCTAGAATATAATAAAAGTGATGAAAGTGTTAAAAAATTGAAAAAGTAATTAATAAATTTATTAATTAAAGTAAAATGTAAACTGGAAAATATCCTGTAATTAATACAGTTATATGTCATCGATAATTAAATCATTTCCGCTGTTTGCCAAGCCAGCGGTGCAATTGAGTTTCTCATTGTTGGATGAGATCACGCAAGGCAAGCAAATGAAATCATAATCATGTTGCACATACACACACATACACATGCACATACACTTATGCATATATGTGTATTTATTTGTATATGCAACTCATATTTACAGATTCATTTGCTTATGATGAGCAGAAGATGAGTGGGCAAACACACACACACACACAGCGAGAGAGAGAGAGAGAGCGAGAAAGAGTGAGTGAGAGAGAGAGAGAGAGGTATGCATATTGTTTGCCATGCATATTAGCAAATACGCTTATCAGTTGCAGGTCCACAAGTCCAACATCAGGTCTTTCCTTTCTGAGTTGGCGTTGAGAAAACAAAAGTGAAAATCGAACAAAACAAACGAAACAAAATATACAACAATTTTGTACAACATATTTGTTGCTGTTGTTGTTGTTAGTGTGGCAAAAGATGCAATAATCGATAATAGGAAAGGGAACACTGCCTCTCATAGAAAACAAAACAATAACAATAACAAAAAACACTAAACCATAACAAAAGTCAAAGAGAAATTCAACGCGTCTAAAGAAAACACAATAACCAAAAGATACAGATACAGATACAGATACAGATACAGATACAGATACAGATACAACTATAGCTGTGGCTATGTGGCTATAGATGCAGATACAGACGCGCAACACACACGATTATTTGCTTAAGTGTAGCTCAGTGCGATTGAAATTTAAAACTAACAACTCCCCTTTCCCCTTACCTCTTTCCACCTCCCCAACCCTTTCGCTTTCCACCTAGATTGACAGTGTGACTAACTGTAGGGGGAGGACGGCGCAACCAGGGGGGAAGGGAGGAGGGGGGAGGGTTGGTTGTGGAGTCAGCGAGACGTGCTCTGATGTTTGGATGGCGGTAAATACCGATCAGTTGACAATCAACGTTCAAACAATAAAAGACGAAAAAAAAAAAAAACGCGTTGCCCGTTTATGTTCTCAGATAAAAGATACAAATAGCAAAAGACAGAGATAGACGGCCAACAGCTAAAGATACAGATACAGATACAGAGACTCTGTTGCAGTTGCATTTGCTGTTGCTGTGTTATTGTTGCAGCACAATTTGCAATCCCAGCCATTGGCAGTGTAAGTGACAACTCATTTGGCACAGATACAAACAGCTAAAGATACAGATACGAATAGCTAACCAATTGTTGCAACAATTTTCCAATTCGCTAAGTGAAAACATTTATTGGCTTTTCAGACTTCTGCTCGAACAAAGAAAACTAGCTTAACTCAATCACGCAGATACAAAGCAGAGACATAAGTTGATATTAATCTCAGATGCTCACATATAGACAGCTCAAAATACAGACACAGAAAGCTGTGGCTCCAGTTTAAAGAATATATTTACCATATATGCATGATTCTTGACAAAAATACATAGACACATTCAGCATCCAGATTCAGCAAAAGATACAAGCACAGAAACTATTTATCAGATCACATATAGAAGCACACAGCTTTCCAGATATGTAGTTACTGTCACAGAAATAGATACTGATACTTCTGATATGATTGCTTTATGGCACCAAAACTAACTTACTCAATACTCGAGTATCTTTCTGCCAGAAACAGCAGATAAAAAAAAAACTGAAATTGCACACTGCTTGACGGCTCCAACCTACCTTCAAAAACATCTCGCACAGATGTGGATGCAGCACAACATATAGACACTGCTGATTAGTTTGCTTTCGCAGTGATCTGCTAGAGATCATTTCATACTGAATACTGCAATAAATCTGAATTGAGAGCAGAGTTCTCTCATCTAACAAGACCAGCTCTGCCCAGTGGCAACTCCACTTATCTCTCCGCGCAGCTTAACTCTCTTCAGATCGAACTCGTTCAGATTCGATTTAAAGTCCAGGGCATTAATCAGCATACATAAAAAACAACAATCAAATTGCCACTGACAACAAAAAACTGCCAAAAAAAAAAAAAAAAAATAGCTCACGTAGCGCTTATTTTTGGGCAAATGAAGCTGACGACTGATCGCCAGTTCATGTTGCTGATCAAGTTGTTGTTGTTGTTGCTGCTGCTGCTGCTGTTGTTGTTGTTGTTGTTGTTGATGAAGTCTCACGCTCCGAGCCAACAGAGCGCGGGGCACAATCATTACGAGCATCTGTGTTGTCGCATTTACAATTTGCAATTACACTTGAGTAAATATCAACAACAAAAAACGACACAGAACAACAACCACAACAACAACAACAACAGCGACAGCAACAACAACAACATACACAATTGAAAACGGAGATGGCGTGAAGATGGAGACTGGAGACTGGAGACTGAAAACTGAGTCGCTGACAACCCAAAACCTAATGAGCAATGTTTCTGTTTATTGTTTATCTTATTTCTTTTGCCTCTTTTTTCATTTTTTTGGCACAGCTTCGCATGGGGGGGTTGCAATGGAGGGGGGTGGACTTAGAAGAAAGTGGTGGGGATACGTTTTGCTATGCTGTGCTCTGCATCGACAGCAGCAGACAGCATTCCCAGACAGTTTACGCAGTCTCCAATTCGGACGCCTTGTGCTAAATCTGGGCAATTGACAAGAGACGCCGACGCTTACAGTTTTATTTTGGGCTGACAATGGGATATGATATGTTATGATATGCAATATCTTCAAATCATATGGCATGCATACAAAAATATACATATATATATATATATATATATATATATAGATATATGTGTATATACATTTTTGGGAGGCGGCGTCTGCATTTGAAGCTGTGTGGGAAAACCAAATGTTCAAATGTGACACACAATACTTCTGCTGATGCGTAGAGTCAAATGATATACAAATATATGTATATAATAATTGGTATGTCTAAGAGTACTGCTATAAGTATGTGTTTATGACCATCGAAAAGTGCAAGATCTCAATTCGGTGGGAGTTCAAGTTTTTATGCAGATCAGCAAACAGAAAGAAAAAAACAAATGTTTTGCTTCAGATTTATGTAGCTTTAACAATAACTAGCTTATACTTCTTCCTCTTCTTCTGGCTCTTAATCTTCCCCTTCTTCTTCTTTCTTTTCTTTTTCTTGTACGTCTTGTATGTGCCAATCATTATGATCACTTTGAAATTTCACAACTTTTCTAATCTTACCAAGACCCATTAGATTACGCTTCTAAGTCCATAAGATGCCACATAAAAATATAAATATAGCAAAAGAGAGAGAGAGAGAGAGAAAGAGAGAGCATTAGAGAGAGAGAGTGAGACAAGCAGAGCACTGTTCGATACAGTTTCAGAAATCGGAAAGATCTGAGATAATGCAAAAGCACAATCGAGTTAACAGAAACGCGTTGTAAAATGATTTCTAGCGCAACCAAACACACACTCCACACACACACACACATAGCTAGTACACCTATCTGCAACACACATATACACACACACATGCAACTGCTGCTTATCGTTTATGAGGTGGGGGGCCCGATATTCAATGAACGTTACTGATGACGATGAAAGCCTTCGAACTCGACACAGAACAGAGAACACACTAACACTCACACACGCACACACTTGAGGCACAAGTGTGCGTACTTGTCGCGTGATTCATGCACAGATACAGTTCTGAGATATAAATACTTTGTATACACCTGGTACACTGAGAGAAAAATGTTCTTCTTAATTTCTAGAATCGACATAATTGTTACAAAATGAAATTTAAAAGCATGCTCCCAAAATAAGTAAAAATCGTATTAGATTTAGTTTTAAAGCGGATTTAGTTTGATCTTAAGATGATAATTGGCGAACATTCAAAAATGATATATTTTACTTGAGTTAAGTTCGTGATTCACGAAATATTTGCAACAGTGTATTCAAATGAGAACAATCGTAGTTAAACTCTCTAATTTAACAACTTAATATAAAATTCTACATGTTTTCTTCGAGTGTACGTTTAGAAATGACCGAAAGGAATCGAAATGAATTTACCATGATGATGATGCATAATATCTGAACAACTGGGCGACAACTTAAACATGATGTATGGGGGCACGCAATGTCCGATGTCTGATTTGCCAGCCTGATCAGTTGACGAAATTACGTTTTGGGCTACCGGGAAAAGTATACACCCCAAAAATAGAAGCCGGCCACAGATACAGTTACAGATACGAATGCTTAAGTTGTCGCTTATCAGTGACAGACGAAAAAACAACAAAACGAATCGTTTGGCTTAAATTGGTAAACAGCAAATACTCTGTTTTATCAACTCTGGAGGGAGTCACTTAAGCGGCCATAACCTCAAAATTGCATCAGACAATGTCATAAAAATGCTGAAAAGGATGTGCTCAGACCGAGCTACCTGCACGACTCGTGTCTTAATCATTCTGTTCTTGTGTGTTTGTGGACAAACAATGCACAAATGATGGCCAGACTCTTGAGTATCTCGACTCAGACACTCGACACCTAACCTCAATGCTGTTATGTCCTGACGGTCGGTCGGTCGGTCGGTCTATCTGTCGGACAGTCTGGTGTCGTTTATCCTGCAAAGTCAATTGGTTTCTAATGAGCTTAGCTACCAGTATTGACATTGACGGAGTACGGCCTGGCTTGCGTACAATATCTTCAAAAGATATAGCATGACTGATTATACATATCTTAACTCTGACTACCGTTAAATGTATCGATGCTGTCCTTAAAGCGATCGATTATACATGGGTAGTTAATATTCCAAATATATCTGAAAGCAAATAAAACCATTTACAACCTCTTGATCTGAAATCAAGACAACAGGATTCTAGGTATTATTTCTATTATAGGTCTATAAATGAAACAAAAAACATATGTCATGATCCATAAGTAATTTCTGTCAGCAAATGCCAATTTTTGATTATCTTGATATACTTGTATAAGATTAACTCACACCCAAAATTCAACAGAAACACGCTATTCGAAAAACTCCATGGAAGTCCCACACATCCATACACATATAGTATATATATAGTATACCTGTAATAATCGGAGGCCCGGCTGTTATTTAACTTGTTGAATGTTAACTCTATGACGTTTGCCTTATTTTATATTTGCTTGTTGTTCGGTCTATCTCCCTCGCTCCCTCCCCTCCCTCTCTCTCTCTCTGTATCTAGCTAACCGCTCAAGGTATTTCACCGAAAAACTGTAAACTGAATCATGCTAACGGCACTTGTTTGAAAGTGTTAAACATTACGTTTGTTTGTTATTGCGGGTGGTGCAAAGTTTAAAAAGAAAACAAACAAAAAATGGGGGAACAAAAACATTTTCAACAAGTCAGAATGATCTAGTTGATAGTGCCCGACGGGGAGATACCCTCAACCTCAAATATGAATAAATGGAAGAAGTTATCAATAAAGTTAATCAGCGCATGTTTTTCGTGAATTTATATTCAAAATATGAAGTATATATATCTGCTATATCGCCTGGATTGTTGATGCTGATTAAGAATATATATGCCATACGGGGTCAGAATTGCTTTCTGTAGCCCGTTACATACTTAAGCACAAATTCATGAAACTCGTTTTGGCCATTTTCAATGGGTTAAAGGGTATCAAAAAGGCGCGCGCGCATTTTTAATTGTTTTACGATATTAAGCACAATAATTTTTTTTTTATCAGCAACAATGACGGACAAACGTATTTATAGATACATATATATATATATATTTATATATAGTTTAGCGCCTATTCACCTTGACATGTCATCGCAGTGAGCCAATTAAATCCATTAACACAACATAACAATAACAATAGCTTTGGCAATAGTTGTAGCACGCAAATTATAACAATTATTTATATGAATTTGTTATTAAAAATGGCAAGTAAAATGCAAAAAGCAACAAACAATCGCAAATCGAAAGTGAATTTTATGCATTGCAAGAATTGCAAGTGCGAGCAAGATGCAATACAATGCGATGGCAACTAACTGTTAATGCCTGTTATGTTAATGCTTATGTTAGTGAACAGAGCGTCGCAGTCAAAGTTGAAATTTAGCGCGCGCCAGAGCGAGAGAGAGAGCGACAGATCGCGTGGGACTGCAGCATAGCGCAGGTTTACTTGTATGCCTGTATGTGTGTGTGTGTGTGTGAGAATGGCGCTCATTGTTGTTGTTGCAGCTGCCATTTGTTTTATGCAAAGTTAAATGCTGGCTAAATGCTTGCAATTAAATGTTAATGTCGCACACTCTTGTTACTATTGTTATTGTGTTATTGTTTGCTGTATGCTCGCTGACTGTTTGTTGTTAACTATTATTATTCGCTATGCTCAGCACCTGCCTCATTATTATCACTTTCGGTCTCATTGAACGCCGCGCATTTCAAAAGCGAAATTGAAACCGTTCGCTTCTCACCTGCTCGCGAAACAACAAAAAAAAATGAAGGAAAACGAAAACCGTATAAGACACAAGAAGGATGGCTTTCGTGCAAGAAGGTTCGACCAGCAGATACTCTGCTTTTAACACTCATAAATTCGTACTTATTTACATCTATTTTTTTCGCTACTTTTCAACTCTTCTATTTTTTAGATTTATTTAGTAACTTAACTAATAATATATGTCGATCTGAAATACCCTCTTTAACAGTTGTCGATATGTACAGGGTATGCAGCAATTGCAATGTGCTTTTGCTGTTGTTGTTCCCATTAATGTTTATTTAACACGCATTGCCACACGCGCTGTTACCGTTACTACTGCTGCTCTTGTTATTGTTGTTGCTTGGCACCAGTGTGCGCTCGGCACAGTGTGCTGCGTGCGTGAGCAAAATTTATGGGCGCCTCTTGCGATTGTGCACCACTGTGCAGCACCGCACACACTTATTTCAAGTTCATTATAAATATAACGTAAATATTATTGAATTTATACAAACAGTGGGTTGTCTTTTTGTTATTGTTGTTGTTGTAGTTGTTGCACGTGTATTTTGCTTTCGCTGCCTCTGTTTCTCCATGTGTGTGTTGTATGTGTGTGTATGTAGCGTTGAAGCGCGTGTCTCATGCGTGTGTGTGCCGAGTGTATTGAACTCTTGCTGCATTTTTTGCACAATATCTGTTTTTTTTCTTTTTATGTATATTATATTATTACGAATATAAATATGCTCGACTTTTCTGTTTTCTGCTGCTGCTTTTGTTGTTGTTTTTATATACATACATATTTTCTTTTTGTTTCACTTATTCTCTTCTGATTGTTTGTAATCTTCGCCGTTGCAGTTTATCGGACAACGATTGCAATCGATTAATTTACAAAGTACGATGCTCCTCACACACACGTGCACTCACACTATATGGAAATTAATCGATTGCAATCATTGTCCGAGTAACTGCGACGGCGAAGATTACCAGCAATAAGAAGAGAACAAGTGAGACTAATAGAAAATATTAATATTTATAAAAACAACGACAAAAGCAGCAACAGAAAACACACACATATTGTGTATGTATGTGTGGGTGTGTGTGTGCATACTAATTTATTTTAATTAAAACTAAAATTAAGCAGCAGCCTTAAATTCATTTGCATTTTTTGGCAGCTGACATTTTGTGGGTGTATTTGTGTGTGTGCGCACCTCTTTGAGGCAGTCAACTGTGACGTCTGGCCAAGGCAGCAGTGCAAACATCAAAAACATTTTAGCAACATCTTTAACTTCCGTTTGAGTTGAGTGTTCAAGTTGAAGGTTTAAGTTCGGGGCAAGAAGCTGTCATAAAAGTGCACATTTTATGATCGATCGCTTTTAAATGCACAAGCAAAAACTACAACAATAAATTTTTAAATTTCCAACGATTCCACGTGGCTCATAGAACTTAACCTCAAATAAAAATTCCAACGAGAAAAAAAACTGTAAGTATTTGCAAACAGAAAAAAAAAAGTTATAACACATTAATAATTATGTATTCAAAATGTTTTACATTCATGAATTTTTTGGTTTTCTTTTTTACGCAATGCAACACTTGAATTAAATTAAGAATCTAAGGCGGAAGCTGTCCATAGCTCCTGCCCATAATTGGTCTAAATTTTAAATGGTTCTCAGTGCATACAAAACCCATTTTGCAGCTAATTGTTCCAAAATGAGATACATAACTTTTAAATGTGTTAAATATGTTAAATGTGATTTTTTGTTTCGAATTTGATAAATAAAGAAAAAATAAATTTATGTGTATGTATGTAGGTACACAACAACAGCAAGTAGCCAATGGCAACGAGATTTACCCAAATCCGAAAATGCATATTCAACAGAGACACAACACAAGAGCAGCACGCACACATGTGTGTGTATTTGGGGGTGCTCCAAAAGGAGATGCCCTGTAACATGTGATACATACATACATATTTACGTAACACACACTTGCATGCAAAGCTGAGAGAGAATTCTGTCAGCTCCTGGTGGCTGGGCAATAAACACATACATAAGCACAGACATATATATGTGTGCACATGCAAACTTGGCACATAGTGCGCTCTCGCTCTAACACGCATACGAAACGCACGCAAGCGACATGCGTGCACACACACACACACACAGTAATCCTATTTGCGTCCAAAAATAAAACGAAACGAAAGAAAAATCCAACAAAGAAGCGGCAAAGCTGCTGCTGCTGTTTCTGCTTCCTTTACGAAAGATTTACGAGTAACGCGGCAAACGACGGCGATGTCGCGACGTCAGCGTCGCAGCTACTCTGCAGTTTTATCTAACCAATACCAGTGCAAGATACACAGCCAACCACCAACAACAGCAACAACAGCAGCCACAGCCAGCGCGCTGCTCTCACGAGCGTACAAACACAAGCACACACACAAACAAATACACTCGACTAAAGCACGCACACACTGAGCAGAGCAGAGCCAGAGCAAGGCAGCGCAGCGCAGAGGCAGCCATTGCGTTCTCTCTCACTGCTGCCGTCTCGGTTTTTTTGTATGTGTTCGCTCAGATGTCGATGTCGCGTCAGCTGCTGCGTCGCTGCTTGGGCTCTGCTCTGCTCTGGTCTGGTCTCTTTGCGCTGTGCGCTTTTATAAATACAACTTTATTGATGCGTTCAAATACAATTCAGAAGTCGAACCGAAAAGACGTCTTGAATTTGTTATTTTTCACTTCATTTTCTTTTTTTCTCGCATTCTTCATTTTCGGGGCAGCACGAGCAAGCAGAACGAGAGCAAAGCAGAGAAGAGAGCAGCAGAGCAGAGCAGCGCAGAGAAAATTAGATAAACGTTGACTGACTGCCTGCCTGCCTTCCTTGCGCTGCGGCTGCGCTCAGAACTCGTGTGCGCGTCAACGTGAAAGCATCTGCGGCGCGCTGCGACAACATCGCCGAAACGGGATACTTATAAAAAAAAAAATTAAAAGAATAACCTCAAAAAAAAGACCAATCAAATCCCAAGTCTTAAAGTCGATAAAAAAAAAGAACGGTGCAAATTTGGATACTTAATTTATATTATTTTACATATTTTTTTTCATTTGCTACCACTAAAAAATAAACCAAAGAAATGTGCTACAATATAATCATTTAATTGTAATAATTGAGTGCAAGCAAAAACAACAACAACAAATACAAATTAACTAAATTAAAACCAAGTGTGCAACCCAAGTGAAAAACTTATACCAAATATTAACAAAAGTGGCCAACAAAATTTCGAATGCCGCCGCTAAATTGTGCAAAAATCCAAAACAAAAAAACAAAGGTAAAAATCATATTCATTTTTTTTCATGTGTTGTTCAAGTGTCTTGTTAAATATACTATATAATAATATAGTATGGTGTATCAATCTAAAATTACATATATATATATAGAAAAATATTCAGCTCGACTGCCTACACCTGATTTATTGGATTAAAGACGAACGTTTTAATTTTATTTTTTTTTGGTTAATTTCGATTTCCTCCTCTTTAGAGGATTTGCCCCCGACTTCTAATTTAATTGACCTTGCGATCCCAATCGTGGTTCATGGTTCAGAAGCCTGACAAATTAAAAAAAAAAAACAACTTCTGATTTTCAATCCCTTTTGAACTTTGAACTCTCAGCAAACCCGTTCGGAAAAAGGGTTGCATTTTCAGTACTCAGTTCTCATTGAATGACAGCAATTAACCAACTTTTCAATTTAGAGAAAAAATAAATAGCTTTTTTGAAACTTTGAGAGACAAAAAAAACATTACTATCTGTTTGATTTATTAATCCGATCGCACAGCTTCACAGCTTCTTTTATAAATGTTAACGATATTCTGCAGGAATCCATGTTTTTTCGGCAGTCCATAACGACAGTTATGATGAAATGCATTTTTTTTGTAAATTCATTACTTTTCAATTTCAAATAATTGTATTTTTAATGTATATTATTCATTGAGAAAACTAAAAGTCGTCAAAAAAAAATCGCCTAATTAGAAATCTTAAAAAAAAAACACTCGGAAATATGTGTTCAAAGATGATTGGTTTCTTAGCCAATGGCATCGATTGAGTGAAGCGATGGTTGAGGTGGCTTTAGGATGATAAGGGAAGGGGGGAAGCGGGGGTTAAGAGGCGTGTCTTTATCTCAAACATTTTTGCATGCGAACGAGAGACAGGCGAAAATTGAAAGCAGCCAACCAAATTGAAAGACCAAAGCTCCAATAATATACAAACAACAACAACAAAACAACTCACAAATACACACACAGACGCACAGTGGTCGCCTGTTATCGCTGCAAAGTTTTCTTTTGAAATTGTCAAGTTGCTTTTGTTTGGATCGCCATCGTTGTCAATTGGAAATCCTAAGCGCAACAACAACAAGCAGAGCAATTGCCAATTGATAACGGTGAATGGTAATGAGCAATGTGCGCCCAGCGAATGGAAATGCAACAAATACGAAAACATATAGACATACGCACACATACAGGCAGACCGATAACAAATCGATACAAAGAGAGCGTTCTCTCTCTCAGCTATTTGGCACACACGCTCGCTCTCTCTGCAGTCTCTCTCTCTCATCCTCACTGTGTACTCTGTGAGCTCTTATTGGAATTTCTGTTGAAATGCAAACGCTTGACTTGATTTACAGTTAATGATTGAAAAACAGAAACCGTTACAAAAACAAAGTTTCGATCAATCGATCAGCTGTTTCACAGATTCCTCGAGCAGTGTTTACTTTTTCATAATTTTCATAGAAACTGCGACACTTGAAATGCTCACTGCGAGTAAACAAATGCGAATGTGATTCGAATTTGAGTTGAAATTTGCTTCTACGAATTGTGAATTTAATATTGCATATTTATCAACATTTTATCAACTCTTAAAACAATCTGAAAACATTTGTTTTAGCCATGAATATTAAAAATCTCAACAAAAAACACAGAAAACTTTTAATGCATTCGTTCGTTTGCTCTACACTGCTCAAAATCAGCAGTTACTTTGAGTAGCATTTGTTAGCTAATTAGTTAATTATTATTATAATTTGTTGTACAATTAATTTAGAATGTTTTCGCAAATTGATTTAAGCTTGACTCCTTGTCAATCAGTCAAATGATAATCGCCATGTTAATCGTCATTATGTTAACAACATTCTTGTTGCAGCTAACAGCAGCCGTTAACGATCTCAGTTCGCCAACTTTAACAACGACAGCAGAAAAATGCTCGCCACACAGCAGCAGCAACAGCAGCAACCACAACAGCAACAATCGCACACAGCAGCAGCAACTGCAGTAGCAGCAGCAACACAAGAGGATGCTCGGGATTTGGGATTAATGGAGACGCGACAACGTCGCGATTCGAGTACCTCAGAATCCTCGCTGGAGCATTTGGATTTGAGTCGCACGCCCAAAAAGTTGAGCAGCAGCAGCGGCGCACCGCAGCCGACGTCGACGCCGCACGACACAGCAGTGACAGCGACGTCGCGCAAGCGAAAACTGCGACAGCCACACCAGCAGCAGCAACAGTTGCCGCTCTCCGATGAGGAGCAACAGCAGCAGCAGCTGTTGGATTCGTCGCAGCGACCGCGTCACAAGCAGCGGCGCAGCGCTGTTGCTGCCGCTACCAGCGCCAGCATCGTTGTTGACTACAGCGCCAGCGGCGACGCCAGCTCGCTGCGCAAAAAGTTTCGACTGAATCGCAGCAGCGCCAGCAGCAATGCCGCCAACGGTGATTTATCCGAGTCTGGCTTTGTTGATGGCAGCGCCGTCAGTGGCTATCTGCTTAGCAACAACAACAATAACAACAACAATAACAATATCAACAACAATATCACTAGTAGTAGCAGCAGCAGCGCAGTCGCTCAGTCAGCAGCAGCGTCGGCAGCGCAGCATGCGTCAAGCGTTAGCAGCTCGGGCGGCTCCTCGCCACAGGGCCTCTCGAGCGCCGAGTCGGGCATCGGTGCTGGGGATGAGCACATGAAATATCTGTGCCCCATCTGCGAGGTCGTCTCGGCCACGCCCCACGAATTCACCAATCACATTCGCTGCCACAACTACGCCAACGGCGACACCGAGAACTTCACCTGCCGCATCTGCTCCAAGGTAAGCCACCCCCCTCCCGCCTTCCATGATCTCTGACTATATTCCATCCCGTGCATACTAATCGAATTAAATGAAATATATTTCAAAAAATATATAATTAATTTGATACCCTGTAATTCGTAAAAGGTTTCGGTTCTGTTTATTAGTCTATGAAACTATATTAGAGACTATATGTACCACTCACAGATCAAGTTTCATGTTATCAACAGTTATCGATAAGCAGTTAATTTAATATTTTAGTTTTTTCTATATACTACCAAAATCTGGATTTACTAGGTCATAAAGAAAAGCCGTAGACAAAATGAATCTGAATTTTACAGCCGCATAAATCGATCAGTTAATAAATAAAACATAATTACGGAGTATTTGATTAGTCGACACTTATCGTAGTGTACTAGAGGAAGACAGGGTATTTGAATGGACGACTACCGACAAAATTAAGACAAAGTCGAAGAAGCTGTTGAATATATTCGAGTATTATTGCCAAATGAAAATATGTTTTCGATTATAACTTGGATGTTACTTATCCGGATCTTAATGAAATTTGTACAGCTGATCAATAATTTGCATATGTATAAATTTTGGCTTTTATTGCTATCGCAAATCGAAATGTATCGATATTCAAGAAACGATTCTCTGAGATACTGATTGAGAATATATATACTTTATTGGATCGGAAATGCTTCCTTCTGCCTGTTACATACATTGGCTCAAAACCATCATACCCTTTCTACCCACGCGATTCAGGGTATAAGAAATACATTCAGTATTTTAAGTTAATCGTTGAACTCTTAACATTATTCTTAACTCTCTTCTTTACACTCTTTTCTCTTCGTCTCCCTCTTCCTGTCCATGATAGGTGCTCTCGTCGGCATCCTCGCTGGACCGCCATGTCCTGGTGCACACTGGAGAGCGTCCGTTCAACTGTCGCTATTGCCACTTGAACTTCACAACCAATGGGAACATGCACCGACACATGCGCACCCACAAGCAACATCAGGCCTCGCAGCAGCAGCAGCCCTCGCAACAGCAGCAATCAACCCAACAGCAGCAACAGCCACAATCGCAGTCGCAGCAACAGCAACAGCGACGCCAGCAACATGCGGGCGGAGCAGGCGCAACTGGCTCGGGATCGGGATCAGCACAGTTGTTGACGACGCGAGCGGAGAGCTATGAGAGTGATGCCAGCTGCTCGACGGATGTGTCCAGTGAGCTGAACAGTCACAGCAGCAACAGCAATCAATCCAATCACAACAACAACAACAATAGCCACAAAACGAACAACAATAACAACAACAACAACAATAATAATAATAATAACAATGAGGATGACCTCGAGCTAGAGGATGAGCAGCTAGTATTGAGCAACAAGCAGCGACGCCTCAAGGCAGCCCTAAACAACAACAATATAATTAGGGATGAGGAGCAGGAGAATCGTGTGGATGTTGATTCGGATGTGGACAGCGTTGAGAGTGTGGCCCAGGTGATAACAAGCACACCGGATGTGGCCACGTTGCTCGCCTCGGGCGGCACCTCGCCCACCCACTCGCATTCGGAATTACATTCACCGCCCCTGCTGCAGAGCTGCCCCGCCTGCAATTCGGGTGAATTTGAATCTGTGCCAGCGTTGTGCGCCCATCTGGATGCCGAGCATGGGGACATACCGGCCAAGTGTCGCGAGTGTGAGGTGATCTATGCCACACATCGACAGCTGCAGGCGCACAGCTGTCGCGGATTGCCGCCGTTGCTTGGTGCGAGCTCATCGCCCCTGCACAAGCAGGAGGAGAGCGAACTGGAGGAGCAGCAGCAGCAGCACGAGGAGGACCACGAACAGCAGCACAAGCAGGAGGAACAGGAGCACGCCGAGCAGCGCGAATGCGAAGATTTCTTCCAGCAGCTGTATCTGAAGAATAAATCGTCAGCAACGCTTCTTCCCTCCCCGATCAAACATGAGCCGGCGGATCAGCGACAGGATCTGGCCGATATTCAAAGCATACTCAATATGACCAGTTCCAGCTGCACATCCAGTTTCCTGCGCAATTTCGAGCAGTCGGTGAACACGCCCTGCTCCAGCCAATACAGCGTCGATGGACGCGATGGCGAGGAGGAGGCCCAGGATGCCTTCACCAATGAATTCCGCCGAATGAAACTGCGCGGTGAGTTCCCCTGTAAGCTGTGCAGCGCCGTCTTTCCCAATCTTCGGGCACTCAAGGGCCACAATCGCTACCATCTGTCGGAGGTGGGCGCCGCGGGTCCATTCCGTTGCAACATGTGTCCCTATGCCGTCTGCGACAAGGCGGCGCTCGTCCGGCACATGCGCACCCACAACGGTGATCGGCCATACGAGTGCGCCGTGTGCAACTATGCCTTCACCACCAAGGCGAACTGTGAGCGGCATTTGCGCAATCGTCATGGAAAGACCAGTCGCGAGGATGTGAAACGTGCGATTGTCTATCATCCGGCCGAGGATGCCAGCTGCGAGGAGAACAAATCCCGGACCGATGCCGATATGCTAACCGAGCTGAGCGGCTATCGCTGTCCAACACCCACGGAGCACAGCTCCTCAGCTAGCTCCTCGTCACAACTAAAGCATATGTTGCTGGCGGAGCCGACGCCAGCCGTAAAGGCAACAGCAGCAGCAACGGTGGCAGCAACAACATCGCTGCCGCAACAACCGCTCAAGATTCAGGTGAAGAGCTTGGATCAGCTGGTGGATAAGCCACTGCCTGCACTCGATCTCAGCATGGATGCGCTCGACCTGAGCAAGAAGCCCGCACAGCTGCTGGCCGAGCAAAGGGAGCAAAGGGAGCAGCTGGAAAGACACGAATTGCTGCTGCAGCAGCAACATCAACAGCAGCAGCAGCAACAAATGTTTGGGGCTGGCGATGCAGCTACTCAGTATATGCAACAGCTGTTGCGCAGCTTTATGCTCCAGCAGGCACCCGGTTTTCCTTTCTTTGGCTTTCTCACGCCGCCGCCACCAGCAACGGCGGCAGCAGCAGCAGACAAGTCAATGCCAACAAATCCAGCAGCAGCAGCCGGCGCAACAGCAGCAACAATTGCTGCAATGCCACTGTCGCTGCCCGTGCCACTGCCCGCTGGTGGTCCCGTCAAGATGGTCATCAAGAATGGCGTCCTGATGCCCAAGCAGAAGCAGCGCCGCTATCGCACCGAGCGTCCCTTTGCCTGCGAGCACTGCTCGGCCCGCTTCACGCTGCGCTCCAACATGGAGCGGCATGTGAAGCAGCAACATCCACAGTTCTATGCGCTGCGCCAGCGACACCGCAGCGGTCATCATGTAATGCGTGAACGGGCTGCGTCCTCGAGTGCTGTCCAAGCGGCAGCCGCTGCTCAGGCAGCAGCAGCAACTGCCGCAGCAATGAGTAATCTCAGTCAGCAGCAACAGTTGCAGCAGCAACAGTTGCAGCATTCACATTCACATCACGTCCATGCGCCAATTTCGGAGCAGGTGAAATATGCGATTTTGGCGCAGCAATTGAAGGCGCGCAAGGATACGGATTTGTTGCAACAGGCACTGGCACATGGTTCCAGCAGTGTTGTCGCCAATCCGCTGCTGCATTTTAGCTACAACAACAACGGCAACAAGCAGCAGCAGCAACAACAGTTGGGCAACAACACTGGCAACTCTTTGGTGATGGACGATGATGAGCCACCCAAGTTGATTATTGACGAGGATGACGAGGACGTGGAGGGAGAGGACGATGAGGATGAGGAGGAGGAGCAGGAATTTGATGTCGATGAGGATGAGCAGGAGGATGAAGAGATGGACTTGGACGATGAGCATCAGCAGCAGCCGCACGACGATGACGATGTCGACGATGATGATGTTGATGATGATGCTGCAGCAGCAGCAGCAACAGAGGCGTCGCAGCAACAATTGCAGCCAACAAAGGACAAACTGCAATCCAAGCCAATTGAGGCGGCCAAAAAGGTAGCAGAAACCATATTGGAGCAGGCAATCAAAGAGCGCGAGGAGAAAGCCTCCGAGAAGCAGCCGCATACTAAAGCGGAGACCCTGGGCGGCAATAAGCCGGTGGCGCCTACAACAATGAAAACAATGATTGCACAAGCGGAATCGGTGGCCAAGTCCTTGAAGGAGGTGGCCAGTTCACCGTTTAAGGATGAATCTCAGGATCTGGTGCCGGTGGCCAAACTGGTGGACAATGCCACCAGCAATCAGGTGTCCTTCAACAGCTATTTCCGTCCCAGCGACGTCGCCAATCACATGGAGCAGAGCGACGAGGAGGGTCTCGTCGCCAGCGGCAGCGCCAGCGAGAGCAACAATTCCGGCACCGAGGATGTGACCAGCAGCAGCAGCAGCTGCGGCAACGATACCAAAAAGAAATCCGCCTACAGCCTGGCACCGAATCGTGTCAGCTGCCCATATTGCCAGCGCATGTTCCCCTGGAGCAGCTCGCTGCGTCGCCACATCCTGACGCATACCGGCCAGAAGCCGTTCAAGTGCTCCCACTGCCCGCTGCTCTTCACCACAAAGAGCAACTGCGATCGCCATCTGCTGCGCAAGCATGGCAACGTTGAGTCCGCCATGTCCGTCTATGTGCCCACCGAGGATGTCAGCGAACCGATTCCCGTGCCCAAGTCCGTCGAGGAGATTGAGCTCGAGGAGCAGCGACGTCGCCAAGCGGCCGAAGCCGAACAGGCCGAGCGAGAGCAGCGCGAACGTCAAAAGGAGCGCGAACGTGAACTGGAACTGGAACGAGAACGGGAGCGGGAACAGCAACATTTGATCCAACAGTATCGCCAACAAATGGCCGCTGCTGCAGCGGCTGCTGTTGCAGTTGCCGCTGTCGCTGCACCAGCGCATCCAACACCACCACAGCCAGCCCAATCACCACCGGGCCTGGAGGCGAGCAGTGATCTGCCCTACAAATGCCATCTGTGCGAATTCTCGTTTGGCGAGCGGCTGCAGTGCCTCGAGCACATCAAGCAGCTGCACGCTCACGACTTCGCACTGCTCCTGGCCAAGGGGGCCATCGAAACGGATGCACAACTGCAGCATCAACAGCAGCAACAGTTACCAATGGCCGGTGGTGCTCCACATTCGGATGATGAGGCTGCTGCTGTCGGCACCAGATCGGGCAAGTATCCCGACTATAGCAATCGTAAAGTGATTTGCGCATTTTGCGTGCGTCGCTTTTGGTCAACGGAGGATCTGCGCCGACATATGCGCACCCATTCCGGTGAGCGTCCGTTCCAGTGCGAGATCTGCTTGAGGAAGTTCACATTGAAGCACAGCATGCTGCGACACATGAAGAAGCACAGTGGACGCAGTCACAATGGTGGCGAACTCGATCATCAATCCGATTGCTCCGATGATGAGCAACTGTTGCCCTGCTCCCCACCCTCAACGCCAACGCCCACTAACAACAACAACAACACTTGCCAGAACAACAACAACAACAATAACAACAACAATAGCAATAGTAACAGCAAGCAGGTGCTGCGCGAGCTGCTCGGCAAGGCGAACGAGTGGCGAGTGAGTCGCCTGGGTGAGCACAAGGAGAACATTGCCGAGGCAACAACAACACCCTCAGCAGCAACAGCAGCAGCGGCAGCAACAGCTGCAGCAGCAGCAGCAGCAGCGGCGGCAGCAGCAGCTGTGGCCAGTGGCGATCTAATTGGTAATCTGTTAGGGATCAGTGATCAGGGCATACTAAACAAGCTGCTCTCCTCACCGGACGAAGCTGCCAAGCTGCTAGGCGTGGAGAAGTAAACTCGGACAGAGAAAGAGAGAGAGAGCGATCAAGATAGAGAGCTAGTCAAGTATATATATATATAGATATATATATATACTATATTAATATATATATGTATATATATATATCACAACCAAGGATGCCAGATTTGTAAAACGGATTAGCCAATGGGTCAACTCAGTGTGGGGTCAAAACACAGCTCAGTAGTTGTAGTCAGTAGTCGAAAGTTAAGTTAATGCATAACAAATACCGTTACAATTTAGATACACCCCATGCAGAAAAGTAACAGAAGACAACACATTCTAGATCCGTAAGTCTTTTGCCGAAAATTTCAATTCTTTGCGAAACTGATCCAAATTCGTACTTCAATTTAGTTCAATTTGAAAATCGATCTCTTCAATCCGTCAGCTGTTCAATATACACTGTGAAAATCTTCTATACTTTTCAGGGGCTAAAAAATTAAAACTAAACTAAACTAAAGCTTAAGACAAACCAAACTTGATGGGGGCTTATCCCAACTTAAAGGTAAATCAATTTAATCCTCTACCAAAACCCAAAAGGAAATTCCATAATGGAGGCTGTTCCACAAAACGTTAACGACTTTTGTCAGGAACGGTATTTTGTTGATGAGAATTTTGAACTGTATGCGAGTTATCACATATATGTATGTACCGATATATACTATATGTATTTATCTATATATACATTTTTATATGCGCTCGCCTTACAAATACCAAAGCTTAAATAGTGTTTTTTTTTTCTTCATCAATCTAGTTACTGTAAACTCAAGTTTAATATTACATAATACAATTTTTTTCATTTATATATTTTTTTTGTTAGTGTAATGTAAGAACCCTTTTTTTGTGCATGTGTAATTTGAGTAATGGTACAACCGCAAATGTAACGAAACGAAACACATTTGAAACTGATGCAAAAACTAAAATCGTGTTCCAAATTCGACAATCGCAAAAATTGCGAAAATCGATTTGGAATGCAAAACATCAACAAAATATAATCAAAATTAGCAAACAAAACAGAAGAAAAACGAAACAAAGCAAAAACAACAAATACTTAACTTTAAGTCATTCTGTTTTTAATTATTATTATTATTTTTTTTTGTAGAGTTAGTTGGAAATTTAGAATTAAAACAACAACGAACACAATTAAATAAAGTTAACAACAACAACAAAAATCCATGACTTATAGAAAAGACAGAAAACAAAACTGTACAAGAAATGTTTGCCTTCGTAGTGCTCTTCTACTTATTTTATTATTATTATTATTATCTTTTATATATATATATATATTTATATATATTTAATATGATTATTGTACATTGAATGAGGCCTTGAACCGCAGCGTGGCTTAAATCTAATTATTAATGATTAATTATATCAAATGCAACGAGCATTCCATATTAGCTTAAGTGACTTTTTTTTATATAAACAATAATATACATATACATATACACCATATACATACATTTTACTATTATTATTACAATTACTATAGGAACTCACTGGAAAAGCGAAATTCATTGCTGTAGCTTAAAAAACAAAACAAAAATTGAAACATTGTAAACCTAAATTTAACTTGAACAACTTTAATGCATATATACATAAAACATATACATAAATACATACATACATACATACATACATATATATACATACAACACACACACACAAACACACACATACGCCTACATATATAATGAGCAAATCATATACATACATATATAAAAAGTAGTCGGAACATTTTACAGCAATAACCAAAGCATTTCACCAATTACGAGTTTTTATCTACTTTACTTGAAAAGCGAAAGAGAAACAAACAAAATTATTGAACAAATTAAATTATGTACTTAGCGTTTATGTACTTAATAATATTAATTAATTAATTAATTACGACAAACAATTGATATGGCAATGCAAATATAAATAAAACAGTTGCGATCAAAAATATTTAAACGATTTTTTTTATTTTTCCTAATTTTTCTTAGCTAGTGAGCCTGGTTTGAATTTGACATATCTTGGTGGACAAGAATGAGGTATTCTTTCCAGGAATCATCTTTCGATCGATAGTTATACGTTGTAGTGGTCTGAGATACGCCTACTTCTAACATATATCTCAGAGAGAAGAAAATTGAAAATTCTAATTCAAAATTTGAAGGGGAATTCAGAATTTTTTGAAAAAGTTCTACTTAAATGTGTTTTTCTGATTGAAGGTGAATATTGAATTTCTGATATTAATAATTATATATATATATATATATATATTTATTACTTTTTTTACGCATACCTAGTTTAGCTATCTAGTCTACAGTCTCCGGCCGAGATACCGGTGAGTATTCTAAGACTGTTCTTCCCCATTTTTATTCCTTGCCTAAAAAGTTTCGGATTACATCTTCCTAAAAGACATTTGGCTTGTCTTAATCCTGTTGACCTTAAAACATTGCCCAACCCAACTAAAACAAGTCATTTCGTAAGCACTAAAGTGAAAGCAGTTCTATTTTTTTAGACGGCACTGTATGTGTACTGACTGTTAATGTCATATTCCAGTAATTAGATATAAGCCCAAAAGTATACTTTGCATTTTCGCAAACAGCCCAAAAGTTGGCTAATATTTTGTTGTTCATTTTTAGATCAGCCTCTTGGACATAAGTATAATATTGGAAATATATGTACATACGTACATATGTATTTATTTATACATATATTAAGTACCTGCAGTAATTGAAAATCTGTTTTTATGTTTTAATAACGGAAAGTTTGCGCAATATGTCATCAGTAAGTGTGTATGTGTATAACAAATGTAAAACGATCTTAGCGATTTATATTATGTGGAAAAATACGCACACGTATAATTATACATATTTATGATAAAAACATACGGTTTTAAATTGTGCACGTGTCAGCAATCAAAGCCAGACACACACAAGGGCGAGAATTTGTATTGCGAAGGGGATCTAATTGTATTTGTTTTTTTTTTTTTTTTATTTGTCTCAGACATCATAAAAATTGTTTACGATTTCTTAGTTAAGCTACGCATTGCATTTGCTAAGTTGCTAGGTGTTCAGTCCCCCTGCGTACGCCAATGCATATACATATATTTATGTACAACTACGAAGATAAATAAATATACACGAACATATGTACAAGCACACACACACACACACGCTCACGCAAGCAGAAAAGCAAACGTCGCAAAAACAAACGCACACCAACAAACACACATTCAAACGAGCCTCCAACGAATTAGAGTAATACCAAAAACAACAACAACAACAGCTGCTGCTTCAAGTTCTTGGCTGCGGCGCTACACATACGCATACATTTACACATTGCTTGCTCGTGTGTTTGTGCAAGTCTATCTATTAACGTTGCTCGGCCCCCGTTGCCTCGGCGTCCATCAACAATCACACCATCCATGCACACACGCGCTGGGCAACAACTTGACACAGCCTCAGCTGCTTGCTTTCAGTTCTAGTGGAACCACCGGTTTGGCCAGCCGCATTTAGAATCAGCAGCAGCAGCAGCAGTAACACGCGCTCCCCGCCCGATTGTCCATTAACCATAATCCGTTATTCCTGACCTGTTCAAGATGTCCTTTGTGCGTCTAATTGGTGCTGAGGTAAGTTTATTGTCTTTACTCAATTATCGATAACACAGTTGACAATAGAAGTGTGCAGTTTTCGAAGGCTTACGGTGCAATTTAAAGTGCATTGCCATATGTAAATGCGTTTGTATGTGTGCTTGTAAGCGTGCATGCAAATTACAACTGCTTAATACACATTTTGATTTATTTGTGTGTGTGCGTATGCATAAATTGGTCAATTAAATGACACAACGAATAAAGAAATGGCAATTGATAGAGAAGACACATGTTACGTAATTTTTGGTTGGCTGCGGTTCAGATAACAGACAACTGGCCACACATCCATACTAGACAGACACACACTAAAACATGTTATAAGAGCATATGTTTGATGTATATTCAATATGCAAAAAACAATTGGATTTTAATTAGGCGCCAAGCCATTCAAATGCGTGTCATAAATAGGCGATTGCTGCTGCCATTGATAAGTATGGGCGTGGCACACACATATCAACGAGTGTGTGCTGTGTGCGTATTATCATGTTGCCGGGCGATTTCTACCTGTTGACAGGCCAACCAGTAAAGTACTTCATTTCGGAACTATATATATGTACTTATCTATATACATACATACAAGTAGATAAGTGCAGACGAGTACAATCAAAGTTTTGCATAAATCGCTCAACATGCAAACACCTTTCTTATAAGAATCTATGTCATTTACCAGCTCCAGAATTTTACTATCGATATATCGATAAAATTATCTACTCATTGAAAAGGCAAAGTACCGGTGTTAGCGCAGATCCTTTTGAGACATTTTGATGTATCAATATATTCAAAAAATACACTGTTCGTATTATTATTTGTAGGCACGACTGATCGCGAAGCGCAGTTACTCGTCGGCAGCTCCAACGACGAATCTCTTCATCGATGGCAAATTCGTTGAATCGAAGACAAAGGAGTGGATCGATGTGCACGATCCGGCCACGAATCGGGTGGTGACACGTGTACCCAAGGCCACCCAGGAGGAGATGAAGACCGCCCTCGAGTCCAACAAGAAGGCCTTCAAATCGTGGAGCAATCAATCTGTGCTCTCCCGCCAACAGGTCATGTTCAAGCTGCAGGCCCTCATCAAGGAGAACATGGGCAATCTGGCCAAATGCATTACGCTGGAGCAGGGCAAAACATTGGCCGATGCCGAGGGCGATGTACTCCGCGGATTGCAGGTGGTCGAGCACTGTTGCAGCATTCCCTCACTGCAGATGGGCGAAACTGTGGCGAATGTCGCTCGGGATATGGACACGTATTCGCTGGTGATGCCATTGGGTGTCACCGCCGGCATTGCACCGTTCAATTTCCCAGCCATGATACCGCTGTGGATGTTCCCAGTGGCGATAACCACCGGCAACACAATGCTGCTGAAGCCATCGGAACGTGTGCCCGGCGTCACCATGATGCTGATGGAACTGCTCAACGAGGCCGGCTGCCCGCCGGGCGTTGTCAATGTCATCCATGGCCAGCACGACGCCGTCAATTTCATTTGCGATGCGCCCGAAATTAAGGCCGTTTCCTTTGTCGGCTCCGATACGGCCGGAAAGTATATTTACGAGCGTGCCGGCAAGAATGGCAAGCGTGTCCAGAGCAATATGGGCGCCAAGAATCATGGCATTATCCTTAGCGATGCCAACAAGGAGAACACATTGAATCAGCTCGCTGGTGCCGCATTTGGCGCCGCTGGACAACGCTGCATGGCTCTGTCGACGGCCGTCTTTGTGGGTGACGCTCAGAAGTGGATACCGGATCTGGTTGAACGTGCCCAGAAGCTGAAGGTGAATGCCGGCCATGTGCCCGGCACCGATGTGGGACCGGTTATCAGTGCCGCTTCCCGTCAGCGCATCAACGAACTGATCGAGTCGGGTGTGAAGGAGGGCGCTAAACTTATTCTGGATGGACGCAAGATTAGTGTGGCCGGCTTTGAGGATGGCTATTTTGTGGGTCCAACCATATTGAGCGATGTGAAGACGAACATGAAATGCTACACCGAGGAGATCTTTGGCCCGGTGCTTGTCATTCTGAATGCCGACACTCTGGACGAAGCCATCTCGCTTGTGAATGCCAATCCCTATGGCAATGGCACCGCAATTTTCACCACTAACGGTGCAGCTGCCCGCAAGTTTGTCAATGAGATCGATGCCGGCCAGGTGGGCGTCAATGTGCCCATACCGGTGCCATTGCCAATGTTCTCGTTTACCGGCACTCGTGGCTCCTTCCGCGGTGACCATCACTTCTATGGCAAGCAGGGCATCAAGTTCTACACACAGACCAAGACCGTCACTCAGCTCTGGCGCGAAACCGATGTCACCCACACCCAGGCAGCTGTTGCCATGCCCACAATGAAGTAAACACATCTATTTATCCTGCGAGGAGTATAACAAATTGCTGCATTTATTTTCTGTGCCTGTTAATTAGAATTAAGCTAAATGTTAAACTGAAAACAAAAACAAAAACAAAACAAAACACAATAAAGCGTGTATGAAAACAAAAAGCGATCGTAATAAATTGTTAAGAAAACATACAGATGACAGTTTGTCCATCAAGGAATTGGAAATTTCCATTCCGTTTATTTGAAAGTTGTCAAATATTTTCAAAAAATATGAATTTCAATAATGTCAATATTTGAAACATTTCATAAACACAAGCGATTTTGAATTAACCTCGAACCGACCGATGATCCATTAACCAATAAGGACTATTTGTACTTATTTTCTAATGGGGATTGTTAAATATGCCTATGCAAATAATTGAACACTAAATTAGAGGGCAAATGCCTGTTTGGCAACCAGTTCCCTGAACTTGCCATCCCGTATTTGCATCAGCTCATCGAAGGTGCCCGACTCGACAATCGCTCCGTCCTGGAGAACGGCAATTTTATGGGCCTTGTGTATGGTGCTCAGTCGATGGGCAATGGTCAGCACTGTACGACCCTTGATCAGTCGTTCGAGTGCCGTCTGCACCAGTTGCTCCGACACCGAATCCAACGCACTTGTCGCCTCATCCAACACGAGTATGGTAGGATTCTGTTTGGGGATTCCAATTCCAATAAATCGAAATAATGTATATACAATATGAAATCAACTATTAACTACCTTAATTAGGGCCCGAGCAATGGCGACACGCTGCTTTTGCCCACCACTGAGGAGGATGCCGCGTTGGCCGACAATCGTTTCCAGACCAAATGGCATTTCGTTGATAAACTCGAGCACGTTCGAGTCGCGGACGACACGCTGCAGCCGTTTCTCGTCGGGTTGATCGCCCGGATTTAGGCCGTATAGAATGTTGGAGCGTATAGAGCCGGAGAAGAGCACCGGCTCCTGGGAAACGGTGGCGACATGGTGACGCAACCAGAGCGGATTTAGTGTACGCAAGTCCGTGCCATCCAGGAAGACATGGCCATGCAATGGATCATAGAGACGCATCAGGAGCAATGCTATTGTCGATTTGCCGGAACCGGATCGACCAACAATGGCCGTCGTCTGATTGGGCTGCAGTGTCAGCGAGAATTTCGAGAGGATCATACTTTCGGGACGCGAGGGATAGCCAAAGTCAACATTATCGAATTGCATCTCGCCAATGGGTTTGCCCGACGGAGAAATGCCCGTATCAATCGGTATTGCATATTTGCGATCCATTATCTCCCAAATGCGTACCGCTGCCCCAATGCCCTTGTTCATATGACTATAGAAATTGGATATACCATTCATTGCAACACCCACATAACCGGCGTACATCATAAACGCTGTCATGGCGCCAACGGTGAGCTCATTGTCCAGCACCAGAGTGCCCCCATAATAAAGAACCGATATCATCACAAAGTTGCCAGAAAAACCAGTCTGTGTGAGAGACCGAAACAGAGAATGAAATAGTAAGACGGAGAGAAATAAAATTAGAGTTTAGGTTTCAATTGGATGATAACTCTTCGACTTACCATGCCAAAAAATATGGACTTGGCTCTTGCCTCCTTGTAGCCAATTAATTTGGCTGCAAGCAGTTTTTTGTCATAATGGTCAAACTCCTTCAGCTCGTGACAGAAGGCCTTCACAGTACGTACATTGCCGAATCGCTCCTCAGCATGCTTCATTATATCAGCATACGCATCCAGCTCCAGTTTGGTTATGTGACGCACCGAGCGACCATAGACAATGGCCATGCCAGCGAGAGCTGGCACAACTAAAGCACTAACCATCGCCAGTGCTGGCGATGTTATCGCCTATAGATGGCAATCAATGGAATTACTGGATCGTTTGTATGGCGTAGACACAAAAAAAAAAAAAAACTCACCATCATAACGGAACCAACACTGATCATGGCCAATGAACGCAAACCATCAGAGAGATTGTGGCTAAGCGCAGAGCCTACCAAAAAGGTATCGTTGCTCAGACGATTGATGAGCTCGCCGGTGCCGCGAGTATCGAACCAGCCGACCTCCTGCGACAATATCGATCTATAGAGGTTGGAGCGCAGGCGACGCACAATGCGCAGAGCTATCAAGTATGAAAGATATGGTATTACACACTGAAATTTTGGCATATTGCAAATGGGGAATCATACTTACATGCCGTGCCAAAGAGATAGACGCGGGCCAAATTTGCCAGGCCGCCGATAACAAATAGGCCGAGCAATTGCAACGAATGGCCGCGTAAGTTTTCCAATGCTTTCTCTTCTAGGCCCTTCTTATTGAAGACGACATCGACAACACATCCCAGAAAGTATGGCACACTCATCGTGATCGCTGAGGAGACAACCAAACAGAGGAAGCCACCTGAAAATGTCGGGAACGAGATATAAGATGTAAAACAATCGATCCAATGACATACGATGGCATTTACCTACATAATAGTGTCCATACTTCTTCTCTGGTCAGTGTGATCAGTCGCTTGTACTCAGACCTGAATGTCTTGAAGAAGTTACCCGCCTCTTCCGCCGCTTTGGGGCCAGTGCTCAAACCGCGCCTAAAGTTGAGCAGATACGCTGCCCATTTGGTACTGCCACCAGTCGAACGGACAATAGCTGGCCTTGGCGGTGGTCGGATCTTGCACAGTTGATTGAATTGTCGCCGCAACAGCAGCACCGGATTACGCTGAACCGTTCGCGTTATTTGACAAATTTGCAGCGCTGTTCTCACATGCTTCACTCGGGTGCAGTTCAGCAGCATTGTCAACTAATTCTACAAATTTTTCTTAATTTTAAGCTAATCAATTCATTTAATAAAATACACAAAAAATTTAAATATCAAAAACTTCGGCAAAGCGGATAAAAACAAAAAAAAAAAATTCTAAAATCAGAAATTCGCTACTATAAATTTCGTCCACTTTGCCAGCCGGTCCAAAGAATAATTTCAGCAGCTGTTTATTTACATTTTTCAATTCATTAGAAGGTTGCTCATCGCTAGCACGACGCTTTCACTCAAAAGTGACGTCCAGGCAAACTACGATTGCTCGATTGTTGTTTGTATTTCTTAGTTTTCTTTAAGTTTTGTTAAGTTGTAAATTTGCCGCAAGTTGTTATAAAATATATGGGGCATTAATTGCGGATTCGTTGAGTTTTCTTGTTAGTATTTGTTGTTTTTATTTTGCATACAAAAAACACTGTTATGTTCGACTCTGACGTCACAAAAACAGCTGAACAGTCAACGGCCAAACCCATGTTTTGAAAATGTTCATAACGAGTTAGGTCAGTGTCATTCGATTATTTAAAATGTAATTCGTGGTCAATTATTATTTTTATTAACTCTAGTTACCATGCGTTTAGATTTATAGAAGCATACTCAACTCTTGTGTACGATGGTTTCAGAAACAAATAGATATCAACGTGCTTTACTATAACACTACCTTAACAGATGATATAATTTGTTGGCTTATGCAACACAGTGCTGGTACATTCATCGATAACAGATAACAGGGCACAACACGTGCGCGCACGCAATCGAAATCGAAATTTGTACTTGCCTTTTATTTCAATCTGCAGGATGGATGTAGGAGAAGGTAAGTTGCCCGCCAACAGAACTTAAATAATGTAAATATATATGTGAATATAAATGCATTGCAGAGCTACGAAAGTGGCTAGAGGACAAAAGCAAACAGTATACTTCACGCTTGGAATTTGCTATTAAAGTGTGGCAATCTCCCGATTTTGTCTACATCAATAAACACGAAGTCATTTGTCAATGGCTGGCGGAGACGCTACCGAATACAGACAATGAGCTGCCCGTGTTACAGCTGCAACAGCTGTTCAGCCTGCGCGCCCAACCGGGTCTGGTGGGTATGGTCACAAAGTCGGCTCTGATTCAAGCGCTGCTCAAGCGCATCGAGGCTGCTGCTACCGTTGATCGTCTAACGCATGCGGCACTGATCCAGAAACTGCTCAACTTTGAGCTTGTGCAGGATGCGCTGCGAGCCCACTACGATCTAACCATGCGCAGCTATGGGAATCTTTTCAGCTGCTACGGGCTGCAGCTGCTCGACCATAGAGATGACGAGCTGCGGCATGCGGACTTTATACTGCCACTGCTGCAACAGTTGCGCGATTATGTGCAACGCGCCCAGAATCGTCCGCGTCTGCTCAAGGCCTACACTGAGACGACGCTGCAGCCTCTCTGCCAGCTGTTCCTGGAGATGCAAGAGCGCGGCTTCTGCTGCTTCGAGCAACTGGCGGCACTGGAGAAGCAGCTAACGGATCATATGGACACTAGTGAGTTGACCACACGCATGTCCAAGCTACCACTGCCCTGGCATATGATTGTCCTGGAAATAGCACTGTTCAATCATGGCTGCGATCCGGGCAATCAATTTAAGCTAATGACTCACGTTCTTATTTGGAACGTTAAGTGGAAGCCGGAATATAGTGATCCACCTGAATCGGTGATCACATTGACCACCCATGCGCTAGAGTCGCTGCGCAAGCACAATATTCCACTGCAATTCGAAGATCCGCACAAAAAATCCGCCGTCGCTTTCGTCGCCGATCATCTGTTCACGCAGTTCATGAAGTTTCGAGGCGAACATCTGCTACAATTGCTAATGATGCTTTGTGCCGCTTTGCGTCTCAATCCTCTGCTGATCGAACCGAATGTCTATCAGATCACCGTGTCGATGATGTGCGCTCCGAAACGCAACAATTTGGAGTTGCGCCTCTATTCCGAGTACCTGGTCCTTCTACTAGACATGTGCAGACGTTTGAGTCGCACCGAAAGCTTCATTATGCAGCTGCTGAAATCGTTGCGCGAATGGCTCTCCAAATTTGAACTGCAGAAGCCCACGTTCAAGCGCAGTCGCCTCACATCGGATCAAGAGGAGCAGTCGGACTCGGAGCAGGACGATTATAGTTATATATCTAGGGATCGCCTCACCCATACATGGCCAAGTCAGACAGCAGGCGCTGCCTTCACACGCCTCGTCAGTCAGCTCATGTCCAAGCCATCCATTGTCATCTGGCGAATGCTGCTGCACAGCTTTGCCGAGCTGCTGGAGACCGATTCGAAGGCGGTGCTGCCGGCAAACCTTAACTTTGCCATCGAGCTGCAGGCAACGTTGCTCAGTCAGTATCTGTTGGGCACACGGCTCGCGGAGCAAGTGCAGCAGCACGAGACCCTGGTGGTGCAGCAACTCCAGCATACCGCCCAGGTCCTCTGCCAATTTGGACGACATTTGCTCGCGCGAGAGCACAATCGTCGCACGATGAACGCGTTCCTGGAGTGCGTGGAACGAGCCAGTAGCTTTGATCTGCTGCTCACCTATTATTGGCCAGACGGAATGTCACAGGCAAAGCTTGACGTGGATCCGGCACTGCTGCACAAATTTCTGCCTCCCCACGAGTGGAAACTGATCCAGCAGCGTGTTCACAATTTCGGCAAAAGCTTGTGCCGTCAGCGATTGCAGCGTCTGGAACAGCAGATGATCGAAGCCAGCTGGCTGCTGTTGCCCAACCAGCGGGCACAGCCCTGTCCGGATGCCCTCGTCGAGCTGGTGCCCCAACAACTGGTTGTCCACCACTTGACGCGGGCCCAAAAACAGCTGCGATTGCAACAACAAGCAAAACAGCGGGAGCACACAGATCTGCTCCACGATGCCGAATGTGTAGAGCTGCAGACGCTACAGCTGCTCGAGGATTACGCAGCCAGTCTGAAGGAAGCCAACATTAAGGGTACGCTACTGTCCAAACAACTCAAGCGCCTGAAAGAGGCTGATGAGTCTGCCTTGGCGAATGCGTTGACGCGACATTGTGCAAGCACAAAGCAGCCGGCATTGCCAATGGACAAAACGGTGGAGGTGATCGAGGCACTGCATCAGCTGCCACTCGCCCAGCTGGTTACCAGGATTAAGTCGCGTCTATGGTTGCTCATCTTCAGCCTGTATGACGATGTGAGACGTGCCCAGCTGCAGCAACAAGCCGACCAACTCCTTGAGCAGCTCATCGGTAAGAGTCACATAGCGAGAGATAGACCGTCTCCGTTTCGTACAGTCGCACATAGTCTCTATAATATGTACATATAATCCTGATCCTTAAAGCCCCTAATTCTTAATTTTCTTTTACTTCCGCAGATATTTTACATTTTGGTAAGCCGCTCGCGCTTTGCAATTATTTTCCGCAGGTGGTGGAGCTGCTGCAATTGGTGCCTATTGATGCTGGTGCTGCTAGTGATGCATCAACAGCGCTCGTCTCCTCAGTCTGCCCGACTGCATTTCGATTCTATGAGACGCTCTTTGGACGCTGCATTCGTCGCTTGGGTCCCGGCACTGATAATTTCCTCGCCAACTGTGGTCAACACTTTCGTGACCAGTTGCAGCAATCACATTTGGATGCGGAATGCCGCCAGCTGTTGCTCCTCGCAATTGAGACGCTATCGAGCGGGACGGCTATGCAGGCGAAACGGATGCAACGACATTTGCAGCCGCTGCTCGAGATTTACGGCCAGTTTATCACGCACAAGTTTCGATCGAAGAAGAAGTCGCCATCCGTCTACAAGGAGTTTGTGCAGCAGACCCTCAGCGGCTATGCCATCTATCTGAGCAACTCCATCAATCGTGCCGCCAAGCAACAGCAGCAGCAGGATGAGGAGCAGAAGCAGGGCAAAAAGGACGCAGCAACAACAATGACAAAGGTGCAACCCATCGATGAAAACTTTCGGCGCATCTGCAAGATTTACATTGGACACTCGGTGAGGCAAACGAATCATAATTGGATAATTAAATGTGTTAAATATTTTAAATAATTTATTTCATTATTTACATTAGTTAAATTATCGTAATGCACATGCCATACGGCTACTGAATGTGGCACTAACGCATCGCCAGCTGCTGCATCTGGATCTGGATGAGATTGAGTTTGTGCTCAATGCGTATTGGCGCCAATTGAATGCGGACATTGAGTCCGCATCGACATTGGACATCCAATGCATTGTGCCGGCCATTAAGCTGATCATTGGCTACAAGACCAATGAGGATTTTCTGCTGCTATTGCGCAGACTGATCACCCAGCTGGATGGAATGCAGCGGCCAGAGACGTCGGCTGAGCACACAAGCCTGCAGAATGTGGTCATCTTGATGACTCTATTCGCGAAATGTTCGCTGAGCAGCATTAAGGCGGCGGTAAGTTTCCCTTGAAGAACTATGCTCAACCAATGATGATCGATGCTATTTTTGACAGATGCTCAACGAGCACTTCGAACTGATGATCGGCAACGTTACGTTGCGTCTGCCGCCCGTAATCGATGGCAGCTATCGGAAGCATGTGCTGCGTCTGTTAGAAGCACAGAGCGCATTGGTCAGTAATCGGACCATTCCACTTAGCTGCGTAACACTTGACTCCATACTGGGCAGCATGCTCGATATAAATATCAAGCGATTCATCACTGCCGGCGGCAGCTGGTCGGATTTCGTTAAGCTGCACGCCGCTCTCTCCGAAAATTGTCTGCTGCTGTTGCGCAATCATTCGTCACTGATGTCGGATCGTGCCTCACAGCTGACGGCTATCTGCCAGGATCTGGTGCAGTCGATTGTCTGCTATCGCAGCGAACGCAAACAGGCCCAGAGCCTCACAGATGCCGAGCTCGATGGCCTGTCCGACTTGGCCATGAAACTGGTTACGCTCATTGCCGCCATTGCGGCAGGACCTCTAGCATTGGCCATCAAACGTATCGCACCGTTCCTGCTGATCTTCACCATCAAGCAGATGGTCGCCACCACGCGACCCACCACACTCTTCGAAAAGGTATATGCCCCTTGCCCAGCTGGAATCCACTTGAAGTTAATCTTGATTTTTGTTTTGGCTTCCAGGTGAAGGTGCACATGATTCGCATCTGCCATGAGCTGATTGGTATCTGTGATCATCGCGCTGGACACTTCATATTGCGTGCCAGCAGCGAAGCGGGCGCCAGTATGTATCAGAATCTGGTCAAGGAGCACGACAAGTACCACAAGTTCCGTGGCAAAGTATAGATGGATCAATGTGCCAATGTACAATCATTGTAACAAATTCTTAATTAATAAATACTATAAATTAAAAAAAAGTCGAGTTTTTAATAAATTTATTTTACAACGATTATTACATATATTCATGTGCGAGTGAATTGTATGCTGCTTTAAAGCTCATGTCTACTGTGCCCAGGACTTAAGCTTGCGAGCCGGCCACAGTTTAATTAAGGCATATCGTGAGAGATCTTACAGAGATGTTATATATATATATATCTATACTGCTTAATTTGATTAAATCGTTATATCGTTGTTTCTATATGATGGTTTACAGTGATTTGTTTCATTTACAATGATGGATGATTTTAAGCATTAAATGATTTATCCGAAATGTAGAAGTTCGATAATTGTATATCAGGTGGCATCTGTGTGCATGTGTATTGCATGAGATTGGCTGATGGTTAGGACACAAACATCTGGCAAACTTCGCACAATGGATGATCGGCTTCTTCTGGACGATTCCCGCTGGAAGTGAAGAGATATTATAAGTTACAGCAGAAGTAGGCATGGCATTGTTATGTGGAATACGAACAACACGGTGACACATGTGTGGCATATGAATTCATGGCACTCGACGCACGAATAGCCGCATTCCTCGCACAAATCAAAAGTGCAATTTGAGCACTTGTCTATTATCAACTGGGGACGCCTGCAGCAGGAGGCGACGCGGGGTACGAGGCCTGGATTGACACCGTCGGGATTCAGATCGCGCATAATGATAGTGCCATCGCCAAACAGATAATATCGGTCACACAACTTTGCGAGGTTTTCGGCATTGCAAGCGGCATTTAGGTTTGCAACGCCTTCACCCATAATCTTTGCCGTTTTTTCTGTGCTCCAAAAAAAGGTTCTGTGTATTGGAATTTAATGAAATATATATGAATATAGTACGCACCATGGACGGCTTTCATTTTGACTGGGTCGCGAGAATCTCTCATTTTTTCGTTGACCCAGACTTTGGTCTGGGTAACATTATTGTTACTCTCATCGTCCTCGGAGCGCATGCGTTTCAAGGTTTTCCCATCCATCTAATTATTCACTATACTCACTACTCTTGCAGAATATTCTTCTTTTCCTTTTTAAGCCACCAGCTGGTTGTCTTAGGGATGGTAGCATATCGATTATCGAAAATGCAATGCTGCTGTATAGTCTGATTATTTATTATTTTTGAATTTTGGTAATTTTGAATTCACGGAATAATTTACATGTACATAAATATACTCTGAAACGAAATCGGAACGACTGAAGGAGAAGCTTTTGCATCACAGACACTTCCCTTGCAGGACTGCTACGATGTGACAAAACTTTATCCATGTTATATTTATGTTTGCATGGTTCGCTTGGGTCCCGGCACTGATAATTTCCTCGCCAATTGGCGAGGCCCTGAGCCTCACAGATGCCGAGGTCGATGGCCGGTCCGAGCAGGCCACGAAACTGGTTACGCTCATCGCCGTCATTGCGGCAGGACCTCTAGAGTTGGCCATCACACGAGTCGCACCGTTCCTGCTGATCTTCACCATCAAGCAGATGGTATCAGAATCTGGTCAAGGAGCACAAGTACCACAAGTTCCGGGGCAAAGTATAGATGGATCAATGTGCCAATGTACAATCATTGTAACAAATTATTAATTAATAAATACTATAAATTAAAAAAAAGTCGAGTTTTTAATAAATTTATTTTACAACGATTATTACATATATTCATGTGCGGGTGAATTGTATGCTGCTTTAAAGCTCATGTCTACTGTGCCCAGGACTTAAGCTTGCGAGCCGGCCACAGTTTAATTAAGGCATATCGTGAGAGATCTTACAGAGATGTTATATATATATATATATATACTGCTTAATTTGATTAAATCGTTATATCGTTGTTTCTATATGATGGTTTACAGTGATTTGTTTCATTTACAATGATGGATGATTTTAAGCATTAAATGATTTATCCGAAATGTTGAAGTTCGATAATTGTATATCAGGTGGCATCTGTGTGCATGTGTATTGCATGAGATTGGCTGATGGTTAGGACACAAACATCTGGCAAACTTCGCACAATGGATGATCGGCTTCTTCTGGGCGATTCCCGCTGGAAGTGAACAGATATTATAAGTTACAGCAGAAGTAGGCATGGCATTGTTATGTGGAATACGAACAACAAGGTGACACATGTGTGGCATATGAATTCATGGCACTCGACGCACGAATAGCCGCATTCCTCGCACAAATCAAAAGTGCAATTTGCGCACTCGTCTATTATCAACTGGGGACTCCTGCAGCAGGAGGCAACTCGGGGTACGAGGCCGGGATTGACACCGTCGGGATTCAGTTCGCGCATAATGATAGTGCCATCGCCAAACAAATAATATCGGTCGCACAACTTTGCGAGATTTTCGGCATTGCAAGCTTCATTCAGGTTAGCGACGCCTTCACCCATAATTTTGTTTTTTCTGCGCTCCAAAAAAAGGTTCTGTGGAATGGAATTTAATGAAATACATGAATTTGGTTTGGTTAGCATTATTGTTAATCTCATCCATTTAATTATTCACTGTACTTACTACTCATGCAGAATATTCTTCTTTTCCTTTTTAAGCCACCAGCTGGTTGTCTTAGGGATGGTAGCATATCGATTATCGAAAATGCAATGCTGGTGTATAGTCTGATTATTTATTATTTTTGAATTTTGGTAATTTTCAATTCACGGAATAATTTGCATGTACATAAATATACGCTGAATCGAAATCGAAACGACTGAAGAAGTTTTTGCTTCTCAGACACTTCCCTTGCATGACTGCTACGATGTGGGAAAACTTTATCTATATTATATTTATGCTTGCATGCGTATATTTTGTTTGTTTCCAAGATTGCGGATCTTCTCGTTGGCCTCCCTTGAGAAATTATTTAATAAAAAATCTAAAATGTGGAATTTTTTGCTCGTTGTTGTTGATCATCTTCTTCTTCCTTAAGGATGTTTCCTATTTGGATAAACTTATGTTAGTGTTCGTGTTAATCTTCTCGATTTAGGCAGGCAAACACTGATGGGCAGCTGCTTGACACGGGCATTAGCCATTGCGGTTCACGCGCGGCATAATCATATTTTTTTTTTTACCTTAAAAGTTGTTGAGCTCGTCGGTAAGTTAGGAAATACTTTCGTACACACGTTTGAGGTAATGCTTTTATTTTAACTCAACGGAAAAATAAAATGAGAAAATGTTGTTATTGCTGTTAAGCATGCTTCTCCGTTTAACAACACTAGCTAGCCACTTAAAAATAAAAATTTACCAGCTGAAGATTTCGTTCTTAATTCAGTTTCAATCGCATTTATTACAGTGTGGTACCAATTCGCATTAAGGATTATGTGATATGTTTTTTTTTTATATATAATTCAGTGGTTTTATTTCTATTCGATAACAACATAAATACAAACCTCGATAACTGGTTAACAGTAACTGTTAATGAGAGCTCCCTTCACTTGACAGTTGTGATTCGCCACTGAAAACAAACACACACGCTTATGCATGTACTTATGTACAAATCGAAGTTAGTATTTTGATGTAGTAAATTTAGTATTGACATCATTTATTACAATTAGAGCACACGCTTGCAAAAATTCCACATACAGTCAACATTTTCATGTATGCAGCAAGCAGCAGCCAGCGCTAGGCAACAGGTAGCATCCACAACGAATCCGATCACACAGCGTGACATATACAACATCAGCAGCGACGGCAGAGTCGGCAGCAGTGACAGCTGACTAACAACAGAGTAATTAATTTCGACATTGTAGAAATTGAAAAGTGATTGTAAGCAATGTCCGTTGCTGATAATACGCCCGTGTTGCGCGGCTGCATTAAATTGCCGCTGGCCGAGGACGAGCTGTTGGAGATAACGGCGAAGGCGAAGGACTATGCCATCATGCATGGCGCCGCCATGCGATCCAAGACCAACTTCAGTCTGGATTCGCTAAATGTGAGTTGCTTGCAGCATTTTCAAAACTATGATTTGATTTCCATTTGACAACTTCAACATTGTTCGGTTTAACAGTTTGCGCCCTTTGTTCTGGTGCCGTCCTCATTTCCGCGCAAGGAATTCGAGAAAGCGATCGCCCTGCAGCAGATTATTAATCGTCTGATGCACAATGTCGCCCACGATGAGGAATTCATAACGACCACGCTAGCGGAGACAATTAAAGTGGATGAGTTCACTGCCAATCTGTTTAACATTTATCGCAAGGTTCTGGCCCATGGCTTTACCCAGGTGAGACAGCTTGTGTTCGTTTGCCTCGTACCAAAATATATGCACATCCACACATCCACCAAAACCATTGTTAAATCAACCCAATCATCATGCGTCAATTAGTCATTAGTCACTTATCAGCTTTGTGATTGTCATCGTTATCGTCATCCTGATCCTCATTCTCATCCCCATCCTCATCCTCATCCTCATCCACAGCTCCAAGTCAGCACCATTTTAGATTCCCATTTAAAGGGTTTTTAGGTTGCTTTGGTGCAGGTGATTGAATTGGTGGACAGCTTAGCGATTTCTCTTGCCCTCCTCTCTCTCTCTCTCTCTCTCTGCGTGCCCTTATCTCTATATCTCTATCTGTCTGTCTAGTCATAATATGGAATATATCACAATTACAGCGCTCGCTCGCTAATTACAACGCTAATTTGTTTATTGCTAAATCCAAATCGCTAAAAATGCAAATTCGAGGTTGTAAGTTTTTTATACAGCTATTAAAAAATATATTTATTTAATATACTCATCTCAGAAGCTAAAGTTTGAAAAAACAAATTGCTTTAAATAAAAAGAAATACAATTTTTGATTTCAAAATTTGTATTTCTGATATGCTTCTGTAATGGTATTTCTAGCTGCACAATTACAGTTAGTTTACCGATGTACATACACCAAATTAGATGGATTTTCAATTTAGCGGTTTTAGCGAGTGACTACTGTTTTTGTAGTCGACATTGGGTACCGTTATCTTATCACCTTATCATAAATCTCATAGGTACGCCAGCTTATCTCGTGTGCTAAACATGATATACGCCCACATCCTGGATCCGGCAGATAATTCGATAATTGACTTTTTGCAGCGAATGTATAGTTTTCATTTGGGTTATATATTTTTATATTCAAATTTTTATTTGTTCTTGTAAGCCCTTTCGGCTCCTAACATATCCCCCCTCTCTCTCTCTCTCTCGCTCTTTCCCTGTCTCTTGTGGTGCTGCTCCTATTGTTTGCGTTGTTGTTGTTGTTGTTATCGCTGCTCGATATACCCAGCTTAATGTTTTATATCTATCCAGCTATAAAAATTACTCACGCATTGATTTGACATTTTCTGCTTTCCTCGTTTCAACAAAAAAAAAACATATATAAATATATATATATATATATAAACCCAACAAAAATTGAAAAATCGAATCGCATCGATGATCACAATTTGTGCTGCTCGTGTAATCATTGTTATCGTTATCGCTAACGTTAACGTAATCGCACTCCGAAATCGAATCCCACAAACCTACACTTGCACACGAACACACACACAAACACACACAAACACATACACTCACACACGTTTCAAACCAAAGCCCATTTCATTGGGCACGCTGCGCAGCGATCTGATGCTGGAGTCCCGCTGCCGGGATATGTCAATGTGCAGCAGCAGCGAAGGGAAGGACAACGCTGCGAAGGAGAAGCAGGATGCAAAGGCGAAAAAGACAACAAAAGTGGGCGTGGCGCGAAGCGTTAGCACCTCATCCGGCTGCTGGAAACAAGTCGAGATCAATACGATAGCATCGGGGTTTGGCCATTTGGGACCAGCAAGTAAAACTATACAAAGGTGCTGTCTCTCTCTCTCTCTCTTTCTCTCTCTCTCTCTCTCTCTCTCTCTCTCTCTCTCTATTTGCATCGTTATGTCTCTCTCCCTCTATATATATATATCTATATATATATATATTTTGCTGTCACATATAAACTCACATTGCCTGTATATGCTTGAAAGCCTAGCCAAAGCCATTCAAAAACAGAAACACACTAACACACACATGATAAAGTTACCAGTATATATAACAAATGTATATACAGACAGTTCCAGTGACAGCTATAAACAAAAGTAAAATACCTCAAAAATAATCAATGTGATTCGAGAATTGAAATAAAGAAACTGTGAATAGATCTAATGCCGTTACGTATATACTATATATTAGATAGTATATTATATACATGTGTGTGTTGGTGTGTGGATGTGTGCTTCCTTAAAATATTATCCTTGTTTATACAAATGGCAAGTTTCACCTATATTATGTACATAGGAGCCATGATTCGAATTTAGCTCATTATGATTATAATTTGTACAATGCATATATATATATTTTTGACATACATATATACTATCTGTATTATAAATATACTACTACTACTTACTTACATATATGTATGTATGTGTTTGTTCGAGTCTTGGAATGTTTTGTCGTAGTTCTTAGTTGATTGACAGAAACTGAACAAAGGATGAAATCAGCCCTTTCTCAAAACCCCAAACCTGTTGATGCCTGCTCGTCTGTCCCCGCCTTAACCCGCTCTCCGCTTGCCTGTTAAGCTTAATAGTTTTATACTTTTTATTGCCATACACCTAATAATTATTTTTGCATATCATTCTATTTTTATGTTATTTGCTTCTTCTACTCTGTACAGTTCTATAAAAAGGTACAGATCGTGAGTTGTGCTGCTGCCTCTTTCTATTTCTTTTTTTTTCTTTATATTACGACAAACAATCAAGACTAAAAAAAACATGTGAAAACCATATTTACACAAATGGTTAAATAAGCGTTGATAACTCGCTAGAAACCGAAATGCGATAGGCACACCACACACAACCGCACAAACACACAAACACACACACACACACACACACACACACACACACTCAAACACACGTCATGCGCTGAGTCCCATCGACATTCGTCAGATTTGTAGAAGTTCCTTGTAATTGCATCTAATATCATTTCCAACCATAACAGCAGCAACAGACGCAACAATTCGAATGAAAGTCGATTAAGCCAACGCAATTTGAATCCAAGCTGCACATAAAAATATAAACATTTGCCTTAAAATAATAGTTCGCTAGAATTTAGAAAATTTCATGCTGATTATTGTTTTGAAATTACTAGATTGTCTTTTGATACATAAAGTTGTTTGATTTGCAGTAATTTTGGTCCATCTTCGAACTGTTTTCGAAAATATTTCTTAATTCCTATGCGATTATTTATTTTGTTGGTAGTTTAGTACCGAATCTCAAAATGAACAGACTGGGATGTCTGCTGATATAATGAGTGTTCTGATCATGATCACTGTTTCATGGGAAATCACATGCTCGATAAATGTAAACCACAAATCATCTACTCTTAAAGCCAGCCTCACAGATTGCATCCACGAACCACAATGATATATGGAGTTGTAGTAAGAAATTCTTAACTTAACGATATTCAAATAGTAACTGTGGATGTAATCGATAATAATCAATCTCCATCAATTCACCAAATCAAATCGATAGCAATAAATCGATTTGCATTGTTTTCGCTTGCATTTCATTCTCTCTCTCTCTGTCTCACTGTGTCCGTCTCGCTCTTTCACACATCCACACTCTATATCTCACTTTCTCGCCGCGTTGTCCACTCGCTCTCTCCCTCACCATAATAATTTCAACATTTTTGTTTTGTTCTTAGTATTATTTTTACAATTAAAATATCGAATACAAATAAAAATTAATCATAGGTTTAGTTTAGTTTTAGGCTAAGAGCTATCTGATAGCTTCTATCTAATCAATTAAGCCGTTACTCTATGTACCCTGTATATATATACATCTATATATACATATATATATAATATGTATAACCGATCATAATTGCAGGCTTATAGCGTTGGTCTATTACGTTCTGACTATTTGGCTCACGTGTACGAGGGCTGTGCAATAAAGCAGGTTGAAATCAACACGGTTGCATCCAGTTTCGGTGGCATTGCTACACACTTGGTGCCTATGCAGAAGTATTAAGCGCTCTTTTCTCTCTCTCTCTCTCACACTATCTCTCACACACACATAGACACTCTCTTTCATTAACTTTGTATTTTTTACTCATCACAAATTGCACACTGTTTTCAACATAGTTCGATTCAAGGTCTGTTTCACATTCCAATTATGGAACACTCGGAATTTGAAACAGTCTTGGGAGTCTGCACACACACGCACACACACACTCACACACATACTCACACATATTGCAGCAATTCTCCTTAAATCACCAGTAATCAATTAAAAACTCACTTTAATAACCACTGAACTTTTGCTGATCTGCACTCTCCCTCTCTCTAACTCCCATTCTCACTCTGCCTCTCTCTCTCTCTCTCATTAAAATTGTAAATGGCATGCTCTCTATTGCACTATCTCTCTTACGAACACTCTCGCACCTCCAATTATAACTGTTTTGTTGGCCTTTTGGTTACGGCTTTGACTTGAGCTTTGTGATGCCTACTCTCTCTCTCTCTATACATATATAACTCACTCTCTCTCTCTCTCTATGCATATATAACTCACTCTCTCTCTATGTCTTTATTAATAAAAGACTTCTATCCCTTAATTGCCGCTATTTTTTACTTGTTAATTTGTAATAATAGTAGTTGTAAATAACCCCAACTCTACCCGCTTTTTGGTAGTTGTTTGTTGCCGTGTTTTTTGTACATATTATTTCTTACTATAAGATTTACTAATCTTTATGTCTTTCTCTTTGCCGCCGGTCACCCGTCCCCACTTTTCTCCTTTCTCTCTCTCTCTCTTTGTTTTTCTCACTTTTAACCTGCCCACAGGTTTGTCCTACAAGAACTTGGCCATTCCGACAAGTTGCAGCACGTGAGTATCATCATATATATATAAACAACATATAATTATATATTTATATTCTCCATATAGATGCCGAAGAATGAGGCGCTGTCTGGCTTGTGCGATGGCATGGTGAAGGCTTGGGACATATACGCGAAACCGCAGGCTGTCATCCTGTTCATCATTGAGGATGTCTCCTACAACATTTGCGATCAGCGATTCCACGAGTTCTACATCCGGGAGACCTATCCGCACATCAAGGTGCTCCGTCGCACGCTCACCGATGTGCATCGCGAGGGAAAACTCGGTCAGCATAAGGAGCTGCTGCTGTGCGTATCTCTCCCTCTCTCTCTCTCTCTCTCTCTTGCCCTCTCTCTCTACTGTAGCTCTCTCTTGTTGTCTTTCGTTGTAGTAACAACATTGAGGTGGCTGTGATCTATTTCCGTGCCGGATATGAGCCCGGTCATTATCCGTCGCAGGGCGAATGGGATGCACGCTACTTGATGGAGACATCGCTGGCCATTAAAAGCCCCTCGATCCACTATCATTTGGCGGGCACGAAGAAGGTGCAACAAGCACTCGCCCAGCCAGCCGTGCTCGAACGTTTCATCAATGATCCGGAGGAGATTAAGGCCATTGGTAAAATCTTCACCGGACTCTATTCGCTCGATGACAACGAGGCGGGCAATGCCAACTATGAAATGGCCCTGCGAACGCCCGAGAACTTTGTGCTGAAGCCACAACGAGAAGGCGGCGGCAACAATGTTTACGGCTTGGACATTCCGGATGCACTCAAGGTACTTACTTATACTGATATTATATATATATATATATGTTAATATGATTAATGTATCTACACATTTACAGCGCATGAGCCGCGTGGAGCGTTCCGCTTGGATTTTAATGGATCTAATCCATCCGCCGCTGTCGCAGGGCTATATGATCCGGCCGGGCGGCGCTATGCCGCCAGAAATAGTCGACATGGTCTCTGAGCTGGGCATTTTTGGCGTTGTTATCGGCGATGCCGATCACATTGTCCACAACTATCAGGCCGGACACATGCTCCGCACAAAGCTATCGACGGCGAATGAGGGCGGCGTTGCCGCTGGCCTGGGCGCCCTCGACAGTCCCTACTTAATAGACTCGGATGATGAGGATGGTTACTTTTAGGTAGACGAGAATCGAGCATTCCCGCATTCCTCTTGCCTTCAAGTACTTAGTATTCTATTAAAGGTATATCAACTATTTTTGTAATGCAAATAGATTTGCAATTGGTGCAATAAATTCAAGTTGTAAATACGATGTGTCGCTGATTTGGATTCTTCGCAACGATAACGTTAGTCCTGGCGATCCTTGTTTCTAAGCTGGTCAATGAACATCTACATCTTCCTGGTAGTTTACGAGCTCTGAAGGATTTATCTTTTTCGATCCATGAAAGTGTTTGGGTTCTTTCATAACCACACAATCCTTGAATGCAGCTCGATTGAGAAGGTCCTCTCCATCCTAAGGAACCGTGTTCTTTGAAATCTGTAAGGATTTGGATGGGATAATTTGTCAGTGTGAAAGTATGTAAAATACCACCATAAAATAAAATGACATATTTGATGCTCGTGAAAGAGATTTAATATTTTTAACAATTTTCGAATAAGAAGAAACGTTTCTGCTCGCCAATTAAGTAGCTTACATACTTGCTGCAGATCGGATTACTATATCATATAGTACAACATTTATAACATCGGATTACTACATAGTATAGTTTTACATTTATAGCATAATTATAGTTTAAATTTTAAATATTGTCACCGAAATATTTTCACATTTTGATTTTGTATTTTTTTGTTTTTGGAAGGGGGTTTTCTACTCGATTTGGTTTTAGTGGTTTTTAGTCCACACACAACAATGCGCAAAATACTCCAAAAAGTGTTTGACAAAATCATGTAAATACATTTAAAATAATTAACATTAATATTTGATATATGCAATAAGCGATATGCAAAAGCCAAATGCCAAATGCATATTTATGGAATAGCATAAACCGATTTCGTTTTAGATCAGATATGTATATTTACATACAGGCCTTAAACAATATAATTAAAACAGCATTAGCGAATTTTATTAGCTAGCTATAACATTTGATTTGTTGTTAACAATTACATATAGTACACATACATATAGATTGAGTATAAGCTGCACGAAATCGAATTAATTCGATATCTAAAATCAGCGCCAATTCTTAAACAATTAAACAGTTGTCTGCACATTCTGCACGGCCTTGGAGAGCTCCACCTTGGAAGGTATTAAATAAAATGCAGGCGTCATTGTCTCTCCACAAGGACACTGGCAGGCTGCAAGCAGAGTAGAAGAACAGAAAAACCACATCAATATACAATACACACTTACTATAGCTGTGAATCTATCATACTATCTATTGAATATCCTTGTAGACAAAAGTCTGAAATTATCGTTTTGATTATGCTGAACACATCGAAATATCATTATAAATTATCACTATAAGCCGATTGTTCCCATGAGAAAGGTATCTTGGCAAAAGAAAGTTCCATTGATTAAGAGAAATTGGAAAGCTTATCAGCATAGCATAACTATGACACATAACTGCAAGGATATTCAATTTTCGGCAAGCCGAGGACAATTGTTATTTCAGTTTTGTGTATGCGTACCATTGATCCAGCTAAAGTTGCCCAGCTTTTGCTCGCATTTGGGACAATAGAGTCGTCCTTGAGTATTGAGCATTATGCGATGCATCCAGGCAATGGGCTCCACAAACAACAGGCTGCGGCATTGATTTTGATTGCTCGAGCCGGTATTATCATGACTGGGTGAGCCCAGCGATGCCTTGCGTAAGCGCTCCGAAAGCTGGTCGAGCAGACGTGGCTCCGTTGGCTCCATGGCATCTTGGGCCGGTGGTGCCGTTGGTTGGCCACGCGGTCGATGCTCTAGGACATTCGACTTGGAGGCGAGCACTCGGCGACAGCGACGACAGCGAAAAACAATTGGTTCGGGATTCTCGCGTGTTATATCAGGATCCGGACGCACAACATTATGGAAGCTCTGCGGCAATATTTTTGCCTTGCGCATTTGCTCGCCAGCGAGTCGAAGACGGTGCATTTTATAGCGCTGATAGCCGGGATCAATCGTGTAGCCCATGCGACGAAAGAGCTTCAGTTGTGCCACAAATCCAGCATTCGGCTGCACAAAGCGACGCTTGGCCAGCACCAGCTCATATGCGGGCTGATAGTCCAGATTGTGGCGCTTCATCACGTACGCAATGACAGCGGATGAGCTGCGACTGACGCCAAAGTAACTGTCAGGGCGAGAGGCGAGATAAAAATCAGTGAGATCAATGCAAGGTTCACCTGCTACCTTACCAATGGACAAGGACATTGTGCTGTTGCTCCACGGCGCTGGCAATAAAATCAACGCAAGCCTCCAAATGCTGCAGTATATCCTCGCGTGGCATATCGGCAACTGTTGCATCCGGTGTATAAAATTAATATATATATTACATCAAAATCATATCAAAGAGACTCCACTCACTTTGCACGTATTTGGTGGTAAGGAAACTGGCCTCCAGAATGTGCTGCGGCAATGGCACCGAGTCCAGCGTCAGGATATGCGTAATTTTAAACGATCTAAGTGTTTCCATATGCGTGGCTGCCGACAGATTGCCTGCAAGCAAAACATAAAATAACTAATGAGAAAGGAAATTTTGTATATGCAGAAGCGTTCATCGTACCTAGGAACAGGCACGTTTCCACTTCATCGATGCTAACGGGATCACCATCGAAATCATCGCGCGACAAGGTGCCACAGTCCTGTGGCTTGCCGCTCCGGCTGGGGCAGCCCCCAGGCTGCACTTGCTGCATATTCAACTGTTGCGCTCTCGGTTTTTGGGGATGGATGGCGCTCACACTGCTTTGTGCACTGTTTTGATTTGAATCTTTTAATATTAGGAGAGTCGAGATTTGCAAAGATTTACTTACTGCTTGCTTGCTCGCTCGCTTTCCTCCCCTTGAATTAGCAGCACTTCACACTCTGCGCCCGCAGGAGTTGGAATAACATTTCTGTTGCTGCTGCTGTTGCTGTTGATTTGTTTGTGTATGTGCTGCTTGTGGCAAAGTTTTCTGCTGCCCTGATCCGCAGCGCAATGAGGGTCACAGATGACGTTAATGGGCACCGCGCAACTCTGTTAGCTGCCACTGCGCATGACGTCATTAGCTCAAATTTCAAATACATGATGAATACAGATCGTTAAATCAAGATAACACTACAATTTACAACTTTATTTACTTTACTTGTGGCATCTAACTAAAACGATTTTCAAAAAGTGTGCGCAATTACTTTTGCTTTCTTATTTGTTAAATATGAACCTTGTGACGTCACGCCAAACAAACGCGATAACCATGTACCGCTCAATCTACTGTGAGACTCAACAGCGTGTTATCGATAATAACCGCTTGGCCATTTCAAATATTGTGACGTAACGTCATACAAATCCCAACTAACCGACATGCATATTGCCTTGACCATGTGCCCTAATTCTAGAGGGCGTTATCGATAATTGCCACCGAACGTGATTCACGTTGTGCAATCGATAGATACATTATAAGTACAATTTATAGACTGTGCCGCGAAACCTGTGTTAATTATAAAACAACTCAAAAATCAAATGACTACGCTGCGCCCATTCACCTGTGACGACCTCTTTAAATTTAACAATGTGTAGGTAAATTCCGCTGCGTTTGGTGTGTACTAAGTAGTATGTTCATTTCAGGAATTTAGATCCACTTACGGAAACGTACGGGCTCTATGAGTACATGCAAAATCTGGCGGAATGGCCAGAATACTTTCAGCTCGCTGAATCTCCCAGTGGTCACATTATGGGATACAGTAAGTAATAGCCAAAATAACAAAATCAATTCAATTTTCATAATTGTCTCCCGGCTGCAGTTATGGGTCACGTTGAGGGCCATATGGATAATTGGCATGGGCATGTGGCGGCTCTTACAGTTTCGCCGGACTACAGGCGATTGGGTCTCGCAGCTCTCCTGATGAACTTCCTAGAAGACATATCGGAAAAGTAATTACAAAAAAATACATAACTAGCAAGAATTGTATTGCAAGAAATCGTGGAAAACACTTTTTGGACCACCTAAAGTGGACTAAAATCTCATTGATAACATATGTGTCTTACAGGAAGCGTGCCTATTTTGTGAACCTGCTTGTGCGTAAGAGCAATAAAGTGGCCATCAATATGTATACAAATCTGGGCTATATCATATACCGTACCATACTCGAGTGCTACTCGGGCGATCAGGATGAGGATGCATATGGTATGATCGCAATAAATTTGACTGATGCACCATATGTATAATTCCTTTTTTGTTTAACTCCTGTTTCAGATATGCGAAAGGCGCTGTCTCGAGACGTTAGCAAGAAATCGGTTATACCGTACACACAGCCAGTACGATTGGAAGATATAGATATGAATTGATATCAACCCAATATTGCCCGCATTCGCATTTATGTCTAACTGAACAACGTGAAATACATTTCTATTTTTATTTACCATATTTACGATTGGCACAATTCCATCGTTCCGGCGTGATGCTGGCGTCCTCTTTTAATTGTTATCATTTAATTTACATTTACAGTGTATATAATATGGAGTTCTATAGTTTGCCGTTACACAGTCCCCAATTCTCTTGCTAACTCCTGAACCAAACCAAATCCCCAGTACACCAAGTCGCATTACTTTTGGAATTTGCTTTGATGTTGTTACGTTGTTATGTTAATAATACTTCTTATATATATATTTCTACATGACTTTGTTATCAGTTAAAAGACTTCTTAAGCCAAAAGAATGTTCACTGATTTTAAAGGTATATAATATAATTTAAACGTCAATTACAAAATGTATCTAACCAAATCAGTCAATCAATAAGTCATTGGGTTGATATGGATAAACTATCTCTACATTTACATATCAAATACTTCATTCTTCATATATATTCAACATATTTTACAGATCACAATGCGCGAATTGCGCAACCAAACGATGCACGAGTGTTAACAGGATTCCCCGACGGAAGCCATTTAGATATGCTGTACTTATGATAGAATAAAATATCTTTTTTCTTTTTCTTTTATTTCGAAAAGAATTGAAAGCAGTCTACACACATATATATATATGTACAGTGAATCAATAAATTTACATTTTTAAATACATTTTTTAGGAAAAAGTGTTTGATTTTAAATATATATATATTATATTTAATCGCATTTTAAGAAACTTTTATAGATTTGTACTTTAGACTGATTAAAAATTGTTTTAAATATGTATAAATTGGAATGATTTGGCATTTAATGAGATTCTCTGTATTCAAATGTGTTTTTCTTTCTTTTCTATTTTCATCGGCAAAATCTATTCGCCACCAAATTTAAATATAACAAATATAACGGTTTTCGCTTTCGTGCTTTCGTACGTGCTTAACCTCAAGTAAGCAATTTGAAGGTGTTCTACAGGTGAGAGGATTCATTTCGAAATGGGCTCCATTTGATCCTGAATTTTTTGGTTACGTACCACCAAATCTCGAAGATGTACAATTTTTTTATTAGTCCTGTGGACAAAACAAAAGTGATTTTCTCATTTTTTTTAACTTTCAATTTTATCAATAACGAAACAAATTAGAGTCAATTTCAAAAATTATTTCCAAGCCCGTCTGCATGTGGCAAATGGCGTTAGAATATTACAAAAAATAAAATTGTTTAATATTTGCTAAAGATAAGGTGTGTTTTGTGAAATTTTCTAATACTCTAAAATATTCATTTTAAATTTTTTAGCTCGATTTTGAGTAATCTGTTTTTCCTTGTCTTCTTCGGCTGGGTTAGCTTGTAGCGTTTCCTTATAAGCGACATCTGAACATTTTGAGAATCTGCCGGCATACATATTGCCTCTCAAACTTTATTCATTGGAAAGCTTATCAGCATAGCATTACTATGACACATAACTGCAAGGATATTCAATTGTCGGCAAGCCGAGGACAATTGTTATTTCAGCTTTGTGTATGTGTACCATTGATCCAGCTAAAGTTTCCCAGCTTATGCTCGCATTTGGGACAATGGAGTCGTCCTTGAGTATTGAGCATTATGCGATGCATCCAGGCAATGGGCTCCACAAACAACAGGCTGCGGCATTGATTTCGATTGCTCGAGCCGGTATTATCATGACTGGGTGAGCCCAGCGATGCCTTGCGTAAGCGCTCCGACAGCTGGTCGAGCAGACGTGGCTCCGTTGGCTCCATGGCATCTTGGGCCGGTGGTGCCGTTGGTTGGCCACGCGGTCGATGCTCTAGGACATTGGACTTGGAGGCGAGCACTCGGCGACAGCGACGACAGCGAAAAACAATTGGTTCGGGATTCTCGCGTGTTATATCAGGATCCGGACGCACAACATTATGGAAGCTCTGCGGCAATATTTTTGCCTTGCGCATTTATAGCGCTGATAGCCGGGATCAATCGTGTAGCCCATGCGACGAAAGAGCTTCAGTTGTGCCACAAATCCAGCATTCGGCTGCACAAAGCAACGCTTGGCTTGTGGCTTGTGGCGCTTCTCACGTAAGCAATGACAGCGAATGAGCTGCGACTGACGCCAAAGTAACTGTCAGGGCGAGAGGCGAGATAAAAATCAGTGAGATCAATGCAAGGTTCACCTGCTACCTTACCAATGGACAAGGACATTGTGCTGTTGCTCCACGGCGCTGGCAATAAAGTCAACGCAAGCCTCCAAATGCTGCAGTATATCCTCGCGTGGCATATCGGCAACTGTTGCATCCGGTGTATAATATTAATATATATATATTACATCAAAATCATATCAAAGAAACTCCACTCACTTTGCACCTATTTGGTGGTAAGGAAACTGGCCTCCAGAATGTGCTGCGGTAATGCCACAGAGTCCAGCGTCAGGATATGCGTAATTTTAAACGATCTAAGTGTTTCCATATACATAGTAACAGGCACGTTTCCACTTCATCGATGCTAACGGGATCACCATCGAAATCATCGTCACGCCAAACAAATGCGATAACCATGTACCGCTCAATCTACTGTGAGACTCAACAGCGTGTTATCGATAATAACCGCTTTGCCATTGCAAATATTGTGACGTAACGTCATACAAATCCCAACTAACCGACATGCATATTGCCTTGACCATGTGCCCTAATTCTAGAGGGCGTTATCGATAATTGCCACCGAACGCGATTCACGTTGTGCAATCGATAGATACATTATAAGTACAATTTATAGACTGTGCCGCGAAACCTGTGTTAATTATAAAACAACTCAAAAATCAAATGACTACGCTGCGCCCATTCACCTGTGACGACCTCTTTAAATTTAACAATGTGTAGGTAAATTCCGCTGCGTTTGGTGTGTACTAAGTAGTATGTTCATTTCAGGAATTTTGATCCACTTACGGAAACGTACGGGCTCTATGAGTACATGCAATATCTGGCGGAATGGCCAGAATACTTTCAGCTCGCTGAATCTCCCAGTGGTCACATTATGGGATACAGTAAGTAATAGCCAAAATAACAAAATCAATTCAATTTTCATAATTGTCTCCCGGCTGCAGTTATGGGTCACGTTGAGGGCCATATGGATAATTGGCATGGGCATGTGGCGGCTCTTACAGTTTCGCCGGACTACAGGCGATTGGGTCTCGCAGCTCTCCTGATGAACTTCCTAGAAGACATATCGGAAAAGTAATTACAAAAAAACACATAACTAGCAAGAATTGTATTGCAAGAAATCGTGGAAAACACTTTTTGGACCACCTAAAGTGGACTAAAATCTCATTGATAACATATGTGTCTTACAGGAAGCGTGCCTATTTTGTGAACCTGCTTGTGCGTAAGAGCAATAAAGTGGCCATCAATATGTATACAAATCTGGGCTATATCATATACCGTACCATACTCGAGTGCTACTCGGGCGATCAGGATGAGGATGCATATGGTATGATCGCAATAAATTTGACTGATGCACCATATGTATAATTCCTTTTTTGTTTAACTCCTGTTTCAGATATGCGAAAGGCGCTGTCTCGAGACGTTAGCAAGAAATCGGTTATACCGTACACACAGCCAGTACGATTGGAAGATATAGATATGAATTGATATCAACCCAATATTGAATTGATATCAACCAATATTCGCATTTATGTCTAACTGAACAACGTGAAATACATTTCTATTTTTATTTACCATATTTACGATTGGCACAATTCCATCGTTCCGGCGTGAAGCTGGCGTCCTCTTATAATTGTTATCATTTAATTTACATTTACAGTGTATATAATATGGAGTTCTATAGTTTGCCGTTACACAGTCCCCAATTCTCTTACTAACTCCTGAACCAAACCAAATCTCCAGTACACCAAGTCGCATTACTTTTGGAATTTGCTTTGATGTTGTTACGTTGTTATGTTAATAATACTTCTTATATATATATTTCTACATGACTTTGTTATCAGTTAAAAGACTTCTTAAGCCAAAAGAATGTTCACTGATTTTAAAGGTATATAATATAATTTAAACGTCAATTACAAAATGTATCTAACCAAATCAGTCAATCAATAAGTCATTGGGTTGATATGGATAAACTATCTCTACATTTACATATCAAATACTTCATTCTTCATATATATTCAACATATTTTACAGATCACAATGCGCGAATTGCGCAACCAAACGATGCACGAGTGTTAACAGGATTCCCCGACGGAAGCCATTTAGATATGCTGTACTTATGATAGAATAAAATATCTTTTTTCTTTTTCTTTTATTTCGAAAAGAATTGAAAGCAGTCTACACACATATATATATATGTACAGTGAATCAATAAATTTACATTTTTAAATACATTTTTTAGGAAAAAGTGTTTGATTTTAAATATATATATATTATATTTAATCGCATTTTAAGAAACTTTTATAGATTTGTACTTTAGACTGATTAAAAATTGTTTTAAATATGTATAAATTGGAATGATTTGGCATTAAATGAGATTCTCTGTATTCAAATGTGTTTTTCTTTCTTTTCTATTTTCATCGGCAAAATCTATTCGCCACCAAATTTAAATATAACAAATATAACGGTTTTCGCTTTCGTGCTTTCGTACGTGCTTAACCTCAAGTAAGCAATTTGAAGGTGTTCTACAGGTGAGAGGATTCATTTCGAAATGGGCTCCATTTGATCCTGAATTTTTTGGTTACGTACCACCAAATCTCGAAGATGTACAATTTTTTTATTAGTCCTGTGGACAAAACAAAAGTGATTTTCTCATTTTTTTAACTTTCAATTTTATCAATAACGAAACAAATTAGAGTCAATTTCAAAAATTATTTCCAAGCCCGTCTGCATGTGGCAAATGGCGTTAGAATATTACAAAAAATAAAATTGTTTAATATTTGACACATAACTGCAAGGATATTCAATTTTCGGCAAGCCGAGGACAATTGTTATTTCAGCTTTGTGTATGTGTACCATTGATCCAGCTAAAGTTTCCCAGCTTATGCTCGCATTTGGGACAATGGAGTCGTCCTTGAGTATTGAGCATTATGCGATGCATCCAGGCAATATTTTTGCCTTGCGCATTTATAGCGCTGATAGCCGGGATCAATCGTGTAGCCCATGCGACGAAAGAGCTTCAGTTGTGCCATAAATCCAGCATTCGGCTGCACAAAGCAACGCTTGGCTTGTGGCTTGTGGCGCTTCTCACGTACGCAATGACAGCGGATGAGCTGCGACTGACGCCAAAGTAACTGTCAGGGCGAGAGGCGAGATAAAAATCCGTGAGATCAATGCAAGGTTCACCTGCTACCTTACCAATGGACAAGGACATTGTGCTGTTGCTCCACGGCGCTGGCAATAAAGTCAACGCAAGCCTCCAAATGCTGCAGTATATCCTCGCGTGGCATATCTGCAACTGCATCCGGTGTACAATATTAATATATATATATTATATCAAAATCATATCAAAGAGACTTCATGTTGCAAATGTAACCATAATACAATGTAACAATCTGGCAACTCTGCGAATGTAATATAACGATCTGGCAACTCTGATCGTTCGTCAAAATGAATTTCATCAGCACTTCGTTTTAGACCGCCAAATAAGTCGCGCCGTCGTCTCAAATCAAAATCCAACAGAAACAATAAAGTATTGTCTTCTTATTTACTTAACGCTGAAGAACTAAGCATCTAACTAAAACGATTTTCAAAAAGTGTAACCATCTATTTTTGCTTTGGTATTTGTTAAATATGAACCTTGTGACGTCACGCCAAACAAATGCGATAACCATGTACAAATCCCAACTAACCGACATGCATATTGCCTTGACCATGTGCCCTAATTCTAGAGGGCGTTATCGATAATTGCCACCGAACGTGATTCACGTTGTGCAATCGATAGATACATTATATGTACAATTTATAGACTGTGACGCGAAACCTGTGTTAATTATAAAACAACTCAAAAATCAAATGACTACGCTGCGCCCATTCACCTGTGACGACCTCTTTAAATTTAACAATGTGTAGGTAAATTCCGCTGTGTTTGGTGTGTACTAAGTAGTATGTTCATTTCAGGAATTTTGATCCACTTACGGAAACGTACGGGCTCTTTTTCTACACGCAATATCTGGCGAAATGGCCAGAATACTTTCAGCTCGCTGAATCTCCAAGTGGTCACATTATGGGATACAGTAAGTAATAGCCAAAATAACAAAATCAATTCAATTTTCATAATTGTCTCCCGGCTGCAGTTATGGGTAAGGTTGAGGGCCATATGGATAATTGGCATGGGCATGTGACGGCTCTTACAGTTTCGCCGGACTACAGGCGATTGGGTCTCGCAGCTCTCCTGATGAACTTCCTAGAAGACATATCGGAAAAGTAATTACAAAAAAATACATAACTAGCAAGAATTGTATTGCAAGAAATCGTGGACAACACTTTTTGGACCACTTGAAGTGGACCAAAATCTCATTGAAAACATGTGTGCCTTACAGGAAGCGTGCCTATTTTGTGGACCTGTTTGTGCGCAAGAGCAATAAAGTGGCCATCAATATGTATACAAATCTGGGCTATATCATATACCGTACCATACTCGAATACTACTCTGGCGATCAGGATGAGGATGCATATGGTATGATCGCAATAAATTTGACTGATGCACCATATGTATAATTCCTTTTTTGTTTAACTCCTGTTTCAGATATGCGAAAGGCGCTGTCTCGAGACGTTAGCAAGAAATCGGTTATACCGTACACACAGCCAGTACGATTGGAAGATATAGATATGAATTGATATCAACCCAATATTGCCCGCATTCGCATTTATGTCTAACTGAACAACGTGAAATACATTTCTATTTTTATTTACCATATTTACGATTGGCACAATTCCATCGTTCCGGCGTGATGCTGGCGTCCTCTTATAATTGTTATCATTTAATTTACATTTACAGTGTATATAATATGGAGTTCTATAGTTTGCCGTTACACAGTCCCCAATTCTCTTGCTAACTCCTGAACCAAACCAAATCCCCAGTACACCAAGTCGCATTACTTTTGGAATTTGCTTTGATGTTGTTACGTTGTTATGTTAATAATACTTCTTATATATATATTTCTACATGACTTTGTTATCAGTTAAAAGACTTCTTAAGCCGACTGTAACTATTATACAAAAGAATGTTCACTGATTTTAAAGGTAAATAATATAATTTAAACGTCAATTACAAAATGTATCTAACCAAATCAGTCAATCAATAAGTCATTGGATTGATATGGATAAACTATCTTTATATTTACATATCAAATACTTCATTCTAATATTTTCAACATATTTTACAGATCACAATGCGCGAATTGCGCAACCAAATGAGGCACGAGTGTTAACAGGATTCCCCGACGGAAGCCATTTAGATATGTTGTACTTATGATAGAATAAAATATCTTTTTTCTTTTTCTTTTAATTCGAAAAGAATTGAAAGTACTCTACACACATATATATATGTACAGTGAATCAATAAATTTACATTTTTAAATACATATTTAAGGAAAAAGTGTTTGTGATTTTAAATATACAGTGGCGGACACCTTATATGGCTCAGTGTCAAAGAAAAAAAGTAATTGCCTGCCATAAGCTAATTATTTATTATTTTTCAAAAATTCCAAAGACCGATGGTAGGTATATATATCAACCACCAAAATTAATATATGACCCCAATAAACTGAGGTTTCCCCACCTGCTAGGTATAATTTTAAAAATGTTGCCTGCTTTTAGGCGCAGTTTTCATTTGGAGCAGGTACATTGTGGACACCTGGGTGCCCTAAAACCTAAAGTTAAGTATTTTCGGTATAAATAGACCAATCCTTCGTAGTCAATTTAGTTTTATCCTGCATCTCGGGTGCAATAAGCCAACAAGGACTATGGACAAATTCGATTTTTCCTTGTCTTCTTCGGCTGGGTTAGCTTGTAGCGTTTCCTTATAAGCGACATCTGAAATTTTTGAGAATCTGCCGGCATACATATTGCCTCTCAAACTTTATTCATTGTCGGCTTATACAATTTGCATTTTTAAACGGTGAAAAGCATATTGTAATACTTTTAAAAATAAGTAAACAATGTCAACTTAGCTTTTAGTGCCGCTTCTTTCAATTTCAATTTCTCTTATATTAAAATTTTCGTTAACATAGTAGATAAGATCTGTTTTAGTGCATTTTTGCGAGTTTGACATTTATCGGGATTGATTGGGATGGTCGGAATTTATTGGGATTGTTGGGAGTCTCCGGATTTTTCCGGATTGTCGGGAAAGGGCTTATATCCTGGTCTTTCAGATGGTTGATCCCGATCCCTCCCATCTCAAAGTATTTAGAGATAATCTGACAGACTGTACTGCAACCAACACTATTTCCAAAACCAACCAAAAATCTTAAGCCTAATTACTATAATATGTAAGCATACATTTCAAGTTTGACAAAACAGATGCAGTTGCATTAACACATACAAACACATTATGTGCATGCAACTACATATGTAAAAGTATATGAAACGGTATATCGAATCAAGTGCAGCGAATGGAGGCATGAGTCTTATGGCGTTCACTTACTTGCAACTGCCGCAACAAATATGTTTCGACAAATGTGAGAACAAGTGAAAAACAATATTTGCGCATATGCATATATATGTGTGTCGCTATGTATATAGTATTAAATACAATTAACCATTTATACTGAGCCATGTACATACGTAGGTACATTTCGTATGTACATATTGTGTGTAAGTGGATCTGAAAATTTCCAAACCCAATATTCGCTGCGTCTACCAAACTACGAACAGCAGCGCACAGCAATGTGTGGATTTGCCTTCTCCCTTTCGCTGCTGAGTGTGTGCAACCTGCAAGTCTGTTACGCTCCCTCTCTCTTTCTCTCTCTCTCTCACTGTACGCTTGTGTGCGTGTGTGTGTGAGAGAGAGGTTGAGTGCCTGTGTGCGCATCTGTGTATGTGTGTATCTACCGCTTTGTCGAAAACGTACAAAGCAAGAATTCAGCTGGCTTTTGCAATTGTAGGGTATCTTTGCGTGAAACAAGCGCAACGACAAAATAACTGACGACGACGACGTTGGTCGTTCGTCGTTTGTCTTCCCATCTAATTATCTGTACATGTAAATGTGCATAAGAGAGTTTAACCTAACCGCATGGCGATTGACAATAGCAGTAAACGCATGGGCCATGCCATAAAAGCTACAAAGCAATTGTACAATGTATACCGTAGTTTTCATTATTGGACACAGCTGAGCACTAATATGGAATTTTGGAAGCTTCGAAGAATGGGAAAAACCGTTTTCTTAGTTTTAGTTCGATCGGGTTGAAACTCTTATTTATTTTACGATTTATAAATGAATTCAAAAATGACTTCATTTAAATTTTATGAAAATTTTAGTTATATGGGTGATCAGCTTAAATCTCACTTTCAAAACTCTACGTAAAAAGAAACTAAAATATTTTTTAAAGGTTTATATGGAAGCTTACTTCCCTTGCAAAAAAAAAATTGTGGTTAATTGTCTGGTTAGCATTCAACTCTTTTTTAAAGTAGTACTAAACGCAATCTATCTAAATTTATTTGCAATAATATGCATTAAAATTCTTTTTCAAAGATCTAAGGGAAAAATGTTTGAAGAATGGGAGAGATCATTTTAGTGAGTAGAATGAAGCACTGAAATGTATTTCCCCCCTATGGGAATGGAATCTTATGATGGAGGAGCATAAAACTTCGTCATTAATTAAATTGCAGTCACAGTTGAAATTGTTTGGAACAATGCATATGCTGTGGTCATGACAGAGCTAGATTCAGATTCAGATTCATTTATTAACATTTCAGGCGTGTAAAACTCGTTTCAAGTTGAAATTTGTACACGATGTGGCAACGCTGTGCGCCCAACTGCGGTACCACCAGCAGCAGCAACGGCGGCGGCAGTACGAACACGATGAACATGACGGATACAGATGTGCTTGCCTGTGTGTGTGTGTGTGTATCTGTGTGTTGTGTGAAATGAACGAACGAACATAGGGTAAAAATAAGCGAACCACAAACAGTCAACAGCTACAGAGCTAAATTGCAGCTGCTATACGCGTCGCCGACGACGACGAATAGGGTAAGTAAGAAACAAGAGAAGGCAACAACAACGAAACATGCGGCACAGCGAAAATTACGATAAAACCGAGACAAAGGCACAGATGGCAAAACGAACGAATGCGGACACGAGCACGAACGCTACAACAACAACGAGAGCGCAGATACAACTGTATGTCTGTATGTATCTGTGTGTCTGTATTTGTATCTATGTTCATTCGAGAGTATGTATGAATGCAAGCGATAAACTGACAGGGGCGTTGGGAAGAGGGACACAGCACGATTTGTACATTGATAAATGTAATGTACGTCGTACATTGCGCATCCGTCAAAATGTCAGATAGTAATTATTTTTTTTGCACACATCAACCCCCCACCCATCCCCCATCCGACGCGGTCATTCTATAAACACGAGTCCGAAATGTACATATGGAGAAAAAGGCGGTAGAAACCAACAACAACCCCTATGAACGCTGGCGTCGACGCCGCTGTGACAGCTACTCACAACGAACGAGCGAACAAACGAACGAACAGCGACAAGCATTGAATACGAATGAACGTTCGAAAATGGAAACGACGATAAAGCGGTGAGCACACAGCCGCACGGCATCGAGGGGTGAGCCGTCGCTACTGCTGCTGCTGCCATTGCTGTTGGTGCTGCTGCTGCTGCCGTTGTTGGCCGTTGCTAGATACAACTTCAGTTCGACACATAGTCAGTCGGGGCGAGTCAGTGATAAACCGTTCCTGCCAATTCGTAGTTACTTTTGTGGCGCGAGCGTACCAGCAGCAAAACACAGCTGCATCCTTATGTGTAGTGTGTGTTTTTTTCTGCTGTTTTGTTACGTCCCCTGTTCGACGACGCCACTGGCGATTCAAGGCAGAGGCAGCGACTACTGCTGCTAGCTTCATAGCTGGCTGGCTCTGGCTCTGGCTGTTTGGCTGACTGCCTCGCTGTGGACAGAACGAAAGACAGGCGGCAACTAAAGCGGCAGTCGCAAGCGAAATTGTTTAATACAAAATACAAATTTAAATACAAATACAGCAGACGACGCTCGTCGACGTACCATACACAACTATAATAATAAAGTATAATATACATCATAATAATAAAAACACTGCAACGAACACTGAGAGCGCCATCAGCAGCGGAGAATCGTTTTTTTGTTTTTTTTTTGGTGAAAAAAAAGAAGAAGCAAAAACCCAAAGGTAAGCACCGCCACAGCAGCTGCATTCGCATACGAAATACGAATATTCATTCGTTCGCATTCGCATTGGCCTCTGGGCAACCAAACCAAGCTAGCAACCGTCTACGACTTCTACAGCAAACTGCAGCAGCTGAAGGATGTTATGTTTTAGTTGTTAGTTGTGCAAAATACATTTTTAATTCGTTTCGTGTTATCGTATAATTCTTCATTTTTTTTTGGTTGACCATTTTCTCAAAATACAGTATGAAAAGAAATTTCGTTGCCCCGTTTCGCCTTTATGGTGTGTGTGTGTCTGTATATGTGTGCGTGCGTGCGTGTGTTTGTGTGCTTGCCTTTGCGAGTGTGTTGTAGCGAGTCGCTTCTATATGTATTTGTGTACATGTATTGTATGAATGTTTGCGTGTGAGTGTGTGCGAAAGACCGACAACGACAGCGACGACGACTATTAAAAAGAACCCGACTGACTCTGTTGGTTGGTTGAACGACAGCGACTGCGACTCAACTGCTGCGGAGAGTAAAATTCGATTTGGCTGTGCCCTGAAAAATTGCAAATTGCAAACGAAATGTGATTATCGGTGTTGTTCAAACAAAAATAAAAAAAAAAAAAATTCTGACAAATTGATGAAAGCAGACTGTGAAATAATTAAATTGTAAAATAATAATTACATTTGGTGGTGTGCATGTAGAAATATATTTACATACATATATATATATATATATATTTATGTATAAGTATATGTATGTGTATATAGCTGTTCAGCATACGGCGACTCATTTTTTGTAAAAACGTTTTAACTGTAATGCTAATTTTTGCTCTTGCGCGTTTGTCTTCGTCCAACCAACACCTCCTACATAAAATATCTCCATCTCTTCTCTTCTACTTTCATGCCAACGTTTCGCCGGCGATGAACCACAAAAACAACAACAACAACATCAACAATGGCTACATCAATAATAACAACAACAAAATAAATCAAAACCGCATCGATATCGATAACAGTAGCTGTGGGTTAACCGATAGATCGAGCGATCCAGACGCTAAACCGCGAACGAGAGCCAAAAACAGTGAACAGTAGCAGCAACAGCAACAAGGCCTGCAACAACTGCAAAAAAAGCAACAACATTAAAAGAATATAAATATCGAAAACCCGAGAAGAAGAAAAATGTCAAACGGCAAGGCGACAGCGTTCTTTGAGAACGGCAGCACGACACAGTTCGAGTACTGCTATAAACTGTATCCACAGGTGCTCAAGATAAAGGCGGAGAAGCGTAGCAAGAAGCCACAGGAGCTGATCCGTTTGGATCAATGGTTCCAGAACGAACTACCCGGTTTGATCAAGGCGCGAGGGAAGGACGCCCATTTGGTCTACGATGAGCTTGTCCAGGCCATGAAATGGAAACAGTCGCGAGGAAAATTCTATCCACAGTTATCGTATTTGGTTAAAGTGAATACGCCACGCGCAGTAATCCAGGAAACAAAGAAGGCGTTCCGCAAGTTACCCAATCTGGAGCAGGCGATCACAGCTTTATCGAACCTCAAGGGTGTCGGCACCACAATGGCATCCGCACTGCTAACCGCCGCCGCCCCCAATTCCGCACCATTTATGGCCGATGAGTGCCTGATGGCCATACCAGAGATCGAGGGCATCGATTATACGACCAAGGAGTACCTCAATTTTGTGCAGCACATCCAATCGACAGTCCAGCGCCTCAATGCCGAGGTTGGCGGTGACACGCCGCACTGGTCGCCACATCGCGTCGAGCTCGCTCTGTGGGCGCACTATGTGGCCAATGACCTTAGTCCCGAGCTGCTCGATGATATGCCCCCGCCAGGCAGCGCATCAGCCGCCAACAATACGAACGGCAGCAGCCTCGGCAAGAACAGCAGCAAGGTCCTCGATGGCGATGACACCAACGATGGCGTCGCCGTCGATGTCGATGATGAGAGTCTCGGTGCAGGTACGATTCCTAGTTGTAGTTCCATTATTGTTCCATACTTGTTCAGTTGGTTCCTTAACTAATAATGATATGATTTTAAATAATGTATAAATTTCTTGTTGTTTGTTGATTCTTGTATTTTGTTGCACAGGCGGCGGACGTCACACTGCAACCGAATCGGAAACGGAGAACGAGAACACCAATCCTCCGATTGCCCTGGGCAAGAACAACAGTAACAGTAATAGTAACAGCAACTGTAACAGTAACAGTAACAACAATAACAGTAACAGCAACACTGCCGCTTTGCAACAAGATGGCGACTCGAACTTTCTGTCGAACGATTCCACCTCACAGGAGCCGATCATTGAGGATAATACCACACAGACCACAGCCACCACCACATCGACAGATGATGGTGAGCCGATTGGTGGTGCTGGCACTCCACTCGCCTCCGACTCGGAAAGTAATCTCGAGGCGCCGCTCAAGAATCGGTTGACGGGATCAGCAGCAGCAGAAACAGCAACGGCAACAGCAGCAGAAGGAGCAGCAACCGGCGTAGCAACAGCAGCTGAACAGACAACACACAACAACAACAAGCAGATCAATAACAATGGAGCAGCAGCAACTGCAGCAGCAGCAACTGCAACAGCAGCAGCAGCAACAGCTGCAACTGTTGGAGCAGCCAATGGCAATGGTAATGGAACAGCTGCCGGCAATGGTGTGCTCTCTGCGTCGTCAGCTGCAGCAGCGGATGATGATGTGGATGATGGCGAGGAGGACGACGATGATGATGATGACGAGGATGAGGATGAGAATGAGGACGATGAGCTAGAGGCTGATGAGAGTAACAGCAGCAGCAGCAATTTGCGGGCTAGTAAATTGCAGCAATTGACAGTTGCAGCGACGGCAGTGGCTGCTGTGGCGTCATCTATCGGACAGAAGCGCACCGCACTCCAAAGCGACATGGAGTCAAATACGAATTCGAATGCTGCGAATATTGGTAATGCCACTGCTAGTGCTGCTACTGCTGCTGCAGATGGTGAGGAAACTGCGCCGGAGCTAAAGAAACTGCGCAGCGACTGAGCTGCTGTCCGTTAGCCGCCCGCTCCCGGGTTAGACAGGAGGGGAGGGGGGTGGCGGGGGCGGTGTAGGTGGAGCTGGAATAAGCCCCCACTCCCCCAGCCCGCCCGCTACCCCTCCCCCAAAACGTATCTGGTGGAAAGACATAATGTATGTAGTGCAGTTGAGTCCGACATTGAGAGAGCAACATTACCTACACTTTGCCACAACAACATTCAAGAAATTTTACTATTAAGCAAACTAATTATACATATAATATATAATATATATATACAACAACAAAAACAAACAAAAAAAAAGAAGCATATAACGAGAAGCAGCACACACACACATACATATACCCATACCAACCACAACAACAAACACACACCACACACACAAAACGAAACATAATAAAGAAGGAGATCGAAGAAGAAGCACCAGCAGCACTTAATATGCTAGCATAACATAACATAACATAGGCATAACAGCAGGAGCAGCAGCAACAGCAGCGAAGGACAGAGACACAGAGAGAACAAGAAAACCCATTTCACTAACTAACCAACACAAACACATACAAACACACACAACATAGATACTTAGGAGCATAGTGCGAGCGCTAATTAAATGAAGTTTAAGATGCAAATTGAGTATAAATAATAGCGATGGATGTTGGATAATGAAATGATGATAATTGATAAATGAATAAATTGATAATGGATATATATATATATATATATATATATATATATTGAGAAATAGCCAGATGGAGTCCCCAATTGCGAGATCAAAAAGCAAATCTATAGTAACTAATAAATCAGAAGCAAATTGATATTTTTACAGAGTCAAATGAAAAAATCGAAAAGAGATGAAAAAAGAGAAACCAACATTTAAATATATAAACAATTTACAAATGCCGCAGTTGCCCACTACATACAAGAAACGGATGATAAAAACAATAATTATAATAAAAGTAATTTATATAAGTATTTAAATTTAACAATAAATCAAAACTTGTCGCATAAACTCAAAACTCAAAGGCCGATTCAACGAGCGATTGATCAAAGAATGAAGAATGGAATGGAATTGATGATCACCCCACTCCTTCACCTCCTCGTCCTTCGCGGACTATTGCTACTATTCAACACACGCTCTCCTATCTCTTTCACACACACGCACACACACTCGCACTAAGAACTCAAGAAATTCACATGTACCACACTAATGGGGCAGAAGACACCGCAAACAACAACAAAACCAATCAACAAAAAATACAAACACTCATTTAAAACAATTTTTTGTGGTCGTAATTGTAATAATATAATTTATAATTTATGTGTACGACTATTTTTTTTTTAATATTGAAATACTATATATAATACTGAATTTTTTATAATTTATACGATATTTTTTCATTTGATTTAACAACTAGATTTAATTAATTTGGCGCTGATCTACAATTATCCATTGGAGGTAGCATATGATGCATTTTTTTTTTACGTTTTACGCTGCTTCCATTTCCAACTGGGACCGAGACCGATCCAAATTCTTCTAGGACACCATCTCAACATTATATTCATCATTTTAATTAGTAGCATAAGTCCAAATAAATTGTGAAACATTAAGAGTACACCCCCAAACAAGATCCAAACCAATGAAACCTCGTTAAAGTACCATTCGAATGAACTTATCAATTTTCTAATCCAGGCTTTAAACCGTTTTTTTGAATATTTCGCAAGCGCCTCGCGCAGCCAGTCGTTATCGGCTAGATGATGGTTATCGACCAGCCGCCACAAATAATCGACTTATTGGAGTGATGACCAATCCATGAATGATAGCTGATTAATCGAATATGCGCATCCTATTGGTATGCTGCAAATACAAGAAAAAAATACTGCCAATGCTATCGATGAGCAATATTAGAAATCGCAAAGAAACATATCGCAACATTGATATCATATCAGCATCCATATTTTGGTATTTTGTTATTTATTTATTCACTTGAAGAGAGTGGGAGAGAGGGAGAGCAATTAAATAATTACCATTGCTCCCAGGTGCCCCAACACAGCGATGAAGTGCGGTGCAATACTCAGCGTACTCAGCCACATTCTCAGCTAGGCAATGTGACTGACTATGCGACAAAAACGGCAGAAAAACGCTCCAGCAACAACAACACTCCACTAGCAACTCCTCGAGCTGCGTGTAACGCACGCACACGCGCACACAAACAAACAAACACACACACACACACCCACTGTAAATCTGTGGACGCTAAACAAATTAGGGGGACAAGGACACTGATAAGGGAACATCAGCACACTCACACACACAGATATAAGCCATGCTGCTGGTGCGTCAGCTGTTTGGCTCCTCCTCGAATTCGTGGGTGCGGGCACTGATTATATTTGTGCTCGCCTGGGCCGTTCTCGTCTATGTCTTCGTGCTCAAGCTGACAAACACCCAGTCACAGCAAGGACACCAGGGCTCGCAGGCGTACGCCGCCAATAGCAACGAGAACGAGCTCAATACCCGACGCATCAATCAAGCCCTGCAACTGTTGGAGCACACGGAGCGACGCAACGAGGAGCTCAAGCTGCTCATCGATGAGCTGATGAGGTGAGTGAACAGAGCAACAATAACCGAGTAACTCCTGCAGCAACTGCTCGTTGCACACGCAAAATGTATTACTTCATATTTATGCAGTTACATGCACCCCCAAAACCCACAGCTAATAACCCCAAGTACGCCATAAGCTGCTTTCACCTGATCCACAATCCACCGCACCACACCACACCTGCCTGCCCTTATAAACCGCTATCTCCCATACGCCTCCTCATCCTCCTCCTTTCCTCTCCATAATCCTCAACCCATTAATACGGCTATTCAAATGCAAAAAAAAAGGCATGTCGAACTTAAGATACCCTTGCAACACATCTAAACCTATATTGATAAATATATACAAATATATATATATATATATATATATAATATATATATGAGAGATATTAGTCTGATGTGTGCGTTTCATTTAAGCAATATATAACTTACAATAAGAACTATATAACTTACTACAAGTGAGCACAATCATACTGAACTTATCCCACAAACAGTTACTTCGGAATTAATTTAAAAAAGTATATTATATTCTCTCATCAAGGATTTGAGTGCGATAGTTCGCTAAATCTTTAGATATGCCATAGATGCATTCCACGGAAGATAAGATATGGCGTTGCACACATGATGATGTTTGAAGCATACCCGACCAGCTGATGAATACCCTATTCATAATTTGAAATTCTCCGTCACGCTCGATGTTTGCTCTTTGAGTTTGACACGCTGGCGACTAAAGAATTAACGAATGACATATGCATATATATATATATATATATATATATGTGTGTGTATTAATTCGTTCACATCTGTTGCGGTTGTCATTGTTGATGTTGATGTTGTTGTTCAATATATTTATATATATATAGCATATATATATATTTATATAAGTATACATTTTACAGCGAACAGCTGGATAAGCAGAGCTCGCTAAAACTAATCGAGAGACTGGAGAGCGATGCGCATAATCCGAAAAACTCGCACGGCGATCCCTTGGCGGAGGATTCGCTGTTTGAGGTAGTGGTGCCGGGTGGCGGTGGCGAGGCGGACGCAGCTGATCGACTGGAGGATGCTGCGCAGAGCATCCTCAGCGGGCAGTCGGGCGTTGAGCCGAGCTTGGAATACGAGCTGACGCGTCGTCGCATCCAAACAAACATTGGCGAGATATGGAGCTACTTCAGCAGCGAGCTGGGCAAAATCCGTAAGCTGATTGGGCCGGGCAATGCGGAGCTGGACGAGTCCATAAAGGAGGTGCTGTTGCAGGGTGCCGAGCACAAGCGTTCCCTTTTCAGCGACATGGATCAGTTGCGTCGCGTCGACGGCTATGAGGCATGGCGCCACAAGGAGTCACAGGATCTCAGTGATCTTGTCCAGCGGCGACTGCATCATCTCCAGAATCCCAGTGATTGCACCAATGCTCGCAAGCTGGTCTGCAAGCTCAACAAGGTCATCATCATACCAGACAAGATGAAGCTAATCCCTGTTACATCATCCGCACGTGCATTTCTCTCTCTCTCTCTCTCTCTCTTTCTCTTTCTCTCTCTCACTCATACTTTTGCTTTCGGATCTTCCATACATAATTCTGTATTCTCTCTAAAGACGGGTTTAGTTTTAACACACATATTATTCATTTGCCTGCATGCTCCTCGAAAATCAAAGATTTATTTTGAGACTCTTCTTTCGTTTTTTCGCTCTCATTTTTGTTTTGAGAATCTTCTTTCGGTTTTTCACTCATTTGGTTTATTCAATTATTTTAACTGCATTTCTCATTGTTTGCCACTTCTTAATTTTCTTTCTGCACTAATTTCTATGTTTGGCTTTTTGCATGCTCTCTGAAATCGTTCCATTATTGTTTCACTCTCTCTCTCATTTTCTTCCTTTGTTGCATCCTTAAGCGTTGCACTCGCAACGTTAGCTTTGTCATTTAATTTGTCGATCTGTTTGTTTGCTCGATTTGTGTCTGTTCTGTTGCACAGGCATTTACTGTCTTATTCGGTTTGGTTGTCTTGCAGGGATGTGGCTATGGCTGCCAGCTGCACCATGTGGTCTACTGCTTCATTGTAGCCTATGCCACGGAGCGCACCCTCATACTGAAGTCGCGGGGCTGGCGCTACCACAAGGGTGGCTGGGAGGAGGTGTTCCGTCCGGTGTCGGATAGCTGCCACGATGCGGGCACATCCTACGCTTACAATTGGCCCGGCAAGCCCAATACTCAGGTGCTTGTATTGCCAATCATAGATTCGCTGATGCCTCGTCCACCCTACTTGCCACTGGCCGTGCCGGAGGATTTGGCGCCGCGCCTAAAGCGACTCCATGGCGATCCGATTGTCTGGTGGGTCGGTCAGTTCCTCAAATATCTGCTGCGTCCCCAGTCAGCGACGCGCGACTTCCTCAACTCCGGCATGCGCAAACTGGGGTGGGAGCGTCCCATTGTGGGGTAAGCATCATCCATCATCCACCTGTACATTATATTCCCTTTCCGATTTATATGTCCTATTTTCTTTTTGGCCAGGGTGCATGTGCGTCGAACAGACAAAGTGGGCACCGAGGCGGCGTTCCATGGCATTGAGGAGTACATGACGCATGTGGAGGATTATTATCGAACGATGGAGGTCAATGGCAGCAGTGTGGTGCGCCGCATCTTTCTCGCCTCCGACGATGCGCGCGTGATTGAGGAGGCGCGCAAAAGCTATCCACAATATCAGATCGTTGGCGATCCGGAGGTGGCACGCATGGCGGCTGTATCCACACGGTATACGGATACCGCACTGAATGGCATCATACTCGATATCCATTTGCTGTCGATGTCCGACTATCTGGTGTGCACTTTCTCCTCGCAGGTGTGTCGCGTTGCGTACGAGATTATGCAGACAATGTATCCAGATGCGGCATATCGCTTCAAATCGCTGGACGACATTTACTATTACGGCGGACAGAATCCGCACAATCGACGTGCCGTCATTGCGCACAAGCCGCGCACCCATGAGGATCTTCAACTGAAAGTTGGCGATCTGGTTTCGGTTGCTGGCAACCATTGGGATGGCAATTCCAAGGGCAAAAATACACGGACCAATCAGGGTGGACTCTTCCCATCCTTCAAAGTGGTCGACAAGGTCGAAACGGCCAAGCTGCCCATCTACGAGGGCGTCTAATTCTCATATTGACCATCCACCGTTCCATCCATCCAACCACTACTCATCATCACTTGAATGTATGAATCTCTTTCAGCTCCATTCCATGTGAATGCAGCCACCGCCAACCCCCTCCATTCCACTCCCCCCCCCCCCCCCCACCAATCTCATAGAAAACACGTGGTACTTTCAAAATTCTCGTATGGAATGCTCGAATCTCGAATCTCAAAATTCGATTCTCACGAAGCCAACAACTAACAAAAACAATTTCTATGCATTTTCGAAAGCCGAAGAAATTACACAAAACAAAACAAAATAAAATATAATTAAAATAAAATAATGGTATATGTTCACAAGAAGAATATACATATAGAAAGTCTCTACATATGTACACGTGCGTATGTATGTGTGTATGTACAGTATATATTTATGTCTAATATATAGAAAGTATGTTTAAGCCTGCATGTAGTGTTCAAGTACGCGCAATATAGATTATCCTTTGTAACATAGACAAGCAAACAAACAACTAAAACACACACAAACGAAACGTATGAGAAATAAAAAATAGTAAAGTTTTAATTTAAGGACCTGATTGTTAAACTCAATGTGGCTACTCTCTTTTTTATTGATGGGTGCAGATTGATTGTGTTGCGATCCTTCCGATCATAACACACTTTGTCCATTTGAAAAAAACCAATATCTTTTTGTCCATTAAGAGTCCGAATATGCATCCAAAAGCTATCAATCGACTCGTGCCCTAGCTATGGCTATAAGCCAGTCAAAGGACATCCAAGCGGTCCTGGAAGCTTGCGAACCATCACGGATTTTGCAATTTCGGTCTAGTTTATTTGGTACTTAAATGACACAAGTTCGATGGCGGAGCACCTTACGATTCCCATGCAACATGTCCTTCGAAAAACTGTCATTTCAAGGATAACTCTAATCTACTTTGGACCACAGATAGTCCCTGCGCTGCCGATTAAAATAATGTAATAAAAATGACGAAATTGTTAAGTGTTTGGGCTCCCATAGTCCTTCAATGCAGTTCGATAGCGTTGGATTTTGCAGAGTTAGAGCTATTTGTTATTAATAATACATTTTCCTACTTTTGTTTATCCTAAGAGTATGCTTTAAAACTTTTCACTTTTATTTTCATCCTCAAAAGTATGCAGTGTATTTATTTATTAGTCATCCCATAGTAAATAGTATATGTTGACAATAAGAATAGACATAAAAAGATCTACTGCTGACAAGATACATATAAACACATACTTATGCATATGTCTAACAGATAACTATCTTCATGTACGGCCAGAAAACGGCAATATATAAAGATAGTCCTTTTGTAACATAGGCAAACACACAGCTTGTGTGAGAAGTGGTAGAAGTCAAGTTTTAATTTGGAAACCTGAATTAAACTCAACACAATGTTATTGAACTGCGCTGATGAAACTTGCGGCTTGCAGAAGAATTTTGATGGCTATTTTGAAGCTTACGCGCCAGGTTCACTTGAATGACCCGAAGAACCGGTGAAAGTGCACCCAACCGGATGATTTGTATGTGAAACGCTGAGTCACTTGGAGTCAGCAGCCAGCAGCCACAGGAATGACTACATCGAAAATTCCCAAAACAAAAATCCATGCAAAAGCGAAAACAAACGTGATAAGCGACGTTCATAAAAAAAAGTTTAAACAAGTACATAGTACACAAATTAAAGCAGATCAGAATATTATTTATATGCGTAATGTAATTAAGCACTTAATGAACGGCAGGGAAGTCGCCGCAAACACACAAAAAAAAAAACCAAAACCAACAACAAAAAGCGGCCAAACAGGCAGCTAGCTGTGCCGTTAAACCGGCATGGGGCGCAAAAAGGAGCGCAATATGTAAGCATGTATGTGCGTCTGTATGTATTGGACAAGGTCAAGTTGAGCTCAACTCGACGCCCGTTCGATAAGCCGCCACACGGCCATCGGGATCGGCATCGGCTTTGTGATAACACAAACCGAGAGTAGCTGTTTGTGTATAAAACATTGGCGCCTCAACTCAATCAGCAGCACTTGTGGACTACCAGCCCAACAAATCACATCCGTTTTCCAAAATCGAACAGCAACAAATTTTAACATGTCTCATTTTAATTTCGCCGCTCTGCTCGTTTGCGCCGTCGTCTGCCTGTTCGCTGTCAGCCACCATGCACAGGCAGCCATTGCACGCGCCGACTTCAGCAATCCCAGTGAGTGTACATAATACAAACATACAAAAGTGGCATCGATAGCACCGATCGATAATTCTGATAAATCGATAACTGTTTGCAGCTTATCCCGGCAAGTGTGTGCTGACCTCTGATTTAATTATGTCGCCCGGACAGACGGGCAAGGCGCCCAATCATCCTTGCGCTAGCGTCACCTGCATGGACAACGGTCACGTCGAGTTCCACACCTGTGCCGCCGTTGCGCCACCCAAGGGCTGCAAGCAGCGCGACTTTGTCAACACCAATCGCAGTTATCCCGAATGCTGTGAGCGCGCCTACGATTGCAGAAAGCTAATTTAAATGACGATCGTTTTCGATTTGTTTTTTTTTTATTTTTTTTTTTATTTATTTTGTATACTACAACATAACAATTAAAAAGTAAACGCTTAGCAATACAATTAAATAATTTAATAAAATCATTAACAGAAAATACATATGCACCTATGTACGTTTGTTGCTTTCATTATGTATAGGAGGCGGAGGCGTGGGCAAAATGCCTAAACGGTTAACTACACTACTTTTTTCGCATATATTTGTGTGGACATCATGTGCTTGTGTACATATGTGTATACGCATATCTGTGCACTTGCATGTAGTTGTGTTGTGCCTGTTTCTTTTGTGTTGCCTCGTTGTTGTTGTTTTGGGCAATTCGATTTGCGATATTCTATTGCAACACTGTTCAATGAACCCAAAATGTTAACTTCTGTCTTACACACACATTTATTTAACTATAGGGTTGCCCGCTCATAATCAGATCATAATGTGAATAGACAAAAAATCAACAAAAAAAAATCCGTTTCTTGTTGTTGCTGTTTCGGTGTTGATACGTTTTTTGCATGTCGTTTTGGTGTCTCTATTTTGTTTTGTTTTTGTAATTGCTTGCTAATTCTCGTGTTTTTGTGTGTTTATATGTGCATGTTTTGTTTGTATGTGTGTGTTTATATGTGCATGTTTTGTTTGTATGTGTGTGCGTGTGTGTTCCGTCGTCTATCGACTGAGATTGTTAATGTAGAGCGCATGGAGTTCGGTGCGCGGAGTATTTTCGAACAGGGCGGCACGATTCTGGCCCTCGCCCTTCTTCACCCAATGACCGTAGACGCGGAAGGCGCAGCCATCGATAACCTGCAAGCGATCGAAAGCGGATAAGTTAGGATAAATATTAATTTTGCATCTGCAGTGAGGAATTTTTTTTTGGCAGAACTCTCACCTTGCGCAGCACCTTGACGCGATAAGGATCGCGTATTGCCTCTTCCACCTGCAGCGGCTCGGCGGTGTAGCGCAGACGCCTTATCCGGATAACAGCCCGTATCACTAATATGGCAAATTGGAACTTTTTACGAGCATTGAAGCGACTCTGTTTCCGCAGCTAAATATACACAAAAAAAAGAAAAGAAAAAGAAACACACACAGAAATGCCAAAGGGGGAAAATTAGTCAAACAAAATCATTTGAAATTTATTGAGATTAAGATTTTTTTTTTAATTTTTGTAAGTTTTAGTCCATATGCCATGGGTTAATATGGTTAAAATGGTTCTTCAAAATATAGCAGCACTTCGATACAGTTATGTCTGTATATGTATGTGTGTGTGTGTGTGTGTGTCGAGTTAAACACTTTACATTTCACATTTGACGGACGCATCGAAGAAAAGTGCAACTTGCGCTACAAACAAGACAATGTGTGTATGTTTGTGTGAGTGCGTGTGTGTGTAAGAGAGAGGCTTGGATTAGATAGACGAGGCTGTTATTTGCATGCTGTTAATGCAGTCACATTTAACATTCCTCTGTCAAGACAGAGAGAGAGGACAACAATTGACCAATGCTATTTGCATCTGTGTGGGAATGTTAGAGCGTATGTATGTATTTCTGGGTGTGTATGTGTGAGTGGTTTTTTTTTGTGTAATTAAGGAAAAGCCAAGAAACAAATAACAGGATATTAAAATCAAAAGCTTTATGTGTAGTAGGCAATGTAAATGTTAAGTCAAAACTGTATGCAAGTATTGGTATTGGGCTAGTAGTAAGCGGACAATTGAGTTATTGAGAGCGTGTGCGGAATGCACTGAAGGAGACATGTATGTATGTATAAATGTATATAAAATTAGATAAAGAAATGCTTAACTATGGCTTAAATGTATATATGTAATACTGGTAAGGTAAATGTAAAATGTAAATGCAACAAAATGTTTGCTTTTTTTCGCAGTTTTACTTTGGTTTACTCACAAGGGAGTCTCCACAACACCGACTTATAGACACACATCTTATAAGGGCGTTGAGACTCTGACAATATAGAGAACATGATACACAAAACAAAACGTGTATATTAAATCATACAGAGGAGAAATTAAAAACAGAACAAAAAACATCGTCAGTGAATATCGGTAAGCGTAATTGTTTTCTTATTTTTTTTTCATTTCAATCGATTCATTTTGGTTTTTAATCATATTATATTTTTATAGATGGGTTTGTGGAATATGTAGAATATGCTCAGAAATGCACTAAATTCCAACAAATAACAATCATGCAAATACATAACATAAAAATACATTTACGACACAGAGAGAGAGCGAGAGAGAGAGAGAGAGGGAGACAGAGAGAGAACGAGCGGAAACTACAAAAGCAACAATGAATGAATTAGTGACAAATAAGTAGTAATAATACTACTTGAACTTGAATACCACACACACAAATTGAACGGCAAAAGCGTTTTTTTTTTATTATTTTGTTCACTGCATACATTTATAAAAATCCAGATACACCAAAGATAAATATTATATGTATTTATATATACTACATACTGTAAAGGTGCATATAATACAAACAGTTCGTTTATTATTTCAAATACGACTAGAAACAGCTAAAAATATAATTAATAAATAAGTGTAACAATAATAAAATTTTTTATATTCTTTTTTTTTTAAGCAAATGTATCCATGTACCCGGGTAGCAATAAATATATATATAATCACCAATTCAGGAATGTACGATATATTAAAAGAGTAAGAGAGATAGCAGGAGAGAGAGAGAGATGTTGATTCATTGAACCTTGGCTACATGGATACAACATTTACGGTGCTTGAAATTGAATGGAATGAGTGGTATTAAAATGTAAGTGAGGTGAGTATTTCTTTGAGTCTTTTTTACGCCGCTTCCACTGATAAATGAGTGAGTGAGAGAGTGTTTGTGTGTGTGTGTGTGATTGATGGCTGCACCTCAGATGAATATGAACATGAATATGAATTCGCACTAAATCCAAATAACTAAGAAGCACTAAGAAAAGAATATGGTGTACAAACTAAATAGATACGTGAACATAAAAGAAAACAAAGGAGAAACCTGCCTGCTCTGATGAATTTAATAAATCTTTTGTATTTGCATTTGCCGCACTCTCATAATTATCAAGCTGCTGCTGCTTCTGCCGTTCTTGTTCTTTTTGCTGCTTCTGCTGCTGATGTTGTTGTTGTTGTTGCTGCTGTTGCTGCTGATAGTAAACTGTGGCCGTTAGCGTCATGGAGGAGGTGGAATTGGGCGATGCTGTTGCTGATGTTTCCTCCAATTTCGGTTGTTGCTGCTGCTGCTTCGGCTTGTCAGCGTCTGGCGTATAGTTGCTGCTGCTGCTAGCTGCGACGTCGCGCAGTCGATTCGATGAATACGAACTTTGAGGCGCTGTGCAGTATATATAGGATGTGGAGGAGCCGCTGTTGCTGGCAGCGTTGCCACTGTTCAGCTGATCATAGCGGAAGGCTGGCGGCGGGAGACGGGAGCGTGCACCACCGATATTGATACCGCTACCGATAGTTGGATGATAACTGAGGTATGTTTTTGTGTTTTCGCTCATTAGAACCTAATTTGTGTTTAAATTACGGACACACGTTTCGAGTGATTCGATAGAGATATTTTTTTTTGCAGAGAATGCAGGCAGCGGGTTTTGTGGATGGTTGGGTGGTTGTAGATAGGGAGAACGCAAAGAAAATAATGAAGAATCAAAATTGTAAATATATATGTGTTAGGGTTATATCAAATGAACACAATAAACATATTTGCATATATAAATCATAGAAAACCATAAGTAAATACCTAAGATCATTTAAAACCTAGCTCAACTTAAAATACAATTCTTAACTCTTAGCGCGCCTAAAATATGCATACATACATATATATATATATATGTATGTATGTATCTCTCTTTTTATATGCACCTTTTTCTTTGTTGTTGTTGTTGTAGTTGCTCGCTAATCGTAGAAGACAGACGCACACATGCACAGTATAAGAGCACATATGCATAGACGTACGTGTATGTATATGTAGACAGTAGGTGTAATATGTAATTGCTTATGCTAAACAGAGATGGCATGCTTCGAGCGGCTGCTGCTGCTGCAGTTAATGTTATCGTTATGGGCACGCAGATACATTTGTAAATATATAATCGCAACGGGACAACGAAAACCAATATGCAGATAGACAAGCAAAGATTTATATGATTGTTGTTGTTTTTGTTGTTGTTGTTGTATAAACAGCAATAATTTGGATTAAAGATGAAGGAATCAAATAATAGTCAATCAGATAAACTAGGAATGCATAAAATGTAATTTGTTAATGTCACCAAAAATGCTGGAATGCAACGCAATTTAAATAACGATAACGATAACGAGCACGATTACGATTACAATTAAGGTAACGATAACGATAACTATAAGTAGATTATACAACACACACAAACAAGAAGAAACATAGTGTTAACATTGTGATCGCCTCCGATCGCAATCCAATCCTATGTAATATATATGTATGTGGGATAACACAAAATGCATCAAATGTGATATTTGATGTTTCTTTTCTTTTATTATTATTAATAGTAGTTTGCTGTTGCTGATACACAATAATAATAATTGTAGTAGTGGTAGTAGTGGAGGTAGTGGTGGTGGTGGTAGTAGTAGTAGTAGTAGTAGTAGTAGTAATAGTAGTAATAGTAATAGTAGTAATAGTAATAGTAGTATTTGTTGTTCTTGAGGGTTAGTCCAGAAATAATTCGTTACCAGTGCGATTTCAGTGATGCGACTCATTCTTCTGGACTTGGTCGACAGGCTGCGCTTGAGGCCATCAATGTTTTGCTCGAACAACTTTATTATTGTTGTTAATGTGATTTGTATTATTTATGAATAATATTTGTAAAGAGTTTGAAACATTTCGTTCGGATTTGGAATCGAATTCGTATTCGTGTGTTTCGATATGGTAAAAATAAACGGGGTTTTTTTTTTTTGTTTTTAATAAATTTTGTATATGTAAGAAAAAGAGAAAAATGTACGTATATAATAGTAATTAAATAATAAGAAAAAAAAAACAAAAAAAAAATCAACTAGTGTTAAGTATGCTTAACTAAATGCAAATAGGAAATTGAAACAGGTATATTTAATTATTAAGTGGCTATTGAAATAAGCTCCTAGAACAACAGTGATCACTCAGAAATTGCAACCTCTCAAGAATTATTATTCATTATCAATCGAAATGCTATAACTTCTTTTTTTTTAATTTTTTAATGTCTTAACTTTTATTTTTATATTTTTAATTGACTTTCCAAACAGATTTGAAATTTTCTGAAGAATCGATCCATTTGCCGAGTATTCACTGTAGCTGAACCATGGGGGTTACCAGAGTTCAACTGGTAAACACATAAGGGGGTTTATTATATATATAATAGGTATTTAAATAGTGTAGCATATAAAATAAAGCTGTTAATTGTGGCTTGTAAAAGTATGTGAGTCACAATTGTGTGTTTGTGTGTGTGTGAGAGAGTGGGGGGTGTAGATAGGGGGCCATGTTGGGGGAGTAGTGGTATTTGCCCGTAGCTCCGGGTAAATGGAGATGGAGCCTAGACGCGGAACTCGGTAATTATTACTACATTTTTAGCATTCATAGATAATCTACAAGTTGAGCTTGAAACCAAGTAGCTGAGAAAATTGAGACTTTCCTGGAGAGGGTGTAACTAAGTATAATCTATAAACGTGCTAGGCGTGTGAGGAACGTAAGAATATATATATATATATATATATATAAATATAAAGCAAAGGTTTGTGTTGTAGTTGTAATGTAGAAGGGGTTTGTTTTTAGTGGGTGGTTGCGCTAGAAAGACCTGAGACTCCGTACTAAACCTACAATTTTAACTCTAACTGGGCTATACGCTATGACTAGAATATATCTGTATATCTGTATATTTAAGTAAGTATTGCTTGGTGGGTTTTTGGTCGTCACTTACCATTTGATTGAAGAATGGATGTCTTAATACTTCCTTGACAGTGATACGTTGCGCAGGATCAACGACTAAACATTTGCGTATCAGATCTTTGGGATCCTCTGCAGAAACACAAAAATATAAATACAATGAGTGGATGTTAATGTTATATATAAATTGATGTACGACTCACCTGAAATATCGGCCCACTCGGGCGATGTGAAACTGTACTTGCCCTCCATGATATTGCGCAGCATGACCATCTGCTTGCGATGCCAGAAGGGCGGACAGCCAACGAGCAGCGTGAACATGATGACGCCGCAGGCCCAGCTAAGAACCGATTCCAATACAAATATGAATAAGATTATATATATGGGTGGAGGGGAGGGAGTACTATGCCTACATGTCCACTTCCTGCGAGTAGCCTGGCGAGCCCTCGAACATGTTGCACTTGAGCGTCTCCGGCGCCAAATAGCCCGGCGTGCCACATAAATCTGTGTAAGGCAAGAAAGAGATACTCATTAGATATATATATAATATATAGTATAAATATAAATTGTTTAGCAAGATGTTTGAATTTATTGAGGTCTCACAGAGTGTGATCTATCCTCGAGGTACACTTGTATTCCCAACAAGTCTTTGATTTACCAAGTAATCTCAACACTAGCCAACAACTATATAATACAGCTAATAGATTTGTAACACAGAAACTCGATTATTGAATTATGCGTATATAATTTCCAATAGTAAAGCGTAATATTTAATACCCTAAACGGTCTTACTAACTGGTTCATTAGTATGTCAGTGTCACATCTAACAAACAAGAGTTGATTGAGCTGGTAATCAAATTTGGAATGTAAATAGATGATTTGGATATATATATATTTATATATATAGTCTACTATGGTCAATCAAAACACCGGAATTTCTTTCAATTTACATCGAATTAAGTATATATGCAAACATGAAGCGATTTCTATGTTAGTAATTTTCCATTTGTTAACTGTTTTTATAATCTTGCCGAGTGTGCAACATGAGGCGACTATATCATATACCTCCAATACAAATGGTCACTCGTCTGTCCATCTGTATGATCAAGCCGACCTCAAGTTCATTTCATTTTATCGATAACTATCCATATCCTACATAATAATAAAAGCTACAATTTAAAGATATATTGATATATACCTGGCTTTATTTGTGAGCGACTTTTAAACTGTTATCGAGAAATATTAATATGAATTTGGTGTGAAGTTTGTAACTGTAACGCACTGAAGAAGAAGAAGACTCCGATAAACTAACAATAAACATCGCTCTATTATATCATATAGCTACTAAGCTGACACTTCGGCTGACGGCAATTTGACTCCGATCTACAAGGGAATGTTATCTTTGTAAGCCTTTCTCCCATGATTATTTATTATAACTAAATCTATATAGGTGGGCAACTGGACGCCGAACTTTGGTTGGTTTGTTTGTTGGTTTGGTGGTTCACCTGTAAGTTTCTCGCCGTCGAGCAACTGCCTGGCGAAACCAAAGTCTGTGATCTTCACATTGTGATTCTCGTCGAGGAGTATGTTCTCTGGCTTCAGATCGCGATGAACGATGCACTTGGCGTGTATATACTCGACACCCTCGAAGATCTGTCGCATTATGGTGCGCGTCTTCTTCTCGGATAGCGTTACCACCGATGTCAGATAGTCGAAGAGCTCGCCCTTTGGGCACAGCTCGAATACGAGAAATACAAATGCATCCGATTCAAACACATCCTGCAAATCAACTGTAAAATGCAAAATACCAATTTAGAATAAGATAATGCAGATAGACATGGAAGTTAGAAGTTACTCACTTATGTAGGGATGACCCATTACTTGGCGTAAGATTGAGATTTCCTGTCTCGTTGCCTCCAGCATATGATATGGATTCGTTTCGCCCGCCTCCGTTGTGGCGCCCAAATCAATGATTTTCGCCGCAAACTCCTTGCCCGTCTCCTTCTCAATGCAGCGTCGCACCGTCGAGCTGATGCCCCTACAAAACCCAATTGAATACGATTAGAGATGCAATCAGGAATAATCAAGAATTTGCAATTAAACGTTTATTTCATTTTATTGGATTTTTCAATCAAAGTTGACTATTCGATGGTTATTAAATATAATATCTCTGTTCTCGATTAGCGTATATAAATTAGTAATTTATATTTGATTTGATTGTCTCATGCATATGAAGTTTGTTGCACACTGTTGTGGCGCATGTAAGTTTTGGTATAATAAAGATTTCATTTATCTCTAATCCAGATAAGATCTAGAGAAATGCGCATTTACAGCTTACAGCTTTACGACCCACTAATTTTTGTCGTAATCTGACAACATCTGAGACCCTCCTGCTCTCTTTCAGTGTCTCTCTCTCTCTCTCTCTATATATATATATATATATATAACGCTAATTAAAGTTCAATTGAAGGTTAATCAAGACTTTCATCAGCCTCAAGATTTATCCTAGTGGAGAGAGTACTATTTGTATACATATATACATATAAGAAAAGTTCCTCAGAGGGCAGAGGGTCTTTTGACTCCGTTGGAGAGTTCTACGCGACATTTCACACGTATATTGACTTTGGGAGTTGAAGAACTCGTCGAGCGCTTTGAGTCATAGCATAACAATTAGGCAATCCACAATGCAAAATAATGAAATAAACAAAAGTTTACAATTCTGCAAACGCGGCAGAATATGGCACCCCAGATTATAGTGGTAGCAACAATGACACATACATAATACAATAAATGTCAAGCAATTTAAAATTCACGACATTATCGAAAATACTTGAAATATCCTGTTGTTCCCTTCAGTTATGTTTACAGTTCGTGGTGCCACTTATGATTTGTTGTATACATACATCTACAGTATATTTGTAAACAAATTCGATTTCCGCTTTATTTATAGAGAAACCCGAAACATCGATGAACTTGCATTTAGTTTCCAGTTACAGTACTCTCAATTTAAGTACTTTGTTGTCTATACGATCTATTTTTCAAATTTATATTTATATACATATATTATATATATACACTTACAGTGGCTCACAGCTTAATTCGACCGGTGTCAAGTAAAAAATGTAATTGCCTGCCATTAGCTAATTAAACATTATTTTGCCCTCGGCGCAAATAGGATGGAGGGCAAGGGCAAAAAGTCACTAAACAAGATTTTCACCGAAGAGGAGGAGCGGCGATTCATCAGGAAACTAAGGGAAAATCCCAAGCTATCGGTTCCAAAAGTGACTCAACATGTACAGGATGAAATGGGGTAAAAGTGCAGTGCGGAAACTGTGCGCAGTGTTCTGCGCAAACATGGCTTCAATGGCAGAGTACCACGAAAAAAGCCCTGTATAAGCGCAATAAATAAAGGGACTAGGATGACGTTCGCTAAAACCCACTTGGACAAGGATTTGGAGTTCTGGAACACAGTCATATTTGCAGATGAGTTCAAATTCAACATGTTTGGCTCGGACGGACGGAATTATGTGTGGCGACAGTCCAATACTGAGCTAAATCCCAAACACGTATCGGCAACAGTTAAGCATGGCGTAGGAAATGTCATGGTATGCGCATGTATCTCGGCAGCCGGCGTCGGGAATTTGGTGATTTTTGAAACAACAATGGATAAGAATGTGTACCTCAACATACTAAAGGAAAATTTACTCCTAAGTGCCGAGAATCTAGGTATCCGATGTACTTTCCGGTTCTACCAGGACAACGACCCCAACCACAAGGCTGGAACTGGAACTTTGGGTACTTTTACCTAGCAGGTGGGGAAAACCCAGTTTAATGGGGGTCATGTATTCATTTTGGTGGTTAATATACGTATGTACCTACCATCGGTCTTTGAAAAATAATGTATAACTAGTTTATGGCAGGCAATTAAATTTTTTACTTGACACCGATCGAATTAAGCTGTGAACCACTGTATATATATCTGTATTTATTTATATTAATATATATAATATATATATATATAATATTTTAATAAATTGGGATATTTGCTTACCTGCCCAATATTTCTTTGGGTTCATATTTGGCATAGAAGCCCTTAGCCGCATCCTTATCGGGCAGCAGATCATCCTCCTCATCCTTGGCCATTATATCTAGTGAAATTTTGGCGGCGTTCTCAGGCGGCGCTTAGCAGTTTCTTCTTCCTCTTTTCTCTTCTCGTTGCAGGTTATCCCTTTTTGTCAAGGTTGTTGTCGCCGTTGTCTGAGGTTTTTAAATATAATCCAAATCCGAAGATTCCAATAAGAGACGACAGTAGAAGAACAAGAAGACGACGGACGAATATAATGCTGCTAACCCCCACCGTACTTTCTGTCTCGCTCGCTTACTTCGCCTCTCGCTCTTTGGCGTATTGCTATTTTTATGTGTACAAAAAAATTAAAAAAAAAAAAATTAAACACGAAAACGACGCGACGCGATCAGTGCACGAACAGAATCTGTTCCGTTATGTGTCGACGACTTGCGACTGCGGTTGAGTTTTTCTTCGCTTTAAATTAAAAATCGTTGACGTCGACGTCGCCGCTGTTTGCCGATGTTGGGCCGGTGTTTTGCAGCACTCGCTGCTGCTCACTTTGTATAAGAAGAGGATGAAGCAAATGTTGTTGTTGTTGCTCTTGTTTCTGGTGTGGGCTGGTGCTGCTGTCGCTGCTGCTGTTGCTCTCTCATTCCCACACAGCTGATGTGCTTCGGGCTCGCGGCTGATTTAATTAATAACGAATGCCAACTACAACAAATCGATTTAAAACAGAATAGAACGAAAAAAATAAAATAAAATAAAAAAAATCAAATGAAAATCAAATGAAATAGAATTAGCATTCGGTTTTTATTTAGTACTTATGAATGATTACACAACGCGTGTTGGCCCAATTAATAATAAATGGCGACAAATGCGTTCCTAATCGCACTCTCGCCCCCACCCCCTCTCTCTCTCTCTATCTGTACCGCTATCAATATATCCGTCGCTCTCTTTAGTTTTTGTTTTGATCAGTTTTTAATGCACATTCATTAGCACTGGATCGTTGCCGCTGATGCTGCCTTGCTTGCGTGTTTTTTATTTCTTCCTGTTTCTTTACTTTCTTTATTTTCTATTATCTTTTTGTCTTCATCTGTCGCAAGTGAGTTTAAGTTTCGTTGTTGTCACTGCTGATTGTCATTTGCATTTCTTGGTTGCAGATGCAGTTGCGATTGCAGATTAAGTCTTTATGTTATGTTCTCCTTTTCTAGCACACAATACGATAGAATACAATAGAGCACACCACAGCACAGACAGACCGACGCACTGTCTCCGCCTCTAGCGGGTACATTTCAATGTCAACTAAGGTTAAAAGTAATACAGCTGGCGAATAGAGTTTGCACTGCACATACACCTGGCGCACAGACAACTACTGCTTGTGGTGCGATACTTTTCGGGCATAACTCGCTGGTTGAATTTTGACAAAATGAAATAGGCAACAGCATAGGCTGTATTTTGGAACACAATCACAATACTACCGAGACATCCACAAGTACCACAAATAACGCAGCTATCGATATCGAGTGCACATGCACCGATGCCGATAAGTCCACGAAGAGCAGTCATCAAATGCTATCGGATAAATGCCCAAGGTATCGGACGACAGCTGGCATGCACCAAGCTTCACAAACGATATGGCAACCCCAGACAACACAGTGATGCCACTGTTTAAAGAAATAAACGATTTAAAATTTGTATTTTTCGCAACTCGCTTTTGCTTCACGTTTTTTTGTTTTATTTGTTTTTGACATGCATGTATAATATATTTATTTGTTTTTTTTTTTAGTTTTTTGTTTTTTGTTTAATGGAATACAATTGTAAAAAATATTGAATAGACGCTAATGTATGAATGTATGTAATAATTATGAGGCAAATGTTTACAATTTTGTGTTTTTCTTTTTGAATGGAGCAGGGTATATATATATATTTTTTTTTTGTATAGGAAAGGGATTTCACTTCTTAATGCTTAGGGTTTATTAATACTACACAACGTGGCTTATGCTTGTTGTTAATTACTAGTGGCTCAACCTCGGTGTCTACAATATGTCTTTTCTTTCTCGTTCGCAACCCTTCTGCATTAGCGTACACAAATCGAAAGTAAACATATCGTTATAGATATATGAATATATGATTAACGTACTAAAAAAAAAAAAAAAAAAATTAATACCATAAATGGAATACAAATATAAAAAACACTTGCCAAATGGATGTTCAGAGCCAAAAGTACATTACATTATATTTATATATATATATAGATATATCGGTATAAGCATATATATATATATATAGAAAAAAAATAGGTTTTACACACACATATTGATATATATATTAGCCCTACAACTTATAAATAATATCTATCTGCCGGATTGAATTGGATTGGATTGTTCATTCAGTACAGTAAATCCGTTTTTTGGGTGCCTTCGCTGTACGCCGAAGCCGACGCTGGCAGATAATCCTCAACAACAACAACGCCATCATCAACTCCTTCAGCCGCAGCTGCAGCCGCTGTCGCCGCATCCTGCAGCTCGTCCTTGATGAGGCCATCGCCAATGCCGACAACACTGCCATTGCCATTGCCATTGAAGGATGCGCCTCCCGCAGGACTTCCATTGCTGCTGTTGCTATTGCTGTTGTTGCTGTTGCTGTTGCTACTGCTGCTGTCCGGTGTTGTATAGCGCGTGACACCCAGCTGGAATAGACTGTCCATGGGCGAGGCCTTGATGGGCGTGTAGAAGCCCAGTGCCGTTGAGCCTGCAATTGAGTGGGGGAAAAGCAGAGATTAAAATTTCCATTAGAGTATTCAAATTGTGATTTTTTTTTTATGATTTTGCTTCATTTGTGGGTTAGTACAAGAATTTTGGAAAAATACAAAAATATACAATTCAAATTTCGAATCTGAACAGTGTTGGTGAAAAAATGTGCTTGAAATATGCATATTGTCAGTGGGAATTAAGTTTGTGTGTATTTTGTGTGAGGACAGTTGGCCAAATGGAAAACCTTTCAATTCTTTTCATTTTTATTTACCAGAAAGTACAAAAAAAAAAAAAAAAAAGTTAATGAAAAACCACGATTTTATTATTAATTTAATTTGAAGAAATATAATGCATAAGTATAAATATAGATTAGGTACATTTCGATATTCAGGTGATGGTTACATGAAATGAAAAATACTCAAATTTCAAGCAAAGAAATGGACCAGAAAAAAGTGGTGAATAAATAAAATGTACAATATTGGTACATTTGTACTATACATATGGCAACCGTGTGTGGGAGTGTGTGTGAGAGTGTGTGTGTGTGTTCTAATTGGGATTGGTGGGGGGGTTAGTTACCTTAGAAATTAATATGAATTGGCGATTAGTTTTGGTTTTTTGGATATTGTTAGGCATCAGCAGTGTTACTAACCAACACCGAAATTATTGAACAGTGTTGTCAACGAACAGCAGCGGTGCATATACTATATACTATATAGATTTGGTGGTGGTGGTTAGAGTTGCCTCCTTCATCAGCTTCAGGCCGAGTGAGAGAGAGAGATAGCGAGCTCTTGTTCTTGTTTGCCTTTTCAGTTTTGTTTCGGATTTTCTTTTGGGTTTCATTATACACACACATATATATATGTATATATATATATATATATATATATATATATTGATGATATTATGGTTATAGATTGTATATATTATATAGATATTATTTCAAAGTATTTTGCTTAGATTTCTCTTTTATTAGATTTTAAATAATATCTGCAAAAGAAATTAGTAAAAACACAAGAAAGAAAACAAAAAGGTGGAGAAAACAAGAATACAAAAGTTTAAATGAAAATCTCATTTAGTTGAATTACTTATAGTACGCATATATATAGAAATATATATATATATATATATATATATATAGTTACATACATATACATATAAAGTTAAGGTGAAAGTGTTTATTTTAAAATAGTTTAGAATAAGAGCAACAGTTAGTTATACACTGGAAGAAAACTTGAACCAAATGCAAATGCAAATACGAAACGTGCAAAGCTAAGGTTAATAAATACATAAATTAAACTTTCCAAAAAAAAAATAAAAAACAAAATCAACAAAAAATGAAGTCTACACGAAGACGAACACGAACACGCAAATTTATATTTGAAATGCAGCTTAGTTGCACTAAATACTTGAGGAGCAGCCAACTTAATGCTTTTCTAATGATTTAGTGTTGCCAGATCGTTGCCACAAAAATAAATGAATGAAACAAATGGACGAATGAACAACTTGTGATTAATTAACGAGTATTTACATTAGTTGCAAACCGGCAACAACTTTCAAATCCAATTAATAGACAGAGACCGCCATGCACCTGTAGCGAGTAATGAGTAGCGAGTAACGGGTAACAAGTAAGCTGCTCAAGTAATTTGGCTTGTAAAGTGGGTATGCGGGAGTCTGTGTACCAGGCCTGTACCAAAGCGTGTACCGATTAACAAATATCAAGTAACGAGTAGCGATAGAGAGCTCGCTGGCAGTATGTGAGTTTTGGGTGAGATGAGATGAGAGTCTGCACCAATGGCGAGTATGGAGTAGCGAGTGTTGTAGCTAGTGAGTGGAGTCCAAGGGGTTTGGCTAGTAGTGTATAAACCGGGAGGAGTCTGTGTACCAGGGCTGTACCATTGCGAGCAACGAGTATCAAGTAACGAGTAGTAGGGAGTTAACGAGTAAAGGGTATCGAGGAGCCCGCTGGCAGTATGTGTGAGTTTGGGTGGGTGGTGGTGGTTGTGGGAGCAGAGTCTGGGGCCTGTACCAATAGCGAGTAACATTCTAAGCCAGGAACCAGGAGATATACCAGGAGTACCAAGTACGCTCAAAAAAGGCTTATTTGTCTTTTTGCCTACGTTTCGTTGCGAGACAGGAATATGCGAGAGTTTCAAGCAGTTCTGTTTGTGGAGTTTCTCTGAAGCTTGGAGCGGATCCGCGACGGTTCCGGTTCTGATTCTGGTTGTGTGTGTTTTGTTTTTGATATGGTTTCGAATTAGACATAGTAGAGCGTGTTGCCTGGAATGCGTGCCTGCAGCAGTGCTGTGGATGCGTTGGGTAGCGCTAGCGACGACGACGTGGTCGACAAGTGGGTGGCTATGGGCAGACTGGCGCGACGGCGACTCAATGAGCCAACGCCAACAATGCTTATCCTGTTGCTGCAGGCTGTTGTTGTTGTTGTTGTAACGGTTGTTGTTGTTGCTGGTGTTTGATATTTACTCAGGTGATGTTGGAGTTGCTGTTCCGATTGCTTGGATTGCGAGAAGGAGGCAGCTTTGCGCTTGGCTGGTGGATGCGATTGCCGTGGCAGGAGTGCATCATCACTATTATCATGTTGCAAGAAGCAGGCATATTGTGGCTTCAATAGAACAGACGGTCTACGGCGTTGACTTGGAGCAGCTGCGTCGGGTAGGAGCAGTTGGAGCGGCTTCAGCTGTGCTTGCTGATGCTGCTGGTGTTCTTGTTGTTCCTGTTGTTGGGCTTCTAGTTGAGGCTGCTGTTGCTGTTGTTGTTGTTGCAAAATAATACCCCTCCCTAAACTTGGGTAATCTGCAAATATGCATGATGCTTAGTTGAAAGCCGGACAGCGGTGCTTATAATATTTGGACACAGGTGGCAAGTGGCAAAGGTCATGGGTCACATAGGTCAGGGCCAGAGCTTTAGATAGCATTATAATATAGTTTGAGAGGGGGCGGCAGCGGCGGGTGGAGGGGATTGGTGTGTGGCGGGTGCTGGCTGACTGGCTGACTGCTTGAGTACACATCCTGTACCCACCTGATGAGCTGAATTAAGTTGCGAAAGCTTTGGACCAGCTGTTTGCCAGGTGGCAACGCTAATTGCCAGTACTGCTGCAGCATTGGCCAGCAGCTGTAGCAGAAGCGGCAGCAGCAGCAGCCGTCGTTCCTGCCCCTAGTTTTTGTTGTTGGATTCAAGACAGAGACGGAGACGGCCGGAATAATTGTGGCACTGGCATTGGCATTGGTACTGTCAGTGTCAGCGGCTGTGGCATTAGCAGCGGCAACATCGACAACATTGGCGCTGTGCTTAATCGCTATGTTTACTGTAACAGTGGCGTTCTCTGTAAAGTGCAGCAGATATTGTTATTGTCTGGCAACTCTGTGCAAGTAATATGCAACTGGTTCGTTTTTGATATGCATATGTGTGTGTGTGTGCGTGTGTCTGTTTGATTATGTTATTTGCTACTGTATGCAATCGATATGTTAACTATAATTAACCATTGTTGTTGTAATTATCTGGCAACACTGCAAGGCATGCAATATGCAATTAGATTATATTTTCAATATATATTAAACATGTATATATACATATATATAGCTTCAACTATCTGTAGAAATATTCTTTGGCAACTCTATGCTGCTGGGCATGCAACTTGCAGTTATCTATTTTATGTGTGTGTGTCTGTGTGTTGTGTTCGTGTTTTTTTGACGATAAGTGTAACAGTAACATTTTTTGTAGGGTGCACAGATTCGTATTCTTGCAGCGCATGCAATTCCAATTGGAGAATGTATGTGCGTGTGTGTGTGTATGTGTGTGTGTGTGGGTGTGATAATGGGGATTGATCTCTAATTCCCCAGCACAGATGGCGCTAATAAATGTGTGTTTAAAAACTCAAGAGCACAGCACTACACGACAACAAATATTAAATACATTATTGAATGTAGAACAAAGACACAGACAGAAGACAGTGATCAAGACAGGCACAGAGACAGAAAGAGTTAGAGAGAGAGAGAGACAGAGTGAAGTAGAAAGAAGAGAGGCTGGCTATGTGGCAGGCAGAAAGAGCGTCAAAAAACAAAAAAAAAACATGCAAAGGCAGGGTTGCCACACTTACCTAACGGTAAATTTCCCAGCATTCCGCTAGTTGCTGACGCTTTATGTGACGGCGATGCTGCTGCTGTTGATGTCGACGTCGATGTTGGAAGCTCAATTATCTCATCAACTGTCACATGATGATGATGTTGCTGCTGCTGTTGTTGTTGTTGCTGTTGTTGGTGTTGCAGCATGAGATGCTCCTCGTAGAGCAGCTGATGATGTTTATTAACATTGCCATAGGGATCGGCATACGGTGGGTCGTCAACGTTGGTGGGTGCCTGCGATGCCTCGGAGGGATATTCGAACGTTGACGTTAATGTATCGTTAAATTGTACGCGGAACTGTAAAAAGAACAAGAAAGAATCGAACAAAACAAAGCAAATTAACAACAATAAAATACATTCCGATATCTGTCACATTGATGAAACGCACCCAAACAAAAAAACAACAACGAAAAAACACCACTTAAATCACTTCTAATGCATTTTGATAAATGGCGAGGGCGTAACTAAATAAGTAATAAGATAACGCACAAGGAAATTAACTAACACAAAAAAAAAACTTCTAAATGAGCTAACATTAGCGACTCTGGGCATACCCTGTGCGCCGATTAACAGCATGTTAAACCAGAACTGTTTAATCTACGCATGTTGTGCTTTTCTGCTCTCGCTAACGCATCAAGAGAGAGAGAGAGAGCAACAACAACAAAGGCAAATGAAAGTGGAACTCAAGAAAAAAATAATCATTCGCTTCTTTCTGCCCTTAATTCAAGCGCGCAGCAAAAATTTAACAAAAGCAACAATACAAAAGACGACAAAAAAAAACAAAAAGAAAAACAAAACAAATAAAATTCTGACCCTGCGGAATAGTGAAATAATTGCCGTTAATTGTTTCGCATCAGTTTTATTTTCACAAATTTTTTTTTTTTTTTGTCATAGCACCAATTTTAAATGTTGCCTAAAAGTGAAATGTAGGCCAATATGTTGCGACACCAATTAAATACCCAAAGAGGCCGGCAAAAAAAAAAAAAAAAACACTTGCTTGCGGATATACCCCGTTAACAGTAGCTGTTGCTATATAAACATTTTATTGTCTGCTACGATAATCGTCGCATTTGAAGAAATCTCAATTCTCCGCTTATGTGATATATAAATATATGTATAGAGAATTATGTAGCGCAAAAGGTTGCTTCAAATTGGTCAAGCATAGCAGCAGCACTGAACACAAAATTGATATCTTGTCGAAACGATAAGACGCGCGTTTTGTTGGCTTTTTACAATGCCTCAAAATTCTTTAAATGTTCAAAACGTCGCCGCCAAGCTCTACTGGCAATCAATTTGTACCACACACACGCACACACACGCATACACATACTCCCTGCCCCCCGTCCTACTTCCACACACACCGCTACTATATTCAACAACTAATCTTATCTTATCCTTTTCAAACAAAAATATACAACAAAAATACAGCAAAAGAAAAAAGAACCCGCACTATCTGCTGCAAGAATTTCCAATTTCTGATTTCTGATTCCGGTGCGACATTAGTCATGGCTACTAGTATAATTAAACGTACTTTAATAAAATTCAAGCTACATATATATGTTTGTGAGTTAAATGAAATTTAGTTAGTCATACGGAGCAATATCGAGTTCCTGTTATTCACATTCATTCGTTTATTTCCGCATTACGGTATTTTCAGGGCCAACAACAAATGGTAATGAAAATATTTGCACAACTGAGTTTCGATTTTCAGTGGGTCCTATAAAGAATATGCTTCTAAGGTGATATCTGCTCTGAAAATAGTGATATGGTTGCTAATTTTATTGCCACCCATTTAATTGTGATCTAACCAACTTTTCATCTGAATAGATCTGAGATGAAGATAACCCGAACAGGGAATCAAATCTGACCAAGATGTTAATTAATCCATCGACAGCAGGTTTAAAGACATGCTTACAAGATATTCCCCGAAAATATAAGATATGCTCAGAATAACAATAAGAATACTCACCGTTGAATCTTTGGATTTCTGTCGTATACTGGACTTGCCATCGATCACAATATTGGCGTTCTCGAACTCAACGTCGCATGGTGAGGGCGGGCACATTGAGTAGTCATCGTAGTCGGTGTCCGTCGATGTCTCCACCGAAAGGTCGCCCAGCAGCACGAAGCCCGGCTCATTTGGCTGCAAAAAAAAAAATCGAAGTGAAAATGGTTAAACGGGAAAGTGAAAACGAACCAGCGAGACTGATTCATTCAAATTTGTAATAAAAAAAAATGACCAAGGAGGAGTTGAGCAAGGGGTGGGGGAGGGTGGCTGGGCTGATGGTTTCGAGGTCGCTCTGAATCACAGCTGTCCCATTTCTCGTCATATCAAACGCAGAACGGCATATGTACATTTGTGTGTGAGTGTGTGGAACAACAAGAGATAATAAGCTTCAGGCAGAGATAAAAGAAATAAATAAATAAATATATACTTATGTACATATTTACATGTATATATATGTATATACACACATAAAGAGACCAACAAGAACCACATAAGGCATAAAGCAAAAGCCAACAGAATTGAACGTCGAAAAAGAATTGACAAAATTGAGTTCAGTGCCGGAGAGCGGCACACAAAAGCAAAAAAAAAAAAAAAAAACCAACCAAAAAAAAAGCACTAAAACGGGTTTAACAAGCAAGAGTGTGCGAGAGCGACAGAGCGAGCAGTCGCATGGCTTGCACGCAACAGAATAACGAGCGAAAGCGAGAGAGACTGAGAGAGATCAAAGATTTTTATTCAACACTGACTCTCTTTATACAAAACAGCTGTGCAGCCAAATGGATGGTGGCTTGCTGCCCATTGCCAGTGACAATAATAATAACAACAACAACTAACCAGAACTCACCACAGCTCCAATCCCCGCTCTCCACCCTGCATAAGTCTTAATATATGCCTGCTTTACCCTATGCATGCAAGTATATATGTAAGCATGTATGTATGTGTATATTTATGCATGTATGTATGTAAGCATGTACATGATACGTAGCAGCAGGAAGCAAAAAAGAACAAGCAGAGAAAATATCGTAATATGTATACATGTTATGTACACACACACGTCCATATGTATGAGAACTGGTTTTCGCAATGCAATCGCAGTAGGAACGTTGCCATAATGAAAAATGAGGAAGAATTTGCCAATCGCAGTGCATCCATATCCAACACTGGGAATACAAATGTATGTATGTAAATATGTATGTATGTATGTATATATGTACATACATATACACATACACACATGTACACGCCCTTATCCTTTAATGATTTGCATAATTTTGCATTGATCGATTTGAGCAAGTCAAGCTTGAAATTATTGCTCATTTTAATTGAATGGCAACATTTAGAAGGTCATTCGCGAGAGCTGCGCTTCAGCATTACACATAACACATACACAACACACTAGCAAAATAAAAAGAAATAAATAAAATATTACAGTTATTTGAAGACTTAGGGATTCCCTCTTGATTATTTACTGCTTTTCATATTTATATTGTTGCATTTGTTAAGCTCTTTTCACAAAAGTGTACTTACTCTCTCTCTTACTTCCTATTTGTTTATATGGCAATGAAACGGCACAAGCAAAATGAGTGTGCGAGTGTGTGTGAGGGGGGGATTTGAAAAAGAAACATACAAATTCATACATAATATAAGCATGAATAATGCGCAACGGCGCCACACATTCCGATTGCTGCCGTCTGATAAGACAGTGCAAAAAAAAAAAAAAAAAAAACAGCTGGCCATGGGACATAAAGGTGGGGAGTGGGGGGTGGATTGCTAGAATGTGTGCACAAGTCATAACTCACCTTTGGCAATTCTCGCTTCCGTCTGTAGATCACAACATCGCGTTCAATATAATCGGGCACCTCCTTGCTGCTATTGGAAAAGTTGAACACCATCGAAGTGTTGGTGTCCGTATGCATGGAACTAATGCTGGAATTGGACATGTTGTTCCCAATGAAGCTGCTGCTGCTGCTGTTAATGCTGCTGCTGGCGCCACCTGTTGTCGGTTGTCGTCTCTTGCGCAACGGCCAAATTGGCGAAATTCCAGTTGATGCTGATGATGCTGCATCCGTTTCGTTAACATTCCTATTGTTGGTGTTTATCACGGTGTCGAGACTAGTGCCACTGGTGGTTGAGATGGTGCTGCCACCAACCGCCGCAGCAGCAGCGGCATCAGCTGCCAGTGCTGTTGATTTTTTCATTTCATTAATGCGATTCTTTTCAATTTCGCGACTGGTAAGCGGCGTTCCACAACTGGAATTATTGGAATTATTCAGTAGCGGCCTGATGACACCAATTTGTTTACGACTGCCGGAATTGATGCTGCAGCTGTTGCTACTGTTGCTGGAAACGTGCGCGTTCTCTTGCAGGGCAGCAACAAATGAACGCTGCTGGACTACACCGCTGACGCCGACGCCTCCTGCTACTGCCGCCGCCGCCGCTGCTGCTGCCTCATCGTATGGCGGCGGCGGCTGCGCTGCGAGCGCTCTTAACTTATCGCCGCCTGCCGCGCCCAATTTATCGCCATTGCAAACAGCGCCGCCGCCGTCGACGTCATTGCCTTCGTCGCCGTCGTCGTCGCCTTCGCCGTTATCGTCGTCGTCGTTGTTGTCATCGTTGTTTTCTTCTTCTTTTTCGTTTTCGACTTGCGATCGTTTATCGCTGCTGCTGACTAAGCAGCGCTGACTGTTTTCACCACCCACCACAACGGCGGTGGCGTCAACTGTTGGCGATTCCACCAGCTGAAGGCGTTCCAGCATTTTGCCAAGATTCGTCACTGGCGAATCAAACGGAATGGAATGTGCAGCAGCGCCAACTTCCACCAGCTGACGAGGTATTATGTCTGGAACATGCGAATTGGAATTCAATAAACGTGTCTGCTGCTTAGGTGTCGACGCAGCAAAGCCTGGAAGCTGCTGCTGCTGTTGTTGTTCTCTTTTACTGTTAGTGCTGCTGTTAGTGTTACAGTTAGTGTTAATTGGCTTTTGCTCCTTGATGATCGATTTGTAGTTGGCAACCTTGCTGGCAACGCCGCCAATGCCGTTGCTGCGCTGCGCTATGCGCGGTCGCCGATTGGCGCTTGCCTCAAACATTTTCAGCGTTTGCTTCACCAAATCGGGCGGTGGGCGTTCAGTGTCATCGATTATGGAGGTGAGGCGCTTGGGGGGCGTGGCATCTGTGCCGCTATGCAGGCGTTCGCGTGCATTACTGATTTTATCCTCAATGCTGACAGTGGCAGCGACTGCGCTGCTGTTGCTGCAGCTGCTTGCGTTGACTGCTGCAGTAGTTGCAGTCGATGCTTGATAGCTGTGGGCGCGTTGACTTTGGGTATTCCAGGGTGATTTCTCGCAGAGCAGCGCTTCGACGGAGCGCGCGCGTTTCATAACCTCATTGCCACGCTTAAAATGGCGCGCACGCAGTATTGCAGTACCGTTAGACGGCGCAGACGAGTGCTGCTGCGGCTGCGTCGAATTTTGGGTTTGCTGCTGCTGCACGCTTTTGATGTAACCGCTGCCCGTGGTGGCTATAGATGCCGGTTTGCCGCTTGCTATTGGTGGCGGCGTTGCAGTCGCAGCGCGAATTGGTACCGCAATTGGAACTGCAACTGGAATTGCAATCGGAATTGGAATTGCAGCGTCGACGTCAGCGTCAGCCTCGTCATCGTCATCATCGTTACGATCGAGCAGCGTATTTAGGCTGGTGGAACGCCGCAGTCTCTGCTGCTTTTGGCTCAAGAGCTGGCTGGGCGTTTCGCACCGCAGCGCCAGATTTAGGTAGCGGCAGCGCAGCTTTGATACAATTCCAGGGCCATAGCTGAGATCTTCCTGGGCGACGCTGACGTCGACGTCAACGTCAACGTTTAACTGTTGCTGTTGTTCGCTCTTCGTTTGCAGATGATGATGTTGATGAGGATGATGATGATGATGGCGATGTTGGCCATTTTGTGTGTTTGTTGTTGTCTTTTTCATTTCTTTCATGGCGACCATTGTCGTTTTTACCGCTACTTTTGTGGGCGACGCGTTGGCCGTTTGGCGTTCCAATTGTTGCTGCTGCTGTTGTTGATTTATAATAAACTTGTTGCTTTGCAATTTATCAGATATTTTCGATTTGGAATTTTTATCAATATTCGTCAATATTATTGGTGTTGGGTTTGCGTATTGAATTTGCGCTGCATCAGCAGTGGCCCTCTGGCCCTGTTTGCATTTCGTTTGCAACTGATTTGCTGACGACGAAGTCGTTTGTTTCACATTTGCGCCGCCGCCTGTCGCTGTTAATGCTCCAGTTGTTGTTGTCGGCGCTGTCGCTGTGCCAGTTTCAACTTCACCACTGGAGCGAGAGCGCAAACTCATATTCACCATGGCCATTGCGCCGCTATTCAACTCAACGTCACGCTCTCTGCACGTTCGTTCTCTCACGCTCTCTCTCTCACGCTCTCTTTCTCTGGTATCCAAATTTAGAATCTCTTGCTCCTTGCCAGTTGATTGACTTCTTGTGTTAAATAAACTTGATCGCTGCTTTGGTATTGGTGCATTGCCAGCAGTTATTGTTGTTGTTGCTGCTGCTGTTGCTGCTGTTTCTGTTGAAAATGCCGTGGTGGCTAAGTCTTTGCCTTGCTGTGTACTTTGGGCTGTTGCTGTTGTTGCCAGAAGCGTCTGATGACCTCCAGCTTCAATAAAACATTTCTCAGACTTTTCCTCTGTTGGTGAAGTCTTAAATGCCGCCGCTTGCTGTTGTTGTGTTTGGCTTACATTTCGTTTCACATGCTGTTGTTGTTGTTGTTGACTAGTTATTGTTGCGGTTGCGCTGGCATCAGTCGCACCTGAATCTGCAAATAAAAGTTTTGGCGTATATATTTATATATATATACAAATAAGACACAAAAAAAAAATATATGTATGCAGAAAATAGTGCGAAATGCTTAAGCGGTGAAAATAGTCTGTCTTTTGTTCTTTCAGCTGCGACGAAAAAACAAGAAATATTAATGGCATTGAGCACGTCATTGAATTTCCTGTCAATTATTTATTGATAATATTTGATAAGAGCGAAGCAATAGCTGAAAACAAAGTAACAGTTCTCATCGATAGCCGATAGACATTACTCATTGAACTAACTGTAACTGTAACTGTAAACAAACAAACAGCTGTCATAATTTGTCGTTTGTTCTTTGCCAGCTTATTGCAAGCTGTTTAACTGTTAACTTGACTAATTAGGCGTCGTCAACCAGCTGCCACTTACATATGTTTTTTTTTGTTTTTGAAGTTGTTTGCATCAATCAATTTCATGAATCAATATCGACACCCCGCTCTCTCTCTCTCTCTTACATGCACACATCTGTTTACTTGTTCTGATTGGAATTCAATACGAATAACAATGTTCTCTCCTCGTGTTACTCATATCGGTTAATCGATTGAAATCAGTAAAACGTTCACTTATGGAGATGTATTTCAAAACAAAAACACAATAAATCCTACCAGAAATTATGCACATAATAATAGTCGAAGAATAAAAAAATAAATAATTGTAGAAGAACAAATAAAATGTTGTCTTCTTCTGCTTGCTTTGGTTAGGTTTTACCTGCAGGTTCAGTGAAAGCCAGACAACTGCTGCTGCTGCTATCAGCTGCCATGGACGTTGTTGCTGTTGTTGTTGTTATTGTTGGCGATGACAAAGAGCTGGGGGAGGTGGCGCTGGTGGGGGATGTGGCATTGACTGTCGCTGCATTCGTTCGTGCCACATTTGTTTTGCGTCGCTGTATCAAATCCTTTTTCCACTGCGGCATATCCGGCAGAAATCCAGCGCTGCTGCCCAACGGTGTCGTTGCCGGTGAACCACCACCACACTCAGCTCCAGCTCCAGTTCCAGTTCCAGCCACAGCTAAAATTCCAGCATCCGCTGTTAAATGCAATGAGGAACGCTGCTTTTGGGCCTCGGACGACATTTTTGGTTAACTGTGTAGCGGCTGCAATAGCAGATTGCATTCAGCATTAGTTATGTGGCATGTGGCATGAACCAATCAATGCTCAACCAAACCACTACAACCAACTGACGTCTTAACCCAAACGCACCAGCAAAGAGACTGACTGACAAACGCAGCTTTAACCAAATAATAACTACTGCCGACCACACATAAACCCCCCAAATTGGGGGTGCGGGCCGAAACGAAGCATTTTTCATAGCAAACTATTGGATACTCTACTTATTGAGGGCTCCATATGGATATCATTACATTAATGTTAAATCATACATATGAAAAAAATGCTGATCTAAAGACATAACTCTGTAAGTCTGATTTTCTATATTCGTGAACTTTTATAATTATTGCAATTGGTCATTTTGATTCAAAATGTAATTTATAAAAAATTAAAATATGTTTATTCGGCTATCCATCTATCAATCAATCCTCTAAAGATGTCAAAGCTATCATCATTATAATTCAAATAATAAATTTGATATATTTTTTTGCATATATTTTACGGAGTATTTCCTTATAAATTGAATTCGGTATTATGACCGAAGACAACTCAAGTAGAGCAATATTTTCATTTGCAGGGCATGCAAAAGTCGACTTGAACGTTTCTTATTTCACTCTTCTTTTTTTTATATTTTTGTTAATTGGATTAACTGTTTTCTTTAAAAAAAAAAATAAATAAAAAAACGAAAGAAACCTCAATATTTGTTCATTGTGTAAAAACAAAAGAGGCACACACACACACGCACACACACACTCGTACACGTAAATGAAGAATATGCTAAAATATAAAGATAAAAAATGCAAGTGATTTACTTTTAATTTCGATCATTTTGTTTTGTTTTGTTTGCTTCTCTCTATTTCGCTAGCGGTTAATGATCGAGAGTAAGAAGGATCGCAGCAGGCAGACAAGTGCAAGAGTGAAACGAATGGAGAGAGAGCGAGGGAAAGGGGGGCAAAGTGAGTTGGACAAGTGTCAAATTGAGAGCTCAGCTTAAATAACTTCTTTTTTTTTTCCCCCATATTTTTGCTTGTGTGTGTGTATTTTAATTTTAAGGGTGCACAGCGGCGCACGGCAAGGAGGGAACGAGAGGGATGGGGAGGAGGGGAGGGGAGGATGACTGCAAATTGCAGACGAAGCATAAAATAAACAAGAGACGCTGCGCTGTGCATATTATCGATTTTTACAAGCTGCAAGAACTTTTCAGCTACACACATACACACACACACACATAAATGCCTGCATACATACATTAAATAGATACTTATGTTTGCATGGAAGAGCCAGCAATTTTGCACAGAGCACCCAAGTCTGACAACGGATTGGAAAGTATGTGTGTGTTAAGGAAAACGAGAAAAACAAAAACCGCACCAGAAAAAACAAAAATTATTTAGCAGCCCCTTTTCGGTATTTGAGCATTGAACGAGTGTTAAATGTGCGCGAGCTGAGCGAGATATGTATAAAACTAGAGCGGGATCTGTTTATTGACACACAGCATTAACAGTAACATAAACATTTTCGATTTTTTTTCCTTTTAATTTTTTTTTTTTTTGATTTGATTGCTTACTTTTGCGTTCAATTCAAGTGGTGGGGTTTAAATTGTGATTGTGGTGCACATATGTCGTGTAGTTAGTTGTACGCATGGATAAAATTGTATGCTTAGTTCTTTGATTAAATATTCTAGATACGCGCACTTTCTTTACACCGCACACTGTCTATAATTGCAATTAAGTCTCCTTTGCCTACTCTAAAATGCTCCCAGCCACTGAACAGTGTTGGGTTGTTTTGCAATTACCTATCGACTAGGCTATCGATGTTCGGCTTTCTTTTTATGTCTCTCGATAGTTATGAGATACACCACTTTCATGCGCTTTGAGGTAATACTTCGGATATTTGGAGATAGGCTGATTAAATTAAGAATTTGACTGTTTCTTGGCAATCGTATTAATGTTATTTGCATATAAAATATAGTTTTAAAATGCGTTATTTCAAATATAAGGGTTAAATGAGTACAAATAGCCATGGAGTCTTAGACTATCGATGGCTTTGAGACTTATCGTATAATATTTGAAAATTCAACAACTTAAAAACACGTTCTATTTAAACAATAAAAGTTATTTGAAATACTGGAATGAAATGCATTTAATATTATCACAAGAAATGTGTACAAGATTTGAACTCATTTAATTTCCAGCACCTCATCACAGGCTGAAATCACATTCGGTTAATTGAAGAATTTGGTTGTAAACTGCGGTTCCATTACGATCGCAAATTGTTTCTTTGGTTGAACATGGGACACCTCATTAATAAAGTCCCTGTAAATAAAGGATTAAAGATATTTTGTATATGCAATATATGCCTGTATATAATGTTATATAAATAGCCTTAGAAGCAGTCAAATTCTCTTAAGCCTGACCATGCATAAATTTGGTTAAAAATTGAACTATTTTTCGAAGAATTTTAAACAATAATTTAACTCGACTTGTGGAATAAAAGTAAGCATTTGGCTTTATGCACAGCTGCTTTGCGATAAGTTTCTAATGTCGCCAAAAAGTTGCGCTCTCAATGAGTTTTAAAAAAGTAAAAACATTTCCATCAAAGAAAAATTAAATGTACAACTATTGGGATTTATCAATAACAGAGGACTTTACACCGCCGCGACGCACTGATAACTCGGACGATATCTCCAATTTGGACACATTTGGACTAGATTATTATTATAATTGCCAACGGCTTCCATGATGCATGATGCTTCCAACTCAATCCTCGATCCCATCAGCGACATACGCTCAACACTTGTCCACTTGTTCATCTGACTGATATGCCTCGTGAGATATATACTCCGCCTCTGCGACCTGCCCGATCGATGTTGCGGGATGCCATAATTAATCTATGCACATCGGAAGCTACCGGTCACCGACGTCAGGCGGAGACAGGGAACACAAGTGTCGAGGATCCGTACTAGTGTCCGTTTTGCTTGGATGTTCCTTGATTATTTCTCACTAAGTTAATTTCCGATAACTAAAATTATAGCTACAAATAAATGAAAAAGTAGCGAATTCTATATAACTTACTGTTCCTTTGCCAGGGTGACATTGATGCGATCGGTGGAGACGCGTGTGGGTCGAATGGCGCCAAAGAAGTCTGTGATTGGCACCTTGTGCGGATCCCGTCTATAAAGATCCTTGCGCACGCCCACCGTTGAGATGCAGACACGTTTCGGGCACACTTGCAGCTGCAAGGCATACATACATATATAAGACAGAGAATTATATTATATTTTGCAATTACTTACGAATTCTCCAATTGTTCGCTTGCTAAACGGTTGCACTTTCTCGAGAAACTCGAGTGCATAATACGTATACCGATCGATCATATAAACCCCAATCGAGGGATCAACATGATGCTGTCAAATACATATATATATATAGAGCTTAATACGTGTCTGATAAAGATTTAAAGCGAGATGGCGCTTACGGATAGAGAATCCTCGCCCACCAGACTGCTGGCCACAGCCAAAACATTGGGCGACGTGAACTTCTCATAAAGCGATGCCGCCTGGCAAGTATCCACCATGAAAAAGAGCTCGTTGTAACTGCAAAATTAGACACATAGGTTTTAGACACAGGATTTTCACCCAAACTTTATAATCGAATTTGTCCTTCTTAAGAAAAATCCGCTTTAAAATCTTCTTTATATCTTACCGTTTCTTTTCCCACATTTGCTGTATGCCATCAGCAAGCTCCTGGCTGGTTATCTCCTCGGAATCTTGGAATTTGAGGAAACCATCGCCGCCATGTCCCGTCAAATAGATGAGAACATTGCTGCCGGCATCGGATAGCAGCTTCTTGGATCGTGCGGTTCCGTTTTGTGTGCGGCCCGTTAGCAAACGTACGAAATTCTCCACGGTCACCTCATAGCCACGATAATCCACCTCCACATCATCCCCATACACATTGATATGCTGATTGGCATTGTTGTACACCTGACCAGGTCGTGGGTTCCGTGCATTGCACGCCATATCATCGGCGATCATCAGGATTATCTGGGAGTCGGGTATCCCCAGGCGCTTCACCGAACGGTAAATGGATAGCACATTGGCCACATGACGATAGTTGAACCAGAAGCGTGACGCATCCACCAGCACCGCCCAGTTATTCGTATGTGTTGAGCGCTGCGCGGCGTCCACAAAAGACTCGGGCAGCACTGAAGTTTCCTTTAAGAAGCAAATAAAACAACAATAATAAAAAGAGCCACTCCATATTATTTTACTTACATGCTGAGCGTTACAGCCATATATGAAGGCAAGCAGCAAGTGCAATAAAATTCCTTTCCTTAACATATTATATTTCTCAATTTTAATTTATGTTTTCGTTTGCCGGCATTGAATCAAAACTACGCCTTTGTATGTGTGTGCGAGCGACAACAACAGCTGACAGTGTCGACAGTGCTGCCAGTCCGTTACTCAACCTTCTGGCAACGCTTAACTATGACAACAAACGTTAAATGGCCAACATTTTTATGTACATTTTTCGCATATAAAACGTCCCAATATCAACTATTTCTGCAGTAAAACATACGGCACATATGATAAGCCTTCGAATGAATGCTGGAATTGCAGCTAAAACCGGCAATAGGGATCATAAAAAAGCAAATGAAAATTGTCAATGGCGCTCAGCAACAATCCAATATGGCGTTCAAATAACGCTGGCATGTCGCACGAACGAACAAACGAACGAACGAACGAACGTACGAACGAACAGACGAATACGAAGACGAAGAGAAATGGAGCAAGAAACAGCACGTCAGCCGAAAGCAGTTCGTACACACATGCTTATTGTATGTATGTATACGTTTATGTGTGTACATGTGCATATGCACATACATATATACAATATACATGTAAAATGCTTACATGTGGCTGTGTGCGGTACAAAATACAAAGACATTTGGCTTTTCTCATGGCGAAACTAAAGAAAATCAACCAACAACAATAATACTTATGAAAACTCTCCGAATTCGCCGCAAACATCTCGCAATCGCGATCACATTACTCTCTCTTTCTCTCTCTCTCTCTTCTCTCGCATCTCTTTTGTGTTCTTAATGATTCTCGCTCTCTGATTCACGTGGGTTTTCAAAAAACAACAACAACTGTATGCATAAATATGGGTTTGGTTTCTCTTATGCTGGGCGTGTGTATGAGTGTTTTTCACTATTTCGCAAAAGAGCTTGAGCTTTGCCGGAAGTTTTCTTTTCATTCTTTCATCCGTTTATTGTTGTGCATTATGCCTGCACATTGATATTCGTTTGCGTATGTGTGTATGAGTGTATGTATGTATATTGTCGCTTCTGCTTTGCCTTCAGATTCATGGCTGATAGCTGCGTGGCGTTTGTCGGCCATTGCGTTTTCCCATTTGCCTTAAGCGCTTACACACACACATACATAAATATGTACATATATACGTATGTATGTGTGTATGCACACACAATGTTTGTGTGTGTATGTTTAGTGTGGCTGGCGGAGCGCACAAAGTTTGTACATTGTGCATACACACATACATGCACTACATATGTACTCATTTAAGTATGTACAAACATACAAAGGTGAAATTAATCGAGTGGGCGTACTACGGAAAGCCTGCAGAAAAAGCAATTAAAAGGCGACTTTTCTCAAACTCGCACATTCGCAGAAGAGCACATACACATACACACATGCATACGTATGCATGTCCAACATGACGTATGTATGTACAGACATATATATACATACAGGCATATGCATAAGTGCAGCAAGCTTATCGATATGTTTGTCAACCATTGTTTTCAGTTTTACTATTTACATAATCATATTTCAAATCAAGATCAACAGAGCAAAAACACCAAATAAATTGATCATGCACAAAGCTGCAGCCTTTCTTGCCAACAAATGTCCTTGACTTGTTTAAAGTAAATAGATATATATGCAAATATATGCACGTATTAATCAGTCGCAACAGCTGTAAAAGAGAACAAAGAGCAGACTAATATGGGCTACGCAATGTCCTTTACTGCCAGTGTCCTTTTGACCTTAGCCCAGTCGAAAGCACATCTAAGTTAAGCATTTTTGCATCATGTGTGACAAACCTACCTATATACATATATACATTACATGCAACGCATGTAAGTGCATAGATACATATGTTTTTGTTGCATGCAGTTGACACTTTTGAAAAGGCACCCTATTGATTTATTTTTTTCTCTCTCCATAACACCCCCCATCCACCCTCAGCACGCTTTAAAAATAGCGATTAAGTTGGGCCCTTAACCCACATACAAACAGAGGCGACTTGCCACAACACAAAATGGAAACGGGACTCCCTTTTGTCAATTGCAGGATGTTTGCTCCACTTCAGTGAACGTTGCCTAATACAGACAGAAACAGAAGGAGAAACAAACCGAGATTAAAGTACGAGATTTGCATTCAATTCAATATAAAATTTAAAGAAGAAGGAAAACGAAAAACAATCATATTCCTTATGTACTCATTTCGGGACTTTTGCATTTTTTCATATTATCCATTTCCTCCGCCATTTCCGATTAAGAAACAAAAGCAACGAAAGAACTGCAAAAGAGAAAGAAGAGGTGACAGAAGCAGCAGCAGCAGCAGCAGCAGCAACTGTTGAAGAAAATCAGCGACAAAAGCGATATGAATAAATGAATTTGCATACGAAAAGCACAGCGAAAAATCAGCAGCCACATCAGGCGAATCAAAGTACATGCATACTAATATTGTGAGTGCTCTTCGCAAGTCTTTAGTTTTAGTTTCAGTTTTATTGCTACCCCCAGCCGACGACGAAGCAAATATATTTGTTAGCTGTTGTCCTGGCTGGCAGTAGCCAAAAAAAAAACAGCAACGAGAGGCACAATATAAAAGCAAGTAAGCAGCATTGTCAATTTGCCGGCCCCATGGTCGACTCGTGTGTACCCTACTCGCACCCTATCAACCTACCAATCTATGCATATAAGCTGCGTGAGTTGTGTGCGTATAAGTGTCTGTGTTGTGTGCTGCTGCTGTTCAGCGGTTAGTAACAACTTGTGTAGCGATAGTTTATCGAAAATAAATTGCTCAAGTGCAATTGTTTAATGCATTAAGGAAAAACACCTAACGCATATTTGCTTGTGGGTCCTTTAATGCAAATTTTGGTTTGGCGGTAGGGCATAATAGTATCTCGGATATGGCGCTCACATGTGGCCGAGTCGAGACGAGTCGTGTCGAGTCAAGTTGAGAGTCGGCGGCGAGGCGAATACACATATTTCGCCGCTGTGACGCTCGTGCTCTCTCGTGTTCTCTTGCTCGCTGCGCCTCTCTTTGGTATGTTAACGCTGCCACTTTGCCTTGTTATTTCACTTCGTACCGTGTTTGCGTTCACAACTCTGTCGGTTCGGGTTCTGCATTTTATTTTATTATTATTATTTTTTTTTTGTTTTTCTCTGCTTTGGCTTGTGCAGTTTATTTGTACATTTGTGTATTAAAACTGACCGCGTTTCGACAAACGACTTTGAAATTTTGAATTCAATTTTGAATTGATTTCGCTACAATTGAATAACAATAAATGCGGAAAATTCGCAAATGATGCGAAGGCGACTCTGAAAAATACAAAAAAAAAAAAGAAAAGAGAATTAAGTAAGTATCGCCGTTGTGGCTATGTGACTGTTTTGTGTGTGTGTGTGTGTCTCTATGTGTGTGTGTGTGTGTGTAGTTGCGAGTGTGTGAGTGTATGTGTGTGTTTTTGTGTGTATGTATGCGAGTCTGTTTATGTACATGTACATACATGCATTCATATTATATTTGCGTGTATGCGTATATAGCAAATCATTCGCAAACAAAAATGCTCCCATGCATAATTAAAAAGAAAACTCGAAAGCAAAAAAATATTATAAATCAGTGCAAACAACAACATTGAACAAAACATGCAACATAAACAAATTTAACTGCTCAAGCACATAGTAATTTCTTATGGACTCGATTTAAAAAAAAAAAATACAGACAAAATTATTTTACTGCTACTCGCTTCATGTTAGTGACCGTTCTTGCGGCAGGTGGAATCTTAAAAGTGTTAAGTGTTTGATTGCGTTGCTGCAACCCAGCTTAAGCCACCCCGGCCACCTGATGGTGCCTTTGATCCACCCGCTGGGTGGATCTGGCTAATTCGTCCTTATCACAAGTGTATGAAATAAATTCAGATGAATATATGCTTTCAGTGTGACCAAATTGTGAGATTCTTCAAAATTGGCAAATCTTTGAGAAAGGATTCATTAGTACATTGAGGGAACTTTGATTTGCGAAAAATATTTATTTGTATTTTCGGACCGTGCCAATTTGTATAAAACAGAAATCATTGAATAAGAAATGAGTTAAATTAACTTTCGAACACAAGTCTAATTGCTGCAAATCATTTGTTTACATTTCGTTTTACTTGCAAATGATCAATAAAAGTAAATGTTATTTATTTTATTGTTTTTTGTTTATAATGCGAATACTTTATTCACATAAATGCATATTTAAAATGTATGTTGTATGAAGCTCAGCTCATGTGAGTTAGCGGCACATAATTTTTCAAATTCGGCGGCATTCAACGACACCGCCACCCCCTCCGCACGCTCCTCAGTCAACCGTCGCACATCTGATCTAGAGGCGGCTATCCAGTTGTGCACAAGTGAATATCTATCGAATCTAGTGTTATCAAATGAATGCGAATTATATTATGCTTTATATATTTTATGATCTAGTTGATTTAGTTTTTATGTTGAATTAATATTTACAAATTGTGTTGGCTAATTGTTGTGGCCGACGTAAAACATAATCGTTGCTGCGCTCAGATTGTGTAGGTATCGATGGGCACGGCACGATACTTTTGTTGCTATCGATATATTTACCCCTACATCCCTGAGTGCCGCAACGCTGGTGTGCAGCACACGATTAGAAGCCAGATTTGATCAAACGGAGCAACATTTAAAACAAGAGTAAACGGGTGTCGTTTTATTTGAACGTAATAGAAAGTAAGTGTCGTAAATTTTTGGCAAGTGACAAGCAAAGCGGAAAATAAAGAAAGCAGCAGGCACGCAAAGAAACCCAAATGTCCCGCGGCGGCTGCTTTTGCTACGTGCGTGTGTGTTTACAACTGCATCAATTATTTTAATTTTCCTCCTGTTTCGTTTTTTTTTTTCTGTTTCATTTTTTTTTTTGCATACTCTGAGCCTTTAATGCATATATATATGTGTGTGTGTGTGTCAATATCATTTTATTTTCCTTTTTTTATGTTATGTGTTTTGTGCATAAATTGATGTGTGTACTTCATTTTAATTTTGTGTTTCGCTTTTGTTTCCTTTATTCGCTGTTTGTTGTCGCTGTCATTTGTGTTTCTACTTCCACCGCCTTCGTTGCAGAGGGTGGTGGCGGCTTCGGCTTGTCATTTAACGGAGAAGAGCGCACTGCTTGCACTAGTGTGTGTGTGTGCGATTGTGAGCAGCGTTTATGTGCGTGTGTGTGTTAGTGTCATTAAATCCGTTTTGTGCTCTTTTTTCTTGTGTAAGTGGAAGTGGGAAATGGAGACAGATTTTCTCCTGTGTGCTATTGCTGCTGCTGCTGCATTTATAAAGCCAAAAGAAACGCATAGACGGCTACTGACCAGCCGAAGGTCGAGTTCTGTGTGCTACATTTTATGCGTTCGCAAACTGCATGTATATATTTGCCAAAAAAAAAAGAAGAAAAGTTACAACCATTTTAGTTGCTCTCACTCGCTCTTCTCTTTCGTTGTTGTGTCAGTTTCAGTCTATGCGCTCGTAGTCGCCGCCGCCGTCAACAGGCAGCGCAAAAAAATGGCGCCTGTCATCTCGCACGCGCGTCGTCGCCGCCGCCGCTGCTGCTGCGTTGCTATGAACAATAAAGTGACAGGATCAGCAGCAGGCTGAGCGAACGTCAGTCAGTCTGTCTTTTTTTTCCTGTTCTTTTTTGCTGTAATTATTCGCATGTGCTCTCGCTCAAAAACGGTCGCAGTTGGCAGCGACGCTCCAAATTCGCCTACTGCCTATGAATTTGCTGTGTGCGCTCACAATTTGAATGGCGTTATACGCCATTGCTGTTTCACTCAGCGCGCACACACACAGCTAGTAATGTAGTTTCTTCAGGCGGCCCCAGCTGCTGCGGTTGTTGTTGGCTGCTGCTGTTGCTTTCAAACTCGTTTTGCTTTTTGGCTGCCTGTTGCGAGGGATGGGGCAACAACCACGTTATCAGGGTGCAAGTGACAGTCACAGCGGGACGCGTGTGTGTTTGTTTGTTTCGTTGTGAGTTAGTGTGTGTTTGTTTGTTTGTTTGCATTTCTCTGTTGATGCAGATTTTATTTGACTCTTATTCCTGTTCCTTGCATATTCTTCAGCTAGACCTGGCAACCACATGGCGTATGCGTGATATTTGTAATATCTCTGTTAGGTTCGAAAGGGCTTACTTGAATTGGTGTACGTCCATTGTACATGTGCGTTATCTCAGGCATTATTTTCAATTTGTTTATTAGGTTCCATAAAATGTACACTTAAAGAATTATTTCAAGTTTTTAGGGAAATTACTTTATTGCAATTTACAATGTTATATTTTCAAAAGTCTGAAACGTTTCGATTAAGTTGTTCTTGAGCAAACACCGCTTTAGAACGGTAAAATTCGAATTTAATTTTTGAAAAGTGAAAATTCCTTAGAAAAGTGTGTGGGGGGGGGGGGGATGTAAGATGAAAAAGTTCGAATGAGCTCTTATTTTTGATTTCCAAGGTGTGAGAACCTAATATGTAATTGAAACTTACAATGTTTGACCTCCGTTTTAAACCTGTTTATTAAATGCTGGCTGATAACAGTAAAGAACCAAAGAGAGTTGGAGAAAGGTGATTGTTAATGTGCTGCTGAGGCGTTAAAAATAGTAGTAATAAATGTGGAATGTGGGATTGAAAATGTATTAAAAACCGGCATTAATTATTGTTATGCTAAAATCTTTGAAATTTTCAATACGAAACTGACCCAAACACAATCTGTTTTTTTTTAACCTATTTTGCAGGTTTTCAACAAATGGGACCAAATCACAAGGTGTTCAAGTGTCTACAAGTGCAGCCGCTAGAGATTTGCGATATTTGGATTGAACGCCGTAAGCAGCTGGAGCTGGAATTGATGCTGAAGCGTAACGAAACGAAAGCGTCAAAATAGGAGCGTCGACATCGTCGACAGCAGCGTCACCAGCATTATTGTCCAGTGACGGCTCGAGGATGTCGGCGCGCAAACCAACAGCAGCAGGAGCAGCAACAGCAGCATCATCATCATCAGCATCAGCAGCAGCAGGTGCGGTTGCAGCAGCAGCAAAGCCTGATAACAATAATGCATCATCGCCCACACTCGAGCTGGAGGCGTCATCTTCAAGTGAGGAGGCTGGAGCTGGAGCTGGAACAACAACTGAAGATGCAGCGGAAACAGCAGCTGCTGCTGCTCCCTCAGCTGATGAAGCTGAACAGCATTCGGATAAGGAAAAAGATAAAGATAAAGACAAGGATAAGGATAAAGACCCAGATCAAATCGAGGAGCAACAACGAAATGATGAACCCTCGCCACGCAAGACACTATCCGCCGAAGTTGGATCTAGTTTCGCACTGAGCACCACAAAAAGTGTGCGCGTGACGCGTCATTCTTCGCCGCTGCTACTGCAGCACAGCTGCTCGCCGACAACAACACCAACATCAACACAGACACCATCATCATCATCATCAGCTTCTAAGCGTGAGACGACAGCAGCCGCTGTCAGCGATGGCGAGGAGCTGCCCAGCGTCAGTAGCTCCTCCAGCTACAATCACAATCAAATAAAGAGCTGCTCCACGGAACGCCAGAGTGGCATCTCGATGCCAATACGCGGCCGCAAATCCATCAAAGAGCTCAAGGAAGCCAAAGAGGCCGCCCAGGCACAGGCACTGGCACTGGCTAAACAAGATGAGTCCATGGAGCTGTCACAGCAGCAGGAGCTCCTCGATGAGGAAACGAAAGACACAAAAGACACGACTAATTCCACCAAGGACAAGGAGTTGGAAACGACGACGACGCCAACAACGCCAGCCACTTGCAATCGTGTCACTCGCAAAGCGCACGCTCAGGAGCTCGCCTTGGCCAACAACAACAATAACAATAACAACAATAGTAGTAGTACTAATAGTAAAAATAATCAAAAAAACAATACACGCGTCACACGCAATCGCCGGCAATCGGTAACGGTTAATACGGCTGCTGTGCCAGCGAGGGGCAGGCGAAAAAGGGCAGCGCCACCCGAGCTGCCGGAGCAGCAATTGGCGACTTCGAAGCGCAAGCGTTCCGATGATACCGAACTACTCCTTAAACGCCCCAAGGTCGAGCTCAAAACCGACGACGATGACGAGCAGCAGCATGAGTCAAGCGCTGCCAGCGATGGACAGCTGGATGTGAAGCCCGTGATTAAATTGGAGCCACCGGACAGTGAGGAGCAGATAACGATGCCCGTTGTCACGACCACACCGCAATCGGGAATTCGACGCGGACGCGGCCGACCGCAGAGCAACAAATCGCTTACTTCTGGTGTCGCAGGTGGTGGTGGAACAACTCCAAGCAGCAGCACCACAGCGACCAGTACACGTGCAACGAGGCACTCGAAGGGGGGATCACCTGCACCTGGTCTGGTGGAGCCAACGCCGCCAACCAAGCGTCGTCGAGTCGGTTCGGCCAATCGCATCTCGATGCTCGCTGGCAAAACGACGACGACGGCTGCTGCGGCATCTGCATCGGCCAGCTCAACGTTGGATGAGGATTCCAAGGATAGTTTGGCGTCCAGCACCATGGATGAGCTGTTGCTGGCCACTACCGAGATTAAGCATGAGAAACTATTATTGGATCTTGCGGAACTCGATCCGATTGCGACAGCTGTGTCTGAGGAGGTGACAGCAACAGCAGGAGCGGTGGCAGCAGCAGCAGCAGTTGATGAACAGGCATCCACGTCCTGCACATCCGCCAATGGCATTGAACCGCTCACAGTGGACACAGATTCTGAAACAATAATGGATACACTCGTCATAGATGAGAAAGAGCAGCCGCCGGCTAACGATAAGCCTGAAATAAAAACTGAACCAGAACCGGACACGGCTGAGGTGGAGGCGAAGGCTGGCAAAGCGGCATCGTTGAGTCCCGAACTGTTCAGCGAGGGCGTCAGCGTCATTAGCGTTAAGCAGTTCTACAAGAAACCCGAATTTCTGGCCAACAATTTGGGCATCGAAAAGGATCCCGAGCTGGGCGAGATTGTGCAAATTGCCAGCGAGACAACGACAGCAGCAACGTCAGCTGAACAGGCAACAGCCGAGGAAGCAGCAGAGAGAGTTGTTGTCGTCCTGGGGATGACGACGACGACGCAACAGGAGGAGGTGGAGATGGATGCGGATACGGAGGCGGCGGCCGATGCGGAGGAACTCGAACGGAATTGTTCGGCCAGCATGGATGAATTGCGTGTGGTCGAATCCGGTGATGAGCTGCCGGAGGAGAAGCCACACAAGACACCAGAAGACGCCGCCATTGAGCTGAATGGCATGATTGAGCCGGCGGATGAGGAGGAGGAACAGCTGGTGAGAGCAGCCGCAGTAGCGGCAACAGCAGCAGACAACACCAAGAAAACAGATGACTATGATGACTTTGAGAATGAGATTATGGAGCAGCTGGCAAAAGAGGGCGTCGTCGATGCCAGCGGCAATGCGATTAGCTCCTGCAAAGAAAATCTGGAGCAGCAGCTGGCGGCTAATGATGGCAATGAATGTGATACATCCAAGGAGCAGGAGCAGGTAGTCGACGAGGAGGAATCGGAGGAAGTGACACCAGAAACGACAGAGTTAGGAGAAGTAGAGGAGTTAAATTTGTCGGATGGCACAGAACTGGTGCTCGAATTGGAACTGGTACCCTTAACCGAGGAGCAGGAGGCTGAAGCGAATGCGGTCGCCGATGATGATACAGAAATGCCGATTCTGAGTGAGAATTGCACCGAGAGTTATCCAGAGGAGAACAAGGAAAATGTATCCACTGCCAAAACAGATGCACTAAGTCAGTCAGACATTGCCCTGCAGCTGGAGTTGGAACTCAAGGCTGATAATAGCACGACAGTCAAGCACGAGACGCCAAAACCTAAGGTGGAGCAGCACGTGGAGGAGGAGGCGGCGGCGGCGGAGAAGGATGATCCTGAAAAGGATGAGAAATCGTTGGCTGCCTTTGAAGCCAATGCTCAGCTGCTACAGCTTCAGCTCGAGAAGCTTAAGCCCGCTCGCGATGAGAAATTGCGACGCGAAAAGGAGCGACACTTGCAGCACTTGGGTCTGTTGACGCATCAGGCCGCGGAGCAGGTGCGTCAGGAATTTATACACACACAATCGCGCCAACATCAACAACAACAGCAGCAGCAACAACAACAACAGCAGCCGCAGCAGCACCACCACCAGCAGCAGCACCAACACCAGAGCAACAAACGTTCCACATCCAAATCATCAGGCAGCAGCAGCAGCACCATTCACATCGAATCGAGTGGAACGCTGAAGACCGTCATCAAGCTGAATCGCAGTAACAATGGCGGCGCTGGCGGTGCCTCTGGTCTGCCCACTGGCACCGTTATACACGGCGGCACAGGCGCTGGTGCTGCGGGTGGCAGCGGCACAGGTGGTGGATCCAGCGGTGGTGGTGGCTTCACTGCCTCCGCTGGCACACGCAAAGGTGGCATTGCTGGCGGCGGCGGCAGTGGGAGCAGCTCGTCGACAACGCATGGCGTGCGTCGCCAGTCACTCAAGATGACATTCCAAAAGGGACGGGGACGCGGTCATGGTGCAGCGGATCGTGCCACAGATCATCAGGCCGATGATTCCTACTACACCATACAGAATGAGGTAAGTGAGCGCCGTCATCATCAGCTATTGTCGCAACAATTCTCATTTGTCCAATTCTCATTTTGCAGAACGAAGGTGCGACCAATCGATCCAATCCTCCTCCCAGTCAATTGAATTCGGGTAACGCAGCTGCTGCTGGTGGTGGACGCAAGTCAACTAACCGCTTAAGCAGCTCCACTAACAATAACAACAACAACAGCAATCAAAAGCAACAGCAGCAGCAACAACAGCAACAGCAGCAACATAACAGCAACAACATTTCGTCCTCCAGATGTGGCCTGGGTTGGTGTCTGTTGTTTGTGTTTGTTTTTGTTGGATTTGTTTATGTTTCTGTTATGTCTCCTTTTTATTTATGCATTTTGATTGATATATGTATTGATTTATATATAGCTGTTGTTGTAGTTTAAACTAAATATGTCTATTTATATATTTAATGTGTTTAAAATATGGATTTGAATTGTTTTGTGGCACACAGATTCATCACACTCGGAGGGCCATGGCGGTCAGTTGGAGCATGGCTTCTATCAGATGGTGAAGAAGGATGAGAAGGAGAAGATACTCATACCGGAGAAGGCGTCCTCGTTCAAGTTCCATCCGGGCAGGCTGTGCAATGATCAGTGCTACTATTGCAGCGGCAAGTTCGGACTCTATGACACACCATGTCACGTTGGTCAGATCAAGTCCGTGGAGCGTCAGCAGAGGATACTCGAAAGTAGGTCTTATACACCCCCTACTCCATACCCCTGCATCTCTCTGTTTAACAAATGGTATATAACTAGTTGTTTCGCTTCTGTGTTGCGCAGATGAGGAGAAATTGACGGTGGACAATTGCTTGTGCGATGCCTGCTTCCGTCATGTGGATCGTCGCGCCAATGCGCCCTCCTACAAGAAGCGACTCTCGGCGCCCGGCCACCTGGAGGCGGGTAACAACAACAACAGCGCAACTGGCAGCAATCTGGATGCGGGCGATGCAGAATTTGCGTCGACTTCGTCGGGCGCTGCTTCCGGCTCGAGTGCACAACGGATTTGCGCCGTGAAGGATTGCGCCGAGGCAGCCGGTCAAACGCTGAAGCGCAAAAGCGTTCGCAAGAGCATCAAGAAGTGTCTGCTGCGTTTCGAGATTCCGCCGGGCACCTTAAATGTTGCACTTTGCGTGCCCCACTACAATACGGTCATCCAATCCTCTGGCTGTGCGCTGTGCAAGCGTCGTCTGGGCAAGAACATGTACCATATCACTTCGGTAAGCATTGATTAATCTTCGATCGTCGCTTCAACAACTTAAACTCATCGTCAACATGAACATCTCGATTGACTCTTCAGCAGGACACTGATCGTTTGGAGAAGGCCCTCACCGAAATGGGCATTCAGGTTCAATTGGGCGTCGGCACCGCCGTCTGCAAACTTTGCCGCTACTTTGCCAATCTTCTGATGAAGCCGCCGGACAGCACCAAGTCCAATAAGGCCGAGTTCATCAAGAACTATCGCAAGAGGTAAGCCGCTAGCCGACGACGCACTTGGAAAGATCCACTATTTATCCTCTTTGTTTGGCAGGCTGCTCAAGATGCCCAATCCGCAGGATGGCAGCAACGATGCATCTGATGTGGATGAGGATGATGCGACTACCGCAGCAGCTGGTGAAGTTGGTGCTGGCGGAGCAGGAGTAGTGGGTGGGGCAGGAGCAGGACGTCGTAGTTCCACACGCGCTGCTGCGACTTCAACGATTGTCACCTCATCGGGCGCTTGCGATGATGCCTCCAGCGAGATGCCCATGGTTGTGGACTATGATGGGCCAACGGACTCGAATTCGAGCAGCTCATCAACAACTCCGACTGTCGGCGCTAGCACCAGCAAACAGATGTCCAAGCTGAAGGCCATACTCCAGCAGCAGCAGCAGCAGAATATGGCTAGCGAGTTGACAGCGACGACGGCCAATTCCAATTGCTCCTCCTCCGCCGCCGGCAATTCTGATAAGAATTCCAATTCGAATGCGAAGAGCAAATCATCGACTGGCACTGGCACAAGCAGTGGCAGTGGCAGCGGCAGCGGCTCATCATCTTCGGATATATCGAATGTGCTACGCGGCAATCCGAACATCTCGATGCGTGAACTCTTCCACGGCGAGGAGGATTTGGGTGTGCAGTTCAAGGTGCCGTTCGGTTGCAGCAGCAGCCAGCGGACACCGGAGGGCTGGACTCGGGTTCAGACGTTCCTGCAGTACGATGAGCCGACACGCCGTCTGTGGGAGGAGCTGCAGAAGCCATACGGCAATCAGAGCAGCTTCCTGCGTCATCTCATCCTGCTGGAGAAGTATTATCGCAATGGAGATCTCGTTCTGGCCGCACATGCATCTTCCAATGCCAGCGTCTATACGCAAACAGTGCGTGAGCGTTTGAACTCCTATGATCATGGACACTGCGGTGGCCATCTTCAAAGTGGCGCCAGCAATGCAAAGACATCGCTGTATCCAAATTCAAATCAGACTGCTAATCCCAGCGCCAACAACTCCGCCTCCTGCTCACCATTGTCGCCGTCAAGTGCAGCCAATGCCAGTTCCGTCTGCTCGTCGCTCAATGTTAGCAGTGTCCTCGCCAGCGCTTTGAACAACAGCACGGAGCAACAGCAACAACTGTTGTCCTCCAGCCAGCTACTGGAGCAGCAGCAGCCGCCACCGCCGTCAGCCGAGTCGTTTATACCGCTTGTGGAGCTGAACGATGACGATGACGAGTATGAGGATAATGACAACGATGACAATGACAACAACAACTATAACGATGTTGAGAACGCTGCATTCGATAAGGATGAGGATACGCTGGAGCGTCTCTGCAATGCATCCGTGGACAAGCTGACCAAGCAGCTCAGCTCGAATGCGGTTACCATAATAGCGCGACCCAAAGACACCACAGCAGCCATCAGCAGCAAGGCAACAACAACAGCAGCAGCAGCAGCTGTTGATGATTTGCAGCAACAGTTGTCCAGGACAACAACTACATCAACAACAGCAGCAGCAGCAGTATCAAAGGAGGCGCCACCACTGGTGCCCACAACGAGTGCGGCGTCAAATAGTCGCAGCATACTCAAGACTAATCTGCTAGGCGTTAACAACAAGGCGGTCGTTGAGATTGTGCCGCTGACATCATCTCAACAGCAGCAGCAGAAGCCGCACAAGCTGCTGGATATGCCCAATAAGTTGCCACACATTGAGACGTCGTCTTCGTCATCTTCGTCGTCGCTGCAGCACCAGACCAAAGTGAAGGCGATCCTGTCGACGCCCGCGTTACTGCAACAACAACGGCAGGTTGCCAAGCAGCCACCGAATGTGGCACAGTTGCTCAGCTCACCGCCCGAGTTGATTAGTTTGCAGCGTCGTCGCACTGGTGCTGCTTCTGCTTCTGCTTCATGTTCAACGGCACCATCAACATCGGCGGCAGCTGCTGCTGCTGCTGCTGCTTCGGTTGTTGCTGCTGCTTCAGTTGGTGCTGCACCAACGCCAGCCGCTTCAAAGGTGCCCGGATTCGCTGGCAAGCGACTTCGATTGCCGCGCGTCAACGATAATGTGCCCAGTGTGATTATGCTGCCGGAAACGTTGTCGCTGCAGGAGCGATACGAGTGCAAGAGCTGGAAACCAACGTTGATACCGCTCAAGGATCACCATCGGGTGCCAACTCGAACACTAACGCTATTCCAAACGGCCGACGGCCGACGTCTGCCCGCCCAGGTGCAGGTGCAGTCCAGTGGCAAGCCATATCTCATCTCCATCATTGACTACAATCGCATGTGCATCCTACGGCGTGAGAAGCTGCAACGTGATCAGGCGCTCAAGGCGGCCAGTGCCAGTCCCATTGTCACCAATCCAAAGACGGCCGGGCAGCAACAGCAGTCGCAATCCTTTGCTGCCATGTCCAAGATGTCGGCAGCACAGCAAACCGCACGCCAGCAGCTACACCAATTGCAACAGCAGCAGCACCAACAACAAAACCAGCAGCATCAGCAACAACAACAACAACATAAACATCAACAGCAGCATCAACAGTTGCCCACATTGCTGCCGGGCGGCAGCGCTTTGCGTTTGCCACGCCTGCAACCCAAACCGATGCCGCCGCTGAGTAATCCCCATCAGAACAACAGTAACAACAATAACAACAATAACAACCACCACAATAACAACAACAGCGGTAACAGCAGCAGCAGCAACACCTCATCTCAATCCTCGCAAAGCAATTTTCAACCGTTGCTGAACAGTGCGCTGGTAGCAGCAGCATCTGGTGTCGCTGGCGGTGGCAATGTCAGCAACAGCACCGGCAGCTCCTGGCTGTGGAAGAACTTTCCGGATGCCAATCAGTATCTATTAAATGGCACCGCTGCCGCTGGCGCCGCCGCCAACAAATTGCCGCACTTGACTCCCAAGCCGGCAACGGCAACAGCCACAGCAACGGCCACAAGTAGCTCAGCATCAGGATCTGGTGGTGGGGTTGGCGGCTGCATTACATTTACGCTGAAGCAGCAGCAGCAACAGATGGAGCAGCAGAAGCTTATCGATAGTGTCCTCATGTCCAGGATACCCAAAAGTCTAACGGTTATACCCCAACGTATGGGCGGCGGAGGATCAAGTGGAGCCGGTGCTGGCAGTGTAGGAGGCGGTGGTGGCGGCGGCGATCTTGGGCGCAAGGAGTGATATTGCCAGCAACTAGATGTAAACATAAAACACAATCCTGCCAGTGATGATGGGAAAGCGAATCAAAAACTAACTGAAAACAAATCAAGGATAAGCAAAGAGATAAGAAGAAGAAGCAGCATTTGCATTTCAAAACATGATTACACACATATATATATATAGATATATATTTCATACATACATATTACTATAAGAAAGAGAAAGGATCAGAGATCAAAGTCAGCGCTATTGATTATTAATTTATATATATATATATATATATATGTATATGTATATATATATGCATATATATAGTGTATATATGTATATATATATGCATATATATAGTGTATATATGTATATGTATATATAATTACAAAGCATATTCCATAAGAGAAAGCGGAAAACGCAAACTACAATTAAGCAAACATTTTAAGTTTAGATTCTTTGAGTTAACCACACAATTTATAACCAACTCCATATATATATATATATATATATATATATATATATATATATGTTTATATGTATATATTTGATCGCCGCTGTATGTATATTTCGCTTTCTTTCTGTAGATGCGAGCGCGGAAGAAAGCGAAATAGACATACAGCGAGAATGAGAATGAGAAAGAGAAAGAGAAAGAGTAAGCAAAGCAAGCGAGCAGACACACAAAATAATGAAAAAGTGAATCGTGTTGAGGAGGAGAAGCAGAAAAAAAAAACCAAAATGGTTTTAATATTTTTTTTTTTTTTATAATGTTGCATTGGAATTATTTAGTCGGTTAAGTGTATGAGTTAGGCATTTTGAGGTACATGCATATACTTAGTAGTCTTTTAGTATTATGTTTAGTCGAGGGCTAAATGGGCGGGGCGGGGCGGGGCGTAAGGAGTATACGCGCATATTTTATTGATTGAACAAGTTTTTAAGGGCGCCTTTAAAGTTAACAAAAAACAAACGTTACACGATAAACGACACAGAATCGATATACATACAAACATTTACTATATAGTACTATATACATACCCCACATACAACATACCACATACATATTATCATATAAAACACACACACACACACCTAACAAAACAAAAAACACATCAAATTCAAAAAAAAAAATATATATATATATATGAAAGAAGAAGATAAACAAATATGATCACAAATATGGTAATTTCGTGTATTATGGATACCAAAATTGCTTTACATAATAATTATAATGAAAAGGTCTATTAAGCTACGAAAGATTGAGATAAGTTTGTTTTGTTTGGTTTAGTGAACTTCTCGTGTGTTTTCCAAAAATCTGTTTCCAGATCAACAATTTTTTCTTGTTGCTTCAATTCTCATCATAAGCTAAGTGAAAGCAGCAACCTCCTGTCGAAAAAAAGAGGTTCGCAAAAAAATGTACTTTTTTTTTTTTTTTTGATTTTTGTTGCTTGCAACGCATGAATACTCTCGTGTCCTTCTTTCGGCACTTTAGCTTGTGCAGTCTGTTTGATCTTATTATACGTTTATACGTTCGTCTAAATGTGTGTCTGTTTCGAATGCACACACAAACACACATAACCCATCAAATGACAAGAGATGAATCTACTTTTGTTTAGAAGTGTTTTTTTTATTTTCATTTTTTATAATTTACAATTACACTGCGACTTCATATCGTACAGAAGAAGTGGGGGAAAAAAGGTTACAGAAATAACTAAAGCTACAAAAAAAGAAGAAAGGAAGAGAAAAGAAAAAGAAAGAAAACTTGGGAAATTATTTTTTTTCGTTCGATACATACATATATATAAATAATGATATGCATATATTTAATTTAGATTTTCATTTCAATTATTAAGTGTACATATTTATACGCAGACATAAACATAAAACATAAACAAAAACAACAAACAAAAACAATACAAAACACAAACAACAACAAATAATCAATAAAAATAAACACATAAAATACAAACATTATTTTCACGTTCCGTTTCTGTTCTTTTAGTTGTGCTCTTCATTTAGCTGGGCCTTAAACCTAGCCTTTTGTTGTGATCGTTATCGCTTATCGGTAACACAGCAAGACAATGAAACCCACAAAAGGAAATTGCCCTTAAATTCAAAGCTTTCAAAATGCAAACAAATGATATATATATATATATATAGAGTATATGTATTTTAACAGAGATATAATTGTGAATTTAGCTCGTTAAGCATAGTTATATTTATATACATAGAAATTCAATTGTTGTTGTTGATGAAAACATTGAAAATGTATTTATAAAACCAGAGAAAAAATCAAATTACGAATGTTGAGAATATTTCAGTTGTCCGTCGTTTTGACAAAGAGCCACACATATATAAATATAAATAGCTACATGTATATACATATATATATATATATTTATATACATGCAATATACGCGAGTACTTTTCCAATCAAGATCAGAATTGTGCAACGGCACATGTCCTGCGTACCCCTTGAAAAGAAATGAAAAATACAAAAATGAAACAAAAAACTGACCAAACTGATGCACATTTGCCTTCGATTTGCTACCTTGTTTGATTTTGTACGAGTGTGTGTGTGTGTGTGTGTATGTTTGTGAATGTGTGTGTGTGTGTGCATATATACATATATATATATACACAAATATATATATATGCACATTAAACTAATACACCTTGTATACCAATTATACTTACTTATTTATGCATAAATTTCAGTTCTTTAAATATATAAGCAAAGATCCGAATTAGTTGCTATCTCCGGAAGAGAACATTCAAAATAAATCCCATACTATAAGTAATACTATATACCAATATTTGTTTTATTTTTTTGTATCCAAATCATGTTCTTAATCGGCTATAAAAGGACAGTTTTGTGTAGTCGATCTATGAAGGATTCTTCGATTTTGTCGGACTCTACAACCTTATCCATATGCAATGTGATAGTGGAGGTCCTTGCGATTCTAACACACTATGGCCTGCAAAGATATACCTATTTTCCTGAAATCAGCAATCGTTTTTAAGCCATAATTCGGCCATATTCCAAATGATCTCATTGAGCTCACTGGAAAGCCAACTATCGATGTGCATTTCCAGTATTCAAAAACCAAATTTGGCCAAAAATTAAACAAAGGGGTAAGTCAGAAAAAGTGAGAAAAAAAAACCGGAACTAACTTTGCCATTTCAAAGTTGGCATCATCGATATAATGCTTCACCCATAAAAGTGCTGTATATTTTTGGGACTCGCAATCTTTTCCCTACACCCTCTTCTATAATATTGGAGTGGAATGTTGAGAAGACAATTGGGTTTCCAAGTGAAATTGGCGTTGCATATTAAAACACAATATCACCAAATAATCGTTTTATTTCACTTTCTCGTATATGTATGTATGTGTGTGTGTGTGGGTATGTGGGTAAGTCATTGGGATTTTCTTATCTCTTTTTGTTTTTTTGTTTAATGATAAATTTGTAATGTTTGCTGAAATGTGAAATTCCAAGAGAAAAAATAAATATATATATATATATATGTTTAAATTAAATAAATGTATGAATATTATGAATAATTAGATACGAGTAGTTTGCGATGAATAAGTGGATATAAATAGTTGATATTTCTTGACTGCTCGATATATATGTCATCCCCATTTCAATCAAGTATTATGCCTGTTCTCCGATCTTATCTGAATGTTCTGCTCACTTTATCAATCCATTGCTTCTTCCTTCTCTTTCTCTCTCTCTCTCTTACTCTCTTTTTTACTGTTGCTGCTTAAGTTTTATTTAGTTGCTTGAAAATTCTGTTATTTAGTTAAGTGTGTGTGTGTATGAGTGAATATATATATATACATATATATATGTTTATCGCTCTATCTATCTATCTCTCTCTATTTGGTTGCTGCCTTATCCTTTTTCACTTCCTTTATTTTTAGTGTTTTGCTGTAGTTGTTGTTATTGTATAGAATTTGTAGTTGTTTTTTTTTTTTGTTTTTTGTTTGTTTTATTAACATAAATTTCAAAAAATAATGTTTTTAGACGTTGTTTGTTTTGTTTGTTGTTTTCTTTTTTTGGATATTCGATATGCATTTGTGTTGCTGTGTATTCTTTTTCTCTGTTTTACAATCGGCTTGAAAATGAATATATATATATATATCTATGTATATATATGTATGTATGATGCATGTATGATATACATGTGATATTTGTATACATCGAGATATATATATATATAAATATATATATATATGTATATGTGTATATGTATAGTAAGTACAATATATAATTTGCAAAAAAATTATAATTTTTCCTTTTTTTTTTTTTCTTTTTGAGTGTTGTGTATATAATAATAAATCTATGTTTAATATTATTATTATTAAAATTTATCAATTATTATATGATCTCGGGGCTGTGGCGGCCCGCTGCACATAGGGACGAGCTCTCTCTCTCTCTCTCTGTTTTTCTCTTCTCGTTCGCTGGCTCGCTCGCTCGCTCTCTCTCTCTCTCTCCGTCTCTCTCTCTTTTCTAATGGGAGTGAGTGTTTGTTTGTGTGTGGGGTGAGTGAGTGTATGTGTGTGTGAGTGAGTGTGTTCTTGTGTGTGTGTGTGTGTGAGTGTGTGTGTGTGTGTGTAGAGGGGGCGTACGGCGGATCGGGAGCGTTTACAAATCGGTCTCGCCATAGAGAGCTGTGCTGAAGGACATGTAGTCCAGGGCGCCGTGCACTCCGTTGGGTCCCTTGTATGGCGGCATGCGCTGAATGCAGTACTCGGCCTGATCTGGTGGCAACTCGCGGCGCAGCTCATCGGGCAATATGTATGGCTGCAAATAGAGATTGCGATTGCATTACATTGCTTACAGAAAGAGAGAAGAAATTGAAGGCTCACCTTGTCGGCAGCCAGGATTCTGAAGGAATCAATGACTTGTTCGGCGGTGTCGGTGTCGGTGCTCTCGCGCGTCATGAAATCGAGGAAAGCATCAAAGTGAACGTAGCCGGTGTTATTGGGATCGACGACGGCGAGGATGCGCTGGAAGTCCATATCACCCTGTCTGTCCTTGCCAATCGAATAGCCCAGCGAGACGAGGCACGACTTGAACTCCTCGGGCGTTAGGCGGCCGGTGCGATTCTTATCGAAGTGATTGAAACTGGAACGGAACTCATTCAGCTGCTCCTGGCTAATGCCCTTGGAGTCGCGTGTCAGTATCTGGTTCTCCACCTCGTTAATGTTGCGATTAATCGATGTGAGCAGCTGCTCCCAGCCGACGCGCAACGTTTCCATCGTATAATTCGTATAGCGATTCTCAAAGATCATCGACTCCTGGACGGCCTGATGGATCTTCTCGAGCTCCTCAATGTTTGGCTTATAGGCATAGACAGCCTGCTCGTATTCCTTGAGGCGATGCAATTGATCCTCCAGCGATCCCTGCATACCCATGCCTATCGCCGTCACAGCATCCATCTGCCTCTCGATCCATGGACCGACGACGTTGGCCTTCTCGGCAAACTGGCGACGGAGCATCTCGTTGTTCTGCTGCTTGCGCAGCTCGTTGGCCAGCGTCTGGTCGCGTTGCGGCACCAATTGGCGGACATCGGTCCATTTGCGCGTCATATCGTTGGCGGTCAACGTCGTATAGGGATTCTCCAATCCGCCGGGTATCTGGTGTTGCTTCACAATCGATTCGACCTCGCGCACCAGATTCACAATCAGATTGAACTCCTTGTCGGCCTCGCCGAGTGTCGCCTTGAACTGATCGTGCGCCTGGATCAGGCCCTGAATCTCCTCCATTGTGTGCACAATAAACATGTCGACCAGATCCTCGCGTGTACCATCCAACCAATTGTTAAACGGCGCCGCACGCTTCGCAAACTCCAAATGCAAGATGTCGATCTTCTCCAGTATACGCTCCGCCTCATCCAATGCAGTGCGACGACGCTGGGTGAGTGCACCCAGGCGATCCCACTGATCGCAGATGCGCTGACAACGTGCATTCACCGACACACAGTCGTGGTACTCCAGAGTGCTGCAAAGCATTCAAATCAGATACGATTAGTTCAAAAGATCCTTGCTACAAATTGGAATTGGAATTGAGGTTGATTGTGTTGAGTGATTGACTGATTGATGATCGCATGAGTGATTGTAAAAACTTGACAACTGTTGATGATAACGATCAGTGACCTCAATAATTTCAACTGATCCTCACTCATTAGCAGAATTCCCGATATCTGCAGATACAGCTAAATATAATATTAAAAGTTTCAGTGATCTTTTCTGATTGCCGTTACAATTAAGTGTTGATTGTCTGACTGATCAAAGGGTTTCAATGGCATTCTTCCTTAGGAATCGACTGATCGACAGATTTCACACACATACATTTGTAGCTCTGACTAACTGATATCTGATACTTATCTCTGATTATGAGCAACGTCTTAAATCAAGTTCATCAATCTGATGGAAAGATGTACAAAGAAACGTGTGTTTATCATGATTGATGGCCATCATTGATGAGATCGTGAATGACATGGAACATTGGAAATTGGATGATCAGTAAAAACGACCTAACCTCACACTTTGCGTTGTTGCCCAGCGGTTAGCATTGATGCAATAATAATATTAATAATAATAAGAATTGGATCAAGAGAGAGATTGAGTGTGTAACACTAGATTAACAATGGATTAGGACAGTCAGCTCGCTAAATGGCCAGCTCAAACTCACTTCAGCTCCTGGGCAATGGCGGCAATTTGTTCGACGCGATCCTGGTGGGCGGCCAGATCAGACTCAAAGGCTTCGTGCTTCTTCTTGAGGGCCTTCAGCTCGTTGAGCTTGCATTGACGGAAGTCCTGCGACTGCAACATCTCTTCCTTGCCACGTGTCCAGTCCTCGTGAGCATCGGCCTGCATTACAACAACAACAACAACAATAAGCACAATTAGTGAGGACTCGTTTTGATTGATTTGGCTCACCTTATGCTTGAACTTCTGGGCCAAATGTTCGAGACGCTCCAGGCGCATGGTCTCAGCCAGCAGCCATTCCTCGAACGCCTTCTCGGCGAGCTCCAGACCCTTCCAGCTATTTGAGATATCGGACACGGTCTTGCCCTCGGTGGGCAAGTAGGCTGGACGGTTGGACAGACGAAGTTTCGTCTGCAGCGTGTTAAAGTTAGTTTCGAGTTTTGCCTTCTGCTCAACACGTGGCGGCTTGTGCTTGCGTCGGTACGTCCTGTACTCCTCAAGCTTCTTCTGTACGCCGGCCAGCGAGTTGTCTGCCTGGCGCGAGTTCAGCCACGGCATCGTGCGACGAATCCATTCCAGCAGCTAAACGATCAACGAACGAAACGCATTTGTTGTAACGAGTTACGAGGAATCGTTGCAGCAAGTTATCTTTGTACTAGCGAGTAATTGCTCCAACAAGTGATATTTATAAGGCGTTATCGTTGGAGCGATTAACGTGTAACGAGTAACGAGTGCATTGGGAATACTTACATCGCTGGCCAGACGCTCGTACTCCTCCATAAGACGCTCATTCTCCTGATTAACCTTGAGCACCTTGCAAATACGGTTTGCCGCCGTTTCCGCCTGCCAATTGTGAAGTTTAGAAGATTGATGTTAGTTTAACATTTGATTCGCCAGCCAATCACTCTGAGTGTGTGTGTGTGTTTGATCACAAAACCAACTCAGAATTTTCGAATGCAAATCAAGACGAACGAACGAAAAGCAAGGCAAGGCAAGGCAAGACAAGAAGTAACTGCACAAAACTAATTAGCCAAATCCAATTGGAACGGCAATTTTGCGTTAGTGTTGCAAAAGCCCATTCAAAGCAGTTGCAGGCAGGCAGGCAGGTAGGCAGACAGGCAGCAAGCAGCAATCCAAGCGCTCTGCGATTTATGATACTCTCAATTCCAATTCGGGGCACCAGTGTGTGTTGGGTGTGTGTGTGTGTCTATGTGTGTGTGTACTTGTGTAAGATGGAACGAAATGACATGGAATGAAACGTACTCTTTTGAGTGCTGAACAAAAGCAAAACTATCAATTCAAATAATGCTTTTGGAAAAGTTCTGCTGCCTGATAAAAAGGGAATGAATGAGTTTTAGAAAAGGCTCTGCCTCTGGAAACAAATTGTAAATGGAATGTGAACAGTTGTTGTCAGTAGTGCAAGAAAAAAAAGAAGTGGAATGGAACAATCGAAATTCGCGAAGGCAACGGAATGGAATGGAACTGCCATCTGATTAAATGATGCCTAACCAAAAGCAAATGGTGGATGCATGAGTTGCAGTTGGGGGTTGGGTTTGGGAGTGAGGGTTGAGGAGTGGAGGTGTGGGCGGGACTGGTTTGTGTATAACAGACCTTTTGGGCGCCACTAAAGCAGTGATAATACGATGATACGTAGGTCATGACCGCTCTTTCATCGGGCAATGCAGTATTCTGCAAATCTGTGTATGATCGGTGGTTGTTGTTGGTGGTTGGTGATCATGGTGGTGGTGGTGGTAGTGGTGTTGGTGGTGGTGGTGTTGTTGTTGTTGTTGTAACATTTATCGTTATCGTTTTACATAGACATTTTTTTTATTTGTAGGGAATTGTAGTAGTTGTTGTTGTAGTTGTTGTTGTTGTTGTAGCGAATAGCGGTAGCAGTTTTTGTTGTTGGTTGGTTGATTGTTGTTGTTGTTGTTAATGGCGTTGTTGATGAGCGCATTCGCATTCGCGAGAAGTAGCGAGAAGAGAGAGAGAGAGAGAGAAAGAGAGAAAAAAGCAACAAAAACATACAAGTGAATTATTTGTCGGTTAGTTTTTCGGCGGGCGAGCAGGCAAAATTAGCAAAAACAAAATAATAAAACTCTTAACATAAAACTCTCGATATATGTATATATATTTGATAGTCCTTGTACATATGTGTACTGCATGTACAGTGAAATCTATTGTTAACGAACACCCAACTTCTATTGGTTGATTAAAAGTGTTTTTATTTCGCAACGACTCTTAAATCATGTTTTCACGGCATAGACTTGTTACAAAAATGCAATCATTAATGTTATGTTATCGAATATATATATATATATCATTTTATTCAGATCAATTATTAATGATTTGAGTTGCTTGAAGAGAGTTCTCAAGATTGCATCATTGTTTGAGTACACACAGAAAAATATGCATTTTCGGTATTGCTAATTGTTCATCACTGTACATGCATACATTGGTATATGTCGCTAAGTGTATATCGATATACATATATCGATAATATTGAGCGCGTTAGTAGCTTAACTTTCATAACTTAAGGCATGCCTTTTGATTAGAGCACACAGGTTGTTTTCGATGATATCGATTTTCAATATGCAAACGCAACGAACTCAATCAAAGCTCTGAGATATTTAGATGTTTGAGCATGATTTGAGTTTGTTATGCAACATAATGAAAATGATATATAGACTATATATATTCACATATATATGGATAATACATAGCATAACAATCTTAGAATCTATGTAAAAGAATATAAATCCGAACGTTGAAATTCGCAATCGGTTCAAATGCAACATGCAGCGCAATGGCGAATGATTGACATAGGAGTGGAGTAAAGAGAACGAAACACACAGAAAGCGAGAGACAGAGAGAGAGAGAAAGGAGAGAGGAGCTTTGAAGGCTCACCAATACCAATGCATCGCAATACTCTCTGGTATTAGTATGGAGTTTATTAGTGTTGAATGACGTTCTTCGCAGGCAGCTGGAGCAAACTGTACAATATGATGTACATACGCATATATATATATATATATATATTTATATAGATACTGTACAGGTTTCTTATTTTTGTTCTTTTTGTTGGTTTTAACGCAAAAGCTGCATATACATACATATATGGAACAGTGAAACAAAGCTGGCATTTGCAATTTGAGCACAAATTTCATGTTGTTTTGTTTTGTCAAAAAACAAACGGCAATATATATAAATATATATTGTATATAGAATGTATATATAGAACGAGAAATGGAATAGATATATCATATTTAAGTGTATCGAGATGTGAAGTTTAGTCACATTGTAATTATTCGGGACGTAGGTGTATTGTCTTGTGGGTTCGGGTACATGCGTCACATTTCCAACCTGTTGGGCTCCCTGGAAGGCGTGATAGTAGCAGGACACGTACGTCATTATGGCACGTTCATCCGGTTTCGGAGTGTTGATTAAATCTGTTTACACACACACGTTGTCCAAAATGATTCGTTTGGAGTATTGAGAATTTAAAATATAATCAGCATTATTCGAACTATAGTCCTAACCTTATTAATTATTATTATCATAAATGTTGATTACAAAATATAGATAGTCGACTAGCTATAGTAGTTTGATATTAGCTATAAGGAACGTACCATCTGGATCCAACATCCTTGGAATATCTAGATATTTCTCAGCAACATCGAAGGCAGTGTTCAGATTCTCCATTGGATTGTCTTTGGATAGCTTAGCATAGTCAATCAGATCTGGACGATGACGATGGATAAGCGCACAGAATGCCAAACCGTCCTACACAAGAAGAAAACAAAAATACAAATATAAATAATAATCGGATTTAGGTTCAACCGATATTTATGGTTATTTCAGGTGGACATACCTTGAAGGACAGATGGAAGTTCTGTACGTTGACATTCTTGTAGGGAGCCGTCTTGCGCTGGCACCACAATAACAGACCCTCCTTGGCGGTCATCTCCTCGACAGAGATGTCCTGAATGGCGAAACGGAGAATGATCGTCCAGATCATGCCGAGCGTCATTTTGAGATTGCCATCGACGATCTCCTCGGCGCCAATCGACACAAGATGCACACCCTTCGATGCAATAAAATCCAGCGCCTTGTTCACATTGGCAATTTTGTGGAAACGCATCTTGCCGCGATCGGGCTTGGGCAGCGTCTCGCCAGAGATCACCTCCAGCAGCAGCATCAGCTTGAGGCCATTGCGGAAGTCCTCCTCGATGTTGTCGATGGCGGTGCCTGCTTTACGCAAATGACTGTTACACCACGCAGTAAATGTCTATCAAAACAAAGCAAAAATACATTTTTTTTAGTAGCATTATTTTTATGCTTAATAATTGATTTATATATATATATGAATCATAGATCAAATCAAAAGGAACTACTAAGGATCTAATAAATAAGATAATTGATGTATTCCGAACAGAAGCTAGAACAAACTATTATTATAATTATTTTATAAAATAGAGAATAAATGTATAACTTTCTGGGATTACTTTTCCAGATAGAAGAGATACATATTTAACTAGATACTCTGCATAATCAAACATATATTTCGCTTTGCACAAGTAGAAGTTTAAGGTAATTGAAACAACAACAAATAAAATAGAATTTTAAATTTCATATAGTTTGAAAAAATGTTTTTATTAAGGAGTTCTAATTATGAGGGCACTACGAGCTAGAGTCAAGAAAGCTCAAACTTAGTGTTGAGCCGGTCTGGCAAGGCTGCAACGGTGACTGCGACAGTGACTGCGACAGCGGCTGCAACGGCGACAGCGGCTGACAGTTGCAGTTATTTTTCACCGAATGGGGACAGACAGTAAGAACAAAGAGAAAACAAGAAAATACAATGTATGCATGTATGTATGTTTGTATGTTTGTACATATATAAACCAGTTTGGTTTTGTTTTTTGCACACACTTCATTATTTTGGAGTCGCCGCCGTCTGCTTTTCTGTTTGCTGCTTGTAAATTTACAGCTTTAATGCACATTATTACTATTATGTATTGCTGTTTTTGTTGCTGTTGCTGTGGTTATTGTTGCACACAAATAAACAAGCAAACATTCGAATGGAATTACGGCATACAATGAGACGCCCACGAAAAAAAGCAACAACAACAACAACAATGAATGCAACTCGTAATAGTCTTTCTCTGTGTGTGTGTTTGTATTTGCGTTTATATGCAAATGTTTGTGGTCCATTCATATGGATTTTCGATCAATGATCGGGAACAGTGAAAAGGAAAGCGCAAACAAAGGCACACAGTCGATTATCGATAAAAAAAGAAATATGCATATCAATGGATTACAGCTACATTTGGAGACTTGTGATAGTTATTGGGAAAAGGAAAAAAAAGAAGATAGACCACTGTTGGAAAATGTGCTGGAAAAGTGGTAAAGAAAAGAAATGAAAGAAGTCGAATTAAAAGAATGGGAACGCAGCCGGGTGCTGTTTTATTGGCCATTTAGCTGCTTACAGTTACGTGCGTGCATGAGACAATGGGACGACAGCAACAGCAACTAGTCTCTGGATGCTGTTATGTTGCGCTGTAAGACGAGCTTAGTTGGGAATAGACGAAACGGAAAAACGGGCAGCAGCACTCAAGAACAAGAAATGCAACTGTTAATGCAAATCGCTGTTAGGCTGCCTGTTTCTTCTCAACCTCTCTCTTTCTTGCTCTCGCTTGTGTGTGTATTTGTGACGATCAAAACGGGCGTTGGGGACAGATTACCTCTGCATTACATTACCCACACAATATAACATGTTCAACTAGGCCAGCAGCGCAGCAGAAAAGAGAGCAAAATACGCATACATACACATACATAAATATACATATGCAGTGAAAGATGGGATAAAGAGAAGAGGAGAGAGTAAGAGAGGGGAGGGGGCCGGACGGTGCTCAAGTTAAGCTGCAGTGTTTTTATGCGTTTGCCAAACGAGTCGTTGGCGCTTACCGCTAGTTAGCAACATATTTATACATATGTATGCATGTGTGTGTGTATGTGTGTTGCCGCATTCCGCCATCAACCCGTTTGAAATATGTATGTGTGTATGAGTGTGGCCTTTACTACTTTTTGATGCACAGCAGCAGTTGCCGTTACCGTTATCGGTGGCCAGCAGCCTGTCATCTCCTATTTGGCGATTAAGCAATAGCAATTTATTTTCTTTAAAGCCAAAAAAAAAAAGAAAAAAAAAATTAAGCGCCAGGCGCACGCGCCAAAAGACAAACGCCGGGAGCTTTTTTTCGAGAAAAAAAAGAAGAAAACATCTAAAGCTCTATCAGCGCTGCGTACTCGCTCGCTCTCGCACACATACCATTTTTAGCTGAATGTAATTTGAGCGGCCTCATAGCATTGACTCATTCGCACACAACAACAACAAAATAAAAGAGCAGACAGACGGACAAACAGACGGACGGAATAAGGTGAAGAGCAAGTGATGCTCTGCTGTGTCGAAAAAATAAGATTGCTTGCAAAAATCGATAAGCATGATTAATGTATGTGTGTGTGTGTGCATACATGTATATTGATAAGTGCCTGTCAAAATGTTATGCTATTGTCAAATACTGTTTTTTTTTTGTTATTATTTTAGTTTAGTCATTGTCTACGGCTATCCTGCCAGCTGGCAAATGTCTAACACCTGAGGCGCGTATATGTGTTGTGTGTGTGTGTGCGCTGCACTGGCGATGACGCATAGGCTATTGAATCATACACACACACACACGTTAGAAGACAGCTGTGTGTGTGTGTGTGTGTGTGTGCGAAGAGCAAGAGATTCGTCAACAACAACAAAGCAGCCTACGCCCACCGCAGCCCACCTGGTCAGCTGCCCACATTGTCCCCCCTTCCCCTCCATCCATCAGCCAGGCATTTTGGCCAAATAAAACAAATATACAAATAACAACAACAACAACAACAGCAGAAACAATCGCTTGCTTTCATTTTTTTTTATATTGCTGCGTCTCTTTTTAATGACGAGACGAGAAATTCTGTTGTGCGGTAATTCACGATTACGAAATTGAAAAGTACATATGTAGATCAACTGAAGATATGTGTATATACAGCTGACTGTGTGTGCGTGTGTGTGTGTGTGTGTGTGTCAAGCTCAATCATCAAATTGTTTTAAAGGCAAGTGGCAGCCTCCTGCATCTGCTGCATGTAGCTAAACGTATTTGTGTGCCATATTCAAAATGTTTCATCTAATTTGTCATTGCAATGCCTTCAGCTCTGTGGAGTGTGCGCGCGCGTGTGTGTGTGTGTGTGTTTGTGTGTGTGAGTGTGCGATGTGTGTGTGGAAATTGCATTTCTTCAGCACATTGCTGGCTATTTATATTTTTTATTTTGTAAATTGCTTGAGGCGCGCGCGAAATATCAACCTCACCCCGCACCCCGATCCCCTAATAATATCATGAAGCGTTTGTGTCAAAATCGCAACCTTGCACTCAATTTTTCTTGATTTCTTCTTACATATTTTATTTTCTCTTTCTTGCCAGACAATTTTTAGAATTATGTATACAAAAATAACTGCATAGCTGTGGATATCTATAATACATATGTATATATATGTATATATTTGTTGTTGTTGCTATTGTTGTTGTTACAATAACAGCAAGTAAAGAAAGCTAAACAACAAAGATATATAAATACAATTGTTGAATCATTTTTTGCTGCGCTTCATTTGCGCCAAAAACAAGCCGCTAAAACAGTTGCCAATTTGGCAATTGAATAAACTCAACTTCTTTTTTTTTTTTTTTTTTGGGTGCGTGGGTGAATAGTGAATAGTTGGGGTTGGCTTATCAGAGTGCTTGGTAGTTAACTGATGGGAAGCTGTTGCTGTCATTGAGTCATATCTAAACGATCTCAAAAAACTATCAATTGAGCAAAAACTGTTTAGACAGTGGCTGCTTGTTATGCTGCTTGTTGTTTGTTGCTGTTGCTTTTGTTGTTGTTGTTGTAAGGTAACGGCAGCCGCTTCCGCTCGACAAACACAAGAGCAGAATAAACAGCAGAACAAGCAAATAAATGAAGAGAGGAGGGTGGGCTGGGGTTGGGTTGGGGTACGCAGTGAGAAGCGCAAGCAACATAATTGAATGGAATGGAAGCATTTGTCAATAACCTTCAAACTGCAGGGGGAGGGGGTGGGCTGTTGTAGTTATCGATAGACATGGCCTTAACATTTAGCTACGTTCCGTTTCGAAATTTGTGGCTTTTCCAGTGATAAACGTTTGTGGCCCACAATTGTGCGTGTATTTGTGTGTGTGTGTGTGTTTTTCAACAAAAACACCCACAACAACAAAAACAAAAAAAATTCGTTATTTTTGTACAACATATTTCAAACATTTCGAGCAAAGAACCATGAAACGAATCTATTTATAAAATGCGCGCTGAGCTTTTTTGCCTGCCGCGCACAAATATTGAAACATAATCGAAGAAATATATATATATATATATTATATATATATAAATAAATATATTTATATATATATGTATGTATATCTGTCAGCTTTAGCTATAAACTAGACTATTCATACACATATATTAAGTATGTATTTGATATGCGTATTTGCCTTCAACCGACCGACTGATGGATGCTCAATGCCATTCGATAATAATCGAAAGCTAAGTAAAATGTATCCTTCTGAAGTCTGGCAGCTCTGTTGATTTCACTTGGATTGGAGTTCTACTCCCACCTTTGCTCAATGAAAAGCTTTTCAATGTGCGAATGGAAAAAGAAAAGGTTTGAATTTCGAATTTGGAAACTGCATTCAATTCGATTTTTCTTATTTTCGGGGCAGACTCTAATCGAGTTTGATTGCAATTCAAGTAAATAAGTCAGATAAACAAAAAGAAGAAGAGTCCTAAGGATTTACTCATATCTATCGAGTCATATTTAGTCTACGAATATCTGGCTTGTTGCCTTGGGCACTTACCTTCTTCTGTTGCTTCTCCCACGCCGGATCAAGCAAGCCCTCGCGCTCCCATTCCTCCTCCTGCTCCATGTAGCCATCTCCATACTCCATGGAGATACCGTTCTCCATCATCATTTTGTGGCTGTTTCGTTTGATGCAGTTGCTGGTGGTGCAGTTGCTGTCGCTGCTGTCGATTGGGGGTAATGGATTTATTGGGGATTGTTGCACTTTTCTTAATTACTTTCTTTTTTGGTTAACTTTATTTTTATAATTTTGTTTTTTTTGTTTTGTTTTGGATTTTTTTTTTTGCTTTAATTTTAGTTGACGTTATCTTAGGTTTGATTTTTGAAAATCAGTTGCAGTTGCTGGTTGTGCCTGCGTGCGTCTGTGTGTGTTGTCAATTTGTTCGTTTTCGAATTTACTGCTCTTAACGGTTAATTCCTAATTACTCGATGATAAACGAGTCAAAGTCGTGCATCGTTGTAAACAAAATGAAATCGGCTCAGTTTCAGTTTTCAATTTGGCATCCAAATTAAAGACGACTACGATTTGGAGAAAATAAATGATGGATGAATCGATTGATTTCTAGAGTGGTTCGTTCGCAGATGATCCTTAAAAATTAATCTGCATCATGCAAGAGAGACAGAGAGAGAGAGAGAGAGGGAGAGAGAGAATGATAGAGTGAGAGAGAGAGAGAGAAAGAGAGAGAGAGAGAGCAAAAGAAGATCGATGCGATATATACTATAAGCAATTCTGAAGATGCCCTAACGAAAACGGAAACGAACACAGCAAAAGAGGAATACGAAAAATACTCTAGGCTAAATCTCCAACAATACAGGTGGTGGTTGTGCGGCGGGTGGGGGTGGGGATGTCTAGGTTTGAATGGACGCTTCCATTCTTTAATATATGCATTTCCGATTCCAATTCCAAAATAAAAAAATAGCGCAAAAGTTAAAAAAAAAAATGTGAAAAAATAATGGGATTGGGGTTGGGGAAAAAAGGGAAACAGCAAAAAAAAAAAAAAAAAATACCGTTGTATAACACGATAATTTGCTACTTCATTATTTTGTTCACATTCGCTTTTCGCTTGGTGCTCTCGTATCGTTTCGTTCCGTTCCATCTCGTTCCGTTTCGTATTGGTATCGTGTTAAAAATAGTATGTTTTTCAAATTTTATTTTCGGCGTCAACGTCAACGCATGTGCCGTTTACCGTTTAGAACGGGCTACGGCAATGGAGACCGGGGCGGGGCTCGGGGTTGGGATGGGATGTGGTGGGGTGGGGTGGGGCGATGATCGAGGGGCTTTGGGGAATGCGAGGCGATTTCGGGCGAATTGGATTGTGGATGTAGTACATATTTGAAATAATTTTCAAAATGCTCGCACATACATAATGAATAAGTATGTTTATATATGTATTTATGTACACATGTACATATATGTATATATGTATATGTATGTGTGGTTTCAGACTTTGATTGAGATTCAGATTTGAGTACGAATACGAATGTTATGTGTACAACATATATGTATATATATATATATATAGGTATATATAAATATATATATGTATATATGCATACATAGGTATGTATGTATATGATATATAATTGCGATCCGCTCCGTTTTGAAAAGTATTTAACACAGATATCTAAGCAGTTCTATTTATTTTAGAATATATACATGTATATCTATATATATTTATACATATTCATGTTCAGATATTTATATATATATATCTATATATATATATATATATATATATATAAATATATATGTATACATATCTATTTACCCAACTCACGTACACACACACACGCACACAGATACAACACATTCGTGATTTGTACGTTGAAAAAGCTTATATATTTTAGCTATATTTTTATATATAAATATATACATATGTATTTAGATATATATGTATGTATGTTTTTCTTTTACGTATTTATATATGTATGTATGTTTTTCTTTTACGTATTTCTTCAATGTGCCTGAACTAAAAAAAAACGTAATTTTTTTTATAGTGTTTTCTTCTTCATTTTTTCGAGTGTGTTGTATACCAAAATCAAAAAATATATAAAAAAAAATTGTAAAAAAATAAAATTGGATTTGATTTGATATTTTTTCTTTTCTGTTTCTTTTTTTTTTTTTTTGTGTTTGAACCAACAACAACAGCAACAAAAACAACAAAACAATATGTGAGAATATACAATTGGTGGAAATATCTACGTTTGTCGCTTGCAAAGAGAAAGACCCGCTCGCGTTGATAGCCAACTCAAAACTGATGTCGCGCCAGCAAAAACTGAATATCGTACGTATGCGACGACCCAGAAGTGGCAGCAGCAGCACCAGTCGAAGAAAACTGTGCAGCAGCAGCAGCACCAACTACAACAACAAATGCACAACAACGATCGCCTCTCGTCGTCGTCGTCGTTGTCGTCAAACACACACGAAGATCCCCAAACGAGCGTGCGCCGCACACAAACAAACAAACCAGCATACACACACACACACATGCATACAGTGGGAGTGGGTGGAAACAGCAGCAGCAGCAGTCAAAGCAAGGCAAAGTCAAAGCAAAAGCAAAGAAGAAAGTATGAATTCGACCAACAGATATTTGTTGTTGTTGTTGTGGTTGCTGCTGCTGCTGCTGAGTGATGCTGTCTGCTTGTGTGTGTGTGTGTGTTAGTTAGCTTTTGTCTGTCTGGCTCTCATTTGTGGCTCGATAATTATCGATATGCGCGAATGCAAGAAGAGCGCATACACAACAGGTAGAAGCTGTTCTCGACCAAATGCCGTTAGCTTTGCAAACTGCAATAATGAAACGCAACACACACAAAAACACACATACGCACACGCAGCACGAGCAGACCAGCGCACAAGAGTCACCCTGTATGAAAACAACAACTTGTTTGCTGCGGCTGCTGCTGCTGCTGTTGCCGATTCCTGATGGTCCCAAGTATGTCTGACAGTTGGACACTGCCCGTCCGTCCGTCTGTCTGTCAGTTGGGGGTCGAACTGTCATCGCATCATAGCGCCCCCGCATCTATACAAAAATAGCAAATTGTTAATTTCACTTCGAAAACTCTTTTCCAATACACACACACACACACACACTCATAACACACAAACATACAGACATATATATACATGTATGTATATATATATATATATATATATATATATATATAAACACATGATTTTATTGGCATGCCACTTGGTTTTCCGTGCAAAACTGCTCTTACTGCCGCATATTAAACATGTGTATGTATATATACATAAATATATATATATATATACATATTATTTATGAGTTTTATTAAACATTTAAATATACATACAAATCTAGCAAATGCTCCATAAAAAAACATGCTTTGCACTGGGAGGATGAAGAGCGGAAAAAGCTCTCGCGAAATTATGTTCCAGACATGCTGGACTATCTAGAAGAAGATAATCACGACGAAGAAGAAGCAGCAGCAGCAGTAGAAGAAGAAGAAGAAGAAGCAAGAGCAGATATATTGGGCCAGAATATTACGTCGACCGATTCTCGCTCTCGGCCCAATCAGATGAAATTCGTTTTATTTTTGGCCCATAATGTGCGTTGTCAGTGGCAATTTTTTGTTCTTTTTTCGAAAACAATATCTATTTTTAGATGGGTTTTTGTGCGTTAATACCATATTTCTGAAAATATGTATTTAAAACGCAAAACATACATAAATTTATTAAAAATTGAACGAAATGCCAGCGACACACACACACACACAAACAGACAAACAGACAGACAGACAGACAAACGGACAGACAGAAATAACACTTGCCAAGGAAGCCCAATGATGATGGGAAAGAAGAAGAAGCCACCAGCTCCGTTCAGTGAGACACTTACAAAAATACAAAATATTAAAAAAAAAATACAGTTAACGCCCAATTTGTTAAATATGATATATTTCATAATCAAAAGGTCGAATACAATTGGAGGGGGTGGGCGAGGGGGGGGGGGGGACAAAAATGCTATTCTATTTGAAGAAACTGCACTTGAACCAATTTGCGTTAAACTCAAAATATTTGAAGAAAAAACTTTAAAAAAAAATTAGATGTTCTTTGATTTCTTGACAAATATAATATATAAACAGTATAAGCCAAGATTAACTAAATTGAATCAGTTTTGAGAAATTTGTGATATTTTAAAATTATGAAAATACTTTAGAATCGCTTTGATTAGCTTTCGATACATCGAAACTTTCAAATAAATTTTATATTTGCAAATTTACAAAAATTGCTCTAAATTCCAAATTAATCAATTGCGATTATTGCCAATACATAAAATTGGACCGAATAGAAAATATAAACTAAAATTGTATTAGGCATCGAAATCGAAATCTGAATCGATTCAGTTCTGTCAAAGTGTGTTGAATACTGCAAATTTGTCTGTCTTTATGTTGCTCTGTTTTAATTATGATCAGTTTTGACAAAGTTATGACTTTTTCTGTTGTATTTTAAATGTTGTGCTATTTTAGAGATCAAAAAAGCATTAGAAGGTTTTGATGGGGAGGATTAAGCACTTTTAACATAGAATTCGAACCAGGATCGCGATTCCAACTTTGAATAAAATGTCCTGGTTTCTCAAAATCATAAATCGATTTAGCTGTAATCAAAGCTGAAAATCTTTTTCAGGGTAAGTAATGAAATTTCCAATTTTTTTTTAAACGAATCCAATTTTAATAAGGATTTTGCGGCTAAATATCGGAGAATCAAACCACCTCGAATTGCGATTCTAGCTCCAAGTTTCAATCGGTTAACAATACCGTTTGTGGTTTGAGTCCCTGCTAATCAAACCTAGATAATTCGCTATTGTTGAGGGCGACAAATAATAGAGACAATAGGACCTTAAGGATTTATATCGTATGGCTCACATAGAACGTATTGATCAAGAGATGAGTTCTTATATATGCATTGGTAGTCCGTATACCTTAAATAAAACAACTCACCTTCTACATTGGACTAAATGGGCATTATAATTAACTAATTTCGTTATAAGCCATTTTTATAGAGTAGTAGAGTAGTTGCCAATTTTTAGTTCGATTTATAAAGAGATTCAAAGTATCGAATATAAAACCGTAATGGATAAATCTATAAATCATACACGCTGCAAACAGTGAAAACAGTACAAAATTCGTCTAGATATATGCACAAACATACATATACACATATATACGTATATATGTACATATATGTGTGTTAATTCACATGTATTTTATAACTCGTGTGTGGGTACAATTATTTTAAGAAATAATTACATCTTGTTTACATTATATATATATATTTAGTTCTATACATATATATATATATATATATATATATATACATTATATATATATATATGTATTTACTAAGATTACACATACATATAAACTATGCTCAGGGCTTTTAATTTTGTATTTAAGTTTTATTTATCCGCTTCTTTCTTCGTTTCTTCTATTCTCTTATCGTTTATTTGGCAATAAACGCACAGTGAGCGAAAATCATTTTCTAGTTTGCATACACACATTAAAAAAAAAAATTTAAAAAAAAACCATTACATTTTTACGTGTAGTGTATTTTAACTGTATATATCTCTAATATATATATATATATGTATCATATTAAATATTCATGGTACAAATTAAAAAAGATCTGAGAGGGTATTCGTACGAGGGGCTCGAGAGAAATGCAAACAAACTCAATCACAATGAAACAATCAATCAATCAATCAATCGATTTCGATCCAATCGATCATCGATCGATATATATATATATGTATATGTATATGCTAACGGTAACATAGCTACAATAGTTCGATATATGCTAACGATAACGATGAGATAGCTACACTATAGATAGATCGATAACGCTGCGCACCAGAGAGACACAGATCGATTTGGAATCGACGGCAACTCTTCATTCCGGCTGCAGTTGGAGACCCGGCGGCGGCTGCGATTCCAGCTGCTCGACAAACAGCTCTTCCAGCGGCTTATCGCAGATGATGCGGAAGAAGAACAGATGATCCAAGCACTTCAAACTGATCGAACGCAGCGCCGGCAGACGCAGCAGCAGCTGCGCAAATCGTCCATCATCGCCGGGATGCTCCAGTCGGCAGTGCTCGTCCAGACAAGCGTATACCTTCTCGCGGCACAATTCGATATCGGCCCGATTCTTAATGCCACGTATATCCGGATTGTACAGAATAATCGCCTTGAGGCAGGCCAACTCGCGTCGATCGAGATTCAGGCGTTTCATCTTCACACTCAGCTCGGAGAGGATGCGATCGAAGATGGCGTGAACGCCCGCCTTAATGGCGCTATTCCGATGATACGAGAAACTCTGATTGAGGAACAGCTGCTGCGGCTGCAGCACCGGCGAACGTCGATCAAAGGCGCTATCGCCATGCCCCAAACCGGACAAGGCATCATCCAGCGATTCAATGCTGCACCAGGCAACATTCGCAATCAGCAGCTCATTCCAAGCGGCCTTCAGCAGTATGACCTGATCGTCCAGCGGCAGCTGGGCAAAGTGTGGCATGAGGCGTGCATATTCCACCATCTGATACAACTGCTTGTTGACCACCATGCACAAGGCGGAGACGGCGCCCTTGTAATCCGGCTGCACCGTGGAATTGGGGCCGACACGCAGAAAGGATAACGCCCGATCGCCACTATGCGCCTCCGCACGCTGTTCGGCGTCGAGCAGGCGCTCGATGGTGAAGTCGCGGGATATGCTGCTCGGCATAAAATCATCCGAGGAGCTATTGCCGCCACCGCCACCGGCGCCACCGCTGCCAGTGTTATTGCCACCACCGGCGCCGGTACTATTGCCGCCTGCACCACCGCCAGCACCGCCAATAACACCACCACCGGGACCACCAGCTGTACCGCCAGCATTCGGACGTCCGGCCGTGTTGCGAGCGCCACGCTGTCGCTCCTCTTGCACCGCCTCCCGTTTCATGCCGCACGACAGGCACTTCTGATAGCGACAATATTGACAGCGATTCCGCTGACGCTTGTCAATGATGCAGTTGCGATTCTCGCGGCACGCATATGTGAGATCCTTGCGAACCGTACGCTTGAAGAAGCCCTTGCAGCCCTCACAGCTATAGACGCCATAATGTTTGCCACTCGCCCGATCTCCACAGATGGAGCACAAGTGCTTTGAACCGCTCAGCGGATGATTTGGAGGATATTGTTGTTGTTGTTGCTGCTGTTGTTGTTGTTGCTGCTGCTGCTGTTGTTGCTGCTGCTGCTGTTGTTGCTGTTGTTGATTTGGATTGTTGTTATTGTTGTTGTTATTATGGTTATTGTTATTGTTGTTGCTGGCTGGCATTACATTTACCATATTCATGGCCTGCAGAAAGGGTACTGGACTCTCGGCCTTGGGCGAGAAACTGCTATTATTGCTGTCATTCAACTGTGAAATGTCCGGCTTGACCTCCTCCTTGATTTGGCCCAATCGAAAATTCGCATCTTGCTCGCAATTGTCCATTTTTCTTCTTTCTTTTTTTGTTGTTGCTGAATCTTCTTCTTGCTGTATATATATGTGTGTGTGTGAGTGTGTGTGTATTGGCGACTTTCCCCACTGCAGGCAGGCCCGTCTGCAGTTTCACTTTGTGGTCGTCGAGGGGAACGCCACCGTGTCGGCGAGTCTGGTTAAACTAGAAGACTCTTGTTTTAATTGCATTTATTCTTTACGTATTTACATAACGTATTTGCGTATTTCCAGTTCCAGTTCGTCTTCGTCAATTGCTGCCAATTTGCGCTTTTTGCTTGGCACACAATTCTGGATTTTTTGGTGTTCTTTTTTTATTTTATGAACACTGGTGCGCTTTCTGACTAATGATTAAATACTTTTCGCGTCGACATTTTTTTTCTCAACAAAGGCGCTATTCACCACACATCAACTTAAATTCACCAAAAAAAAAAAACAGCATACCAGTGTTGCGCAGCGCACGCAAATTTGTGGCGGCTGCAGACAAAATAAAAAGAAAGCACACACACTATAACGCTTATTTGACAATTATTATATTGCTTGCGAACATTTAAAGAAAAATATGCTTACATTGCAATTTCAGTGCACCAAAAAAAAAAACCAAAAATAGAGTTTTCACCACAGCGACGCAGAGCAACTCTGTGTCTGCCGCAATACAAGTACTGTTGTACTTGTTGTTGTTGTAAACGCAAGCACGCACACAGGCGCAGCGAGCCAGACAACGCAAACCCACACACACGCACACAGCAAACGACCCTCCTTGCAATTATGTACGGCATATGCAAAAAACATAGACTCACACACATACATACTTACATACGAACAAAGCGCCAATTGCCCGGTTTCGGCCTCGTCCCCAATAATCGACAAGTCAACCAAAACAACAAACATCAAACAAACCTGCCTCCAAAGCACACAAACTTTAACAATAGCCAATAGTAAGCAAATAATTCGACACCATTATTAAAATTATTCAAATCGAAATGGGAAATAAATGCAACTTACTTGCATGCGCACTTGTTTGAATTCACGTTTTCGACTGACGCTCGGATTGTTTATATTTGTTTACGCACACACACACACATGCCCACATTTAATAATTGAGAGATTGATGAAAAACAATTGATGGCTGCGTTTATTTGTAATTACTCTTTATTTTTTTTTTACCGAACACTGATCTGCTGTCCAATTCAAACAAACGCACTATGGCCAAAAAATACCATTTAAATACACAGAATGCGCTAATTTTCACCACAATTGTGGTTCTACAACAACTATCGATAACGAACTATCGGCCAGAGCGCCAAAATGCAGAAATTCAAGGCGGATGATTGAAATTCACGAAAATATATATATTTTGGTATTTTTCGCTTCAATCCGACTCACTTGATGAGGGGTTAAGAGTGGCTCCATAGATTTGCCGCAACGTTAAGTGCTCGATGCGTACATTTAAATACTTGATCTCGTCACGATACAAACGCGCTTCATATAACAGATTTCCATATTCACTTTGTCCATAGTTCTGGCTGCGAGATGAACTCTGCTCCTCCTCACCGGACTGCTCCTCCGCATCCTCAAAGTCCAAATAGATCTGATGAAAATCTTTGCGAGCGCTGCGACAAATTGGACATTTGTTCGATCTGTATTAATGAGTGAAGCAAGTGTCTTGATAAATCTATATTTATACTAATGCACACAATCGATAGGAATGCACTTACTCCTGCCACCAGCGTTGCAGGCAATGCCAATGAAACACATGTCCGCAAGTGCCTCCATAGATTTTATCCGCTAGTTTATAACGCTCCGAGCAGATGGTGCACTTCACATTGCTGCTACTCTGGTTGCTGCTATTACGGTTGCTGCTACTCCGGTTGCTGCTACTCCGGTTGCTGCTACTACGGTTGCTGCTGCTCCGGTTGCTGCTACTCCGGTTGCCACTCATATTAATAATGCCAATTGTTGGTTACACATCATTGCAGTCTGCATATCAGCAGCAGCAGCAGCAGCAGCAGTCGCAGTCGCAGTCGCAGCAGTCTGCATCAATCAGCAGTTGTTTTACTCTCAATTCGCCAAATACAAACGCATATTTGTAATGATGATAACGTCACGGATAAACCGAATACAGTAGTCACTCCTAAATTGCAACTTTAACTTGTATTAAATAATAGTAGATTTGTCATTCATTGGAAATCTGAAAATATCTATAAAAATCAGTTTTAAATTTTTAATTTTTAATTTTTCAAAAAATATTTCTCTTTTTTTTTTTCGACATTCTTCAATATGCAATTCGAAAAGATCCCAAGAAATCCTAAGAAATTTATGACATCTTTGACAATATTACGTTTTAGTTAATCGTTTTGAGTTTTTGTAATTTTAAATATAGTTATAAAAACATGATCTTTTCATATATGTTTTTTGTTGAACTGATTTATTTTGAATATTTGAATGGAGGCGTTTAAATATCGAGTGACGACTGTAGATCAAGAGCAAATATTTTGAGCCAAAAATCAGGCCAACTGATAGTAGTGTGTGTACATATGTAATTAGTTATATATATATATGTATATGGTCTGGATGTGCATCGACTAAGCCGCTGGGCGTACATTGTTCGCTTTTCATCTCGAAAGATAAGCAGAAGCAGGAAAGATTAGAATAATCATAATAAAATATTGCCCATTTGCATATAGATCGATTCAAATATGTAAATAATAAGATTTAAATAGGTGTTTCGTAAGTATTATTGTATATTCGATTGCTTGAAGTGCATCTCTCTGTAGTCGCTATATTTTTTTTTTGTTGGTTCTCTTTATATGTATATAAAGAAATATATATAGTTTAGTTGTGGTATAGAGTAGGTACAAACATGGAGTAACTACGTAGGTCTACATGGAATGTTTTATGGCGTACTATATACTATTACTATGTTAGTATAATCATCTAGACTGACCCTGACTGATCATCAAACTAACCCCAATACAAACAGATCTCAAAAAGATTATTGCAAACAAAAAAAAAATAAATGTATGGGGCACAAATATATATTATAAATAGTATTAAATCAATAAAAAAAAACTAAAACAATATAGTCGAAAAATAATCGACAATTGCGTGCGCCGTGCCCAAAACTGAGATGTACATCAAAAATGCTACATGGAGGGATATGCAGAGATATGTACATCGATAATATATATATATATATATATATATATATATGTATTACATATTATCGATATCGATATCAATTATGTGTGTAATTAGAGCGTTGGGCGCGGTATTTAGAGATGGCTTGGTTAATACTAAGTGTAGGCAACGATAAATAGTTAAAAGTAGGCACAAATACGATATTGAATGTACGATATACATACAATTGTAAATGTATATATGTATATATGTGTGTGCATAAATATCGTAAGAGCATACGATATACGACTCATGTAAGCAATTGCATGTGTGCATACCGTAAGCGATATACACTTCAATTTGACTGCGAATATCGTATTGTACACATTTACTATATACTATCATATACAATAAACAACATTTACATACTTTATATATATATATATGCAAACGTACCGTAAACGATATTTAGTGCATAATATATACGATATGCACATGGGTTGTCATTTTGTTTTTTTTTTGGGAGGAGGGAATGTTAAATTTACGATATTTGGAATTAAAGCATTTCGTTAGTCTTTTGGATTTGCAAACTTTGTGATGAGCACTTTGCTAGTAGCATCCTTATCGGGCTGCTCCCGCTGCTGCTGATCCTGGCGGTGCAGTGCATCCTTGACCGGTGCATCCGTATCAACGCTATAAGATTGCAGTTGCATTTGCATTCTCTTTGGACTGTTCACGTTCATGTAGATGGGCGCTTTCGTTATTTTGCTGGGACTGGGCGGAGTCGCGGGCAGCTCTTCCTCCTCCAGGATGATGTCGTCCCCCACCATGGTGATGCGACGCAGAGACGATGGACCTGGGCAGCCAGCTCCTGGGCGATAAACGGGACTGGGATTGCTGATGCTGCTGCAGCTGTTGTTGCTGCCGTTGCTGCTGTTGATGTTGAATCCGTTGTTGATGTAGGAGTGATTGCTCCTCTTGGGCGGCAGCTTGGCCACCATTACTGATGGCGGTGGCGGCGTCGCCGGCGATGGGGATGGGGACGTAATCAACGGAGTCGCCACGGATTTCGCATTCGTTCTGCTTAACAAATCCGGACAGCGGGATTGCAGCTCCAACGATTGTGGGATTGGAGTGGCCAGTGTCGTTGCCGGCTGCTGCTGTTGTTGCTGCTGTTTCTGGCAAGGTTGGCAATCGGATATCGATTTGGGGGCCATTGCTGCAGTTGTTGCTGTTGCTGCTGCGCCGGCGGACATCTGGGAGACGATGGTCCGGCTGTGGTTGTTGCTCAATCCGGTATCTTTCCATTTCTCTGAAACGAATTCCAGACCGTGACTTAGTGGATGCAGTTCATCAATGATATATATGTCATATATCCTATAATACGGTTACCTACCTCCGGCACTGCTCGCCCCCCCGTTCGTCTTGCCAAATGGATGCAGCAGTCGCGCCGGCTGACAGAGGACAACCGTTTTGTAGGCCTTGCGATATTGTTTGTTCATGATTACATAGATGATCGGATTGATGCAGGCGGACAGGTACAGCATGATGTAGCTGAAGATGTGCAAACTGGGATGCTCCACATGCTTGTCGGCCACCTTGACAATCGTTATCGGCAGATAGCAGATGACAAACGATAAAAAGATGGCCAACACCATTTTTGTGATGCGCCACTCGTTCCTCTTTGCCCGCACCTCGCGCTGATCCTTGACGCGAGTTGGCTGCTGCTGTTGCTGCTTGCTCGGATTCAGCTCGGGCGGCACAGGCACATCTGTGGAATAGCTGCTGCTGCTGTCAGAGGACACACGACTATTGGCTGCAGCTGCAGCTGTTGGATTTGGATTTGATTGCATCGATTGAGCATCGAGTCCAGCGGCTGTTGTTGTTGCCACACCCCGCATATTGTTGGGTATGGAGTTCTGTTTCTTGGCATGACGCTTGAGCCGCTGCTCCGATTTGTGGACAACCCAGAAGATTTTCGCATAGCACGCAATGATGACCAAACAGGGTATCACAAATGCGGTAATAAACAGCGTCGTCTTACTGCTATGCCCATGCGAGTCACTCATTATGGAGCATGTCTGCAGCCGTGAATCGTAGTCGAATCGACCCCAGGCACCCATCAGCGTCGGCACCTGCATCCCATAGGATACCAGCCAGCAGGCGGCGATCATTACGGCGATCCAGTGTCGCTTATAGATCCTCGCGTAGATGCCATGATGTGTGATCATCACATACCGATTGATCGTTATCATCGCTATGCACAGCAGCGACACTCCAATGTTCCCGTACTGTATGAACGGGATCAGGCGGCACAGCACCTCGCCATGGCGCCAGGTGCCCTGCACAAAGCGCAATCCCTGGAACGGCAGCACCAGTGCACAGAAGAGCAGATCAGCGATGCAGAGGCTGCAACAGAAACAACAACAGCAAAAAATATATATTTATAACAGCAGTTGAAATATCCATATTTTATATATATATATATATTCTTGATCGGAATTAACAGATAATCTGCATATGTTTTGATTACACCTTGGCATAGAATAATTCAACTGTACAAATTGGATGCAGATCGTTCAAGAAACAAACAAATTCTACATGAAATCGTCTAACCATATATATAGTCTATATATAAAAACTAACGGATAAGTAAGATATAGATTACTAATTATTAATGCTACAATATAATAAATATAATAATATGGATCAACTGTAGAAATTTGTTGAAGATCGTTAAAGAAGTACAAAAGTTGTGCAATAAATCGTATATTCTTCTATATAGTATACGTATATATAATAGATTGGAATTAACAGATAAGCAAGATATAATTAATAAATTTATTAATTCGATCAACTGTACAAATTTGCAATACAAACGTTGCTCTAGAAATCGTCTATTGATCTACATACATATATATATATATATAGTATAAATGTTCTTGTTCAAAATGAACAAATAAGCAATATAAAGTTTACCAATTTTGTATTTGGATTATACCTTAACAATCAAGAATCAAGAATTGATGAAAATGAATATCGTTAGAAAGTAAAAAATTGTCCAAGAAGTCGACAAGAATCTAGTCATCTATCTGAAGAACTGATTAACTGATTAAAAGTGAAATACACAGATAAAAGATAAACTTAATCTAAAATTCTTGCTGTTTATGCAAACATATACCAAACAGAGATAATGAAACTTATATCAAATTCACCATGATATCACACAAATCATTTATAGTACATATATACTGTATATATATATATATGTATGTACATACCTGATTATAAAGGCGGCGGCAACATTGCGCACTTTGGGGCACTTGAGCAGGGCGACAACGGTCAGAAAGTTGCCAAAGATGCCAACGATCATGATCAGAAAGGTCATCACTGCCGCAAAGGTCAGCAGCGACTGCGAGAATCTGCAAATGGAATGGAATCAAACATTTGATTAGCATTAGCTTTATTCGATTTCGACTTTTTTAAATCTTGAACCAACTGCAAATGAAGCTGTGCCAAGTTGTGAGCAGCTTCTTCCATAATGTTGATATATATCGCGTATAATAACCGAGTCGGGGGCCGATGCTGTATTTGATCGATAACTGTCCTCGTTTAGCGAATATCGATTTAAATCGATTTCACATAATTGAAAAGACACAACTTTTGATTGGAACCAATTAGCTTTCCACGACTAACATATATACATATATTCTAGATATGTCGCTAGTTTATCTGCTTTGCATTATTCTTAAACTAAGAAGTTTTATATCAAACTAAGCTGTGCAACCTTGGATCAAGAGAAGAGAGAAAGCGAAAGAGGATCAGTGAGTGGGTAAACCAAATAGTTTTGGCATTTCTCATTTCTCTAGATTTGAGATTTGGGATCTTAGTTTAATGTTCAAAATTCTTAGTTTAAGCTGTTCGCATTACACTGTTTTTTATTTATAGACCTCTGCTTGTGTTTAGTTTTCCAACTGACAGGGTATGCCATGTTGGAATTGGTCAAGTGAATCCTTGCCAGCGGATCGGATCGTGTTGACCCCAGCCATGTGATGAGAACAAACACATATCACATGTACATACATATCTGATATCTGTTCCTTGCTTCCGCTAAGAATCGTCGTGCTTTGTTGACACAAAGTCAGACAGACAGACAGAGAGGGAGAGAGAGAGAGAGAGAGTAAGAGGGAGAGCGCAATCTTTGATGGGGGACTGACACAATCTGGATTGGTGAGCGGCGCTTGAAATGGTCCGCGTAATATTAACGATCTGTTATCAGACCTTTCACACTGCTCTGGGCTGGCGCTGCGCTATAATTACCCGCCGCTGATAGGGTCGAGGGCAACTACTCACCCGCTCTCGTCCGCATCGTTTAGGCTGCTGTCGATCGCTTGAGTCGCCGGCATAATATCAACTCCATAGCCCAGACTGCTCGCTGTTATTGTGTCGTCACTCATTCTACGAGAGAGAGAGAGAGAGAGAGAGAGAGAGAGAGAGACAGAGAGGCAATGAGAGAGAGAGAGAGAGAGAGTGTGTATGAGTGCATGATAGTGATCTGAGTTGAGGCACGTTAGTTCATAGCTTGAGGCAGGCCACAAAATCAGCGATTTACGATAACATATTGATCATAATTTTATATTTATATTTTTTATTAAATTAAGTAAGTTTTATATTAAAAAAAAACACAAAAAATACTTAAAAGTAAATCACATGTATTTATTTAATTAAATTTGATTTAGTTTTGTGTTTTTTATGAAATAAGATTTAAAAAAAAAAAAAAAAAAAAACTTTAAAGTACATTACATCATTTTTGAAATAACATTTAATTTTGTCATATCATATTTTTTGATGTAACATTTTTTGGTTTATATAAAAAAGAAAACTTTTAAAAGATTTATAAAACAAATTTGAATCGTTTGGAAACAGTCAAGGCAAATTTGCTATAAGCAAATATATGAGCACATACATCTGAATATAAATTTTTAAATAATGTTGACAATTTATATATATGTCATATATATATATATATAGTATACTATACTATATATATATATATATGACTGATTTCTGCACACACAAGAAACTCAAGTTTTTATACCCATTCAAATGGGAAAAGGTTGTTTGAACTAAATGCTTAACTATGTTTTTCTTGCCTCAACTTGTAAATGCTCAAAATGAGTAAATACTATGATCACAATAAGTATTTAGAGATTGATTGCGCTATCCTTGAATTTTAAGTGAGCAACATACTCGATATTCTTTCAACAATCTGTTAGCTAGTTGTAGTTCACACTGGGAGAAGTGGGTAAACACTATGAGAGGCGATGCCGATCGTCAAACGTGAAGCAAGCAATGCCAACTGACAACTGGCAACTGGCAACTGGGAGCCAAGCTGGCCGTACCAGCCTGGTACTGGGTACTGTGTACTGGTTGCTGGTTGCTGGGCCTAACTATTGTTTCTCGCGCTCTTCACAGAGTGCTCCTTGCGACTAGTAGTGCAGTAAATTAGTGTCAATTAAATAATTTAAAGAGGTCACAACGCACTCACTCAGACACTCACTCAGTCTGTCAGTCAGTCAGTGAGTCAGTCCGTCCGTCCGTCCGAGCGAGGAGACAACATGCAACATCATCTCTTTAGCTGCGGGTGCCAAAGATCAGCGCCAAACCTTAATTAATTGACTGTCTGTATGCGTGTGTGAATGTGTGAGTGGTGCCACAATTCGACTCAAGTATCCGTAACACCCTCAAACCCCGACCATCCATACGACTCGAGACGATATTACTAATATTGCGCACTGGAATGCCGGAACACTTTCATATTCCTCACAAGCTGACGCCCAGTTTTATTTTGTACAAAATGGCATCCGCGGTGTATGTGGCTCATAAGATTCCCTCTAATCAGACCAACTTCACACTCAGAATCGTATATGACTTATATGTGTAAGCAGTATATCAAATCTCTCTATCTTGCATCCCATTCACACTCATCGCACAAATGATCAATACTTAGAAATTCCCCCATATTATTTATGCAACTTGCTTAAGCTCTTCTGCGGAACTCGAAGAGTTTCTTTCTTTGGAAACTGATTCATTCATTAGTATTTATTTTCAATTAAGAAACTGGTTCATTTATTGGCATTTTGAAATTACCACACTCCTCAATTCATTGCGTAAGGTATTTATGCAATTAATAAATAATGAATCACAATGCCAATTTGATAACGAATATTGATTTTGAAAATGCATCTTTATTTTTTTCAATTGACTTGCATTTCTAAGTAATCATTGGTAGTTTTGAAATGGAAAATTCGAAATGCCTTCGTTGATGAGACAAATTATTTAATCATTATCGGACTTACAATTGTTTCATCTATTTAATTAAGAACCATAATTTGGCTTTCTTTTTGACTAACTGGTTACTAGTTCATACTAACTTTTACAGCACAATCTGAATATTTACAAATCTTAATTTTGAATTTTTAACAGATCTTAACAGAGATTTGAGCATTGGCAGACATTTGGTTATATTGCAAGCGCTGGCAACTATACGCAATTGTTAACACTGCAGCGATAACAGCAAGAACAGCAACAGCTTTTAGCATATACACATACTTTCCAAGAAGAACGCGATCACAACAAAACAAACGAAAACTAAAACCAACTGTAACACGGTCAGTTTAAATAGCGTTGGGCGTTTGTCCCCATTGACTGCACGTTATCGAATGCAGCCGCTAAATCGCCGCTAAGTCGCCCTCGCTGCTCAATTGATATTCTGTGCTGTCTGTTGACAATTTCGCTCCACACACACACACCATGACGCATACTCTCTTTTCTGTTCTCATTAACATTTCGCTCTCACTCTCACTCTCTCGCAATTGCTGCTCTTATTGTTATTGTGCTTAAAGTACGAATTGATGATACTTCAAATACGTCAATGATTGCCGATCGCGTTAGATATACACATTTACACATACATGCATATGCATATTTATGTGTAGGATGTTTGCTTGTGTTTTTTTCTTTGAGAGGCGATACGCACGACGGGAGAAGCGCAACTCACATTCCCATAACCAAATAAAACAAATACAACTATTGTGAATTACAAATACAACTATTGTGAATTACAAATACATACATATATATCATTAATGTATAACATTAGCTGGGGATGCTGAATGGAACTGTAAATAGTAAATGTTTGCGCTGAATGCCAAAAACAAGCTTTCACAAAAAAAATAAATAATAACAATAAATAAATTAAATGTGATTGTTGCCATGGCCTATGCAATAATAATCGCACAACGGTTTATTTTTACGCCAAACCATTTGTAATCCAACCCGAAGTTGCTTCGCAGACTAACTGAAAGACTGCGGTCCGAGGAACTTGTGTCTATCGGCGATATTCCTATCATTTCTAATATTAATAAGACAAGATAATGTTAATCGAAAGAAGAAGAAACTCAGTGCTAAAAACATTTTGTTTGTCGCTGTTTAATTTGTAGGCGTATTGACTATCAATCTGAGGACGAAGAATTAATATTTGTTCCAATTTTTAAGCAGATTATTCATCAGTTTTCTATATTTTATATATCGTCCATAAAGAAGAAATTTTAATTTTAAAAATGGATAATTTCATTCATTCCTTTGTTGTGCCTTAAAAAAATAATAAAAAAAAAACGAAGCACATATCTGATTTTAGCTGTGATAACGTATACGCCGTGTCTAACAAAAAATAACGATCGTTTATATATTTGTGTGAGTTTGCAGATAAACAAACAGCCTTATCTAATCAGGAAGGTATATGAAACTTACCTAGTTCACTGGTGTGTGTGTGTGTGTGTGGCACATGCGGTTGCTTTTTGCGGTTTGTTGTGCACCCGATTTGTCACAGCTGTGTTGACATTCACGATCTGAATGCGATTGACCAAAACTAAGCTGATCACCGATCACTGATCACCGATCACAAATCACAGATGTCTGCTCACAGTTCTTATCGTTTGTTTATTATTTATGTAATCGCTGATAGGGCGCAACAGTTGCCACAGTCGACTGTCAGAAAACTCTATTTAAATCCGAGACGAAAACCAATTCAAGGCCCGATCGCATTAAGGTGTATTATGAGTAATAACTTAACTCGAACTCGATCTCGAACTCAACTCGAACTGAGCTGAGCTGACTAAATGTAAACAATTCGAGTTGCGTGCTCTTTCTCTCTCTATCTCTCTCTCTCACTCTCGCTCGATCTTTCTCACCTCTCACTCTGTTGCCACCGGATTATTCATGAATGCTGAGCGCAACAGGTGAGCGAGGGGAGGCGAGCGGGAAGCGGTTTGTTGCAGCCCGTTGGATGATTCAAATGTTGGAACAAACGAATCACGATCATGACTAATACACAGTTGAGCGGAGATTCAAGCATTTGCAGACATTTGCTTGCGTGCCGCAGGTAAAAACGTTGCAAGCACTCACGCAAAGCCACACATTTGTTAACACTGCACCAATTGCCAACGGCTTTTGCAAGAAGAACGCGATCACAACAAAGCAAACGATAACAAAAAAAAAACTAACTGTACACGGCCAAATTGCGATCGGCAGAGACGCGTTTGTCCACAACGACTGCACGTTATCGAATGCTGCCGCTAAATCGCTAAATCGCCGCCGCTGCTGTCAATTGATATTCTCTGCTTGCCTGTTGACAATTTCGCTCCACATGCATGCATAAACACACACACGCATGCATGCACACTCTCTTGTGTGTTCTCATTAACGGCTCTCTCTCTCTCGCTCGCAATTGCTGCTCTTATTGTTATTGTGCTTGCAGTCTGAATTGATGATTGCCGATCGCCTTAGATACTGCACTTATACATGTGCATATGTACATATTTTGTATATGTGTGTGTGTGTGTGTGCGTGCTCTGTTCTTTTATATTTATTTATTTGAATGGTGATACGCACGGCGAAAGACGCGCAATTCACATTCCCATAACCAAATACAAATACAATTATTGTGTATTGCATTACGTGCATACGAATATGCATAAAATAAATATTGACAAATGGATGTTTGTTATGTCTACGTGCAACCTTAGCAATTAATGCCACAGTTGGCTCAAGCTCTGTTAACCAAATGTTCAAATTTGCAACATTTCCATTCCCAATTCAAATTGATTTTCCACTTTATACAGTATTGTCAAAAACAACCATTTGTACGAGATCAAATATGGATGCTGCCATGGATTATGTAATAATTCTCGCAAAATCTTTCGCAGTCGAGTATCTTGAGTCTGTCAGCGTTACTCCATTCCCACCATATTCAGCAATCAGATAAGAAAAACTAACCCAATCCGTTCAGGGTTATTTGATTCAAAATATCGTTCCGCTTTCAGATGAATACGAATCATCTGATGTGAGGGCAGACGAACCTATTTCATTTCGCTCTTTGAGGACACAGATGGATCTCATTTTAAAGAAGACATAAATTATAGTTATAGGAAGTAATCAGAGCAACTAAGATGCCGATGTTTCAAACCTTTCAAATGAAATGACATTCCAAATCTTCTGATATTCAATTCCTAGGATCAGTTGAGTATGCTTAATCCTTAAACTTTCGATATGAAACGTTTATAATGAAATTTTCGAATTTGTATGTGGAAGATCAGCAAACGGTGAGTCATCTATAGTCTATGAGTCGAGAGATACTTCTGGATACAGAAGGATTTTGTGATATAGAAGTACAGTAGAAATAATTTGTCTCTTTGTGTAAATAATATAATAAATAGTTGACTCGTATTTTTTTATTTATTTATTATTTATTCCACTCTATTTAACAGTTATATAAACATTCGGCATTTAGTGATTATTATTATTAGATTAATATTGGTGTGACATTTGTCGAGTTCACTGTAGTAGATACTGTACTGTTTACACGGGACTTACACTCATTGCCTGATAACGAGCAGTTTCAATTTCTATTTCGGTTTCGGTTTCGATTTCGGTTTTGACTTCAGGTTCTCAAAATGTTTACACAAATGGAAAAAAAAAGTATTTGTCTGTCAGCACGCATTTGTTTGTGGTGCAAACAACATGATCGTTTTTATTGATATCTATGTACACACAGTGCTGGCAACAAAAATATATCACAATCAGCAATTCAGCATAGCAACACACAAATGACCACCAAATGCAGAAAATAATCCCCAATTCACTAAACAATAACTGGCCAAGCATAAAAAAAGACTCCCTGAAAATTAGAATAAAAAAAAAGGAAAAGGAAAAACTCTGGTTTTCGAAAAGACAGAAGAACGTTCCCTCTTCGAAATATACGTTCTGAATCTTAAGGGGATTTAACCTTTACTATTATCGATCTTTGATTAGTTAGTATTGGGTCAGTAGGTTCGCCAACCCATGTCGCAAGGCAGCTACTATATATGCACATATATAGATATACACAATCTTTCAAATCGTGCATACGATATACATATAAATATATTTCTATGCCCGCTGCCGGCATAAAACGAATCAACCACGATGAAGAGCGGGCTAAGGAGGGTCATAGAGCTGAGGGGGAGGGGAAGGTGGAGCGAAGGGGGTAGGGGCGTTGCCGGTCAATTTTCAATTGTTGCCAAAGAGTTTTTCAACTGACTCAGTTCTTTTTTTTTTTTTGTTTTTCTCTTGTTTTCTGTTCTTTTTGTACCCTGTAGTCATACAAAATGAGCCAATGTGAGAGTAAATGACATATGTATATAACTAGGTATATGGATATAGCTATATAGATATATTTATATAAATCATAATCACAATCATAATATACTACACATATCGCTTAGCTAACGATTGGATTAATGTCAATTTCTTCGTGTAGGGTATACGCTGGTCAGTCTTGCAGCTTCTCCTAAATAGAGAGCACGAGCACACTTCAATACACTCACACTCACACACACATAAGTACGATCAACACTATACTCTCACTCTCCTTCACACAGTGCACTGTCACCCCCACTCCCCACTCCCATTGCCCCTTGCCCATTAACATATCCCGTATCTCTCTCGTCTGCTCAGTGAACTCAGGGTGGGCCCGCAGCCAACGATAGCAGCTACTGAGTAAATGTGTGTGCTGTGTGTGTTGTGTGTGTTGTGTGTGTGCGACTATTTCTTCATTAATTAATTAAGACTTTCATTTCGATGACGCAGACAACAACAACAACAACAACAACAACAAAGCAACAGCATAACCAAATCGAATCAAATTTGATTCAAATTGCTCCTGAGTTCATTTAGATAACTGGAAAAAAAGAAACGGGAAAAAAAAACACGAACACGCCCAGCCAATCACAGAGGTTGCACATAAGTCGCCAAAGTTCATGAACTCTACGCAGAACGTAATTTATTTATTTATTTATTTATTTATTTACTTATTGTCAACTAAAATCAGTCGACACAAAAAATACAAAAACTAAAAAAATTAAAATTAAAATTATAAAAAAATTTAAAAATAAGAAATATTTATAATTTGCATATAATTTGTTATAATCATTACAGAGTACTCGAGACGGTTCATGCAAGGCATAATTAATAGTACAGCGATTAAGAGAAAGTGGGTAGAAATAACGGGACGATCTACAGGGAACAGTAAAATGTATTTGGCTGAATCGATTGCACCTTTACAAGCATAACTCCTAGCATAACACGATGGTTAGAAAGGGAGGGAAGCAGCCTATTGGTGTATGGAGGAAGTAATATGTTCGATCCAAGAATAAGTTTTTAAGAAGTCAACAAATCAAATTGAATCAAGCATAATATATATTACAAGTACTATGTTGTTAAGCACACCTCATCGGGCTTAAAGTACTCTATTTGCTTTTGACCTGTTACTTAAAAGTGTCAACAAGAAATGTTTGTTAGATTTGACAAGTGTGCTAGACTTCCTAAGTAGTGCATACCTCATTCTCGTATTTTCGCTGAATGTGTGTGTATAAATAAATAAATATGTACATATATATATATATATATGGTATACGAATCGAAAGCTATGCTCTTTTGAGCATAGCGATCCGATGTTATTCGCAGCCAAGCGAACCCAACCACTCGAACTATATAGTCTTTATATGCATGCCAAGTGCCTGTTGCCTAAGCGAAACGAAAGAATTGAATTCGAAAAAATGCTATTGGAGAGCAACAACACCAGGGCAGTGGCCAACTACACTCGCAGAAATAAGAACGTACTCGATTTCAAAATCCATCAGTGATCAAATTCCTTAAAATACGAATTACAACAATTGTGTGTCTTTAAAGTAAAGAGCAGTTCAAATTACTTGAAGAACTTGAGTAACTCCAATTCTTGATACGAATAATATATAAAAACTGATTTTTGAACTTAATTTCTGCTGAAACTATCTTGTAAGTTGGAGTTTCGGAAAAGAAATCATTTTTTTGAAATCTTTTTCGATTTCACTTTACATTTTTGCCAAGTGTATTTAATCGAATTTAAATATATATATATGTATATATATATTTGTAGCTGAGGAATCCCTGGTTCTTGTGTTGTATTTGAAAATTCCAAAAAAGTAACAATGCTGATAAACAGCAACAACTAGAAAATCGAAAATGTAAACAAAGAGCTTCGCTCATTCCAAATTACCCGATGATGAAGTCAATTGTTGTATACAAAAATGAATTTTTGGTTTCCTTTACGAAAGTTTTCGAATCGTTTCATTCTTAATACCCTGTAACGTGTTTAACCAACGCGAAGGGCTACTCAATTCGCCAATATGCCTGCCATGTGAGATATTGAAATTTGTTTTTTTGGAGTACGTAACGATCTCTGGCAAACAGCCAAAGAAATTTGGTAAGATCACATCAGATATGATAAGACTCAAGAACTAGATCTTGAAAGATTGATATGTGAATGGGACTATAATGCTCAAATTGCTGAAAGAAAAGACGAGATTCCCTCCAATAGAAATTGGCATTTTACAAGTGTAGGGTATTTGCAAGTCGCGCATACTCAAAATGCTGAAAGAAATGACGAGTTTCCCTCCAATAGAAATTGATATTTATGATTATCATTTTACAAGTGTAGGGTATTTACAAGTCGCGCATGCTCTTTAACCAGACAGCACTCTTGATGCTGTTGTTTTATGTGGCTGCTGCTGTTATTGTTGTTGTTGTTGTTGTTGTTGTTATTGTTATTGTTATTGTTGATTTTTAGCTGGATTTTGGCTGCTCTATTTGGGGGCTATTTGGATTAGTGTGCTGGGGATGTATAGAATTTAGTTTTAGTACAAAAATCGGCGCAGGAACGAACGCGTCATAGTTTAAAAGAAGAGAAATAACCAAAAAAAAAAATAAAATAATAACATCGCATTCCTTGGAGCAGGCGCATGATTCATCATCCGTTGGACAACCAATTGTCAACGGAGCACATCCTGCTGCCAGTGGCCATGGCAGCCCGCAAGGCTGCCACAGCGGCTGCGGCTGCGGCTGCTGCTGTCGCCGCTGGCAATCGGAGCCATGTCGACAATTTGGACAACGAACTGTTCGAGGGCTATTCGGAGACGCTGCTGACGGTCGCCTGGACCTGTTGCATACTGTTCACCATTATCGGTGTGCCGGGCAATCTGCTCACAATTGTCGCCCTGTCGCGCAGCAAACAGACACGCAACTCGACGGCCATATTCATTATAAATTTGTCGTGTTCGGATCTGTTATTTGGCTGCTTCAATTTGCCGCTGGCCGCCTCAACATTCAAGGAGCGCGCCTGGAACTTTGGTGATCTGCTGTGCCGACTGTTCCCCATGTTGCGATACGGCCTGCTTGCCGTCTCTCTGCTCTCCGTCTCGCTGATCACCATCAATCGGTACATTATCATTGCCCATCCGCGACAGTATCCACGGTAAGTGAGAATTTGTATTTGCCGCCGAATTGGATTTACTTTATTCAATTTTGGTTTTTGCAGCATCTATCAGCGACGATATCTGGCAATGATGGTAGCGGGCACCTGGCTGATCACCTTCTCAATTATGATACCCACGTGGCGGGGGGTTTGGGGTCGCTTTGGCTTGGACAGGAGCATTGGGTCGTGTTCGATACTGCACGATAAATACGATCGATCGCCGAAGGAGTTCCTGTTTTTAATCGCCTTTATGCTGCCCTGCATCTGCATTGTGATCTGCTATGCCCGGATCTTTCTGCTGGTGCGTCAGGCAACGATTCGGGCGGGCAACAAGAGTCAAGAGGTTGCCACAACGCCGACGACCCTTCAGCCATCGAACGATAAGACCAAAAACCGCGATAAGCAACCGGAGCGGACTAAGGTTATGGATATTGATAATAATAAGGATAAGAATAAGGATGGTACACACACTTCGGAGGAGGACTCCTCCGGCATAAAGCATGCCTTTGTGGTCAGCGAGAGTCTCGCCTTTATCGATGACAACACGTCCTCGGAGAGTTCCCCCATCTCGTACAGCACCAGTCAGCGGCAGCCACATCGAGAGTCGGCCATCGATGCCAACGTCGTCCTGCAGGATATCAATGACCATAGCAAAAACAAGCAAATAGTTTCCCCCTTGCCCACCGCTGCAGCATCCAATCCGGACTCCAGCATTACCAGATCACAAAGCCAACTGGACCAAAATCGCAACGCGTAAGTATGAAAAATGTAGTAGAAGGCACTATCTCCGATCCCAAGTTGTATATATATATAGATTCTTGATCAGCATCAACAGCTGAGTCGATTTGTCCGTCTGTTTGAATACACAGATTGCAGAAACAGCTATAATGAGTTCTCCTCTGCATCCTACGCAGATCAAGTTGATTTCATTTGATCGTTTCCGATATATATATATGTATATATATTACCGATAACACTAAATGACACAGTTTTTAGTATATATCTTTCTAATTGGGTATGTATGTAAGAAGCCTTGACATAACTTTCATCAACTATGCAAATTTGAATAAGATCAGCTTAGTTTATGAAAGTTAAACACTTGGGCTTAAGATATGTCCTGGTCGAGGCCTCTCTCTATTTCGGATAGTGCATTCTTACTTCCTTATGATTTATTTATGCCAATTTGGAACTTATTAGATTATGTTTTGCTCTCTGTGGATGCTCTCTTTCTGCAGTAAGAATCCAATAACGACATCATTGCGCACCTCGTTCACGCGTTTCAGTCCCCGTAAAACGCATTATGTGTCTATGGGGAATACGTCGAATGCATCATCGATTTATCCGGGACGGATGAGTCCCAAGGATCGGCGATTGCTCAAAATGATACTGGTGATATTTGTGTGGTTCGTCGTCTGCTATCTGCCGATAACGCTGACCAAGATCTGGAAGAGCGCCAACGATGTGCATGTGTTCAATATAACCAGCTATATACTGATCTACATGACCACCTGCATCAATCCGCTTATCTATGTGCTGATGAGCAAAGAATATAGACGCGCCTATTCCCAAATGTTTCGATGCCAGCAATCGGAGCAACAGCAGCGGATCCTCAAAAAGCACATCGAATCGAATCGAACCGCCCCCAAAACGTGATCAAGTTCCAGTTTCAGTTGCAGTTCCCGTTCCACTATCACATCCAGTCGACTTCCAGACTACAGTCGACTTCCGTCCCAGCAGTGACTACTCAACATGTCCATAATTATATTTTCATACCTACCTATGGATATTAAAGGGGGGGGGGGGGGGGGGGGGGGGGAGACATCCATCTCTGTTATCCATTGCCTAAATCCATAGAACAGTCATGTATTATAGTAGAACGCAACGAATCGCAAACATCCATTTATGTATGTACAAATATCTATTTCTATATATGAATATAGACACACGATATTCATATGTATATATATATATATATTTCCAAAGCCTTGTCGGTATTCATGTAAAGCCTTCACCTGATATATGTTTATATTTACTATCAAAAATTCGATACGATTTTCTCGAATCGTCGAGGGTATTCAGGAGGAACATATATATGCACATATATATCGGCTTTATTATGGCGATATATTTATATCGGATATTAATTTGAATGTCATTTTAAAAAGAAAAAAACCAATGTAAATGTATAAAAATTACTTGAAAAAAAATTATATGTAAACATTTTTTGTTTGACAATATATATATAGTTATCAGACCTCTTTATAAGCATATCCCCAATCATATTACAGTTATGTACGCCAATGTAATGTTCAAAAATTTCCGGTTGTTTGGGATATGTACAAATATCAGAACAGAAGATAATACTTGTTAAAGTTTGGGGTCGCCGCCTCTCGTTCGCCCATCATTCCCACCCACATCCCCCCCATCTAGCCAAATAATAATCGATAAATCGATAACAGAGCATGTGATCGAAAAGGTGTATTGCATTTTATACCAAATGACTTTTAATATCTGGTTTACATTTGAATTCCATGTTTAAGAACAATCGATGTTTTATTTATTTGCTTGCCGCTAATTATTGTACCAATACAAATACATATGCACATATACATATATATATATATATATACACATTATATATATATATATATATATACGTATAGCAGATATATATCTATATATATATATATGTTTATATATTGCACATCCTATGCCTTCAATAAATGCTTCGAATAATTGATATATGTAGTTTTACGTTGTCTTAATTCGTTTCTGAGTTTTTTGATTTGATGATTTTTTGTTTTGGGAATTTAGAATCTTGCGACCAGTACCAGATAATACCAGTTATATATATAAATAGTATAGCTTAATATATAATTATTATCAATATACATATTGTATATGCCAGTGTGTGTGTGTGTCTGGGTGTGTGGGTGTGTGTGTTTATGTGTGTGTTTGTTTGATTTGCGTACGAAACTTGGACTACTTAAAGGCTAGTAACACAACTAAATGATCCAATATTCTGGTAATACATATGAATCTGTATGTATCTCAACTCCATTCGATACCGATATCGATATCGATATTGATTTTGATTACGATTACAAATTTTGAACTGTCAGATTGAATGATCGGATCTGTCTAACAATAAGTTATAATGCATGTATAAGCCTATAAATGTGTGTATGTATGTATATAATATTATCGTATAATAGTATCGTATTATATATATATATATATATATATGTGTATATATATATATATATATATTATTGTATGGATTAAATTTTAACAGTTGTCGCTCACAAATTACAAAAACTTCACAAACAAAAATAACAATCGAAAAACGATTTTGTTAGAAATTGTATAAAGTATTTATATTATATATATATATATATATAAACAAGTCTCTCAGTTTCATTGAAATTTGGAATATATGCGTAATTCTGCTGCAGTCCGTGCATATATGAAAGTCGGCCCAGATCGACCAAATTATATCAGATAGCTGTCATAGGAACTATCGCTCAAATGTTGTGAGTGCTTTTGTTGTTTTGAGAACATTTGTTGTCCTTAAAGATATCATGATGTCGTGAACAATGATCAACAATGGACAACTATAATATATATATATATATAGCTGTCATAGGAACAATCGCTTGCAAATTGAACAACTATATATTGTTTCCAATAAGATATCTTCACTCCAAGCTCCTCAATTATGCACATTGTACAACATCGGACTACTATATATGATATATAGCTAACATAGGAACAATTTAACAACATCGGATTACTATATCTTATAGCTCGCTTAGTCATCCATACACATATATATATATATATATATAGCATGGAGTATCTTCAAGTCTATTTAATCTTTCCAGTTGATTGTAATATCTTCTTTGTCTGAGGATATTTTCGATCCCATAAACTATATACATATATATATATATATATAGATAGCTGTTCTTCCTTCGAGTTGAGTATGAAATTAAAGAACAAAAAAACTGTTTGAACTTTTCTCAGAATTGGAAATGATTCTAATTTACGAGCGACCACTGTACTTACAGTTTGTTACTAATTAATTAATTAATTAATGACCATAATTATTTAATTTGTAATTCGTAATTTGTAATTGTAATTGTAATTGCGATTGCGAGCGTAATAATAATAATAATAATAAAAAAAAAACAAAAAAAAAAAACAATTTTGTCGGCTTCGATTTTAGCTTTAGACGGACTCCAGATGCTCGGATATCTCGAGAATGGGACTCTCGCTGAGTGGCTTCACCAGCGTCTGCCAGCTGGGCGTGAACAGGCTCAACACTGGCGGCGTTGTCGTCTGTCCACGCAAATGATGATACTCAGCCTCCGCCAGGGAATGCGAATGCGAATGCAAATGTGGATGCGAATGTGGATGCGAATGTGAATGTGGATGTGGATGTGAATGTGGATGACTATGTCCATGCACTGGATGGCTGTTGAGGAGTGCAGCTTGTGGTGGTGTCGCTGGTGGCGTCGCTGGCGTTGTGGACGTTGCTGCTCCGGCTCCCACTGCTCCTGCTATTGCCGCTGTCGAAGCAAGCGGCTCGCTGTTGGTGGACTGCTGACTGATATAGGATGTCTTTAGGTTCATCTGACTGTAGGCATGTGCTCCGGGCATTGTCAGAGAGTGCTGGAGACGCGGCGGTCCGCTTCGTGGCCGCTCCAGCATGGCCAGCTCGTACAGCTCGTCGGCCAGCTGCGGCTCCTGCTGGTGATGTGCGTGCGGATGATGATGGGCCAGTGTGTGTGTGTGTGGGTGTGTGTGTGTATGCTGGTGTCCATGTGCATGATGCGAATGGCGGCCAGCCAGCTGTGCCTCCAGTGCGTATTGTTTCTGGAACAGCTGACGCTTCTGCTGCAGCAGACGATGCTGCAACAGCTGCTGTTGCAACGGTGGCTTCTGCATGGGCGACAAATGTTGCTGCTGCTGCTGTTGCTGATGCGTTAGGGAATAGACGACGCCGCCGGGTGGTGGTGGCGGTGGCGCATAGAGCGCATGCCCACCATACAGTTCACTGCTCACGGCGGCATCCAGGAGCAGTGGCTGTTGCTGCGGCGCCGCAAACGACAAATGCTGATGATGATGTTGCTGCTGCTGCTGTTGCTGCTGCTGCTGTTGCAGCTGTTGCTGTGGATTATGATGCAGTGCAAAGAATTGACCCTGTGGAAATTGACAATTGGCCGCCAGTGTTAGCTCCTCGAGCGCCAGTTGATGTGGATGATGCTGATGATGATGAGCAAGTGTGTGGGCATGATGAGCATGTGCAGCATGTGCAGCATGCTGATGATGATGTTGTTGGGGCGCATAGATGGCGGCCGCTTCCTGCTGCAACTGCTGGATCTCCAGCCAGCCGCCGTGCCGCTTGGCGTGCTCATAGCGATAGCTGCCGTAGACACGACTCGCACCCAAGAGCGTGCTGGAGCTGAGCAATCCCTGGGCGACCAGGCCATCGCTGGCGCGTCGCCCCTCCCGAAAATGGATGGGCGAACGCTTGTCGGCGAAGGGCGGCGGCGCCGGCGCTGGCAAGGCCGTTGCCAATGGATGGACAATCAATGATGGCATCTGTGCCGGCATCGCCAGACTCAACGCCGTCGGCATATGGATGCACGAATTGTGGCTGCTGTACAACGAATGCTCCGAATCCGAATGCTCGCTGCCGATGGCAACGGATGATGGAACAGATGCAGCCGCCGATGATGCAGTGGCTGTGCCCGTGCCGGCAGCCATCGTTGCCAACATGGAGTTGCTCATGCAGGAGGGCAGACTGCCATGTCCGTGTGCCATATCCGGTTGTGTTGCTGGCTGCAGGACAAAGTCCAGGCTCTCGTAGGCGCTGCAATTGCTCTTGGAGCTGCCGCGACTCAGATTCTGCGATAGACTCTTCGAGTAGCTGCCGGCGAGGACGCCACTGGAGCTGCTGCTGCTTGCATAGGAACGTGTCCTTGCCGCTTGATGCTGGCTGCTCGTCAAATCGGTTGATGATTGTGAGCCTTCCTTATTATTATTATTATGATTATTATTGCCGCCGGTTGTGGCATCGTTGTGACAGCCCTGATCCGTTTCGCAGCCCTCGTCGGTGCTGGAGCTACCCTGTGCGAGCACCTTCTTCTCAAACGTCTTCTTCTTCTTGTCACGTCTGCCAACAAGGAGCAACAACAACAAATTATCTGCTAATTCCGCACATCTGTCTCTCTCTCTCTCTCTTTCTGTCTCTGTCTCTATCTCTCTATATACATATTGTTGGGTGCTTCATCATCATCATCATCACTCACCCGTCTCCATTTGGCTGGCACTTTGTCGTCGCGGAGTCTTCCTCCTCCTGTGTTGTGGGCGTGGACATGATCCCATTGCTGCTACTATTATTATTAGTATTATTAATATTATTATTGCCATTTGTCGTTGCTGTTGCTGCGGCTGCTGCTGTTGTTGTTGTTGTTGTTGCTGTTGCATCCCTCAGCTTCGCTTCCTGCTACAAAAACCAAAAAAAAAAAGTATTCCAATTAGTCCCAAAATGCTACAAAAAGTTTTCAACTGGATGGGATGGATGGGATTGGGATGGACGGGATTGGGTATATAGATGGATAGATCGGAGATCGAAGGTGTCTCCTGCAAGGATATAGTTCCTTTGAGAGGAGAGTTCAAGCGAAGAAATCCTACCTCAACTGGCAGTGGACTCTCTTGGAGTGTCTGGAAGAGCCTGCTGGCCTCAACGGACATCTTGTAGCGAAAGCTTTGATTGAGATTGGCGGTGGAATCGAAACTGTTCGAGCTCGACATGGGCTTCATTATTATTGTCTTGTTGTGATCGTGGGCAGTGGGCGTGGCAGCCGCAGTCACTGTTGAATGTTGAATGTCCGCATCCGTTTCCACAGCCGACTGATGATGCTGCTGCTGCTGATCCTCCCTGTCCAGCTCCTGCTCCTTCTTCGTTGTTTCGGATATGGCAGTAGACTGGCAAAATCGAAAATCGATATATATATATATATTTATATGAGTATTATGTATGAATAAATTAAAGCGTACCTGCTGCAGCAGCTGACGACAATCCTCGGTGCTCTGCTTGATGATATACTCGCTGATTGTCTGATGGAGTTGCTTGGGCGCCGGCGACGGCAGATGCTGCTGCTGATGATGGCCCAGATGATGATGATGATGATGTGCCAGCTCCAGCTGCTGGCTGGCATTCAACAGCAGCTCGCGACATCTGAGATTTGCTAGCGAGGGCAGATTGCCAGCTGGCTGAAGATGTTGCTGCAACTGCAACTGCTGCTGCTGCAACTGCAACTGTTGTTGCTGCAACTGCAACTGCTGCTGCTGCTGTTGCTGCTGATGATGATGATGTTGAGCGGAAACGCTGCTGGTGCTGCTATCGATGCTCAGGGAGATGGCAACGGGTCGACCATGATGATGGCCAATCCTTGTTGTGCTGCTGCTACCCGCCGGCAGTGGCGTATACCTAGTGGGCAACAGCTGCTGTTCCTCATGCCCGTTCAGATAACGGGCATGGCCATGTCCATGTCCGTGTCCATGGACGTGGGCATTGGCATGGCCATGATGTGCCTGCTGCTTGACGGCATAGTAGGGATCGGCAGTTTGGAGGCGTTCGCTCATCAGCACTGTCTGATGGCGGCTAAGTCTTTTGTGTGTCGGATCCTTGGCCAGGATCGTGGTGGATATTGTCTTTGATTGCTGCTGCTGCTGCTGTTGCTGCTGTTGGAGTTGCTGTTGTTGTTGGTGCTGATGGAGCTGGAGCAACTGCTGTTGCTGCTGCTGCTGGTTGGTGGTGGGCAACTGTTCGAGTAGAAGCAACGGCTGCTTGCTGCTCTTGTAAATTAAGCGACTGCCACTGGCGGCACTGGGGCAGTTCTCCGCCGGTTTCGCCTGCTCCTTTTTGTGCGACACCCGATCCTGGAGCAGCAAATAGATAGCTGCCACATGATCGTACGTATTCTTCTTGAGGCTCGCCCGCGTCTTATCGGGCCCAATGCCCACATATTCGGACATGATGCGCAATATATCCTCGCTCGGCTCCAGCACCGCCTGACGTTCCATATTCAGATTGTATTTGGCGATGAGCACATGCTCCAGCAACTCGGGGCACATCCAGCGATGCCGCTTGATCTGCTCGATGGTGTAGCGACGTGTCGGCTCCAGCACCAGCATGCGCCGTATCAAATGCTCACATTCCGAGCTCATAAAGAACGGTATACGAAATCGACCCGACAGCACCCGATCCCTCAAGCTCTGCAGCGTTGAGCCATCGAAGGGCAGAGCTCCACAGACCAGCACATAAAGCACAACGCCCAATGACTAACAATAAAAAAAGGCAGACAGAGACAAGGAGAATATATGGATTATTATTGTGTGTGTGCGAGTGTGTGTGTGTGTGTGTGCGGGTGTGTGTGTGTGTGTGAATGAAGCCTTAAAAGTCATATGTCGAAAAACAAATATGATTATGCTAAATACGAATCGTTTACACAGGGCAAAAAAAAAATGAAAAAAAACCCATCGAATATTGTTAATGGTTCGGTTCAGGAAACTTGGTCTTTCATCTTTCAATCCATTATCGAATAGATTTTACTATTCTTTTTAGTAAAATTTGTAATTTTGAAGTTTTGGTTTTTGAAAAACGGAACCTTTTCCAAGTCCTTAGATTAAAAGTTTAAATACTCTTGCAGATCAGATAAATGATATATAGTGGTTCAACTCTGACAAAAGTGAATATATTCCAAGTCTGCCAGGACAAAAATAGCAGCTATATATAGCAGCTATATGCTCATGGCTGGTAAAGAATATTGAATAACTGAATAATAAAAAAAGCAGTTCCCACGAAAATTAATGACTTTTTTTTTTATGCCCGTCTGATTTGTGCTTACCCAGATATCAATCTCTGGCCCCGTATACTGTTTGCCCTCGAAGACCTCGGGTGCGGCATAGGGTGGTGAGCCACACCAGGTGGCAAGCAATTCGCCGGGCTTGAAATGATTGGAGAAACCAAAATCGGCTATTTTAATATTCATGCCAATATCGAGCAGCAGATTCTCCGCTTTCAGATCACGATGCACGATGCCCTTCTTGTGGCAATATTCCACGGCCGAGATGATTTGCCAAAACTTGAAGCGAGCCGCCGACTCCGACATGCGTCCATACTTGGCTATATAATCTGTTGTGAAAGAAGAAGCAGCAGATGAAGACGAAGAAAAGGAAATCAGTAAATGTAGAGCAGCTTACCAAAGATTTCGCCCTGACTGGCATACTCGGAGACAATGTAAATCATGTTCTTGGTTTCCATCACCTGGAAAAGAAAGCAACATTTTAGGATTATCATAAAATGGAGTTGATTCCGGGACTGGAGTTGGAGTTGGTTTACCTGATATAGCTTGATGATGTGCGGATGCTTGAGCTTCTTCATGATCTCCACTTCGCGATAGACCTTCTGCAGATTGGTGTGATCCAACTGCGATTTATCAATGATCTTGATGGCCACCTCATTTTTGGTGATGCGATGCCGCGCCAACTTCACAACAGCAAAATTCCCTTTGCCAATGGTCCGCTCAATGTCATAGAAGCCGACACGCATCGGTTCCTTGAGCTTGAGCAGCTCCTTGGGTCCGCTGCCGGTGCCGGCGAAGAGTTTTTGCGCCAACAGCGCATCCTGACAATTGGCCAATGCATCTAAGGAGGGCGCCGCACCAGTTGCCGCACCCAATTCCGTTTCATCCATTTGGCCGCCATTCGATGTTTGCTGCAACTCCAATTCTTGCTGCTGCTGTTGCTCCCGTTCACGTTCCCGTTCCATTTCCCGTTCCTGCTCCACATGACCATTTTGTTCGCTGCTGGGCTGGGCTGAGTCATCGTCCGTCGTTGTCGTTGTGGTTGTGCTTGTCGTTGCTTGAGCCGGGGACTCCTTTAAATCCTTTTTGGCAGCGCCCTCGCATGCGCTCATTTTTGGGTTAAATCAAACGTAGCTGATGCTGCCGCTGCTGCTGCTCGTTGCTGCTGCTGCTGCTGCTTCTTGCACTCTCTGCTTTCTGCTCATGCTTCCGGCGCATGCAACGCAGCCTCTCTCCTTCTCTCTCTCCGTCTGCGTCTCCCGCCCCCGCCTCTAAAGACTCCTCAGTGCACGCTCCTCCATATTGGCAGCAGCCGCCCTTCGAACGAACAACAATTGAAATAAATATGAAATCCACACTCAAATATTGCAAAACAGCACAAAACAACAAAAATAAATAAATAAAATAAACGCAAAACAAGTTCAGTTTTTTTTTGTTTTTTTTCTATACTCTGATAACAGATTAGCTCACACACACACATGATATGTGCACGTCTGTGTGTGAGTGAGTAAAAATGCTGATGCATGTCGATGTGTGTGTGTGCAGCATAGAAAAATCAATAAGCAGCCGCTTTGTGTGTCTCTCGTTCACGTGTAAAGCGAAGAGAGCAAAGAGATTACGCACACACACACACACACACACACACACACACCGAACACATAGGGAGAGACACACACACCGATATGCATCGAGTGAGAGCATTTACCGTTAGTTGCTTTTAATGTATTGCAATTGAAATTGTTTGTATTTCGCCTTTAAAGTCAAATTCACTTAATGCATTCGCCGCACAACTGGCTCGCCGCGGCGGCAATTAATAAGACACACAATCGAAAAAGGAGAAGACCGTTTAAATTGACGACGGCAAGGCGACAACCGTTAAGCGAGCGACACAAACAAGTCCAGCGCGTTTCTGTAGCGGTTCTGTGACCCCCAGGAAAGTGCAGAGGCGGTTAGCGAGCGACTAAAAAGCGAACGCTTTTTTCTCTGTAAGGGTTGCCAAACTTTTGCAATGCCTGCCAAACTAACCGACTGCGACTGCTGCTGTGTTGCTGCGACTGCTGCTACTACGGCAACCCCATTGGGGCAGCACCTCGCTGCCGAATGCAGTGCACTGAGCATGCGCCTGATTTGAACCCCAAACAAAAATATAGAGCAAGTGGGGTGGAGTTCCATTTGTTTTTGTTTTTTTTTGAAAAACGCGCCTACCTTTAACATTTATCGAATGGCAGTTATCGAAGTTCAAAATGCATAAGCTCTAAAGTAGAATATTTCAGAATATCTCAGTAAGAAGCCGCAATTTCAAATTATGAAAAGCATGTTGTTGTTTTTGTTTTGTGTTTTTGTATATGATGTTTGTTTAATATTAACAAATAACGTATATTTATAGAGAAATGTTATGTGTAACAGATTTTTATTTTCATAACATTTGATTTGAAAAAAAAAATACGTTTGTTTTTGGAATATTGCAAATATTCCAGGAAGCGTCTTATTATAATTTTCATAACATTTAATTGGATTTCCAGGATACCCAGAAATCGTTTTATACCAGTTATGCAGATTCCACTGTTTTCGTGCTAATAACTGTTTTTTTTTTGTTCTTTTTCAAGATATTCAAAATAATAGAATACCCATAAGCTGTCAGTTCTAGTTAAACTATTATGAAAATTAAAACAAAACAAAAATTAAATATGCTCAAAATGCTTCAAACAAAATTTAGAAAAAAAAATCGAATAAGTGTATAAAACACAAATAATATTTCGTATCAATTGCTATAAAAAGTATTCACTTTGAGATTGAAGTGGATAACTTAAAACTGCAACTAAAGTCGCTGTATTGTATTACTTAAAATAAGAAAAATAAATAATAAAAAAACTACTCCAATTACGTATAAATAAAGACGAGTTTCTTCTGTGCATATACATATATATATATATATATATATGTGTGTGTATATATATGACTTATATTTAAAATTCACTTAAACTCTTATGGAACAGGTTTAAAATAATATGTAATAATATTTGTACAGTGGAACAAGTGCAGAGAGCGACAAAATACAAAAAAAAAAGCACAGCAGCAAACTTTGCGCTAGCTTTCTCTCTCTATGTCTGTGCCTCCCTCTCTCTCTTTCTCATATGCATGCATGTATATATATATATATATATCGTCTCTGTCTCGGCCAACAGAGAGCATTGCCCCGGTTTTCAGCAGCAGGCGAAAAAATGAAAGCGTTGAAGAGAAGACATTGTGAATTGCTGACACGGCGTTGTTCCCTAATCAAGATTAATATATATATATATATACATATGTATATATGTATGTATATATATACAGCAGATATAGTAGTTATATATGTACATAGATCGGTGATGTGCGAGACATGCACACACAACTCATGTTCGACGCGACACATTATACAAAACACTTAATAAATATTGGGCCAACATTTGCACAGGCCCCGAGAGAGAAATTGCCTGGATTTTTGGGATTTGCGGTTTTGGGTAGCTCCTCCGAAGGAAGCCTGTCAGCGCCCAGTTATTGCCTCCATCATCAGCGACATCATCCAATTGAATTTGGTGGTGGCTTCTTGCTGCTTACGTTGATGAGCCATCATTTTTTCAGCAGCTCTGTGGCAGCTGTGTCAGCGGCTGTTGCTGTTGCGGCACCACCACCAACGCTGGTTGCAAGCGGCGCATCGCCGTAGCAGCGTCGCTTCAAGTCACCAAAGAGATCCTGACGCTCCTGCAGACTGCGCTGCGTATCAATGTGCACCGATTGCGTTGTGTTTCTGCCAGAGATGCAAAGACTTAAAATTAAACAAACTATGCACATGGAGTGGGCGGCACATACCTCGTCTTGGTGAGCACCGTGCAACTGTGCTCCACAACCATGTGGAGGGAGTAGAGCGTGGCGAGATTTAGCAGGCTATCCTGCTCAAAGATCTCAATGTCGGGCAAACGGATTTGGGTCTGGCGTGGATCCTGGAGGAAGCGTGCCAGTCGCTCGTTGACGCTCAGTTTGATGCTGAAACCGGGACGATCGCCGTTGATGCGACGGCAGCCGGCACGGATTTCACGCACCTCCTGCACCTGGACGGGCGGCGAGGAGGAGAGGAATGGATTTGATGTTTCGCCGGACATTTCGCTTTCGATTTGCTTGGATGCCGGCGGCATGCCAGAAATGCAACTGCTGCTATCCATGTCGAAAGCATCTCGCTGATCAATGTGACTGGCATCGATGACGCCACCACCACGATGATTGACGCCAGCGCCACAAATCTCAATGGGTTTCGAGCTGGCAGCCGGCTGAAAACGTGACAAATCTTGTCGCGCATCCAGCGCCAATTGCGGCGACACTTGCGACACTGTGTTCGTGTTGCTAGCCAGATAACAGCCATCGATTGTGGTTGTTGTTGTTGCTGCGGTCGTCATCTCGGTGCCTGACATTAGGGTGTCATCCTCGCCAATGGTGTCATCGGAGCGTATTTGGGGCAGCAGTGATTTTTTCGTTAGCTTGCGCTTGGGATCATATTTGCCACCGGGTTCCAGCTCGTTGCCGGGCCAATCGGTTAGCTCATCATCGCCCTCACCGGCCGTATCGTGACGCCGCAGATCATCCTCGCTATCATAGGAGGAGGAGGAGGAGCTCAGCGAACTGGAGCTAAAGAAATCATACAGGTCGCCACAATCCATTTTGGACTGCTGCAGCTGCAACTGCAACTGTGGCTGCTGTGGTGCCTGACAAAAGCCACGGCGACGACGACTATGCGACGACTTTTTGCGATCCAGGCACATGGGTGGTTGCGGTTGCAATTGTGGCAGCCTCTCAGCTGTTTTGTTTGTCTTCAGCAGCGATTCAATATCGCTTACAGGCACTAAAGTTTCCATACTAAAATCAGCAGCCAGAGCCGATTGACTGTTTGGTGTCAGTGGTTCCAATTGCTGCTGGTGTTGTTTTTGTGGCTTCGACGACTCCTCCTCTTCCATGTTCGTAGTTGCTGTTGTTGTTGTTGTGTTGTCAGTCTTTTGCGTTTGTTGTTGTTGCTGGTGTTGCTGTTGTTGCGCCATGCGATTTATCTTGGAAAGCAGTCCTTTGTTGAGCGGCAAGAGACGATCGCTGTGCGGCTTCGATGTAGATGAATAGCTACGCGGCCGCATCCGATGATACTCCTCCATGTGCGTGTAGCGCGGCACACTTGACGAATGCAACTTGCTGCTGGCTATGCAAGCGGCCAGATGGCCCACATGACCATGATCATGCTCATGATAACGATCACGATTCGAACGCTTTCGTTTGCCGCAAAAGAATAAATTCGAATTGCGAATGCCGACGTTGTTTTCCATTGTTGCTGTTGATGTTGCAGTTGTTGCTGCTGCTGCTCCGGCTGCTGCTGCTGCTGTTGTTGTTGCTGCCTTGAGCAGACGCTTGCGCAATGTGCCGGATGCTGTACCGGCGACACCATAGAGACAGCCACTCAGCATGCCCGGATGCAATGGGGATTCGCTTGTAAAATTGCTATCCTTGCTAAACTCAAACTCCATGGACATCCGCTTGATCTTTCGCTTGCGTCGCGAGTTCGGCTTGTAGAAACTGTAAATTATCAGATTCGATTTTTACATTCGGTTTTTGCATATGGCGACGCGCTACTCACCGAGCTGGACTAAAAGTCGTCTCATTTAGCGAATCCGATTCCAGAGCGCCCAATCCCATGCGTACAGCAACTGTGGCAGCATGTAGACGCAACGGTAACATTGCCTCCGCCTTGTCATCCGAATCGCTCGCTGGCAGCAACGCACTCTGCATGTGTCCAGCATCCAGGCCATCCATATTCGATTGTGCCTGATTGCCGTGTCCGGCATGGGCGTGCAATGCTGTGTCCGTGGGACTGCTTGACGAATCCTCCGTTGGCTGCGGTGCACAAGCTGCGAAGAGAAAGTCACGCAAAAGCGGATATGTTGTATATATATATATATATATATAGATATATATATATATATACATATATATATATGTATGTATGTATGTATGTGTTTGTGCATGCGTGTGTATTTATGTGCACTTGAATGTGGGAGAGACTTACGCAAATTGCCCGTTGATCGAGTGCGTCGACGAGAGCCCCACCTACCAACGCCGCAGGCCCTGTCCATCAGTGAGGTCTCCTCGAGGGCGAGCGTCAAGTCGTGCGAGAACTGATCCATTTCATTTGCATGCAGCGACAACCGACAACGACAACAAGAATCCTCGATTGCCTTCTGCTTTCAATTGCGTTTCATTCAACTAAATGCATACAAAAAAGAAAACCGAAAAAAAGAAACGAAACGAACCGAACGAATCCACAAGGCAAGCCTCAACAATTGGCTGAGCACCTAACATCGATAGCTACAAATTAATCGATTGGCCATCGATGGTTCTTACCCATTTGCTTGCTTTTCCGATATGTATCGCCCATCACTTATTTTGATATATAGAAATACATGCATACGGATAATTAATTATTATTATACATTTTATATATAAATAGATTTATTGAACTAAATAATTGCCAACAATTGTCAGACAGTTCAGTTGCAATATTCGTTCCTTGAGGATCACAAATCTATATTTAAAACAGCAAAATGAATGCCAATAAAGTGGATGAGCTACCTAACTATATATGATTTTAATTGAATTTATATATATATTAATATATAGCTTAAATACGTGCTTTATATAATGAATTTGTATAAATTTATGTTGCTTAATTGCAAGTTTTGGCTTCGTATTATTTAATTGAATTATGAATTGTATAAAAAACATTATGAGATATTATTATGTTTATTTTTACATATACAGCTTGTCATTAATGTAGCATTCTATATTTTATAATTCGAAAATCATTTACCATCACATTTGAATGATTGGCATCGGTGCGGCATCGCACGTTCAGTATCGATATATTTAGATATCGATATGTGCGTTTTACTGTATTTCAATTGCAATTTGTGTCTTATGTTTTTGCAATCTGGTCACATAGCGCGTTTACGCAGCGAAGTGCACAACCTCATGTCCAAAATAATTAATGTTTTATTATAACTAAACGCCCTCTTGCGTTACAATTTAATTCACTTAACAACAATATCGTACTTGCGCACTCACAACACATACAAAGCAAGCAAAGAACACGCATTGCACCAACCAAATTTGCATACGCTTCACGCTTGTGCCGGTAGAAGAAGCAGAACAAAAAAAAAAATACTGATTGAAAACGCTGAGTTTGCCGAGTTATTTTTTGTGCTTTCGTTTTGTGGTTTGTTGGCTGTTCTGTTTTTTGAGTTGCTGGTGGTGGATACAAAGATGAGCCGTCGACGCGCACACGACGCCGAAGATGAGAGCTATGGTGAGTGACTTGCAAATAGTTGGCTAATTTTCCAAATGGAATTTATCACGTTTCCCGCACACAGATCACAGACGCAATAAGCGGCGTCGCGTCTCCGAGAATCAGGAGATCGAGGATCGCTTAGAGTCGCTGATATTGCGGGTCGGCGAGCGCAGTACATCGTCCGTGGAATCGAATCTCGAGGGTCTCGTCTCAGTGCTGGAGGCAGATCTGGGCACATTCCGTTTGAAAATTCTACGCATTCTGTCCGATTGTGCGGTGCGTATGCCCGAAAAATGCACCATCTACACAACGCTGGTGGGTCTGTTAAATGCCAAGAATTATAAATTTGGTGGCGAGTTTGTCGATCATATGGTGAAAACGTTTAAGGAATCGTTGAAACTATGCCGCTGGGATGCGGCACGCTATTCCCTGCGTTTCCTCGCCGATCTGGTCAATTGTCATGTGATATCGGCGACGAGTCTGCTGCAGTTGCTCGACACAATGATCGATGTGTCCAATGAGGATACGGTGCCGCAAGTGAGACGTGATTGGTTTGTCTTTGCGGTGCTCTCAACGCTACCGTGGGTCGGCCGTGATCTGTACGAGAAGAAGGAATCGTCGCTGGAGTCGCTGCTGTTGCGCATCGAGGTCTATTTGAATAAGCGCTCCAAGAAGCATCATAATGCGTTGCGCGTTTGGACATCGGATGCACCGCATCCACAGGAGGAATATCTCGATTGTTTGTGGGCCCAGATCCGAAAATTGCGTCAGGATAACTGGGCCGAGAAGCATATACCGCGTCCGTATCTCGTCTTCGATTCGATACTGTGCGAGGCACTGCAGCATAACCTGCCGCAGATAACGCCTCCGCCACATCACGACAACTTTGAGTATCCGATGCCGTGGGTTGTCTATCGCATGTTTGACTATACCGATTGTCCGGATGGACCCAATTTGCCTGGCGCCCATTCGATTGAGCGATTCCTCATTGAGGAGCATCTGCATCACATTATCGAAACGCATCATAGGGAGCGCAAGGATTGCGCTGCCCAACTCTTGAATTTTCCATTCAAGCACAAGATCCCATTGGAGTATTGCATCGTCGAGGTTATCTTTGCCGAATTGTTTCATATGCCAACGCCACGGTATCTGGACATCTGCTATGGCTCCATACTGATCGAATTGTGTAAACTGCAGCCAGGCACATTGCCCCAGGTGCTGGCCCAGGCCACCGAGATCCTGTTCATGCGCATCGATTCGATGAACACGTCGTGCTTTGATCGATTCGTCAACTGGTTCAGCTATCATTTGAGCAACTTTAAGTTCACCTGGTCCTGGGATGAATGGGACAGTTGTCTGCTGCTCGATGCCGAGCATCCGCGTCCCAAATTCATACAGGAAGTCCTACTCAAGTGCCTACGGTATGCAGCGAGCCTTATTTTATCTCATCTCTTAACTTTGAGTTCATTCAATTCTCTATCTCTCTCTCTCTCTCTGTCCCACACACAGACTGTCGTATCATCAGCGAATCACTGAGATGATGCCAACAACGTATGCGAAACTGATCCCAGTCACCCCTGTGCCTAACTACAAGTACACCAACGAGGAGGCAGGTGGGTTGAAAACAAATTTTCATGTTGACACGAATTGCTCTAGAGAAACACCAAAAATCGTACATTTCTTATCTCCTTGTCGAGGATACAGTAGACACCCAATAATAGCAACCGCTCTCTTTGGCTTATCTCTTTTCTTATCTCAATTATTTTTTTTAAAAATGTTTTTGAAACGCCAATTTATATATTTATTTATATTATTGTTTATTTGATTGAAAATTTATATTTGTTTTTTTTTTTTTGTTATGTACATAAAACCCTTTAATGGTGATGCGCTTAATATGTAGTCATTGGATTTGTGCTTAACTGTGCCTCACATCGTTCTTATTATGCTTATCGGCGTTATCGTTAACGTCATCGTTATCGTCATCGATAATGATGGGTATCTCCTCGCCATTGGCGCCCACCTTAATGCTAACAGATTTGCTAACCGATTTCTGGGTGAGCACTTCGATAACTTCCACCAAGGGCAGCTCAGCAGCTGCAGTTGTTGCCGTTGCTGGTGTTGTTGTTGTTGTTGTTGCTAGTGTTGTTGTAGTTGCTGTTGGTGCTGCTGTAGTTGCTGCTGCAGCTGTGGGTTTTAATGCCACCTTCGCCTCATGACGATGACTGCTTTTTGGCTTGCTGTCCACATTGCTGCTGCTGCTGCTGCTGTTGACATTTTCCTTGCGTCGCTGCCTCCATTTGGTAATCTCTGGCAACTCTGTCGCTGTTGTTGTTGCTGCTGCTGTTGTTGTTGTCGCTGTCGTTGTCGATTTGCCTGCTGTGATGCGGTTCGTTGTTCGATAGCGGCTCAAAGCGCGCAACGGCGTCAAACTCGTCGAGGTGGACACAAAACTGGCGCTTGAGCTTGTGCTTGCTGTTGGTTTCAATGTGGAAGTCCCCACTGTACTTGCTGTTGTTGGTGTAGCTGCTGTTGTTGTTGGCGCTGCTATGGCAGCCAAATTGTGTTGCTGTTGACTGCCGGCTGACTCCGTTTCCAAGTCATCCACTGGCTGCACTTTATCCACTTCATGCACCTTAGTCACAGTTGTTTGTTGTCGCTCATCCTGCTCCAGCTGCTGCTCCTGCTCCTGCTGTTGCTCCTGCTCCTGGCCCTCATCCTGCTCTTGGCCCTCCTCCTGCTCCTGCGGCTGTTGCTGCGGCTGCTCCTGCTGCAGCTGCTTCTTCTCCTGCACCGTCTCCAGCTGCAGCACATCCAATGGATGCTGATGCTCATAGAGCGGATCGGGTTCGGAATAGCGATAGATGGTCTCCTCCAGCGGTTCGCTCTGCACAAATGACTTTGGCGCCTCCTGTTGCACATTCTGTCCCAAGCCGCCCGCATAGATTAGGAGCGGTGTCAGCTTGCCACTGTGATACTTGGACGACTGCTTAAATCCTGCTTAATCAAAATGCTAAACTCTTGCAAAGATCTGGCAAAACAGAAATTCGAATTCGAACTCACCGCCGAGCAGCGGATGCTGTTCCTGTTGCTGCTGTTGATGAACCTCCTCCAGTTCGCCCGGCTCCAAAGACTCCGTCGACTCCTCAGCTGGCTCCCGATTTGTGGAAAACTGCACCTCGCCATGTTCCAGTTGCTGCTGTTGATAGCGATGCTGATGCAGATGAACGGCTGGTGATATTTCTGTGGCTGCTGGCACTGGACTGCTGCTCAGCTCGGCGGCATATGTGGATGGACGATAGGTCAAATCATGCGCCAATCCATTACTCAGTCCACCAGGCGTCATATAGAAATGATGATGGAAGTGATGCGTAACTGGGCGCTTGCCAACTAGCTCACCGGCATCGCCAGCAGCAGCAGCAGAAGCAACAACGGCAGCGTCTTGGGGCAATGGATAAGGCTCGAGAGGATTTTGGAGGTGATGGTTTGGTCGTGGACCAAATTTGAGCATAGACGGATAATTGGGTCGATATGTTGTCGCCGGTATAAAATTCGGACGCAGGCCCAAATTGAAGGCCAGGCCCGGCAAGAGTGGACCATCCGCCTTGGTCTTCACATACTCACCAATATTAAGATTGGGTGGCGCCTGAAAAATGCCACGCACAAATGTCGCCTGCGGCTGTCGATCCTGGCGTCGCTGTGCCCGGAACGCCTGCTCCTGCTCCTGCTGTTGCTGCTGCTGTTCGCTGTAGTTGTGGCTGGCAAAGCTCTGCGGATAGTCGGACTCCCGCTGGATGAAGCTCTGCGATGGATAGCCAACGCTTGGCGTCACACTGAACTTCAGCTCGTAGTGGTAGCGCTGAGCGTAACGTGGATCGGCGACATCCACACGATGCCGTATCCGTTGCACACGCCACAGAGCACGCGTCTCCACATTCCGTGCAGCTGCCGCATTTCCCTCGACAAACCGATAGCTACCGTTGCTCATTAGCTGCTCCAGTCGTCCGCTGGCCAGATTGACAATATCCCCAAAACGACTGGAAGCGGTTGGTGCTGCTCTCTGCGCTGGCAGCTGGTACGGCGTCTGCAGAAAATCGTGATAATCGTGCAGCTGACTGCAGCAACATCCATTTAAAATGGTAAACAACTGCTCGAGGCATGCAACAGCAACTCCAATTCCAATTCCCACTCAAGTGTCTGCCTTACCTGAGATTGCCGGCAGCGGCGCCGAGCGCTGCATCCGTAAAGAGCGTCACATAGGTCACATGCTTCAGTGTGCGCTCCCAGGGACGTGTCGTCTGCTCCTGTTCCTGCTCCTGCCCCTGACTATGTCCATGTCCCTGCACCTGGCCCTGCCCCTGCTCCCCATAGTAGATGCGTTTGCCACTCAGCTGCAGCGATTGCTTCGGCGTCAGCACCAGATCCCGTCCAGAGCCCACAATCGCTGTGCCCTGCTGCAGCTAGCCAAAAAGCAACGCAAAAATCCATTTAATATTTTCTTTTTTCATTTTTTTCTTTTTCAAAACTTTGTACTTGTAGAAGAATGAAAAATTCCAATTTGAGAATTTATTTAAATTTCTAATGGTTTTGTTTTTATCGATAACTGTTCCCGTTTAGCTAATATCTATACAAATCGATATCCGATAACAATTCCTTTCTTCCAATTGATATACAATTTATATCCTGACATATTAAGGAGCAACTATAACAATTTCATCAAGATCGAATAGGAATAATATAATCACAAAAAAAATCAACTTGAATTTTAGAAATTCGCCCAGAATCCAGAAAATTTTTAGAAATAATTTCGAAATATAAAAAAAACTAAAATTTGAAAACTTTCGTTTCTGTTGGAAATGAAAATCCTTTTTTCATTGCACTGAGTCGAGCTCTCTCTCTCTCTCTCTCTCTCTCTCTCTCTCTCTCTCTCTATATATATATATATATATATATATATATTATATTCGATAACAATGATTAATCAGTTTTGTCTGCTCAATTTGGTCTATATAAATGATGATTTTTGAAGTATTAGTTTTGGCACACTTACTATTGCCATGAGTATGCTCAATAGGCAACGATATTTCCTCATTTTCACATTCAAAAAAAAAAAACAAAATCAAAAAACAAAAAGAAAAAAAGTAAAAAAAAAAAATCAAACAACAAAAAAAATTCAAAATATAAAACAGAATTTTTGAAAGCGAATCTTTTGAAAAGCGAAAACTTTGCGGCACGCGCGCGAAAACTTGACTGAAACTAATAATGAAATCGTCAAACAGACGAAGCCAGCAACCGTTAGACTTTGCTGCTGCTGCTGCCACGTCTTCTTCTTCTGCTGTCTGCTGTGTCTGCTGACTGCTGCTTTCATTGGGGCAGCCAAGCGACGCATCGCCAGCGGCGGCAGTTTCGCAATCTTGCTCGTTTCTAGCTGCCACAGGTAGCTGGTTGCTGCAGCAGAAGGGCGGTCGGTCGGCCTGGCGACGCGGCTTGGCAACGCGCATTTATGCAACACTTGCGGATGTCTAGAGACGCCTCAAGCCCAAACTCACCCCGTCCCCTTCATCCCACCCGGTTCCGCGGTAAGCAGCCGAAAAAAACCCCTAAAATCTAGACAACCCCGCCTAACGCAACGGCTGAGCTAGTGAAACGCTCAACAAATCAAAAGTGGGTGCGACTAACAAATACCCTGTAAATGTTCAATTTTTTTAATTAAGTTTCCAGATTGTCTGGTTTTGATCTTTACGCTTACTTGACTTGAGTTTGTGGTTTGTTATGTTTGATATACTTGGCTTGTTGTGTTTATTGTTTTTTGTTTGTTTTTAAGGGGTATAGACTTGATCTGATCTCGAGCTGAGCTTAGCTTAGCTGCACTCCACTTGAGATTCCCGGACGAGATAGGCGCTGTTCGCTTCGCTGAAGTTCAATAGTGGAACCATTCCATCCGATTGTCGTTCTCATTCACCTTGCTCAGGTTCTGCTCGTTATTTTCTTCTTCTTGTTATGCTTTTTTGGCCAGAGATCAGTGAGACTTAAGATGTGGCATGTACTGAATATGGGGCACATGTTGTGGCAGAGAGATGCGACTTCAGATGCAAACCAAGATCGGAATCAAAACATGACTTACAAATTGGAATAGAGAAATAGGCAAGATTTGGGAAGTCAAGTTGCAAGACTTGGAAAAATACTATATATACACATTTCTGGCAAATCAAATAACTGACTAAAAAAAGTAGAAGAAGGGAATTGAAAAGAAGAGAAGAGAAGAGAAGAGATGAAGGTAGCTATTAGCAGTGATCTGGACGCGTTCCGCTTGGTGGCATGGACCCCTGAACCAGAGATCTTTGAGCCGACCGATCTGCCTTGGGGACATGCTCAATTTGAGCCGAGAATCAAAGATCCATGAAAATATACAAGCTACTAGTCAAAGTGAATGCCAATCAGTCTAATGGTCTGACGCGAATACCCTGTAAAATTCGATGCAAAAAGTCAGCCTGACAACAAATCGCTTCTTTTTTTTTATTCTACATTTGAGTCTTATCTGTTTTTTGAATTATACTTTTGACTCTTGATTTAGAAATGATTTATAGAAATGTATTTCCCTGATGCCAGGGCATCTTTTAGCATGCTTATTTCAACTGGCTTTCGGCACGCGGCATTCACCAGCTAATAAGCAATCATGTTGCAGTTGCAGTTGAAGTTGGGGTTCCCAGCGCTGTGAACTTTGCACACTTTGATCTTGACACGCTCCACTTGCGACAATGGCGATTCTTGAGCAATGTTTTTCTTTAACTTCTCACTCTTCTCTCTTCATTTGTTTGGTTTGGTTCTCGCTCTGTTCTCGTTTTGGCCTTACTTTGGACGAGGTCGGTGCCAAGCATATTCAGTTTAGTCACAGCTAACCGGGCCGCATTTGGCTGTTTCCGCATTCAGCATTAATTTGCTCAACTTCTCTCTTTTCGCTGGTGCTTCTTTCGCTTTGGCTGTGGCTGTGGCTTAACACGCGTTTCATTGACATAATCGAGTCAAGTGCCAATAAATTGCATGTAATAGCTATTGTCAGCTGTGGTCTGTGGCAAGTTACTCGAGGAGCAGGAAGAGGACGAGGGGAAACGGGGGGGTTGTATTTGAACATCATCATTAGTAACGCAGCAGGCAGTAACGCTTGGTTCCACGCGGCAGCGCAACTGGTTGCAACTGCCGCAAGCGAAAGTGTCAAATAAAAATCAGTCACAATTACCCCTTAACCAAAAATCCCTCTTCCGCCACCCACCAACCACAAAATGTCACTACTAATAACCATTTAATGTATATATATATATATATATATATATATATATATATATATATGTATTTAGTTTAATCGTTAATTTGTGGCATTAATTATGCTTAAATACGGCGTGACAGATAGAAGGAAGCATTTCGCACTCCATAAAGTATATATATATATTCCTGATAGACAGATAACAAGAGAGAGATCGTATCCCCTACTCAGATCAAGTATTATATAGAATATATTATATATAGAATCGATTACCGTTACTGTAAAAGATTATTTTAATCAACAGATCGATAAATCTGCAATCAGTCTTTCATATATCTAAATGCAGGCTTCGGCCAATCGAGCGCTCTCGACTAGAGTATTCTGATTTGTCAGTCTTACATATTGTCGTGTTTAAACACACTCGGATTCTGTTCCATTTAACCTGGCTTCGTTTTGGTTAGGTTAGACGCTTGTTGGCCAATAATTTGCCCATTTTAGCTCAATATATATATGTATATCCAACTGGATGATAATACCCATTTGTATCTCAACTGTATCATAAAATGTTTATTTATTTGTTTGGATCTTTTAGCCAATTTGCCTGGCACAAGTGTGGCGCTGCAGCTGGTGGGCGCCATTAGACAGAAGTGCACGCCGGAGGAGGTGGTCAACATACTGAAGGATATACCGAGCAGTGGCTACAGCGGCGAGGAGATGTCCGATGGCAGTTTCAATGCCCTCAAGATCGATGTGTTCGTGCAGACGCTGCTCAATTTGGGCTCGAAATCGTTTTCGCATAGCTTTGCGGCCATCTCGAAATTCCATGTGGTATTCCGGGCACTGGCCGAAACGGAGGAGGCACAAATCTGCATATTGCACAACATCTTTGAGCTATGGTCCTCGCACCAACAGATGATGGTCGTTCTCATCGATAAGCTGCTCAAGCTGCAAATTGTCGACTGTTCGGCGGTCGCCACATGGATATTTTCCAAGGAGATGACCGGTGAATTCACCAAAATGTATCTCTGGGAGATCCTACACTTGACCATCAAGAAGATGAACAAACATGTCATCAAATTGAGTGAGTTAAGACTTAAAGAATAATGCATTATAATTCGCTAATCCTACAATTTGTCTTCGATGCAGATGTGGAGCTGAGCGATGCCAAGGAGAAGCTGTCCAAGGCGGATTCCTCATCCAGCGACACAGACGAGGATACGCCTCACAAGCGAAAGAAGCCCATCACCCATGCCGACAAACCATCCGAGGAGGTCAGTCCCCACCAAAACTAAAGAAAATATCCACAAATCTCACTAATTCTCTGTATACAATTGGCAATTTGATGACAGGTGGTTGAGCGCATGGAGGAGAAACTGGAGGCAGCGAATGTGAATCAGAAGCGACTCTTTCTCATCGTCTTCCAGCGTTTCATAATGATACTATCGGAGCATCTCTTACGTTCCGATACGGATGGACGTGATCCGGATACGGACTGGTATCGCTGGACAATTGGCCGCCTACAGCAAGTGTTCCTCATGGTGAGTGAGCTGAGAATCCGATTCGGGTTCAGACTGAGATTATCACTGATTCATTTGAGTCGTTCAACTGAAAGCAGTTCTAAATTTGGGTTTACTTCGTTTGTTGTTTGTTTGTGCAGCACATTTTCGACTCTAAAATTCTTCTTCTTTTTCCTTGATTCGAATGAAAAGCTCTCGCGACGAGGCACAGAAAAAGACTGCTCCAAAACACTTCTAAAAAAAAAAGCACAAAAGATTTTGAAAGGCGGCAACAATTTGAAAATTTTCAATCACACCCGAATCGCTTCTCCTGATTTGTATATTGTTTGTTCATATATAACATATAGCTGCATAAGAAAAAATACAACAAAATAAAATATATATATCGATGAATATTTATATATTTAAAATGTATCCAAAATATAGAAACTGTACAATAAATACAATTTGATGACTTATGCCTAAGAAAGCAGACAACTTTTTGTGCTGCCTACAACTCGGCATACGATTGCATTACTATGTAATGCCTTACATTGACTTTGGCCAATTTGTGTAATTTGTTTACTTTTCTATTTGGAATGCAGCATCACGAACAGGTGCAGAAATACAGCAGCACTTTGGAGACGCTGCTCTTCACTTCGGATCTCGATACGCATATTTTGGAGGTCTTTCAGCAGTTTGTCGCACTGCGTGCCTAACGAACACTAACATCAACAGCAACAACGACAACAACAACAACAACACCAACAACAATACCAACATTAACAACAACAACAACAATAACAACATCAGCTGCTGAAGCCTCTTTAGACGGTTTGAGGAGCTGTTTGTTTAGCTTTAGAATTTAATTTTGTTTAATAATTTAAAATTCAGTTAGCGATTTATCAACAATTTTTTGGCACACACACTAATAGCACACACACACACACTAATAACACACACACACACACCCTCACTAATAACACACACACACACACCCTCACTAATAACACACACACACACACCCTCACTAATAACACACACACACACACCCACACTATAAACACACACACCCACACTAATAACACACACACACACACTAATAACACACACACACACACACTAATACAACACACACACACACACTAATAACACACACACTAATAACACACACACACACACTAATAGCACACACACACACACACTAATAACACACACACACACACCCTCACTAATAACACACACACACACACCCTCACTAATAACACACACACACACCCACACTATAAACACACACACCCACACTAATAACACACATCCACACTAATAACACACACCCATACTAATAACACACACACCCCCAGCACACACATTAATTTAAATAATTGACAAACCTTGTAGTTGTAAATAAACATTAGAATTTCAAAAATGCAAAAATTACAAAAAACCATATCGAAATGCGTTGTCTTTATTAATTGAATTGTACGTTTTCTTTATGTTTGGGTTTTGGTGTACTTTAAGTAATTTAAATATAAAACAAATAAAAAGAGCTGTTTAATGAAGGATTCAACCGAGTTGACGTTTAGAATCGAGCTGCCCGCTCTGACGAGCAGTTTTACCCATTGAAAATGAACAACAACATTTTTTAATCACATTCACATTAATATCGCATTTATTTATGTTTCGAATTCAAATGCAGCTACAAAAATAATCGCATTTTGTTTTTCTCCATCATTTTTTTTTCTCTTCTGGCAATTGGGCAGCACAGCTAGTTAATATACCTTCTCTCGCTCGCTCTCGCTCTCGCTCTATCTCTCTCTGTCTCTCTCAATAGCAACGGCATCGATCGCGTGGACATTCCGATTTATAATTGAGGCACTGATCCATGCAATAAGTATCGGCGCCGTCGCGTCCCTCCAGCTCACCAATCGCAACGCACTCTTGCCTGCAGTTAAAGAGAAAGAAAAAAGAGGAGAATGCGCTAGCAAAAGTGAGGTTATGTCATCCTATCACATTTTACTTACGGACAGTGGCAGGCGGTCTCTGGACAATTGGGCGGATAGCGCAAACAGTTAATCTCACACCAGTTATCGATGCCGGGCAGCGCACGGAATGCGGGCGCTGCAATACACTTCTGATCCCTGTTATATGTGCAAAAAAAAAAACAAGCAAACAAACAAACATGCAAATAAAAATTGAACTTTGAACTGTGCAAAGAGTTGTGCAAATTTGTATGTGAAGCTGCTGAAATTATTTATTATTATTAATAGGCGAGAAGTTTAGCCGCACCATGAGCCTAAAATAAAAGTAAGCGTTAGTATAATTAATATGACTTAATTAATATTATATGTAAATATTGTAATTATATACATTTTTGCATATATTTAATTGTATTATATATTTATTATAAGCAAAGCTATTTGCATCAGAATTCCAATTCAAAATCGTGTCTCCAAATTGATTCGAGTTGTTTGAAAATCACTTAGGCTATAAATTGCCCATTTTCAGAGGAGGCCTTGGGGTTTTCTAATAGAGCATAATTTCCAAAAAATTCTCTTCTCAAATGCTTTTTCTGTCACACACCGTAAACAATACAATATCTATTTTTTTTTCTTCATAGAATTACAAAGAAAACCGTTGCAAATAAACCGTTGCGATATATAATAAGAGAGAGAAAACAATCAAATTCGCAAAAATATGTTTGGTGGACGGTTCAATCATCTGAGGCGGGAGCGTGAATCGGACGGACTCAATCAGATATTACAGATGCCGACAAATCGGGCATCGACGGGTAAGTTCAACATTATATACTATATATATATATATTAATATTGATCTCTTATTAGATGCAAATGCAACACGTGGCAAGCGTGGGAAGAGTCTTATGAATTATGTGCCTCGTTTGCCTGAAACGCCTGCTACACGTGGCAACACCCTTTTGCCTAACAAGAAGAAGAACAACAACAACAACAATAATAATAACAACAACAACAACAACAATAATAATAATAACAACAACAAAATTATGAGTAAAATATTTGCAACGACAAGCAAAACATGTTGCCCAAAGAAATCCAAAATCGCTGCCCATTCGAGTGATGCGGATAAGCTGGCAACACGCGAGGAAATGTTGCAAACAGAAACAAAAGGATTCACAGGGATTAACGTGGGGAGCATAAGCAGCTTGAACATCAGCATCGACAGCAGTGGCAGCAGTGCCAGTGGCAGCCATGATTCACTCAAGATGATGCTGGCCGACGCATTCCGTTTGCCCAACGAGGGGCACCAGAGTTTCGTCCATTTGTGCATGCCGGTGAAGCAAACGCGTGAGGTGCCCCAACCCAGCGCCGAGCAGCCGGACGAGCTGCATGAGCTGCATGAGCTGCAGGATCTGTCGGACGATGAGGGTAGTGATGTGTTGAGCTGCATTGCGCTGGAGTCGCAACGAGAGCAGACACAAGCGCCACATTCGGAACAGAAACAGAGACAGGAGCTTAAGCTGGACGTGCAGCAAGATGAGCAACAGCATCAGCAGCATCTGCAGCAGCAGCAGCAAAAGATCGAGCTGGTTGTCCAGAGTATATTAACACAGCAGCGATTGCTGCAGCAGCTGGGCGAGCAACTGGAGGCAACATTGGGTGGCAGCGTGAAACCCAATCAAATCGAATTGGACTCCAATCGGGTGAATTGCTCCAATGCAAAACTGTCTGGCGCTTCCAGCTGCAATTTGTACACACGATGCTCGAATCTGTTGCATCTGCCGCATCTGCCCATTGCCCACATGGGCTGGCGTCGCATCGAGATGCGTGCGGGCGTCCAGCAGATGGTTGCCACCGAATATCATGCATGGCAATTTGGCTGCATCATCGAGTATCGCATCGAGATGCGAACACTCAGCGAGCTGAAGGCGGCGGATGAGTTGCAGTCCTTCTATTTGCCGCTGGCCGTGGATGGTGGCCTAGAGCGGACCTCGTTCCGTTCGCTGCGCGAGCATCCGAATGCGCTGCTGCAGCAGCTGCGTCCATTGACGCCGGCGCGTCCATTCAATCTGCTCGAACAGGATGCCATGTTCCTCAATAGCATGCTCAGCTATGGGGTGCCGGCATTGGAGCTGCGTGAAACGGTCGCTGGTCTGCCGCAGCAGCTGGTCGGCTTGGGTTCGTTGCGTGCCGTGCATGGCATGCGGCTTTCCATCAACTGGTCCAGCTCCGATGTGGAACGTATGCTTCTGTCCGGCAACTTTGAGAAGGAGCAGCAGCAGCAGCAGCAGCGGGAGCCGTTAGAGAATCGCGAGCAGCTCAAGCACCAGCAGCAGCCGGAGCAGTTGCCGCTCAAATTGTGCGACACGCACAGCTCGCTGCAGAAACGTGCCCCATCGATGCATCTGCAGTTGCTGTCGCATCCCAAGTATAGCCCACATCATCAACCCCGTCTTGTGGCGCCACTGAAGATGTCCAAGCCGATGGAGCCGAAGCCGCTCAGGCGACTGATCAAGCCGATGCTGGTTGGCATTGTTCAGGTGGCCGTTTTCCTGCTGTTGATCGTGGCCTTAACCTATCCGGATATACGCTGCTGATTGTGCCCGAAACCCGAGTCCCGAATCGAATCCTTGATTAAATTCAATCTTGTTTGATATCAATTTTGTTTGGCGTGCACTCTTGATTGTCGAGGTCAAAGGTCGAATGTTAAACAAAATCAAAATTCATGTGTTCAAGTGTTCGCTTCAAAAACCAATCAATTCTTAAAATAATAATCGATTCGAAAAAAACTCGTTTTTTTGAAGGTTAAGTTTTTTTTTTTGAAGATCTAATTTGCTTTTCTTCATACTTACTCTGAGCTTGTTGTTGTTGCATTAATTAATTGAATTATGAAAACGATTTGAACTTGTTTTGATTTCTCAACCAATCCATCCTAACTCTTGTCAGTTGGCCAATTTTCCAATTTTTTGAGTATTTTTTTTGTTCGACTTCAATTTCAATATAAATATTGATAATTTTGACTGTTGGCCATTAATTTGAATGTATATATATATATATAACTGTAGTTGTATTGAAAACACGTCTGGCATCCCACGGATTGCGGCTGTTTCAAAACGGTTAACCGTTTGATCTTGGCCAAATAAAACCATATAAAACAATGGATATAAGTTGAAGTATTTTTATTTGAAGCAATTTTTTATATATACAGCTTATGTGTATGTGTGTGTGCGTGTGTGTGCTTGTGAGTGTGCGTGTGTGTGTGTGTGCAACCATAACCCGATTTTGCATCTTATCTCATACAGTTTAGAGTTGACCTTTACCCGTTTCGCTTAGACCTTGCGTTGCGCTGGAAAAACTTTGTATAACGGGTAAGCGATGGTTTTTTAACGTGTTTGTTTTTTTTTGTCTTAGCGGGTAAGCGGTTAAGCGGTTAAGCGGTTGCTGGCTTGCGTTTGCGCGCATGCCGCGTGGCATTGCTAAATAATGGAAAATGCGAAGCAAAAGTTAAAAATGCTTTTCTTTTTTTCTTTGTTTTTCTTTTTTTTATTCCATTTCAGGAAAACTCAAACAATGGTTAGCAGAGTGACAGAAAAGAATGTCGACAATTGAAGTTGGAAATGCTTCGAGAGCAATACAAATTAAGTTTTTGATGAAAAAACGAATCGGGTAACATTTAAAGGAGTTATGAACCGGTTCTTGAAAGCCCACAGAAACAGTTTGAAAATGCAGCAGCAGAGAAACAGAGAAAGAAGTTAGATAAAAGAAAAAGGTAAGAAAAATGCGTGTGGGTAAAAATGATAAATATTATAATAATAATAATAATTAATAATGTGTGTGTGTGTGTGTGTGAATCGGTGACAATCAATGAATGAGCTGTGGAACCGGTTATCAATTAGATATGAATCGTTCATCAAACAGATATGAATCAGTTATGAATCGGTTGTGAATCGGTTGTGAATCGGTTAGGCACATATTTCGCATTTCGTATTTAGTATTTCGTATTCCGTAAATAATATGAAAAACACTCACCGCACAATCAGTGGGAAGACATTATTATCCTCGGGTGCCCGATAGTCGCGATAGTAGAGCAAATACGGAGATCGGTTATTGACAAAAATGGGCGGCACCCCGCCGCCCGTATTTGAGATGATGGCAATGTCCGCACAATTTCGGAATGTTTCTGCCGATTGAAATTGAACCGATTGGATTCGATTGAGTTTTCAATGCACTAATGATGGTGGTTCTTACCCGCCTTGCCACAGCCGACGGCCTCGGTGCCATTGGTGCAGGTGCCCCACATGTTGGCCGTGTAGTAGGTCCACTGGAGCACACATTGGGTGCAGGTGACATATGGTGGCAAACGGACGCGATACCGAAAGATGTCCTTCTTTTTGGTGTCGCGCGGTATAAGGAATCGATGCTCCCGACTGCCCGATATGTAGAGCGGATGACGATCGAAGCAATCCTGTGTTGCCTCCTGCCGGGGATTGTTATTGGGACACAAATACATCTCGAATCGGCCATAATGATTGGCCGTCAGCTCCACCTCGACATCAATCTCCTGGCCGGCTGTATAATATCGCGATATAATCCCCTTCGCATACTCCCCGCCCGCCTCGTGGGGTCGCGGCGATTTCACATGATAGGCATCCCCACAGACGCCGCAGCGACCGCTGTTCTGCTCCCATTGGACCGCATAGCCGCCGCAGAAGAGCTCGTTGTCATTGTAGTTGACCGGATTGGGATAGCCGAAGCGCCACATTGCATTGCGGGCCGGTGGATCCATCAGTCTACCATGTCCCAATGCCATGGGCAACAGTGTCATCTGTCAAATAGTGTTGCATATTCATTTCTTCCTTCTTTATTATACCCTAACAATGCTTGCTAGATGGGTATATGTCTATGCTTTTGCCTGTCTGTCTATATGTATATGTACGCTATGCTGTGAAATCGATAACATCGATAAGTGCAAATCGATAGAAACACCCATTTCCCACAATTTTAAAGGTTTTATTTTATTTCTTCCTTCTTTATTATACTCTAACAATGCTTGCTAGATGGGTATATGTCTATGTTTTTGTCTCTCTCTCTCTATATACGTATATATATACGCTATGCTGTGAAATCGATAACATCGATAAGTGCAAATCGACAAAAACACACATTTCCCACAATTTTACAGGTATGTTCATCAAATTTAGATTTGATGCCATTTTGCCATATTTATTTCTTGATTAAGCTGGGTTGATTACTGTTATATCTGCCACAACTTTGCAGCTAGAGTTACCAGATTCTAATAATCCCCTTCAAGAAAAACGCCTACCTCTAAAAGAAAAAGTATGTATATTTCGTATCCAATCGATTTGAATTTGGAAAACATATTATAAAAAGCCAGAGCCCCTGGGCAGAAAATGCCTTGCTACCAACTAACTGTTCGTATCATGCTGGTGGCAGAGCATGTCGCAGTCGGTTCGACTTTGCTGTAATTCGTAATGGTTAGCGCACTCACCAATCCAAGCAGAATCGTGTACATCTTTCCACTGGCAGCTGTCAGCTGGCGGCGCATCTGCAAAATGGCAAAAGCGAGACACAAACAGTTAACAGACCGACTGGCCACATAAATTTGAATGCATTTGCGGTCACAAAGAAGAAGAAGAAAAAAATGCAAATTAAAAAAAGAGCAACCAAAAAAAACGGGTTTACAACGGGCTGTTGCCAGATATCTAAATAAGCCTATATTATGCTATAAAATATGAACTTTAATTGAAACACTTTTCAGACTCGATCGCTCGATCGGGCTGCTTCGGGCTGCTGCCACCTGCAAGGACATCCACCTGATCTGCTCCCTACTCTTTTTGCTTACTTTAGGTTTGAACATGTTTCGGAGTCGCAGAATACAACAAAAAAATACAAAAAAACAACAAAAAACAAACGATAAAAAACTGTCAATGCCCTGCGATGTATTTTTATATTTATTTAGATTTTTTGTTGTTGTTGTTTTTTGTAAAGCATTTTTTTGTAAACACATTTTATAATTGCACTGGATATTGATCTGGAAACGAGTTCTCATTTTATACTGGCCGGGCCCCCACCCCGACTTGGCCACAGAGTGTGGGGCGTGGCTCGAGGGTCTAAAAATATAATATGGCCAAAATGCTGTGAGCCAAGTGTAAAATATGCACAAGATGCATATTGATTAAGATGCGGCAATCAGCCACATCAAGCATCAAGCATCTTTCTTCGTTGGCCATTGATCCCGCAACGGTAGCAACAACAGCTAACAGCTAACAGCAAACAGCTAAGACCAAAAACTTGATTTCATAATGAGCCACGCACGCATTCATTTAGCCAAATTCCGAAGCAAATACCAAAAAACAAATTCAGTTCACTGAAGTCAAATGCGAAAAAAAAACACAACAAAAAAAAATTAATTATTAATTAGCTTGATTAAAATTGGGTTGTACAGTTCAATTAAGTTAATCGATATATATTCAATTAGCTCGATCGAAGCTGGAACTTGAACTTATAAAAAAATGTCAGCATTTGAAGTGTATTTACAAATCAGAGCTACGATTCGGATGCAACTGAGATAAGTATATACATATATATATATATATGTATATATATAACTCTAAACTGTAGACTTCAACTGTGAGGGGCTATGCCCGTTCTTAACGTTTATGGGTGAATATTTTTTGTAGGCCAGCTGAAACTTTCTATGAAGAATTCAAATTAGTTGAATGCTAAGTTTAGCATACTTAAAGCCACACACAATAAAGATCTTTGAGAGACAGCTCAACTTGGTTTCTAGCCCATTATCTGCTTCAAATCGGTGGACAAGTCCATAAAATGGAATCTTCTTGAACTGTGCTCCAGCGATAAACGAGTTGAGTCAATGGAGGAGTAGCTGCCAAAGTGCCTGTAGCACTTAAGCACCAGCTCAGCTCAATGCAGCTGGGGCAAGTCAATCGAAAGGCTGTGCGGCAAATTGAGCGCTGGGGTCTTTGTTTGCCGCGTTTGCTGTTTGCTGTTTGCGGTTGCATCAACATTTGGCGAAAGTAATTAGGCTTGAACACTTGAGTTTTAATTGGAGGCGATGGGGCGGGCAACTGAAATCAATAAGCTGCTCTTCCTCTCTCTCTCTCTCTCTCTGTGAGCGTGTTGCATGCAACGTTGCAGCAGCACAATAAGGCAACTACTTTGGCAAATTAAAAACCAAAAAAGCAGCCAAGCAAGCGGTTAAGTGCCCCAAAAAGGAGGCAAAATCGAGTAACAAGTAAGAAGGCACGAGTCGAGAGAGCTCGTCTCGCAGGTACAGGTACGCAGGTATATAAATATGTCTACGTTCTGTATTATTCGTTAGATATCAAAAATGTGATTCTTTTTTGATTAAACTTGTATTATTTTATTTATTATTATTATTATTATTATTATTACGATCTTCCACTAATCCCAATTCTTGAGCGAATGCAGTTGAAGTTCATGAAAGGTTTACCTAGGATACAACATATGGCTGCAGATACTCGCCTTAATGAATCGAAAGCTATAGATTATATATGTATATATAGTAGCAGCTGTGAGCAGTGTCTGGGATTCGTTCATATACAGGGTATTCAAGCGTCGAGTGTATGCTTGCTTTTCTTTTAGGGCGTTTACGAAAATTGTGCCTCAAATTAAAATGCATGAAATACTTGATTTTTCCACTTTTAGGCTTGAATGGCAACAAAAAGATTGAAAACTGAGCCTGAAATTAAGTTGTAAATTAAGCAAATGGCCAAAAGAAGCTGCCGAAGCGACAATTGTTGTTGATGTTGTTGTGGTTTTTGGTTTTGGTTTTGGTTTTTGTTGTTTAATTGCTTCTGTTTGGCATGCGAAATATTTATTTCATGTTAATTTTGTTGCCCTTTGCTTCTTCCTCTTCTCCTGCTTCTTGTTGCAGCTGTTTGTTGTTGTTGCTGTTGTTGTTGTTGTTGTTGTTGCTGTTGCTGTTGTTGTTTGTTGTTGTTATTGGGTGTTGTGCAATTGACAAGTCCCGATTTACATGTTTGGCCCAAAAATATATATATGTATATATTTTTTTGGCTTTACGTTTTTGAATTTTGGTTACGCAATCGAGTTGGCAACAAAGTGGCACAGTTGGCAGCAAAGAGTATAAATATTTGATGTAAAGGTTAAAATAATGATATCATTTAGTATTTAACTAATACTGTAAATCGATTGATAACTGTAATTCGTTATGTTGTCAATTGCTTGCAGGCGGAAATCGTATTTGAAGTTATTTGGTTTCTTGGCGCTAGCAAAAGCAGCTCAGAAAGACACACACACACACACACACACACACATATATATATATGCTAAACAATAGAAGAAATAAAAAAGGGAATCTATAAAGTTGAGTCAGTAAATAAATATATCGTTGACGACACGCATGATAAAAAACTGAAATCATTTTTTGTTCGAGCAAGTCACGATTTTTGACAAATTGCTGAACAATTTTCGGGAAACATATTTTTGGAGGTCGCGGAGCGACAATCGCATTATTGAAATCAGATTTGGGTAACGCTTTTGAATACCCTTGCAACGAGTATTTCAATTTTGCCATGAACTAGACTATGAAGTATATATACATATACATATATATTCTTGATCTTGAGCAATTTGCATATCAGATATCATCAAAAACTGCTTCTGTGCAAAGATTAGTTCTTGTACATCAAGTTCTCTGGATCAAACTTGATAATTATTGGTATTATGATGCTACTAATATATACTCTATATATATATATATAGGCTTATCTAGGCACAATCGGTTCCTCAGTGCTCTTTCTTCTTTTTTTATTCACCTTTTTTTCTGTTTTGGTTTGTTTATCAATTTGTTTTACGGCACGAGCGAATTAATCTGCTCACTAGTTGGGTTCGGCTTCGTTTTGCGGGATTGGTCTACATACATGTATATATACATATATATATATATATATATATATTTGGTATTTGTAAAATAGAAAAGAGAAAGACGCCCGCGCTCCAATCGAGAATTGGCACAGCTCAGCAAATAACGAAACACGAAAAACAAAAAACAAATAAACAAAAAACAAATAAACAAAAAACCAAAATGCTAAATAAAAATGAGCACAAAATAAACGAAATTCTTTTTCGGCCTGATTTGCATAGATTTGCGTAGACTGCTCCAACGAGCCCTTTATGTTTAACCGGGCCGAAAGAGTGAGAGAGAGAGGGAGAGAGGGAGAGAGAGAGATGCGACTAATGGACCTGATGTTCCCATTAATAAAACGACAATAACTAATTCAAGCTAAATCGAAATGTCCATCACAGACGGACAGCATTTATTCTTGACCACAAAACTGGCACAAATAGGCCCGAAAGAGATCAATTTGGATTTATAGCACTGGTTCAAGTTGAAACAGGGCTTAATATTTCTTATAACCAAACTGAACTGCTATATGTATTATTAATAAATCAGCCGACTGCTCCAACTTCTTTTGCAATCTACTCCAAAATTTATACAAGTCGAAACTGTTCCCAAACTGTTTTGATATCGATCGTGCTGACTGTTGATATCTATAATATGTACAGAGTGATACGAATGTATGTATGTGATATGTATATATATGCGGATCACGTAGAAGGCACTGGGTACATGGCTACATGGCTTGGCTAAGTATTATCCATCAAACATGCGTAAATTTTATAATGAAATCGAACGGGGCGCTGACATCGATTGTCAAACGATCGATTGAATTGGATTGATGGCTGCGATCTGTAAAGCTAATGCTCACCCTCCACTCCCCGCTACCCGCTACCCGCTCCACACTCTGCTCTCTCACTTTGTGTGTGTGTGTGTGTGTGTGTGTGTGTGTGGGTGTAAACTATATAAACAAGTTGTCTGCTTTCAAGGCAAATAAATGTGTCAATGTGTCAATTTGGTTTTGTGTTCTTATGTTTTTTGTTGTTTTGTTGTTTTTTTTGTGTTTACCGCAAATAAATAAAAGATTTAAACAATTGCTAATTAAATTGAAATCGATTTAGTATATGGCTATAAATATATGACTTAAATACTAAGTTAGCTAAAGCGATTTCTTTGTCTCTAAATGGGAACGATAATGGGGCGTCTGACAGCCGTGGGAACAATCTGGTAATAACAAGTTGTTTCAGTTGCTGTTGGCCACACATCGGCTGGCATCCTGGCCAACCTTTCATATTTAAAGTGTGCAAACAAATGTACATTTAATAAGCAAAAGCCGATTTAAATATCGACTTTCAAAATGCGATGCAAAACATGTTGTCAACCAAAAACTGACATTGTCCGATTTTCGAATACTCGGATTACGTGTAAGCCAACGCACAATTCAAGGTCAAACGAATGTGGCCAAAACCCAACTGGTCAACCAGGCCAGCGGAGTGAAAGACCTGCGCCAATTCCATCTGGTTCGAATCTGGTAATAACTCGTAATCAGCTGTTAGCCATGCTCTTCTTCTTAACGTACATTGGTATGTAAGCAAAGATCCTAACTCATGGCATGTAATATATGGGAATACAGATTGCAGAGCGAACTGTAAATCAGATAAATTGAATAAATATATATATATATATTTATTGTCATCAGTTTCAAATCAGTTTTGTGTTAGCATATTTCGTGGCTGCATGGATAGAAAGTAAAATTCAATGAAAACATTTTCTTGCGCAATACCATTTCCCAAAATAGCCAAAGTGGAAAATAATATTTGACGAATATATAATTTTACTTTTGCTTTCTTTTCAAAAATGTTCGAACCAAAAGCAGTAAACCCCCCAACCCATCAACCCGCTAACCGCAACGTGTGGAGCACGTAGGTTTTATGGTTATTCGTTGGAGTCGCCACTGCATTTATCGGGCAATCGAGCATTATTTGGCTTCATTGTTCGGCTTGACTCAGAGCCAAGTTAGCAAATAGATGGAAAAAACAATACGGATTTGTTTAATTACAATTAAGTGCTCATTGAAATGCACAAATCGCTTCGTGAGTTGCGTTTTTCTGCGTCTGCTTCTGCTTCTTCTTCGTTATTTGTGGGTTTTTGGGGCCACACATAAAAAACACTCCAGACGATTTGACATTTCTTTCTTCTTCTTCTTTTTTTTTGCGATCTCTCTCCCGCTCTCGCGCTCTCCCTCTCCCCTTTCTACACGCTAATGCAAAAGAAGAAGAAGACGTTAAGCTTTCGTGTGTAGCGGTATTCTATTTACTACTGCACATTGTCACTGCATGTATGTATGTGTGTGTGTGTGTGTATGTGTCGCAGTTTACTGTGCATTCCAGTGGGGGTATTTAGTATTCCAGTCGCGTGGATGCCGAAATGCTTTGACTTTGAACGTTTTTGACAGCCCACACTGGAAGGCATTTTCGATATTGCTCAGAGTTGAATAGCACACACTGGAATATATACATGCACATATATATATATATATATATATATATATAGTCAGTAACAGCTGATCAAGGACCTCAGAAACTGACTGGAAGTTCAAATTTGTAGCAAACCAAGCTGTTGGAATATGAAACTCAGTCGGGGCGAGTTGCCTAGAAAACTTATTTGAAATAAAACTAAGCGAAAATTGAAGCTATTTTGTTTGCGTTAAAAACTAGAAACTAGTATTCAAGAGTTGCCAATAAATGGAAATTGTATTTTTCTATTTATTTCATTAATTATTCAATTGATTTTCAATTTGCATTTATTATTATATATTTTTCTGTTCAAATTCCTGAATTTCACTCAAAAACTTTGTTTTATCCTCTCTTATTAATTAAATAAGGTTCCAATATAATTATTTTATTCTATGATTTATTTTTTTCATAGCGTATCTATAAGAAATTCGTTTTGAAAAAATTCGAATATTTTATTTATTATTTTAATTTTCAAGGAGCATTGAGTGTATTCATTTATTATCATGTTTTCCACTTCAAGAGTTATTTTTTTTTTACACACACATGCTACAAAATAAATGCCAAAAAACTTTAAACTTTAACAATTATCATTAACAAGAAAAAAAGCTTAAGCAAAACAATAATAACAATAAAATATTTTCTGCACATTACACATTTTGCAAATATTTTTTTTTGTAAAGTAATAAAAATTTTATATATAAATCGTTTCAAGGTCTTTTCACACACACACACACCTATATATATATGTATATTTATATATATATATATATATATATATAAATAATATGAATGTTACATTTACCTGAGTTGGCAGCAAATTCGAACACAAACTGCAAACTGAGTTTTGCACTTGTCAATTAATTGGTAGCACTTTAAAAAAAATTTGATTATAAAAAAAAAACAATTTCAAATAATAAATGAAAGATTTTAAGGCGACACTGGAAAATCGCACACACACATGCACTGGAACTGAAATTCCCACGCACTTTGCAGTTAGGATATTTTTTTTTGCGTTGGACTAGACACGCCAAATGGAATAGGAATTGGAATTGGAAATTGGACTTGGTGGTATGCGTGTGTTGATTGGTTGGTTGGATGTTTGGTTGGTTGTCGCGTGCTTTGCCTTTGCGCAGCGGCAGCGTTCTGAGTTCGTTTGTCGATTTGCGCTCGAATTTCAACAGCTTCAACAACGGGCGACAACAACAACAACAAAGTAAATATGCTTCCGAGTCCCGTCTTATTTTTAAAATCGATGCGTCGTCGTTTTCAGCTGCGGCCGCTGTCGCTGCTCTGCCTTCACGCAGCTCTGCTGCTGCTCTTCTGTTTCACTCGCTACGCATGCGCAGTGCGTCGGCGTTGGCTTTGCCGTTGGCGTCGCTGTCAACATTTTTTGGCATTGGAGATGAGCGATTAACTGTGACTTTTCGCGCGTTACAATGTAAAAGTGAACAGTAACAGTCTAAAATCTTAAATACACTGAGGTATTGTGTGGGTTGGATTAATTTGTGATTAAGAGTAACAGAAGCAGGAGAAATATCTATAGGAATTGCTTCTTAAGTCCAAAAATGCGAATATTTCATTTTTTATTTTCAAATGATTTTTTTAAACTTTATATTTATGAATATTAGCGATAGACTTCAACAATATCTATTCTGAAGCATTAATTTTCTTTGCATTAATAAATACAAGTTTTTGCTTGAATTGTGTTTGCGCGGCGATTACTGTTTAATAGTTACATGTAATTGGTAACTGTTAACTGGCGCATCTCTAGTTAGGTATGCAAAGGAATCTACGCATGCAGTGTTATGCTCTTTCTCTTTCTATCCCTCTCTCTCTCTCTCTCTCTCTCTAGCTCGCCCGTGCCCTCTTTGCAATTGCGTTGTGCGCTTTGCGCACTCTTCTCATTTTGCACTTGGTGCGTTGCAAGCTGGTTTTCGGCTTTTCTCTTGCGTGCGTGCATGTGTGTGTTGAGACATAGTGTGAAATTGGATTTCTGTCCCGGCTAATTGTGGAGACTGTCAACAGATTAATCATCTGAGAAGTGGAAAAGTGTAGACCAATATTTATTTACCCGTTTACCTGCTGCGCATGCCAAAAGGGCCACAGCCAAGTATTTCCGCCAGGCTGGATAGAGAGAGAGAGCGAGGTAGAGGAGCAACAAAGCAGTGGCGCCATCTAAAGGGGGACGGCAATTGGCTCAATGGCAGTTAAATTAAACTATTTGAAATTTACCTACATATGTTTAGATGTGACCAGGTGGCTTGAAAACCAAAACGAAAATATGACAAAAATAGAAATGAATAAAATAAATATGAAAAAATGTGAAATTAGTATGAAGTGATAATATGAAAATCCAAAACGCTCTAAGATATAAGAATTATAATATTAATATAATTTCTATTTTAGTAGTCCCCCCACCTACGGCACAGTTTGCATGCTGTGATTTATGTCAGAATTGTCGCCTCAGCCGATTTTGATTTATGTCGTCCACTTTGAGTGCTGAATATGAAATCAATAGATCGTTTCTTGAACATTTCGCTTTGCAAATTGAAATCGTGACTTGAAGCTTTAGATAAGCCCAAATGAGTCAAAAACTATAAAGGTAATTGGTAACACACACACACACACACATACACTCACACACAGAACCAGAACTAGAGCCGCAGAAAAAAAAAGTTCATTGATCTTTCGCAAAACAGCATTTTAAAGTGCCCGCCACTTGTATAACACAGTCGAAAAGTGTGTGCTACACAAATGCATGGGTAGCACTGGTCAGGCAGCTGCTGCCAAGTGCGCAGGACATGCAAACTGTGGGCAGACTTAACAGCATGCCAATAACATAGCCAGAGAGCAACAGAGCGAGAGCGAGAGAGAGAGAGAGTGTGTCTAACAGCGAGTAAATAAGAGCGTTTCTGTAAGTTTTTAATTGATGTCAGTCAGTAGCTTTGGCAACGTCTGCGAGTATAGCTTGTTCCTTGCCGGACTGCTGCACGCCTGGCTTGCCACGCAAAATTTGCGATATGCACGTAAAAATCGAAAGTGCAAAGTTGGCGATTTGCTAGCGATTTGCTCTTGATTTGCTGACGAATTTATGCACAACGAATCGAATCGAAACTCGCAATTAACGCCGGCTAATGCCATACACACACCCATACACCCACCCACCCACACACACACACACACATCCGTTTTGCGGCTGATGCATAGGAGCACTTTAGCGTCAAGCACTCATTACGCATTCGCCCCGTTGACTCACAAAGTGTAAAAAAAAAAAAAATTATAATTAATAAAAAAAGAAGAAGAAAAATAGCATAAAAGAGTAGTTACAAATTGGCAGTCAAAATCGTTAGCTGCGCCATACTCTTTTCGATCACCAAGAGAATATATATTTTTGAATATATTTTTCAGAAACTCAATTTATTAAACATAAGCTTAATGCTTTTGATAAAGATTCGGCTTTCAGTTTTTGCTAGAAATGTTTTGGGTATGTTTTGAAAATATTTCTAGAAAAGACGATTTAAATATGTGGCTCAATATCGATCGGATTGAACCATTATAATATATAACTTTCATGGGAACCAGATGTGAGGAGATGATTTCGCATTTTATAACTAATTTTCTTTGTTTTCCAAGTTTTCATTAAACACATTAATTGCAATGCTGCTTTCCACGTCGTGAAACCGGAACTGGAACCGGTATTGAAAGCAGCACCACAACTTTACCGTTTGAAATTCCTTTCAGGCTCTGGAACCAAAACTTTATATTTATTTAGAACCAGTCACGGGCAACATCACAACGGAATCGAATTTGCTACTAATTCTTAAGCTTAAGCTTTACGCATTGCGTACCGGAACTGGAACCGGAACCGATATACGATTTGGTTTATTCTGATTCTTTAAGTTTCCGCATTATTTTTGTTAAATTTCCCTATTTAAATTGATGGCCAAAAAACTCGCTTTGTGCCTTGGGCGCAGAGTGTAAAAAATACATCAACTTGAGCTTTGCATTAGATAAAAGGCGCTTTGGGGTGTAGCTGGGGGAACCGGGTGTGTGAAGAGGTGGTGTGTGTGTGTGAGGATAGAGGAAGGGGGGGGGGGAAGAGAAGGCATAATTCACTGGCAATTTACACGCTTTTCCGCAAGTAATTTAATTTTAAATATGCGCCTATTTTTTGTTGTTCCAGTTTTGTTTTCGTTTTAATTTTTTTTTTTGTTGTTGTGGGCGTGGCAGAAGTTGTCTAATGTGAGGTGTGTTTGCGTGTGTGTGTGTGAATTTTGTAAGTGTCATTAACACAGCAAAGCGACCGCAAAAAAGCGCAAAAGCATCTCCAACTAAATAATACGCATACATATGCACGACTCTCGCTCTTCAACTGTGTGTGTGTGTGTGTGTGTGGTTGCTCTGTTTGTGGCAACAACAGCAACAACAACAACGGCAACAAACTAACAGCTTGGCTTAAGTAAAAAGGAAAAAAATACTGAAATTAAATGTCATCTAAACTAAGGCAAAAAACATAAGAGCCAAAAACACAGCACAAAAGACACATACACACACACACTTAAATGCAACAACATGTTTAAGTCCAAACTAAATATTCATTAAAAGCAACAAAAAAATAACTAAAAATAAGTGGCAAGTTTTGCGAGCAGATTTAGTTTGATTTGAAGATGTTGACTACTTGAAATAAGAGCTAAATCATTTTATAAGTTTGGTTCCAGTTCCAGTTCCAGTTCCAGTTCTGGTCGCTAAAGTGTTGGCACATTTTGAAACTAAAATTTTTTTTGTTGATAAGTGCAAACTCAGTTTTTTTTTATTAAATGCTATAGACTTTAAGCATAAACAAAATAAATTATGCATGTGTGTGTGTTTGTGTGTGTGTGTGGGAAAAGATTTTAAAATGTTTCATATTTAAAAATTGTAATCAAATTTGGTATGAAAATGGCATTGTTATTGGTTTTTCCACCTTTGTCGAAATTTGCTCATGTTCGTACTCGTTTCGAGTGTTAAATACGCTACACATTTTTTTCTGAGTGTATTCGTGCAAGCTTTTTAATTAGGCAAAAGAGTTTCATCCTGCGCCCAGTCAATGTTGCTTAAATAGAACACACTGTCACAGACACACACACACACACACGCACACCCGTATACACTCGGAAAAAAACGGTCTGATTGCACTGGGAGGTATTTCCGGCAACTGGCTAATTGTCAATCTGGAGGAATGGATATAGACAGGCCTAACCAAAAGAAAAGGGAAACAAAACACACACAGTTCAGGGATGGAAAGGTAATTATTTTTTGCATTTTTATTAAAATTATCGTCTTCATCAAAAATGAGCAAGTGTTGGAAAATGAATTGAAATTTGCGTATGTACACCGCAGCTTGTCTCATTCAGCATTCGCCGTTTCGTAGTCATAATCTGTTGTTGCCTGCGAGCAACGGTAATTGCAAGTTCCTTATGCTCATGACCTTCGTTGGTGGTCTGTTTCAACTGTTTGCTTGCATCTAGTCTAGATGCAGTCGCTTTTGGTCGCTTAAATCGCGTAGTTTGAGTCGCATTTCATTTCGTATTTAAAAGCTCTGCATAAATAAACCGCAAGTTTTAATATAAATTATAAATAGCTGTAACTGTAACTGTAAATGTGTTGTGCATTGAAAAAAGCTGCAAAGTTTTCCATTTGCATATTGCACGCATTAATTATTGGCAATGGGTTATCAATTTCAAATAATTATGATTGTTTTGTGTGAAACTCAATTTGTATAATTATATTTTAATTGATTTTTATTGCTTGTTGCACAGCAATTTCACCGTCATGTGGCAAGTTATTAAAATGCAATCAGAAGCGATACAAATGGGAGCAAAACAAAGCGTTCAAAATACATTTGAATGGATTTTTTTAAATTATTATTATTATATATAAGGCCTAATTAGGCATAGTTCCTTGACTTTCGATACGAAACTAGACTTTGTATTATATTTCAAATCTATATATGATATCGAAATCGATTCTGAAAATAAACTTCAGTTTCAGAAGCTATAAAATTTTAATGAGACAGTTTAACGAAAAATAAATAATAAATACACAAAACTAAAATAGACAGCTTAATAAAATGTGTAGCACCAAGATCCAAGACTGTGCAACTGTGCCCCAAAATGGAAGCGCAACTGTTCACATGGATCGATGACCTTCTTGTTGAGCCGATGGCCTTTGGCCCCATTGAGCCAAGTGCCAAACTTCAGTCAAGAACTTCTGCGAAAGCGCAGCTGTTGCACCTATTTTCAGAATATATATCTATATATATCTCTATATATATATATATAGGATACACATATGTGAATGGCCCCATTTGTTTTGGGCTCGTGGAAACTTATAGGTTCAGAAATGAGACAAGTATTTTGTAAATTATAGAAAAATATATGCCCTGAATTGGGCAAAGAAAACCCATTGTTTTGACAAAGACACAACTTTTCCGAATTATAAATATACTTTCTGAATAATTCTAGAATTCAGGGCGATTTTGTACGAAATGGATGACCAACATCGATTTCTCTAAACTAATGGTTACAAAATGTTGAGTTCGGTTTCCGGTTCTGAATTTCGTTTCCGTTTTGATATCGCGGTTTTATCAACGTCTCTGCTATGATAGCCAATATACCCTTTGCAGTCGTCGTTAACAGCTCATCAAATTGAGCAAATCAAATGCGAACGAGTTTAGACTTAATGTGCCCCGATAAAAGGGCAAATGATGATCCACAGGCGAAGCCAGCATGACTTGCCATCATAAAAAGATGGGCATAAAACTGTCATAAGCCAGGCAATGATTGACTCGACTCGATTTCAAAACGATTGTTCAAAACTTGCAATCAGAATTCAAAATTGAAAAAGTTACAAAATTTACCAAAAAAATTACCAATTTCGTCGGTATAATTATTATTATATTTATTGTTGATTGAATTCAATTTTCGTATGATTTTATTTTGTTTAATTAGCTGCCCCCACTTCCCCTCTTCTCCACTTCCCCTCTTCCCGTTGCGTCCACCCCCTTCCCAATAAATCTAGATCATTGTTGTTCGCTCATTCGAAAAGCGATAATTGCTCGCATGTCATTCATCAACCAATCGATTAATCGTATACCCTGTGCACCCGCACACCTCAACTGAACTACATATTGACTAAATTTCAAATCAAATCATTTAAAATATGTATTTTCTGATACAGAAAGAAATCGTAACTGAAACCAATCTGGAAATAAAGCACGAATCAGTTTGGTATTCTGCATAAAATTGTTTCATTTGACTTTCAATTATTTGAGTCGGTTCGTTCGATCAATCTCAGAATCTCAATCTATATACATACGTATCAGATTTAAGCTAATATATCTTATATACATATATATATTTGGGGATTTGGATACGGGGTATTTCTGAGTCGAGCGTGTTTGAATTTGATGAGCTTTCAGCAACTTGTTGAGTCTTTGACCCCTCCACCGTCCCCCCAGTTCTGCTCCCACCCCCTGCTTTTGCATATCATTGCCATCATTTCGTATATCCATTTTTTCCAGTCTGTCTCTTTTTATTTGTATCTTTTCTTTCGAAAGCCCAAAGGCAAAAAATACAAAAATAAATAAGCCGAAAAACATTTTGTTTTTGTCATTGGTATTGGAATTGGAATTGAAATTGTTGTTGGACATTGTTTTGATTAGCTGCTGTTTGATCTATAGTATGATAAATGACATCTGGATTCATATATATATATATATATATATATATATATATATATATATATATATACATATGAGCAGGTTGGCTCAGCTCCATGTCGGAGCGTTTGATTGAGTGGAATACTATTAGGCAGGATTCGTTTTGGATGACCTAATCCACCTGATATATACATGTGTATATATATATATATATATATATACATATATCGAATCGAATTGAAATTGAATTGACTAGTCATTTGTGGAATTATTCGTCCATATTGTGAATAGTCATAATGCTGATTGCAAGCAGCAAATTGTTTTTTTTTCCTGTTGTATTTTGTTGTGTGGCTATTGAATGCTACACTGAAAAAAAAATGTGTAAGCTCAGAAGGCTATGGTTGAGCATGCTCGACTGGCAGTTACTTTAAAATTAAAATTAACAAATACACTGAAAAAAATAATTTTTAAATATTAGTAAAAATAATTGGAAAATTAGGAAAAGCTTCCTTTAAATCGACATTCCCAAGAGTATGGTGACATATAGTTTCTAGAAATATTTTCTATTTTTAGGAAAAACATTTCTAAAATTAGGCATATTTTTGGGGAAAGTTTAGAAAAATCCATCCTAAAATCTAGAAATGCAAATCGAAGTTTTTGAAAAAACAAAAAACATAATCAGATATTTTGAAAATTTTCTTTCTGAATTACAGGGTATGCTGAGTAAGGAGTATGCTTATGTGTATATGTATGTAAATGTCGTAACAAAGCAGCTGCAATAGTCCAACTACCCCGATACGCAAAATGGCCAATTGGACAAGAGGATTTTTTTTTATTTATTTATTTTTTTTTGGTGCATGTGAATGAACCCGTGAATTATTCAAATCCATAAATGATATGTCTCATTGGCAAATTTAATGAATTGTTTACTTGTGCATCTTTCGACACGCAAAAATTGTTTTTGAGGAGTCAAACAATAAAATAAAATCATTAACAATATGAAAAAACATCACTAATGAGCAAAAACAACAACAACAAATAAAAAAATAATAATTAAAATAAAAAATGTGAACGTAGCGCATGGTGGGTGGGTTGGGGTGGGGTAGGGGAGGGGTAGAAGCAGCGCTGATTAGAAATACGAAATTCGAAATATGAATAGCGATTTTTAGACCAGCTTTGTTGCTTTGGCACCAATTGTGCTTAGCTTAGTGAGCAAATAATGAAAGTTATTAATAAATATTAAGCTTTGAATGCACTTAAAAAAAAAATTAATTGCTTATTTTATTTCATATTTGCAGTTTATTTTTTTTTTTATTATTTTTTTATTATTCCCTTTCAAATGTCGCCAAGTTAGCTTAATAACTCTCCACTCTTCACGCTCTGCAGCGAGCTTTTAGTTAGTGCACAAACCACAGCTTGCAAGCTGCTATAATAGCTGACAAATTTCGCCACCGTTGACAACAGATGGCGCATGTAGCTGTAATTTTAAATTTAAAATTTGTTTAAAATTTGTCGAAAGTGTTTTAAAACAGTTGAGAAAGTTATCGAGTCATGCCCACATGCGATTTAGGCTAGAATTTTTGTGTAGAAAGTTCGTTGAATATACAAATTGAAACATTTAATTTGTAGTAGAAAAAAAGAGGAGGAGCCAAAATCAAGAATTCATGTTATATATAAAGATATCTACTAAATAATGCTGGAATTAAAGAAATAAAATTCCGTTGAAGAAATATGCGTGTCAAATTTACAGCATTTAAGAATATATATGTAATTTAATATTAATTTAATTTCATATTGTATAGCCGAGAAATGTTTAAGTTGCGCCTAAATGCTTGTAAATTGCCCGCATTCCCGTTTCAATTTGAAGCCACTTGGCCGCAAATCGAATAAGAAGCGGAAACGGATCGGTATCGATATCGGTATCGGTATCTGAACCGGTTAAGTGCGCGTCGAATGATAATTCTGTCTTTTTTTTGTTGTATTTTCAATATCTGTTTGATTTTGTTTTGTTTCCTTTCGCAACTGGATGCCGCCAAATGAAGTGGTGATAGGAATGACAGGATGACAGCCGGAGCAGGAGGAAGCAGGAGAGGATGGGGCTGGCTGGAGGCCAGTGCCAGCTGCATTGATTGCCATGCAAAAGGAAATTCGATAGCCAGTAATGCCAGCGGGAACGGTAGCGTAGGTGACAAGCCACCACCAGCCAGTAAGCAACTCGATGTCCTTCTGTCACCCCACCTCCCGCCCTCTACCACCCACAATTCCACACCAATCCCTCCCCTCCCTTCCAGTTGCGCGTGGCTGCCGTTTTCCTCCGCATGCATACCCTGTACCCATTGAAATTAAATCGATAACTCCAGCAATTCCATAGACACATTTAAATATATAGCGATGCGTGTCCATGACAGATATAAATAAATAATAACTCCACACTTAAGTTTTGGAATAATATGTAATATGCATCATAATACTATAAGCTATTCACATTCGTATCGATAAATATCGATTTCTTTTTAAGCTCGCTTCACTTGAGTTGATCTTGATTGGCAACTGTAAACTCTCTCACACTCTAAGTAGCTTCTCCCAATTGCCGATTATACATATTGATAGTCAATGCTGACTTAACAACAATGACAAGTTCAGCTTCGATTACCAAAATTATCGTAGTTCAACCTGTCCACAAAATCGATATACATATATCGTTTTGCTGTCCCTTTCAAGATAATCTCAGAATCAGTAGACCTGAGAACATGAAATGTTGATGGTGGACTTTCAAATATAGACAATAGCTCAAGTGTTTTTTATATCGATAATCGATAACATGTTACAAATCGAAGTTGCGTTTATTGATTCGATTTCAAGTTCCTCGGTTCCTCTAACTGATTCTATAACGAATATTGAATTGCAATTCTTGTTCTGGATTTCCATTGGTAAAGATTTTGAATATCATGCTATGTTTTTTTATTTGCTTTTAGACTTAAGTGTAGGGTATCTGGTAGTCGATGATTCTCGATTAAAAATCTTCGATTTGTGTTTTTTTTTTTCTGTGCTTATTTTGTCTCCTTTTGGCTGGAGACGACGCCAATTGAATTATGCGGCTGGCACGCAAGCAGAGCATGCCTCACAAGTCCACCACACCCCTAGCAGCCGTTACACCCCTAACAGCCAAAGAACCACCCCCCAACTCCCCCTTTACATTGGTGAGTGGAGGACCTGGCTTAGTCCTACTTCCGCAACGTCTGTTCAAATAAGTTTCTTCACTCGTCTGAAATGGTATCTGGGTTGGGGTTTGGGTTTGAGTTTGGATTTGGGTTTGGATTTTTGGGTTCCGGTCTAGCCTGGTTTTTCGGGATTCTGGTCTGGTTTGGTCTGGTCTGGTCTGGTCTGGTCTGGCCTGGTGTAGTCTGGTGTGGTTTTTCTGTTTCTCTTTCTTGGCGCGCACACATTTATTTAAACTTTGATTTACATAAATTGGCATAGATTTTGCATGTGGCCCGAACAGGATGAGGATGGAAATGAAGTTAAGGAGTGAGTTAGGCATGCGGATGAGGATGATCATGATGATGATGATGATGATGATGACGATGATGATGATTTGTAGCCAGACCTGCACTAATTTATAGATAAGCCAAACCATGCTAATGAAATACCTTACCCAGAAGGGCGTGCCGCGAGTCCTAATTATAAATTTAGCAAAAACCTAATTGCTATATGATATAGTCATCCGATCCGACTGACTTTGACATATGTACTGCCTGTAGCAATGAGACGAATATATTGAAAACCAATACTTTTATACAATGAATATATACACTCTATAAATTGGTCCGATTTTTCCCCAATTCTTGCTGCACCAGTTTACATTTTAGTTTCAAAAATATTACATTCATTATTTTATTTATATTTTTTCATTCATTTGAAATTTCATCATCTAATTATCAATTTGAAACTTTAATTTTGATTTTTTAAAAACATTTTTCTAGTTCACATTAAATAAATAAACATAAAGCGTTACAAACATGACGACAAGTCTCGCATACCCTCTACTAGGACTTAAGTGTATGAAATGGATGAGCAGCGGGCGGAGATAATCCCACCATCGATGGCTAATATCCCCCACCCCCTCACCACCGAGGGAGGTGTTGAGAATAGACTGTGACAATTTCTTGGCAAGCGCTCAAATTTATTTTTTTTTTATTTTTCTCTGGAAATATGGAAAAAAAAAATAATGGAATAAATAATAATTGTTTGATTAAGTAAGCGCAACAGCAAGATACCCTATAGCGAAAGCTATAGTTTCAAAATATCGTTGAGGCACACATTGAGGCAGCCAATATACATATATGTATATATATATATATATATATATTTGATATTTATAGTGAAATTTTGATGTCAGCAGTCGGAATGCAGCGTACTTAATCCTTGACATGCCTCCGATTCGTTGGCCCTTTTTTGTTTTAAGCGAAAATTGTTTTGCTTCAGGAGAAGAGAGACACACTCTCTCTCTCTCTCTCACTCTCTCACTCTCTCTCTGTCTCTCTCTCTCTATCTGAGTCGCTCTTATGGTGCACTTCAGTGCGGGCATTTCATTCGTTTTCAGCCACTTCAGGCACTATTAATTCATCCGCCTGCTTCGACAACGAGTCGCAGCCTTGTGGCTCGCTCCTAGCTATTAGCTGTTGTTGCCTCTTAGCTGTTGTTGGCTCTTAGCTGTTGGCTGTTGTTAACGGTTTCGCATCAATGTCGCTACTTTGCGTTTAAGTTCATGGTAGCAACAAGCGAAACGGAGGCGGGGCGAGGTGTTGTGTCTGCTGCATATATGTCGAAACAAACAGATAGACAGAGAGAGAGAGAGAGAGAGAGACATAGACAGAGAGAGTTAGACAGATAGAGAGAGAGAGAGATAGACTCAAATAATTGGAAACATATTGCCTAATTATTATTAAGGAGCTAACTAACAATCTAACTTGCATGCTTGCTGGCTGTTGGATATTTGTAGATATATCTTCAAGTTTTAACGATTACAAGTTGATTTATAGTTTAATAGGTTTAAAAAATGCACAAATGAGAAATTTAATCATTTTGCTTGCACAAATATAAAAATATTATAAAATACCGTAATTGAAAACAGCTGTTCGAACTCTTAAAAATTCTTCCAATTTAAGTCAAGTAAGTTTTATGTGCTCATTTTGAGTAAATTGCTCAAATACCAAGAATGTTGAGCAGGAATAGCGAATACTTGATTTGAAATATCGCTAGGTGTAGCTGCCTATCGCCCTGTCTCTCTCACTCTCTCTATCTCTCTCTCTCTCTTTCTCTCTCTCTCACTCTCTGTCTTCTGTTCTCCCTTGCTTGTTTGGTTCTTTTGCTTTTTTTGGGGCAACATTTTTGTTGTTGTCATCGTCGCCATCATCATCATCATCATCATCATTATTAGCATCATTAGCATGGCAAGGATGTTGAGTGATGTGGTTATGGTCGTTGTCGTCGTTGCCTTCATTTTCACCAAAAATTTGTTTTACTTTGAGGTGTTTTTGCCCAGTTGTTGCTGCTGCTGCTGCTACTGCTGCTGCTGCTGCTACTGCTGCTGCTACTGTTGCTGCTGATGTTGCTATTGCATTGTTTGCCACTTCTTTATTGCCCAGCTATTGCGGTCAGCCAATTTGAATGCACATGCATCGATGGGGCTGTGGTAAGTGAGGTGATATTGCATGCACCAATAGGCCAATCAGCAACAGCTGCTGCTGCTGTTGATGCTGCTGTTACATCCACAAGCTGTTGCCTTATGCAAATCTGGCTGTCTCCTTGGGCTAAGCAATTTATGCGTGTGTCTCTAATTTTAATGCAATTACGGCCAGCATCTCATCATTGCCCAGCTATCCGAGGAGCCGAAATTGGATTGAGCTAGCCACAAATTTGAGCCAGTGCCATCGGCCAAATATTCAACACTCAAACTTTATATATAGAAACCTGATAAATTCATCAGCTTTGCGTCATTTATTTTGAGGACAGTTGTGGGACACTTGCGATTCCACAGCCTGCTATTCAGTCTGCTTAATGGCTGATGGACAACATTCTGTAAATTCAACATTCGTAAAGTATAAATCAAATAAATAAAAATAAAAATAATAAATAAATATAAAATATAAATAAATAAATAATAAATAAAAATAAAATAAATTCAACATTCGTAAAGTATAAATACAATAAATAAAAATAAAAATAATAAAAATAAATATAATATATAAATAAATAAATAATAAATAAATAAATAATAAATAAAACAAATTAAAATAAAATAAATTCAACATTCGTAAGGTATAAATCAAATAAATAAAAATAAAAATTATGAATAAATATAAAATATAAATAAATAAATATAAATAAATAAATAAAAAAAAAAAAAAAAATAAATTCAACATTCGTAAAGTATAAATAAAATAAATGAAAATAAAAATAATAAATAAATATAAAATATAAATAAAATAAATAAATAAATATAAATAAATAAATATAAATAAATAAATAATAAATAAAACAAATAAAAATAAAATAAATTCAACATTCGCAAAGTATAAATAAAACAAATAAAAATAATAAATAAATATAAAATATAGATAAATAAAATATAAATAAATAAAATATAAATAAATAAATAATAAATAAAAATAAAATAAATTCAACATTCGTAAAGTATAAATAAAATAAACCAAAAATAAAAATAATAAAAATAAATATAATATAAAAATAAATAAATAATAAGTAAATCAATAATAAATAAAACAAATAAAAATAAAATAAATTCAACATTCGTAAAGTATAAATAAAATAAATAAAAATAAAAATATTTTTTAGGTTATTTGCAGAGAAGTGGTAATAGTGTGTCTCACATTTTAACTAATTCTTTGCAAGGCAAGTGTTGGGCACAGTGGACTCCGGCTAAGAGGATCACAAGCTACAATTAATTCGCAAATCTCAAGATAAATATGTGTACAATTTGGCATACACCTGTTAAGTCTCAGTGTATGAATAAATGCCAACAAAAAAAATAAAAATAAAATATGCCACGCTCAATTAGACGCGTATGTGCAAAGGAGAAGTTGAACAATTTGTTGAGTTTCAATTCGAGTATTGTTTGTCTGTGCAATGGATAAGTAGTGAGTATTTTGCAATCAATATCCTTGAAACTGAGCTGCCCTTGGCAAGGCACGCAGCAAGCACCGACTTCAGACGAGGCTGATGGCTGATAGCTGATAATACTGATAGCAGCAGGAGCAAAGGAATGTGGAGCAGGGAGCGTGGGGCAAGGAGCGATTACCATTTCGAGCCATTAGTTCGCCCGGGCAGGTTCAATGATTTTCCGTTGGCAAGTGACTTTCCGTGCAAGGACCGCATAAGGATCTTTGCTCACCACTTAATGTCCTTCCTTTCACATGCGTATTTTTTCACAGCACAAAAAAAAAAAAATGTTGAAAAAATAACGAAGACTTTTGGCCTCAAACCGAAAGCAGAAACGAAAAACAACAACGATAAATATGAAACAAAAGAAGCGCAAAATGTAAATAGACTGAAGCCATGTGGGCGACGCTCTATACCCTGTGTACAACGATCATGGGTATACTAAACAGCAAGGGAAAGTGGCCACATTTTTTTTTTACTTTATTATTTTTCTAAATCGCACTTTTGGCGCACTTAAGTCATTTTGGCTGTAAAGTTTTTACAGGGTGTGCTATATCCTTGGACTGGGAATAATACAATTTCAAGCTGAGATTGTCTACAGGGTATCACGTATTGAATCATTTAGCTTAATTAACTTGGCAAATGCTTGCCTGATTATTGCAATTACTTTATATATATGTCACATTTATATATTTTTCACAGGGTATGTCGTGGTCTATGATTTGTTTTCAGTTATTTGCTCATTCCTTTGGTGGTGCTGCCGGCAACACATTGCCGTTAATTTGGGGGCGCTACTTGGGCCGCTTGCTGGTGTAGCTTTTAACTGCTTAAATTGATACAATTAAGTGCCTTTTGGGCTTGTTTATTTGCATTCGCATTCGCATTCGCATTCGCATTCGCATTCGCTTTTGTATTTTCTTTGCCTCTTTTTCCTCTTCTTCCTCTTCTTCCACTTTTTCCAATTTTTTTTGGTCTCATTTCTGTTCGTCCTTATTCATGTGGTAGGCATAACAATAAGTGAAGTGTTTACCCACTTAGGCCTGCCCCTTATACCCTGCTGGGTAAATTGGGTATAATCCAGTTCTGCAAATGCAAATGGATTGCATATCCGTTCCCATAAAGTATATATGTATATTCTTGATCCGCATCAGCAGCAGAGTCGTTCTAGCCATGTTCGCCTGTGTCCGTCTGTATATCACACACAGATCAAGTTTATTTTATTTTATGGATAACTTGTTTCGTTTCCCCCAATATTGATCAAATCGGTTACAGATATCACTAAGTATTGAAGAGAAACCTCTCTAACCGTTTATATATATTTTTATATTAACCATCTACAGCAGTTCGAAGTATCTCCTAGTCGAGCTCTCGCGACTACAGTCATTCTACTTGTATTTCTTTGCCCTTTTTTCCGTTCTTTCTTTGTACTTACATGTTCAAACTGGGCGAAACGTAATCGGTGCGATTCAAGGGTACCCGGGACTTGCTAGAGATTGCCGATTTTATCAATCAGGAACCGAATAAGGCCGCTTCTGAGGATCTGGGCGGTCAACAGTTGAATGATGAACGGAATCCAAATTTGGGCAAGGTCGTTGAGCTCACCCAGGATACGTTCATTTTGTGACATTCTTGGCATCCTGGTGTAGTCACTGTCAGGTAGTGTTAACTCCTCCATATAATTCCCGATCTAAATTTAATATATCATCATTGAATCGATCGCTGGTTAAGGAGCTGGCGGCGAGGATATCAAAAATCGATTGCACTCAATATCGCAGCATCTGTCAGGACTTCGAGGCGAAGGACTATCATAGTTGTTGATTTACTGATGTCGAACTGATTGTTGTTATTTTTCTTTTTATTTTTGTTTCCGATTAACAAAGTAATGTTAGCCATTAATAATTCTTGGTATTTTTCTCGTTGCAGCATTACGGTCACACTGATCCACAAACGAAATCTGTTGTCTTCCATCGCGCTGCTAAATTTCATGTTAAAGCAACTGGGCATGTCTTACGTGTGTATGTATATGTATATGCTTGTGTATATATATAGTTTATATACATGTATGTACTTTTGTTTGGGCCAGATTCGTTTGCTTAAATGCTAATTGATTTATGCGGTGGACCCCAAAAAATCTGCCTACTGTGCAAATTTGCGACGCAGCGGCCAACAACTGAAGCGCGTGTCGATTTTCACACAGGCGAATCAAATTTAAATTGATAAACTCATTGGTAGCATGCAACAAAAGGGATGTGCTCCCAGAGGGGGCACTTTGAATTTCAAAGTTGCGATTCCTGTTACATACATTAAAGCTACGATTAAATAATTGAGTTTGACCTTATATGTAGCCATATCCTTTATCTATTTAAAAAGGTTTGATTTTGAAGACTTGCGTTGAGATTCGACCAGAATTTAGGTCATTGACAATATCCCTGTGCACCACTGTGCGTGTGCAGCTTCATCTTCTTAGGCTGCTGCTGCTGTTGTTGCTGCTGATGTTGTTGCTGCTGCTGCTGTTGCTGCTGCTGCTGCTGTTGCTGCCGCTGTTGTTGCTGCTGCTGCTGTTCTTGCTGCTGCTGCTGTTGTTGCTGCTGCTGCTGTTGCTGCCAGCGTTGAAACATTTCATAACCCGCTGTTTGCTATATGGCATTATGCGATGCTGTTGTTGTTGTTGTTGGTATTGCTGTTGTTGGCGCAAATACATCAGTGAAATGTAACAAAAGCGTCTGGCAACGTTTCTCTGAATTGAATGAAACGAGAGCTATTAGGCTGGCCAAAAGCAGCAGCAACATCAACAATACCAACAACAACAACCACATAAGAAGTTGTAGCTGTAGCAGAAACAATAGCAACAATAATGGGAACATAGGTCATAATGCGAACTGTTCAAACTGTTGAAACAGAGCGGCAACCCATAAAGTGGCGCCCCTGGGTGAGTTCAATCCATTTCCATATGAGAAGAGCATAATGGGGACAAAGAGAGAAACAGAGAGAGATAGAGGGAGAGAGAGAGAGAGGAAGAGAAGGAACAAATCGTAGAATGACAATAAGTAGTAAAATGCTAGCTGAGAGTGCTGAGCATGAAGAATACCCTCGAACAGACATGAACAATTAATAACTATTTAGTGCTTCAGTTTTAATTGTTGAAAATTATATGGACTATATAGTTACTGATTCTTAAAAAATACATTAGGCTTTGTTACTGTGGTCATTTGGTCTAGATCTCGTGGCGCAGGACATTGTAGCATTATTTAATGGCCTTGCACTGAACACTCGGCTTGCTTTTGGCCAACCTATGGGAGATCAGATTCTTGGATGGGTCAATATTGGTATTCAACATGTTAAAATGATTGCCATGATTTTTGCCAAAAAAAAAAAAAACTAATAGTACAATTAAATTAGTTACGTTTGTTACTTGTCTCTTGCTTTTTTAGCCTTTTATTAACGGCATTCTCATGAAGTCACTGCTGTTTCAGCCTTATTCACTCCGCACATTTGCAATTGTCTAATAAAATGTAGGACATAGTTCTCTCAGCCATTAACATACGCTCTCTCTTTCTCTCCGTTTCTTTTAATTATATTTTATTTTATTGTTTAACAAGCTTTCTTTCTTTTGTGGCTTTTCGTAAACGCGCTTTCATCTTGCTGCTAATCTTTCAGCATTTTTCACTATGCACATTTTGAAATGGTATAATATAATATAATATATACCTTCTTATCTATGCCTCCCCCACTCTCTCTCTCTCTCTCTCTCTCTCTTTATCTGTCTCTGTCTCTGTCTCTTTCCCCTCTCCCTCCTGTAAACGCGTTCTCATCTTTCGGCATTCTTCGCTCCGCACATTCATTTCAATTTTAATTTACAATTATTGGTCGGTTGTTTGTTTATTTGCTCGTGTTTTTTTCGGGTTTTAGGTTTGAGTTGGGTTTTTTGCTTGGGCTTTTTGCTTGGGGTTTGGGCTTGAGTTTGGGTCTTGGTTGAGGTTCGCTTAATAGCGGACCACGTAATGTCAGCTGAAAGAGGCCGAAGAAGAAAAAAGCAACGAAGAAAATGTTGGGCTCAAAGGGTTCATGACCCAACTGGGCGAAAATTTCGTGTCAGCTGGCAATAAAGAGGGAGGCACAGTCATCAAGTACATGACCTATCAAAAAAAACCAAAAAAAAAAAGACGAGAAACAAAACCAACAACAACATTCTCAAACTGGATGCTGCAGTGAGATGAAACTGGAGGCGCATTGGGCATTGGGCATTGGGCAGCGACTCGTTGTCGTGTTTTTTAACAAACATATCATTGATATTTGTGCTGGGCATTTGCGATGTTTTTTTCTTTTTGTTCTTGTTGTTGCTTGTAAATGAAACTTTTGGTCAGTTGTTGTTGTTGTTATTTTTTTTTCTGGGCTTGTCGAAACGACATTGAAACTTACGAGCGAGGCCTTCAATATCAGGCTTTGAAGCGACAGCAAATCGGTTTTTTAGGGGTTGCTTTTTAGTGTTTTGGGTATTGGTTTAAATGTGGACACGTTCAATGGGCTTTCAATTGTTAAAGCGTCTCGCTAAAGGTAAACAAATTAAGTAATTTATGGCAATAAGCGTACTCACAGCAAATTACCAATTTTGCCAGATGGCAGTGAGGCCTTTAAAGATTTATTTCATCTTATTTGCTTTTAATTACATTTGACATGACACTGATTAAGGTCAGAGTTATGCCTTTGGGCTTATCAATACAGGTGGAAATATTAGACATCTTGTAAATAATAGAATGAAAACATTATTTAATTATCATTTTCAATTGGATGGCTGTACTCTGTACTTTGAGGAAATAGAGAGAACGAAGCCTGACATCGTATATTGACATAAGCATCATCATATCTCATGCTATGATTTCTTTCCTTGATAAGTGATGAAAATGAATTGTTTTCTCATGTCGCAGGCATAGTAAAAAAGATAAAATGATAATGAAAAATGCTAGGTAGGATTATAAAAATGTAGCATACTTTTAGGCATAGTTTTCATTTGGAACAGTACAAACAAAATAATATATTTGGCGTATATTAACGTACATAAGGATGTTAATACTTAGTATTATATCCTTTAGCCTTAACTACTTCCCTTAACCTATTATTCATCGAAGATAAAATGTTAATGAAAAATCGCGTTTAATTTGTTTTATTAGTTGTGTGTGATCATATTTATATAATCTACAGTTGTGCAATCGGCAATCAGACTAAAACTACCAATCTATATATATATGTATAAATATATATATATATATATATTAATATATGTATTGCATGACATTGCAATAACAACTGCTGAGAGAGCAGTTGAAGAGAGCGATGGAAATATCATTGGCCAAATACCACTTTATCTGGTGGCAACTTCAACAGCCGCTGATTTATGTGCTTCAAATTGAGACGCCCAACAATAATACTTCTTAATTTAAGCTGCCTTCCATGAACTTAAAGAATTCCAATTGAAATACTGAGTAAAGTTGAAAAATATTGCATTTCAATCATTCTTCTTAGTTTTCTAGTGCAAGTTGCTTGTAACCACAATTGCCGTACAATTATGGCACAATTAATTTCAACACAGCTGCTCTTAAGCCGTAATAAACTGCTGGCTATCAAGATTTGTGTAGCTCACAATTTCTATGGTCAGTTTTTAATTTTTGTGAGGTTAGAGTTCCGATTTGAAGCATTTTGGGTCATTTCTGGTAATAATCTGTGTTTTGTGGCACGCGTCTTACGCATATATTTGTTAACAATCGCAGTGCCCAAAATACACACACACACACACATGCAAGTGGAAATCGCTTGCTGCTTTTTGGGTGGCTGGGCGGCTGAGAGGCATTTGCCCAGTTTACCACATTATTACCAGGGTGCTTGGGCATGACCCAAGGTCTGGCGCCTCCATTGAGGGGCTTATTACTTTGTTGGGCCCGGCTGGTGGTGGATGCGGGATACTGGGATGCTGGCGGGTGGCTGCTTTCGGCATTGGGTCGACTCTTGGGTCGACTCTTGTGCCGACTTCGTGGGTCGACTGCTGGATGCCTCGAAGAGTTTTGTTCATTTCAGTTTCTTCTACCCTCGGTAAAATTGCAAATTACCAAAAAGGGCATATCCGAAGTAGATGAGCTTAAACTCGGTTATCAAATCGAATCGCATTTTGTTTAACGTAACGCATCTATTATGCTTGATCAGAGGCATACGGGAAAAGTCACACTTGGTAGCTAGAGGGTATCTGTGAGTCGGTCAAAAGCACGAGAGTTGCTTATATTTACTTGTTTTCTTGGGACTACGTATGTGGCCGCTGCTTATTAAGCTGCCCTTTTCAGTTTGCGCCTAGTGTGTGTGTGTGTGTGTCTCTCTGTGTGTGTGTGCGCGCGTGTCTCTGTGTGTGTGCGTGTGTGCGTATGGGTCACAATTTAAAAGTCTGTTTGCCATAAAAACAAATTTAATTTACGTAATTTTCAGTAAATGTCTACATCAGTTTCAGTTTCAGTTGCATGTTTTCAAATGCGCCGCCAGATATATGGAATGAGAGTGTGTGTGAGAGGTAGATAGAGAGAGGAGGGGGAGGGGGAGAGCGAGAGGCAGACAGAGGGCAGAGGGAATGTGTTGTGCGTGTGTCGCTTTTGTGTGTGCTTTCTAAATAAATGCAAATTTCTGATTAATTTTTAATAATGCTCATCAAATTTTAACACAGCTTTTGCCGCTGCTTCTTTTTCGTGTGTGTGTGTGTTTGTCAATTAGTCAGCTAAATACACACACACACACACACACACACACACACACACAGCATACGATTGCTTACCTTTACCCTTTTCCTAGAAATTTTCCTTTTCAATTTTGAGGCAATTTCTTACAGCTCTTTGGCACTGAGCAGCTATTTCAGTTAAGTGCGCTAATAGCTGACTAATTGAGTCGCCTTTCGTTTAGTCATCTTCACAAATGAGTTTTTTAAGTTAATGTGAGAAAATCAGAAACAAAGTGAATTAAATAAGCGTGGAGATCAGAGTGAATCTGCTGCGATTTAAATAAATAAAAAGTGTTCCTATATGTGCCACATAATATAATATGTATGTATATATAATATAAGCTCATGTTGGGGATTCTTTGTGTACACATGTTGGATACATTAGAAAATACGTATATCTATTAAGTTTGGTCATCTGCCCGATATGATCCGAAATGATCCAGCTGCTTTCGATATGTACTGCCTGCAGCAAAGAGTCGGATATATGCCAAGTTTCAGCTCTGAATGTGAGTAACTAGTTCGCATAGAAACAGACGGACGGATAAATGCACCAATGGCTATCTCGGCTCTTGTAGTGATGCTGATCAAGAATATGTATACTTAAAGAGGTGGCAAATGTATCTGCTTCAATGCGTTACTTAACTGCACTGCAAGATTAGAAAACTCTCTGCGTAGCTATCGGAAGATTTCATTGATATGTACATAAATATATGTATGTATACATATGTGGTACATATGTATGTATATTATCATATATATATTGCTGCAGATGTGTACTTTAATGGGTTACACATTTTCTGCTCCGCTGGGCAATCAGGGCTCTTCTCGGTGTTTTCTTTTCTTCTTTTTGTGCTCTGTCTCAACTCATTAGCTGCCAGTTTCCTCTTGGCATTACTCATACACAGCATGCGCCGCACACGAGGCGTTAAGCTTTTTTTGTTCTTATCAGTTGCTTAAATGCCCTCTATCTCTCTCTCTCTCTCTCTTTCACACACACTGATTCTCTCCGCCTTTCTGCATTGCGTTTGAGTTGTTTGGGATTGCTCATAAGCCTGGTGTGCCCAGCGGAGCAAACATCAATTATGCAAAACAACATTTGTGCTGTTGTTGCTGCTGCTGCTGCTATTGATGCCATCGACACAGCTTTCACCACAACTACATATATATATATATATATATATCTGGAGTCTACCCTCTTATCCGCTCCCCAACATCAGTCAGCTCCCATCGTTTTCTTGCCACATCGATGGTGATTGCGAGGATCTGTTCCAGATGGATCACAATGGATTCACGGGAAGGCTTTGATCACCATATCGTTATCAGACAGACCTTTGCAAAGTGGCAAATGCGAGACAAAAACTGGCAGAACTTGCGCCAGCGTCACCATATTGTAATTAACAATCAGTCAGGCAACGGCTCCGCGTCTGTCTCCGAAGCAATGGCACCCGAAAGAGCTTGCAAAATAACCTGGAAAGATGCGAATGACTTCTCCTCGGCAAACAAAATAAGCTCGCCCAGCCCAAAGAAACAGTTCTGTCGAGCCGTTGGATTGGGATCGGTTACGCCGGCAACGAAGATGGGGCACAGCGTATCAAAGTATGTGACCACACAGTTGCCCAGAGAGGAGAAGGACTCGGCTAGTGCGCCACGGGATGATTGCTCTCCGAGAAATATTCATCATCTTGCAAATCAGTTTCGGCGCACATCATTTCAAAGATAATGGCCAGCATGGGCTCAAGCAGCTTTTGTTTGACAATCGCCTTCTTCCTGACGTGAGCACCTGAACATGAATCGAGTCATCAATCTGCATATCGTTGGCCATATCCAGACAGAACTCAACCAACTCCTACACATTGTTATTAAGCAGATTTGGTGCATCTTCGGCAATGCTGTCGATGACATCGAAAACTCATCTGGATCACCTTTCTGGGAGAACGCAGTACATGTCTTGATAATGTGCTTCAAAAGTCAGAGGCAGAGGCAGAGTGTTGTGTTCAACAGGTGTAATTAGTATTGCAATTAACATGATTTAAATAATAATAATAATAATTACCTCATAGTTAATGTACCGCAAGCCATGTTGCCACACCTATGAGGTGGCGGGTGTGGCTGCTGTTGCTGCTGTTGACGTAGCGGTTGCATTGCCGTCAGACATGAGCAATTGTTGTTGACGAAGACCGGCGTCGTCGCTTTTGGAAAGTTTATGGTGGCGTCTGTAAATGGTTTTGCCATGCCCCGCAGCGAAGGCCAACCAAAGGGTATGCTAAATGTGGCTGCTTTGGCGAGAATTACATTTTCAGTATATTTGTTTATTTATTTATTTACTTTTCTCTTTTTTTAAAGTTTTTTTAAGGCTCAGTTTCAGTTTCGGTTTGTTCAAAAAGAATTTTCATTTGCAAGGCAATATTTCTTCGAATTTCATCAGTGCTTAAAGAACTTGTGTTGATCATAGGGTATGTCGCAGTCGGACACTCTTGAAGCGCACATTTTTTATGCGAATTTTATGATTGAGTTGTTGCTGCTGCTGTTGCAAAAAGTACGGTGCAAAATGGTGAGCGGCAACACTATTTTGTAGCGTTTTTGTTTGTTTTATTTGTTTTGTTACTTATTTTGTTTTTGTTTCGAGCTATTTTTGTCGTTGCTGCTGCTGATGTCTTGTTGTTGCGTTGCTGTCGTCGACGGCTCAGCTTTGTTTTTTTTTTGTTTGTTTTTTGTCGAGGGCATATAAGAGAGAGCAGTTTCTCTTTTTTTACTATTATTATTTTTATTAAATTGAAGTTGCGCGCATTTTGTAAGCACTGCCAGAAGCAGAAGCAGCTAAGTAAAATGAAAGCAGAGAACTGCAGCTCGAGGGTTGCAGCAATGATGCACGGACAGGGCCACAATAGCAGCTAAATCTGAGGCTTAAGCCCCAAATTAGGAGTGCCAAATGAGCCACGCACAAGAATGTTTTGCTCACTGATGGGAAGTGGCAAAAAAACGATGGGAGCTGACTGATGTGGGGGAGCGGATAAGAAGGTAGACTCCAGATATATATAAATATATATACATATGTAGTTGTGGTGGAAGCTGTGTCGATGGCATCAATAGCAGCAGCAGCAGCAACAACAGCACAAATGTTGTTTTGCATAATTGATGTTTGCTCCGCTGGGCACACCAGGCTTATGAGCAATCCCAAACAACTCAAACGCAATGCAGAAAGGCGGAGAGAATCAGTGTGTGTGAAAGAGAGAGAGAGAGAGAGATAGAGGGCATTTAAGCAACTGATAAGAACAAAAAAAGCTTAACGCCTCGTGTGCGGCGCATGCTGTGTATGAGTAATGCCAAGAGGAAACTGGCAGCTAATGAGTTGAGACAGAGCACAAAAAGAAGAAAAGAAAACACCGAGAAGAGCCCTGATTGCCCAGCGGAGCAGAAAATGTGCAACCTATTAAAGTACACATCTGAAGCAATATATATATGATAATATATGTACTACATATAAAATACGAGTCTCGATATTTGAAATGTGTATTCCTATTATGACTGAATAAGCAGGGCAAGATCGTCAAAAAAAAACATTGCATCAGGAAATACATACTTTGGCAGGAAGTAGCAGAAACTGAGCACTTGAAAAATGAAGGCATTGCTATTCATTGAGATCTTTGTTGTTGCAACTTTGCTAAGCGCTGCTCCCATTTAAGTCGAGCAGCATTGAAAATAATCTTTGCTGGCAACTTGCAAATTAGTTTGGCCTTTTGTGAGTTTTTCTTTTCTTCTTCAAGTGCTGCTCGCTTGAACTGCAAAAGGTACGAACTTTTCCGACCAATTTAGTTCATCTGCATCTATGGCAAAAGAAGTTGTTCAAGTGAGAAGTTAAGTTCTTCTCGCTTTCTGCTCAGTTTCACTTCAATTTATCGCTTGATGAAAATACGCCTGCGCATCTAGCTAAGCATTTTCAGCTGCATATGTGTAGGGCGCGTGTGTGTGTGTGTGTGTGGCTTTAAAAAAAAATGCGATGCTTTTTGACGTCACAGCGGAAGTTGCCATTGGCAGCGAGTGGCAAATTGAATTCGCAGCATGCTGCATGCAAAGACTGTGTTGCATGATTGCTGCCCTAGTGACCCAGTTGCTGCTGTGATGACTGCTGTGACTACGAGTGCAACTGCAACGGGCAACTGCAACCTGCCACTGTTTTGTGGCAACGTTGCCGCAAGACAATTGCAACAATGACAAGAGATGCCGCCGTCGCCGCATTTACCATCTAAATGCAAAACAGCTTTGCCAAGCAGCGACGATTGGTGGCGAGGACGGGGTCGGGGAAGGGTGAAGACAAAAGTCAAAGGACTGCCAGCTGCGACGAGAGAAGCAGAGAGAGCAAAAGGGGGACAGAGCGATTGAGACAGGGAAATAGAGAGAGAGAGTGTGAGAGAGAGAGAGTGGAAGAGTTTTGGCTTGTCGAAGCTTGCGCAGTTTTGAGAAATTTCGCTCAATTTCGTGGTGAATTTAAAGAGCTGCTGCCTCAAAGAGAAGCCTAAGACTCTTGAAAGCAACTAAGAGAGTGCGTGACGGACTGAGAGAGAGAGAGAGAGGGGAGAGAGGTGAGAGAGGGAGCAGCGGGGGAGTGCTGGCATTGTTATGTGCCCTCTTCGCGTAGGCAGATTTCCGCTTTATTTGCTAATTAAACAAACACTTTTTCCCCTCCCCCCATAACAAATTCGACAACTGGAAGGAGGCGGGGGTGGCAAGGGGACTTACAAGTTTGTGGACTTGTACGTGAAGGGGTGCGGGGGGTTGGTTAGGATTGCCTTAAAATCTGTCGAATTCTTTTTGTAACTGCCTAACGCTTAATTGCCAGACGAATTGAGCCATAACTGGTGTATATAGAATGTTGAGTGTTTTCAACCAGACACAGACAGAGCAAACACATACACATACAGCTCAAGCAACACAGAGCCAGGAAGAGAGAGAGAGAAAGAGAGAGAGAGAGTGAGTCCTATATCATTATAACAAATAACGCTTTAAATTCAAAAGTTGAGCAGCGTGCACAAATCTCGAAACTTCAACTTAATTTTGCTTTTGAAAGTTTACATTTTTTTTCATCTGCGTTGCATTATTTCTTATGTTGAAGGATTTCGTAGACATTGATTATGTTAAAGAATAAACCTTTAATCTTTTTGCCTTGCTGGAGTTGCGTTTGGTATGTTGCACAATTAAGAAGTTAACTTTCCTTTGCACCATGTCTGTTGAAATTCTTTGCTGTTGTTTCACTTCAAACTTGTGCATGCCATCAAATCTGTACTGAACCAAATGTATTTTGTTGTTGGCATTTTCATTTTGGTTTCGGTTTTCCATGTGGCAAGGCTTAACTTTTAATGAATCGAATTGAATGAGTTAGTGTTGTCAACATTTTGATTAATCAGTATAGTTGGAAGCATGCAATTCTCAAATCAATTTTAACCTCCACACTTTACGTACATAAATCGGAAACAATGCAGTTTGACATACTTATTTGAACTTTGACTTACCAAAATTAATTAAATGTGAGAGAATCGAGAACAATTTGTTCAACATTGTTGCTGGTTGCTGCAAGTAATCGATAAGTTCACAATCAATATTTTATTTCTTATTCAAACTTAAACAAATATCTTAAGGAAATAATTATTAATTTTCCTCGTTTTAGTTCAGTTGAAGGTTGATAGATTGGAATTAGGTAATGGATGTATTATTATTAATCAAATTAATAATTGAAATTCGATAAAAGCCAATTAGGTTGGCAAATTGTGGATGATGGCCTATGTATTTGACGGCAACGCCCAGCTGCCCCAGGCCCTTTGCCCCCAGCCACAGACTTTGAGCTAGAATCAAGTTTATTTGCTGATATTAAACGAGTAGTAGAGCATTTTGTAGTCGGTTCTTCCCAACTGCCACATAATTGCTAAATTTGTGAAATGGCGTTCAGTTGCGGCATGTGTTTGTCATGCAACTTGTTATTGATGTTTGTTGTAGTTGTTGTTGTTGTTGTTGCTATTGGCAAACTGTTTGTTTATTTAAAGCAATGGAAATCTAATTAATTTACTTGCGTACGTAATCGAAACTAACACCAAATAAATAACTGCGCCGTTAATGTTGTTGTTGCTGTCAGCTATACCAACACACACACACACGCACACACACAGCTATACTATCTGTCTGTGTGCTGGCAATGACAATGAGAACGAGGCGTTCAACTTGAAGTTGTGCTGCAACAAACAACAAAGAACTAGTCAAAATGGCGAGGGGGCAAGTTGGTGGCTGAGTGGCGTGTCTTTAAATAATAATAAAGCGAAGCAACTGCAGCAGCAGCAGCAACAACAACAACAACAATTGCAACTGCAACTGTTACTGCAACTGCAGCAGCTGTCGCATTAGCTGAACATGAAGTTGAAGCTGGAAAAATGATGCATCAACTGAAAAGTTGCCAGCAATTGTTGCAACTAAAGTATCTTATATGTGCCGCTGTGTGTGTGTTGCTGCTGCTACTGCTATTGTTGCATGCAGCAGGTATTGCCGCTTAGCTGCTCCGCTTGCTTTCTTGCCTGCCTGCCTGCCTGCCTGCCTACAAGTGACATGCGTCAAATTTAAACAAATCAAAGTCTCAACTATTTATGTTCATATATATATATTCAACTTGAATGCTGACCGACTGGCAGATACCAAGGAGTGAATCGTGGGAATGTCATAGCAACCCATTTACTTTCCAATTCAATTGTAATTTCTACAAACTACAAATGTTCCTTTTGAAAAACGAGTTCGCCCGAAGAAATCGATACTGTCCAATTAGAAGGAAAGATTAGTTTTGCTTAGTTTGTTAGTTGGAGTTATAACGTATATATTTATGGATCTTCATGTTCAAAGGTTTTGCCATTAATTAAGTGTAGTAAGCAATCGATATTTATCAATTTGCAATGCAATGGAAAACAAAAAAAAAAAATGAATGGAAAACAAATTCCATTTTAGGAAAATAGACTTTTTGAGCCCAGTTAAGCCATGTTGCTCTTATTATGCTAAGGCATTTTACACTCGGGCTCTGACCAAAGCACATAAATGAAATTTGTTAGACGATTGCTGACATTCTCTCTGTGTGTGTGTGTGGGTTAGCTTCTAGTCCTGGTGCTTCTCTGCCTCTGTTATTTTACTTGTGTGTGTGCAATCATAAATTTTGCATCATGAAATTTAAATTAAGAAAACAAGCGTAACAAAAAAGAAAAGAAAATTTGGTGAGCGAAAACTTTTGAACTCAGTTGGCCAGCAGCCAACAATTGACAACGAATTTTACTTCTGCCACCAAAATAATAACAACCACAGCAACAACTTGCTGCTGCTGCATTTGCATATTTCAAGTAGTAAATTAGATTTTTGCTTTCATCTTTGAAAGTTGCGCACCAAAGTTGGCAACGTTTTCTTTTCGCAGAGTTGTGCGTTTAGCGAGAGAGAGAGGGAGCGGGAGAGGGAGTGGGAGAGGGAGAAGGGAGAAGGATAGTAAGGGAGGGAGAGAGGGGGAAGCTCAATTATTACACCCAACAATTTGATTAATTTATAGTAAAACTACTTCACCAACAATTTCCATGTGAAAACACTTTGAGTGGAGTTAAAAATAATTTGCCGTAGTTTGAAGTTGTGCAAAATGTTGTAAAAGGCAAAAGGAAGCATATGCAACATAAAAGTGTATATATATATATATTTATATATATATTCGTGATCAGCGTCACTAGCCGAGTCGATTTAGCCTTTTAACTTTATTTCTGCTTCAATATGAAAGACTTCAAATTTGGAAATCGCGATGTTATATAATATCAGTGTCGGTTGATTTTGAATTTATCTTCTGATTCCGGTACCGATTCCGAATTTCAATCGGTAAACATACGGTAATTGTCGATATTCGTTGTCCACTATGCTACTATGTGGCACAGTTCCAGTAACTGATTCTTCAACATATGTTTAATTGCGTATCCGGTTTTGATCCTGGATTTTAATCAATCAAGTTGACATTGCGCTTCCGGTTTTGTCACCTTGATTTTAATACTGGTTTTTCGATTTCCAACTCAATAAGCATATGGGCTCAAATTAAATTGAAAGTTTGCTAAGAAAATGATTTAGGTGAAATACCACTGAATATTGAGTTGAATAAATGCCGCAATACGTACATGAAAACATAAGTGCTGATTGTGTGCTCTTTGATGTCACTGGGACATGTAACCGTATATGTACATGTATACATCTTCAATCTAATATATATATATACGTAAATATATATATATATATATATAGAGATATCTTCAATTGCTTGAGAATAACAAGCAAAAAACACAAAAAAAGTGACTGCGACAGAATATTACGTATACGCAGAGCTGCCCACGACAAGGGCAACCAAACAGGCAGCCAAACAATCAAACAACCAACAAGGCAGGCAGCCAAGAACAAAACAGTGTCAACAACACAGCTACTACAACAACAACTACAACTACAACAGCAACGGCAAAAAAACAGCCACAACAACGACAACAACAATCGCTGTCAAATGTTGCAGCAACTTTGTTGCTGACGTGTGTTCTATTGGCAACAGCAGCAGCAGCAGCAGCAGTAGCAGTAGCAGTAGTAGCAACAACAACAACAGCAGCAGCAAAACAATAGATAATGATGACACGTCAGCTTTTGTCATGTGACAATAAGCACAGCAATAGCAACAGCAACAACAACACAACAGCAACGCGAAGCTACTCAATGTCAGTTGACAGCAGCAAAGGCCCGCAAAGTAACAACTTGAATGGATACGATGAATCTGCTACCTCTCATTCACACGCTTTCCTTCTACGTGCGTACGTGCGTAGTTGTGTATGAGTGTATGTGTATGTGTATGTGTATGTGTGTGTGTGTATGTGTATGTGTATGTGTATGTGTCTAACATGCTGTGACAACAACAGCAATAGCTAAGAAAACAAAAACAACAACAACAAGTAAGAATGCTTTAGTTGAAAGTGCTCGACTAGAAGATACCCTCAACTCAAGTTTTTCATTCCTTTATCTTAATCCGATCGTGATGTAAGTTTCATAGTTCATCAATATTATGTCCAGATATACACATATCTGGCGAATTGTGCTACCCCTAACAATTCTACTCCTGACAAATTATATTCTGAATTTAAAGTCCCTGCTCTAGTTATTATAGAGAGACGGACATGGCAAAATCAACTATTATACATATATATATACATATATATGTATATGATGGGGTCGAAGATGCTTTCTACTGCCTGTTACTTACTCTGGCACACATCATACTCTGTCTACCCATTTCACAGCAGTAACAAACGCAGCATCTTTGTTAGCTGACAGCAGCAGCAGCAGCAGCAGCAGCAGCAGCAGCAGCAGCAGCAAGCAGCCACCAGCCAGCAGCAGGCAGCAATCGGTTGCAGTCAACAACAGCGTTGAGAGCTGAGTCTGCGAGGGGGCATTTGAGGTTGCGGTTGCTTGTGGTAGCTACGTAATGGTAGATCTGCCTATTTGTATATCTGTCTATCTGTCTGTCAGTCTGTCATGTAAAGTAGTCGCTTCTGGCAACTGCTGCTGCTGTTGCGGAAGTCAATGTAAAGTAACGGAAAGGAAGCCGCATATACTCAAAGCTTAAGCACACACACACACTCACACACACTTATATATATCCACACACATATGTTGGCCAAATTGGCAAGCAGGCGTCAACGGTTTCATAAACAAAATAGATTGGCATCAAAGGCAAGCAAATGAAAATTGCTAATTTCAGTTCTGAAATTGCGCTAAATTTAAGTACAAAATCAATTTTAAGCTCAAAATCGATTCAGATTTTCGGGGCTCGATATATATATATATGTATATTGGTGTAATAGCATTAAAGAACCCTTCTTCTGGAGCCAACACATAAAAATATGAATTTTGAAAACTTTAAAGTCAATATTTTTGGCAAACGCTACTTTATTTAAGTTAAGTTTCTTATGCCTTTCCTCACTAGGTATGTGTGTAACGCTCCAATACCCTGTAATAGTTATCAAAACGCCGAAGTGTTGGACGGATTCATGAGCTGAACTGGTTGACCTTTTGTTTGGGTTTTTTGGATCCCTTTTTTTTTCTTTTTGCTTTGTTGATTTGCTGCCTGCTATTCACCACACACTCTTCACCATTCCATACTACACCATACTCACTATTTAATTCTTTTCTTTTCTTTTCCTTTCCCTTTTTTTTGTTGCTGCCATTTTTAATTTAGTTTGCTGCTTTCTTGGCTTCTACTTTGTTGAGCGATGAGTTCAGTTGACTTCAGTTTCGAGTTGAGTTTGTGAGTTCCCCCTGCCTCCGCTCCCCTACGCTTCCCTCACCTCATCTCATCTCACCTAACCACACCGAGCCTTGCCTAGTCATTTCCCACTGACAGTCGACTGTCGACAGTTGGCCGTACGTGACCCACTGAGTTCTCAGAGTCTGCTTAGTTCCTCAGTTTCTCCACTTGCCCGAGTTCTGGGATTCTTAGCAGCCCCTCAGTTACTCTGTCTCAGCTTTCTCTGTCTGACATTTGATGCTTTCATACCCTGTACTCAATTTAAGGTGTTTTATGTCCATCAGTCAGTTAAACCGAAATCACAACTTTAACGATTGAAATTCAGCGCGAAGTTTTAACATTTCATATAAAACCACAACGGAACCGAATACCAAACAAAAATAAAGATTTAAAAGTTCGAAACTAATTCAGAAACGTACCGAAACCAAAAACATTATTGGATTTGATTTGAAGCCCTGATCTTAATAAGATAAACAGCCTGCTCTACTTGACAACTCCTTAAACATTGTGATTATGGTTTTTACCTCTACATGACAAAAACTTGGATATGTTTTGTACTTTTTGTTTTTGCTTACTGAACCAAAATGTATAACTGTTCTTTCGATAACACTGCTTACTGTGCACTGGGTATCTTCTAGTCGGGCATTCTCTCGCCTGGACCACTCCTGTTTTTCCATTTCCATGGTGCGTGCATCAATTGTCTCTGGCGTAGCCAAGTTTTGTGCGTGTGCAAAGAAAGCTATGGGAAAGCGCAGCAGTCAAACACACACACACACACACACACACACACACACCATGACACACCAGCACACGCAAAGAAACGAACAAAGCCAAGTCAATTTAATTTATTTTGTCACTTTTGTTGTTTGGCAATTTTTATTGTTGCTGTTGTTGTTGTTGTTGTGCGTGTGTGTGTGTGTCATTGTTGTGTGCGTGTCATTGACTTATTATACACTTCTGAAGTTGCAATGTCACACCACCCACTCCACCCAAAACCACCCCTCCCACCCCTGCACTCACCCTCAGGTTGTTGTCCTTTGTATTCCATTTGCTGACGCATTTAAATTTCTATTTGCACTGCTGACTTCGATGCCAAATGCTTCACATGCGGCTGAGCTGTCAACGTAATTGAGTCAACCTCGACACACACATGCGCACACACACACACACACACTGTGAATAACTCAATGTGCTTCCATTAGTTGCCAATTTGTAGATAACTTCAACGTGAGCTCAGCTGTTGCTCTGCACCCATTTTAAATGACATCCAGGAATAAAATCAAATGAGCTATTTGTTTTTTCCTTTCTTGATTAGTTTTAGAATATACTATTTTAGCAGCTAAACGGAGGGTGTTAAACTGAAACCGGATTCGGAAGCCGCATTTTTACCGATCGAAATTCAAAATCGAAATTGAAACCTAAATTCTTTCTTCACTCTGGAAAGTTCTCCAATAGTTATTAAGTGTTGGTCGAAAATACTTCTGCAATTACTCAAAAATTATACAAAAATAAAAACTTTTCAACGACTGACCAAAAGTAGTTCAGAAATAGTTGGCAAGCGCTTTAAAAAAAAAAACTTGAAAAATGTCTTAAAGTTGATTCACTTCAATGTTTTTTCAAAACAAATTTGCTTTAAAAATTATTTGAAAGTCAACAAAATGTTCTTACAATAAAAGTTTAATTATTTATAGCTTAACTTTAGAAAGGTCACGGACCCTTTTTGGACCAACCAAATAATTGCTGAAATGCTTACCAAAATGATTAAATGTTGCCATCAAGCATATGAAATGCATTTAAGCAAGCTTAAGCTTATGAACAAAAGGCAGCTGCTTCAGTTATTGCTCTGGATGCTGCTGTTGCTGGGTCCATCTTCTGCCAGCCCCCGCTCCCCTCCTCCACGCTCATCCAAGCATGTTTCAAAGTTATCGCCTTTAAAGTTTGCTGTTGATAATTCCACGTTCATTATGTCCTTGGCCAACATAAAATGCACTAAAATGAATGAGCGAAATTAAGCGAACCAGTCAAAAAGAGGCAAGTGATGAAGAGGGATGCGGTGTGGAGGGTGGAAGGGGGGGGGCGGTGTGGAGAGCCTGGCCAGTTGACACAGCGGTTGGCCACTGTTGCATCCCGAGCGCTGCATTAATGCAAACTTTAAGTGTTGCAAATGACGTTGATAATGGGCCAAAACGATGACGAGCACGAACAGTCAAGTGTGAGAAACGAGGGGGAATGTGGGCGGTAGCGAGTGGGCGCCGGGAGTTGAAGTAGAGAGGAAGGGAAAGAGAGAGAGAGAGAGAGGGAACTGGCAGCTGGTTAGTCGCTGATGCTGAAGCTCCGAGTCCTTGTTGTCCTTGTGCTCTGCACTCGAAAAAACCAAAACCGTTTGAAATTTCTTGATGTCTTCATTTTACATACAGGTAACGGAATTCAAATTCGATTCAGTTTCATACACTGTCCAAAACAGAAAGTATTTCCGAAATATTTGTGGGGATTGTCGATTTACGGCAAGCGCTTCGAGTTTTAGTGATTATCTTGTGAAAACGAAACAAAAAAATGTGATTTTTATTTAGTGATTTTTGTATAAATGAAGTTAGGTTTTCGCTGAGTGTATGCTTAATATGTAATTTATAATTTTGATTGGACGACGTCGCGGCACTTAAGCGGAGACCAGATAAATGTTCACGCTTATTAATAATATGCGTTCGCTGACTGCAGTTTCAGCAGCAACCGTGCCTCTCCTACCCCCTACCCCTACCCCGCTGCCCTCTTTAAAACCTCTCTGAAGTGCTTGCATTAGTGCGACGGGGAGGACGGGGTTCGTGGGGTGTGGCAGCTGTTTGGCCTGTTGTTTGGTGAGAAATTAATGATGGCGTAATTTATGAAAATTATACAATTGCCATTCGGTCATGGAGGGACGCTTGGCCACGCCCACAAACAAATCATGGCCAGGCACAACACAGTAACTAGATGAAGGACCCCCCCCCAACCACTGTCCCTGTCAGCCATATATAGGCAAATGCCTTTCAGCTGCTCTGCTTACTTAGCCAAAAAGTTTATATGAATAAAGTTGGGCACAGCCGTCGACAAAGTAAATGTTGGATGGGGGGCTAGAAGCGGGCTAGAAGGGGGCTGAAAGGGTAGACAGAGGGGGGTATGTTGCTTGGGGTTTAAATGCACAGCGTGTAAGACGACGACGGCAGCAACATTTTATTAACAGGCGTCGTCTATGAAAAAGCTTAAAAAACAAAAATTAATTTAAATTACATATTTGCACAAAACAATGTGAGCTGCAGGCCAGAAAATTCAGCGAGTGAGTATGGGGGTTGGGTGTGGGTGTGGATGTGGATGTGGGGGAGTGGGTTGGCTGGTAGAGGGGTATGGGGTATGGAGTTGGCCTTCTTGCAGAGCCGAAACATTAGCCCAAACCATTCTGCATAGCAACCTACATGGTCGTTATCGTTGTTAGCTGTTGTTTTTGTTGTTTGCCGAAAAAACCTCAAATTATACAAATTTACGATGTTTCGCTGAACGCTCTCGCCGGCAGCAACAACGAACCGGCACACACACACAACAACAACAACAACAACAACAACAACAACAATAATAACAAAAATAACTTACAGCAGCAGCGAAGTCAAAAATACAAAGAGAAATGAATTGTTCATGAGCTCGAGTCGAAATTACAATGCGCTGCAGAGCTCCGAGCAAAGAGCAAAAGCGATAGCGAAATAGAGAGCAAGAGAGCAAAAGACACAGAAGACAAACCCGTTCAGAAAGAGACAGAGAGAGAGAGAGAGAGAGAGGGAGAGAGAGAGAGCTGCTAGATGAGGGAGATAGGCCAACAGACTGGGAAACAAATGTAATTTGTATGGAAATTGTTTGCCAAAAACTGCCAGTTAAACGTTTCAGAATATCATACAAAGAAACGCAAAGAGTCTGGAAGCAAAGAAGAGTCAAAAAAGAGACACAAGCGAATATGTTTAATAGAATTAAAAAAGGGACAACACAGGTAATTGCATTTCCTTAGAATTTGCATACAATTTATTATAAAATTCAATAGCAAAGCTGTCAGTAAAATGTTTATGAAATATCCCTCAAAAGTGGAATAGGATCTGAGAGTAGACGAGGCTATTAAAAGATGAGAGACACAGATATATATTTAAATATACATCTGAGGGGGGGAGAGAGAGGCAGAGTGCGAGATAAGCAGAGAAAGATATAGAAAAAGAGATGGATAGATGGGTAAATCTAATGGATAAGTTGGATGGGTAGATAGATAGAGATAGTCAGAGAAAGAAACAGACCGAAAGGAACAGACTTAGAGAGAAATTAATTTACGGTTTGATGGATAGACATATAGATAAAGAAATTACTATATAAATTGAGAAGGGGAGAGAGAGAGAAAGAGAGAGTGATAGATAGACAGATAAAAATAAAGATATATGTATATATAGATTCATTAATAGCTAGATAGATATATATATATGATGTATTTAGATAGAGAGAGAGAGAGAGAGGCCGAATGTGAGAGAGGCCGCGATAGAAAGCGATAAAGAAAAAGAGATTAATAGATAGATTGACAGGTATACGGATAAAAGCATGGGGTGGAGGGAGAGATGAATGTGTAAGAGAAATATAGAGAGTCTTATAGAGATAGAGAGATATATGTATATTGATATAGACATTAACAGATACATCAAAGAATATAGTCATTCAGGTACATAGAGAGCAGAGAGTAGAGTAATTATAAGCTAATTAGAGATATGAATTAAGGTATTTAAAAATAAGTGGTTACATGTTGCCTGCTCGATCTAAGCAGCTTGCAATTTTGGCTGGCTTTTGCTGCGTGTAGCGTGCATTAAACAAAAGCCAAAACCAAAACTTTTGTAGCGGAAAACGGAAATGTTTTACATGCACGCAGCGATGCTGCCAGTGCCCGTGCCAAGGGGTGGCTGCGGGTGTCGCGGGGGGAGCTGGAGCAGGAGGTAGAGGAGCGAGTGAGGGAGGTGTCTGCTCTGGTGTAGGCAGTGACACGGAGACCGACAGCGAGACGGAGACAGAACGAATTCGTGCCAGTTTTGGGACATTTTTTCTTAACAAGCCGTGCCGCAAAGTATTCAGCGCAAAGCGTCTTTCATGCGCCTCCAAAGTGTCTCTCTTTGTCTGTGTGAGTTTGGCTTAATTAGTGCCTGTATTCAAACACACACACACACACACAGCACATGTGTGCTGATGTTGAAGCATTTAAATTGTAGCATTTACACGGAAAGCGTGTTAAACAAAAAAATGTGTTGCCAACCACAACAGACAAACAAGCGAACTCTCGCCGCACGTTGCCAACTTTAGGGGCAACAAACAGCAACAATGTCACGTTATAAATTTGATAACGAAAACCCACAATTTGGTCTAAGCACAGACTCCCTCTCTCCATCTCTCTCCCTAGCTCTGTGTGGGCAATGCGCCAGTTAATTAGCTCATAAAATATGCACAATGGCCAACAATTCGCACCTTGGGCCAAAAAGGTGAACACCTCGCTGGTCTCCCCAGCTCCTTCAGCTCTGTCTACTTCTCGCCAGAGTTGCCTTTCTAACCAAATTAAATAATTGAGTGCCAAAGCAACAACAAAATATTATAACAGATATATACACAAAAAAAAAAAGAAAAAAAACCAACGACGAGACGAAAATATGTAAAAAAAAATACAGACAATATATGGCATAACTTGAGCTTAGAATACTCTGCAATTTAATATTTACCAACGTTAAAAGTTGCATGTGGGAATTTAATTAGTCAGTTTACGGTATAATGCAAATATAATTAATATTAAATAATATAATTAATGATCTCACAATGTTATATTGTTTTGTAAGCCAACAGAATTTTTTCCATTTTTGTTGCCTTTTCTTCTGTTGCTAAACAGCTCTGACAACCTCTGAGGGCAAAGGCCGACCTGAGTCGAAATCGCCTCTACTGTTCACCGTTCTTCTCTTGTCTCTTTATATATATGTATATATGTATATACCACACAATGAATGTAAGATAGGGTATCATACAGCAACGCCGAAGAAGAACACGATGCTGCAAATCAAGCTTCAGTTTCGTTTCATGTCTTTGTGTTGTTGTTGCTATTGTTGCTGTTGTTGTTGTTGTTGTTGCTGCTGTTCTTGGTTGTCTTTGGTCATGTATTGCAGATGAGCAGAGCTTCTGAAGTTTATGAACTTTGTAATTACACACTTTATTAATTTATGCGCTGCGTGGTGTCGGGTGCGAGGGTCAAAACTTGTGCCTCAGCCGAGGGCAACACAAAAATATCACGAATAACACAAGAAGAATATGACTTGGGAGACAAAAAGGAATTGCAAGAAGGCGACTGTGAAAGAGACGGCAAATTACAAGGACAACATATTACCGCTGTACAGCAACAGGACAGTAACACAAAGAGGGGGCTGGGTGAAAAGCGAACTGAGAAATGAAAGCAAAGCAAGACAAAAATGTTGACAGGTGGCTCTTATAAATAAATCTTATAAATTGTGCAGCATTTTTTTAAATGATGCAAAAAAAAAGGTAGCAGCAAAAATAATATTGCATAATTATTATTTATTTATACTGATTAAAGACAAAGACAAAGCGAACTCGAAACAAAATAAAACAAAGCAAGAAAGATCGACTATATTGGGCACGTCGAAGATTACATTCCCTTGCAGACCAGATGCTAAAAATACTAATTGATGGTGCCTCCGACTGATGTTGATGATTTTTTGCTGAGTTTGGTTCTGATCTGTTGTAACGAAAAAAAGGGATTTCCTATAAGAACTCAGCATGCGATCGATTCTTGCTATGAAACGCACATATATAAAAAAAGGTCGTCCGATATTGATGATATTTTCTCCAAACGGTTCGCATGTATTTTTTTTGAGTTTAGTTTTGGATATATTCGTATAAAAAACGTATATCATACGATCGATTGGTTCCTATGTCAGCTAAATGATATAGTGTTCCAATCCAGCTAAATTTGACTGCAGCAAAAAGTCGCATATATTCCAAGTTTTGTCGAGAAAGTTGTAAAACAGAGCAACAAGTTCGCTTAGAACTTAGAGATACCCCGACGGACATGGCCATATCGACTGTTGTAATGATGCTGATCAGGAAAATATAAATAATTTAGGGGTTCGGAGACGTCTCTTTCAATGCGTTGCAAGCTTAATTACATAATTTGTATACCCTCTGCAAGAGAAGTTAATTAAAGTTGGCGTGTCTGCCAAGTGGAAAGATTTCCAAAGAGCTGCTGCATCATATTTTTTTTTTATTTAAGTATCTTCCCAAAATTTTTTTTTGGCAGTTTTGTTTAAGCTCGTTGAGCCGTTTAATTTACAGTTATGGTGGAGGCTTGTAAAAGCTGTCGCGGTTTAATTAGCCAAAGGCTTATACACGTTGATTAGGAGAGTTAAGAAAAAACAAAAAAGTTACTTAGCTTATGAGATTATATATACATAAGTAGCCATTGCTACAGAGGGTGAGTTATAAAATCACACATTCGATTTTAGATAAAACTCAATTAATCCCCTTTAGCATAACTTTAACTTTTAATAATCGTTAAAATTCAGTTACTGAATGAGAAAATATTAATATTATTATATAATTTAATATTACAGTTTTTACTCCACATTGTATTAATAAATCAATTTATTTGTATTTATTTTGCCTAATTTACTTATCGATTTTTTTTTTAAGACAATCAAGAAACATGTGGAACGAAATATAAAACTTTAAGTATTGGCTTCTCTTATGAATTTTTTAGCAATTTGAAAACCTCACTTGAATGTAAATACAAAAACAAGTTTGTATCGTAAAAGTTGTGCAATCGTCGTCGGCTCTTCAGCCGATGTGTTTACAATTAAGATGCTGTGATTTATGCATCAAGTCAAATTTGGCAGTTATTTAAATCTTCATCAAATAGTCATAAACAAAAGACTGCTATCTCCATTTTCTATAGGGACAATCAACTGTAAGTATTTGTATAAATATACAAATATATATATACATATATATATATATATATCTAGCATTTTCCTTTGCTCAGCAAATTGAATTTCATTTATTTTTTTTTTGTTTGCTGGTCTTGTTTGTTGTTGTTTGTTGTTGTCGTTTGTTGTTGTCGTTTGTTGTTGCTGTTGTAACTTGTGCAAGCAGCCATGAGAAAATCGAAATGTAAATTCATATACGGCAATTTATTTGATATCAATTTCCGAGCATTCGTACGTTGATCAGCAGACGACTCTTGGAATTTAATTAAAGTGCAAATACTGAAAATAATGTCCAGCAAAATATTGCTAAGACTGAAAGAGATATAGGAAGAGAGAGAGAGAGAGAGAGATGGTAACAACAATCAAGGGGTCAACAAATTTCTGTGTCTGTGTGTGTGCATTGTGTTTGTCTTCGGAGTTGCAAACACCAGTGGAATAATATCTCATATACTAAAACTCTCAATCCATATATCCATCCCCCTCTCCACCCATTCCGTGCTCCCCTCGAAGGTGTCGCAGTGCTGGTCAGTTTTTGAAGGCATCTCCCAGTTTTTGGGTTGGTTTTGCAATCGGCACGTACTTCAAAAACACTCTGCAACTGTTTTTTTATACACCTGCATAGGGTATTGTGAATTTTGTGGTTAAATGCGCCTGCCATGCATTAAAAGGCGACGTCAACGATCCTATATAGCCTATATATTCTTGATTAGCATCACTACAATAGTCGATATTTCGAAACACTAGAATGCGCTAATAAATATTACCAAAGAAGGGTATTTCTTAAAATAGTGCTAATAAATAAGATTTCTATATACTTCCAATTGTGGACAAAAAAGGAAGGGTAATTTATCTTCGGCGTGCCAAAGGCAACCATTCATTCACTCATTTTTTTTGTACCTCTCTTTGTTTCATTCTGCTTTAGAGTTGATAACTTATGTATGACATATGTATGTCTCTTTCTCTCTCTCTTTCTGTCTCTCTCACACACATACAAAAACTACTGCAGTTCGTTGTGTTTTCTTTTGTGTGGGAAAGTTTCTAGGGACGTGGGGGTTGGAGGGCTTGGAGGGAGATACAAATTATGGCGCCCATACGGCGTGCAGTGTGTCACTTCCTTTTGGGCAACGTAAAAAAATTGTTCAAGTTATTATTTATCCGCCAGGTGCAAAAGTCATCCGTGAAAAACGTAAGTCACTGAACCGGTTCAACATACATACGAACCGGTACGAGATCTACCTATATTTCTGTAGAATAGAAAACCGTTTTGCCAACCTTCTTAATATTACAATTTCAACAGCTAATAACAAGTAAAATTCAAGATTAGTTTATATATTGACCTTGGTTCTCTAACTGATTTTAGGTTCAGTTCCATTGTGGCTATGAGTAAATCAAAATTGTTGGTTTAGCTTTAGATTATGACTACTTACAGAGCATGATTACTGCATAAATGAATAGTGAATCTGGTGGAAAGAAAATGTGAAAATGTGTAAATCAAATAAATTAGCAAAAGGGCAACTAAAATCTGTTGCATAATTAAAAGTGTCACAAACACAAATTATCACATAAACGATAGATGAGGGGAGAAGATGGGGGATGGAGGATTATTGTGGATATTTTTGGTTTTTTTTTTTGTTTTGTTGCGTTGCAATTGTGGCGATGATTGAGTAAAAATTACTCTATTTTCGCTGCACAACCAAGTGCGTTTACGTATGTGTGCGTGTGTGTGTGTGTGTGTGTGTAAAGCTTAATTGATTTGAATGACCACAACATATAGAGTCGACTCTATAGATTTGTACACATGCATGCATATATGCATTAATAATGTCAGGCCACAATTTTATGTTTTACGTTTCATTCCATGCCATTTCATTTTATTGTTCATTTCTTGTGTGGACACGCCCCTCTGCCCCTCTGTTCCTCTGTGCGTCTGTAACCATGCCACCATGCCACCATGCCACCATGCCACAAACGCCCGCCCATTTGATGGAGCCATTGTTATTGTCAGATGGAGCATTTTTTTTCCTTTATTCGCATTACAATAAAAACCACTAAATATGAAATATTGATACAACAGTCTATCGGTTTATCAGTCAGTCAGTCAGTCAGTCAGTCAGTCCGTCATTCCGTCTGACAGTCAGTCTGTTGTTCATTCAGGCAGCAGCCATGTACGCATTTATTAATTAAAATTGCCGCAGATGGTTGCAGCAACTGTAACCTGAGCCTGCGACTGAAAAATGCTTTCAGTTTATTTTTATTTTATTTATTTTTTATTTTTATCATTATTGATGCCACAATACCAACAAAATAAAAATGCTCTGTCGAATATGCTTGACCTGAGTTGCTCAGCTACAATAATATCCAGAAAATTGTTCAAGAATATCGATTTACTTAATCAATTCTTTAGGGAGAGAAAAATGCGTTCAATTTAATGAATAAAATACTTTAAAAATGCAAAAAAGAAAATATATATGTATGCATATGACAACTTACATACATACATACATCAACTTATTACTTTTGTGTATTTCCTTTTATATTTTGTTCTTAATTATGTAAATTTGTTATTGTTTAATCCCTTTCAATTTTATATGTATAAATAAATTGTATGCTGTCAAACCAAAATGTAAAATCAATTCATACCGGATATATATATATATATATATACTGGAAATCGATTCAATTTGATACATACATATATATAAAGTCATATAACCTGTACTCCAAGACCAACAAAAAATCGAAAGTTGGAGTTGTTAATGCTGATAAGGACTGTATGTATGTTTGCATATGTATGTAAATGCATGTAAATATATGTAAGTGTATGTATATACCTGTACTAAATACACTTTTATGCTATGCTCTTCGCATTTGTTAAAATTGTACAGGTCATTCAAGTTAAATTAGCCGCGGGCCAAATGTGGGTTAATTGCGAATTTCATATTCATAAATGTATACGCAAATGCACACATGGCTTGTCGCACGTGTCGTATGAGTAATGCATAAATCGTCTTCGCCAGTTGATGCCACATTTTATTGCCACATTGCAGGCTAATTATGGCACATCAACGGCAACTTTTCCGGTTAACAAGTACTGCTTACACATATACACATAAACAGTGACACACCCACACAATCAGTCAGCTGAATGGGTTTCGCTGTGGCAATCATGAAGCTCATTCGATCGTGCAACGAATAATTTCCGCTTTAATAAATTTTACAACACAAGACGCGATTTGCAATGTGATTTCAACAGCAGCAGCAGCTAAATGCATATTCATGTGCACAACATACATACACACACTCAAACACACACGCACACACACACACAAATCCCTCTCCCTCCCACCCACTATCCAGCAGACTATTTATGTATATTCACATATACATTTATTATGTATAAAAATTTGAACATATGCAAAACGAAACAAAATTTTGCAAAAATTATTTTAAAATTTTGCAATTTCATGGGTTGCCAGTGGAACTACTTTTTTCAGGGCATTTTCATTTAAGCGCTTATTTATTTTAATGGATTCTTTAACTAATTTTAATCGTATTTCCATACTTAAATGCGGGATTTATCAAGATGTGGATGCAAACATCAATAATGCAATTATTATTAATTTTTTCGGTTCAGTTTTGTCAAAGTTTGTTTGGATTGTGGAAAGTTTTGAGTTATTTTTTGCAATTTTTGAATTTCGAATTTAATTTTTATTATGTGAAAAAGATTCATTTTTGAAATCATTAAAAATGCGAATCAATTTATTTAAAAGTGTTATACTTAGAAGGAAACAATTCCGATCACATAAACTATACATATTCCTGATCAGCATCAAAAGCTAATTCAATTTAGTACTGTCAGTCTCTCCAACGATGAACAGGCCGTATTCAAAAACTTAGGGAGCTAGAGACTTCAACTGGAGTAGGTGTTCTCGAATTTTATCGAATACCACGAATAAAGGCACTATTTTATATACATAACTATTTGTAATCAATAATATATAATACATCATTTGACAAAATGTTAATCATTCGTATCTCCAACATAGATTGAGGGTATCTTCTAGTCGAGCTCTCTTGTCTTGAGAATTTTTGCAGGTTTTTTGTTTCACTTTTGTACACAATTCTTACAGCAATAAAATGCCATTGCCGTTGTCTAACATTTTTACTTGGCTATTTTTGGGAACCAGATGATTTGGCTGTCATTTTGATTTCTATGTTGAGATTTTCTGAGCGTTCCCAGTTTAATATTAGATTCTGGTGCCACATAGTTGCTATAACAACATGATGGATATCACATATCAGGCGAACTGATTCAACTAAAGCACTCGACAGATGCTCTCGATGGGAGATGAGACGGGCTGAATAATTGACATATCGGAGACAGAATGCGAGATAAAGGAAGAGAGACACAGAGAGAGAGAAAGAGACAGAGAGAGAGAGAGAGAGAGGCGGCTAGAGATAAAGATAAAGTAACTTGAGCCATTGACATTGTAAAGCCACTTTAATATCAACATAAGTGCATATATCTAGTAGATATATATATATATATATATATATATATCTATTAGAGCAGCAGGTTTTGCCTTAGTGACAGCTGCCAGAAAGTGGCAAACAGCTGCAGTTCTTCCTTCTTGCTTGTTCCTTGAGCTGTCGCGACGACGGCCAAGTTGCTTTTTCTTTATATTTTTCTTTTCTTTGCTTCCACTACTCGAATATGCTCAAAAGCAATCAAAGCAGCCAAATGGAACCCTTACGTTGGTATTCCAAACTGAATCCAACAACCAACAAACGTCGACGAGGCCAAAATGAATAAAGCAAAGCGACGCATGACTGAATGCCAGCCAATGCCAAAATGCCAATGAATGTGTGAATGTCATGTGCTCCATGCCCAACTCCCAACTATGGCTAAAAAAAATAAATAAATATTAATAATGAGAGAAGCTAAAGATTGAATACCCTTGCAAACGGAGTCACATCTAAGCAATTATCTATCTATCCTATGAGGCCTTCCTTTCTTTCTCTCTCTCCATTCATTTGATAGCATTTTCAATAACATGTCTCTGGGAGAACTTTGAGTGTGGTTAGCTGCGCTATTCTTATCTTAATTCACAGATCTACGGATTTGTTTCTAATTTCTTTATTTAATATCCTGCTCTCTTTCTATACAGATAGAAAGGTAGAGAAAGAGAGTGGCAGAGAAAGACAGAGAATTACAGAGTAAAGTCTGCTTCAAGCGTCGCAATCTTGACGCCAAAATGCGTATACGCTCTGTGAGGGTATATCTAAATGGGAATTGGAGATATGGTCGCGATATGGCTAACCAAGGCAACAATTCCCAACCCAACCCAACACCAATACCATCCCCCCACCCAACCAAAACCAACCCCCACGCCAGTCATAAGATTGGAGTTGAAGTGGATATTGTTGCCTGCTTGCCGGTTTTGATACCCAGGACAATTTGAAGCACATGGCAACTCTCCCCAACCCTCTCCCTCCATGTTGTCACCGGGGGAAACGTTGCTCTTAAAGAGGTTCGTGTCGCTAAGCTAAGCTGAAATAGCCAACCACCCACGCGTCCAACCGCTGCGCCCACTTGTGTGTAACTTGTAGCCAATCATGATTTAATAGATAAAAAACTGAAAAGAGTTCAAGTGGATAAGGCATAAAGCGTTATGCACAAAAGGCCACGTTAAGGTGAAGTTGCAGCTAGAAAGACGGAGATGGGCCAAAGAATGATAATGGATAGGAGTCGAGTTGTACAAAACCACTTTAAGAGCTCCCCCAGGATCGATCTGTGCTAAAGCCAAGGCTAATAGTGCCCAGCTGGTTGCGTGGTAAAAAGGCCAAAGGGGGCCAAGGGATCAAAGGAGCACAGCAGTTATGCCAACCACAATAACAACAACAACAATACATGTGCGGGAATAAAACGAAGAAAACCAAAGAAAATGTCTGAAAGCTTCATCCCAAGTACACTTGACCAAACAGATACCCTGTAATCAATGTTAGTGTATAACATTTGGATTCAAAATGAACTGATATTTTTTTAGTTTTTTGGGTTTTTTGACTAAGCGTTGCCCTGTAATTTGAATGGGACCTTCACAATAGTATTAAAACCTGGAACCGGAACCGCAATTCGGAACCAGATCCTGCCTTTTTCGATCCATTTACTTGCATCGATATCTTGAGAACAATCTGCAATTAAATAACAAAAAAAAATTATTTTTTTTATAAATGTGGAATCAGTTCTTAAGCTGTAGCGGAACCGAATCTGGAACCGAAATACAATTCGATTGGACAGTATGATTAAAAATCGTATATATATATATATATGATCTTTATGTCTAATGAAGAAGATTTCCATTTTGGTTGTTTATCTATAAGTACAACACTTATTGCGTACCTTTGTCAAAGTGTCTCTTCCACATCAAAAGACAGGTTCGGTTCCATAATCGATATATACGTCGATAGCATCTGTTTGGGCATATAAAATAAAAAGTTTGTTAAGGATAGTAAGTGAAAGTAGTCGTGGGGACAGAGCACCGACAGGACTCTGACAGGATATGCGTTGAACAACAACACTTGACGCTGGCTCAGCCCGCGGCAATATGGCAAAGGGATAATATTGAGGCAACAAGCTCAAGACAACCAGATACAAGGACCACAAGGACATGCTGGAGAGACCCATCATGTTGCAGCCTACCCAAGTGAAGCAAACCAATTGCGAATTCTCGCCCACTCTCTGGATGTCATCGTCGTCATCATCGTCAAAGTTCCTGCTGATGACGGAAATTGATAAACGCGCAGGAGGGGTGTGTGTGTGTGTGTGTGTAAAGGGGGGGTTGGGGGTATTGCTACGCGCAATCAGTGACAACAGGGGATGAAGTCTAGTGGGCTGGGATGGGTTGGTTTTTTGTGGCATGGGCAGCAAACTTACAATAACCGAAATCAAAATCAAAATCAAAAATTGAGCAGCTTTTGATGACAGCTTAAGTAGCGAGAAGCGAATGCGATTCGCGAGCAATGCCAATGGCCCCTTATCGATTAAAGTCGGGAGGCAGGGGGAGGAGGGGCGTTGGTGTGTGTCAATTTTCAAAGTGGGGGGATGTTGTAATGGTTTTCGGGTAATAGACGTTTGTTGCCTTGGCTTTAATTGCCACTGCAGGATTAACGTTTAACCCCAGCAACCGACGTGCAGCATGAATTAATCAAATTGCAAAATGTGGCAAACAGCAAGCAGCAAGCAGCAAATAAGAAAAAACAGAAAGACAGCAAGAAGACAACAACAACAAAATTGTTTATTTTTCTTCCTTTTCTTAAAAGATGAAGAGAAGAGGAGGCGGGGCAGCAGTTGAGAGCGAAGCGGCAGCAGAGAATGCTGTTCTGTGCGCACTAATGAGCAAAAGGCATACAAACACACACACACACACACACACAACAAACGAAAGAGACGATGATGAAGAAGCATAAGAAAAAAAAAATTGCGATGCTATTTTTATAAGAATTAAAACAAGCAGGCGAAAAGAAAAACGACGACTGCGAATAAATTGTAAACTTCTCAGCTGAGAATCCATTGCAAACAGGCAGAGGAGAGGCTGAGAGGCGAGGAGAAGAAGCTGAGAAGTGAGCAGAATCGAGAAGCGAGAAACAGCAGATTGCAATGATGCCACTTAATGATAGTTGGTTATTATGATTAATTGGCAGTCGGAGACTTGAAAGTGGCCCAAGTGGCAAAAGGACTAAAAGGGATGATAATAAACGATTTAAAATAGTGCGAAATATTGTTGTGCTAGCCTTGAAGCAGGTAATGTAAATCCACTTGGAAAACCGTAGAAAAACTCTGAAATGAAAATCATGTGGAAGACCTCAACTCTACTTTGAGCTTACTTTGGTATGTTTGCTGAATTTGCCACTTAAAAGAAAATGCATTAAATTGAAAGTAAGATAAGATAAGATGAATGCTTTAAATAACTTATCAGTAAGCTGTTTGGGAATTGTAAGCAATCCTTTTGTCAAGGTGTAAATTGATGTGTGTAAATTTTAAGCTGCTTGAGCTGTATTTAAACAATCCCTTTTATTTGTGGAATAATATTTTCATGTTAAGTTGAAAACACATCTCTTTCATAATGGGTTAACATGAAATATGAATTTAATTAGACTTTAAGGTTATTGTTAACTTTGGTAGAACCAAGAAACATTTACCGAATCACTGACAAAATCGCTGCTTTAGTGGCTATCAGCAAAGTGTCAAAGGGAAAGATAAGGTTTGTTTTTCTGATTGTCACACTTAAAGAATCAATTGTAATTGTGGAAAGTGGCTTGTCTAAGACACAAGCCACATTTCCTTCATTTTATCCACACATCTGCTTTTTAAGCTCGCCTTTCGTTTTGAGACATAAACATTTGTTGTGCTTGTCACTCGCATATTGCAGCGAACACGGCGAAATGTCATCGACTAATTGCACGGTGACTGCTTGTCTGTGGCTGCGTTTCGTAATGGGGTTAAGCAATGCTAAATGCAAAGGGGTGACAAATGTGTGGTGAGAACGGGAGGGGGCTGACAAGATTTCAGGCCTGTTAACCAGCGGCAGCCAAAGTCACAAGCATAAATTCTACCCAACAAGTCGTACCGGTAAGATTACACTCGAAAAAAAAAACATACCTCACCCACTTTATTTTTAAGGGTGATTTCTGTGTTGCCTTATTCCAATTTTTGTTTGTTTTTTATGTGTACACAGAATTCTTAAGTTGGCCCTTTTTTGCTCTCTTAAAAAAATATATATTAAATAAAATTACATAATAAGAATGTTTATTTTACTCTTCCAGTTAATAAGATAATTAATAATAATTTAAGTTACATTTCGAAAGTTGGCTTATACACTTTTTTTTTAATATATTTGATAGTCTTTAAAATAAAAAACATTTTTGAAAGGCCCCATATTATTGGTGTGCCGGTTTGGGACAAGTATTTCTAATTATAAGAAATCTTTTGGTTAACTTAAAAATTATATCGAGAATAAGGAAAAGAAAAACCACAGCTCGTTGCGTATTTCGGTTTCATTGTATAAAGTTCCACTTAAGGTTATAAATTAGTTCCAACATTTTTTTTAAACTCAATTGCCGACTAATAATACCGCTTCCCGTAACTGGGGAACGTGGAGATTCGGTACAGCTGCGATTCCATTCCGGTTCGACAACCTGACCTCTTTTTATTGGGTCATTTCTTAAAAGACAGCTTGCATTTTTTAAAGTGTAGTGGCACGGGGCAGGCAGAACACGCGTGTCCAGCTCAACAATTCGTTGCTCCGTGCTGTATTGTGTTTGTTGTTGTTGTTGTCATTTTGATGGTGAAAAACGGGTTTCTATTTTCCATTTTTTTTTTTGCTGAAAAAATGAAAACATTTGTATGCAAACTGGGCACCTCTTGTTTTTGTTGACTTTCATTTAGGTTTCTAGTTTCTATTTTCGTAGTCGCGCCTCCCACTTGTTGTTGTTGTTGCGTTGTTGTTGCGTCGTTGTTGCTCTTGTGATTTGTGTGGCTTTCAAATTGCGAAACTCGCGGAAGCTGACATTTTGTTCAAGCAGCCGAGGGGCCGGTTGGCGACGGCAACGGCAACGGCGAGAGGGGAATTTACCGAGAAGAACTCTATTGTTTGGGGCATGGCCTACATAGTCGGCCAGTTTTCCACATCTATATATCCACAGCAGGCATAACAGCGCAGACTACACTAACCAAAATAATTCGTCTACGACATCATCACGCTTCATTGGGAATGCCAAATAATTGGATTTGCCAAAATGGCACATTTTGAAAAATTAAATAGGTTATGAACAAACAAAAAATTCAAAATTCAAAATATTGTCTCTAAATGAAGCTTAAAGCAGCTTCAGCTGAGTAAATAGGCTGAAATTTGCTTTTAAGTTCAGTTGTTATTCAAAATTATAGCTAGAATTTTTCAATTGTTGTCAAATCGCAACCGCAATTTTATTGATAATTATTTTAGATAGAAATTAATATACCATTTATATTCAGTAACAGAACAACATTTTTGCCAGGAATCGAGATTATTTACCCAAATTAGAAAACCAATTTCTACTCTTTACCTAAGCAATTAATATTTTGGATTTACCAACCGAAATATTTAGTTGTGCTCCTAATTTCCCGCAAATAAATACCAAATAAAATTAAGTGTCAAAGCTGATGTTGTTTGTTTATTTTTGTTGTTGTTGTTTTTGTGATATATTTTGTTGCAGTGTATAGCAGAAAACCATTTGCATTTGCATGCAGTTTGTGTATTCCGTGCTGCGCTGCAGGCCGTTGCCCGATTGGAGGGTTGGGCAGAGGCGGAGTGTGGGGGATGGTGGGTGGAGGGGGGGGGGAATGTTTTAGCCAGGTTTTTTGGACTTAATGGCATTGACACCTACAACTCTCTGCGTTGCTGTTGTTCTTGTTGTTGGTGCTGCTGTTGCTTATCGCGCGCTGGAATTGCGATTTGTTGCCATTTGCTGTTGTTGTTGCCGCATAATTTAACTTATGCTTGTGTGGAATGTGTGTGCGTGTGTGTTTTTGTTTCTATCTATGGAGTGATTGGCATAAAGCAAACGCATATGCTGCCAGCATTGCTTGTGCGTGATGGAACATGTTACAACACATGAGAAGTTAAGGGGGTGAGGCGGGTGCATAAACAAGATGAGAGTTGAACTTAAGGGTTGTGTGATGGATAGATGTGCATGTGCATCGTTAGTCCCCTGCTGAGCATGCGATCAAAACCAAAACAACAGGTCATATTAAGTGGTCTTTGCAGCTTTGTTATTTGACAGTTGTGGAGGAGGGGAGTGGTTAGGATTGGGGGTGGGGGCATGTAAGCTGGAAATCTATTAAGTTAACAGTTAACAATGCTGTTGCATAGACAGCATTGCCTGCAACACTTGTGGGCATATCATTTGGTAAGCTTGCCAACTAACCAAAATGCCAAGTCATGACAACAGTTAAATATCCTGCTAACATTTAAACACCAACTTATCCTATATTATATAATTTCCACTCTTTGCCTTGCATGAACTTAACTGCAATCCCAATCTTCACTTACATTTGAACTCCAGCTGGCCTTTTCTTATTAACCTTCCTTTAGTCTCAGTGCAAATTTCATACGTACGGCTATATTAATAATAATTATTGAGAAATTAAGTGTGTCTGATTTTTATATCTTAGAATGCCTTATTTCACGTATTCTCGATAAAACTCTCTCTCTCTCTATCTCTCTCTCTCTCTCTCTCTCTCTCTTTAATTAAGTTTTCAATAGAAACATATCGTCGGGAAGCTTTTGAACCTGTTCAATTGTGATAAACTCATCGTACTGCAAATCTACGCAAAATTCCTGGGAAACCAATTTAAATTTAAATCAATTTCAATTTAATGCGCAGCGAATGGGAAAAACATTTTTAAAAAATCTCATAGTATACGCAATCAAAATTTATTTCGAGTGAAATGCGTACAAGGCGAACTAGGTTCAAGAGTTCTGAAGTGAAACTTATCCATTTCCAAATTATAAAAAAATGTGTATGAAATATTTTCTGGTTTGCAAATTATTTATACATTTTCTACAACATGGAAATATAATATGTCGATGTGTGTGTGTGTGTGTGTGTGTGGGTGTGTGAATGACTTGTGTATAGCACTATTGCGCCATCGCACCATCACACATACGCACATGCAGCAAGCAAGCAGTTTTCTTGGCCATATATTTTTATTTCGCAGTATTTTATTTTACGTAATATATTTTTTTTTTCCTATTTATTTTTTTTAGCAATAACAGATTCAATTTTCTGCAATTTCGCAATGCACCACAGTATGCTTACTCTCTCCGTGCACAAATGGAGCAGTCTTTCATACCCCCACCCCCACTCCCCTCCCATTCCACTACCCTGTACTATCTACCAGCAAACCTTGCTTTACCCATTGCCTGCAATATCAGAAACCGAATCCGTGGCGCATTTCCAATACAAATGCAAATTGGCCGCAGGCATTCAACCAGGCGTTCTGTGAGTGTATATGTTTGTGTGTGTGTGTGTGTGTGTGTGTGTGTGTGTGGTGTGTGGTTTGTGTGTGCCTAAGTAATATATATGCACTCATAAAAAATAGGGGAATTTTCCAATAATTTCCCTTTTTGCAACTGTTTGGTCATAAACTTCAAATACGTAAGGTTAACATATTTGTTTAAGCATGATTGAAGTACGCCCGCTCTTAGATCACTTCTGATATTACCTTTACATAAATGCTTGTCAGCTATAATCAAGTAAGTATAACAAAAGAAAAAAATGCAAAACTAAAATGCATTCAGTAAAAAGCTTCTATTTTTTGCTTTGATTACTTAAAAAGATTTATTCAATATTTTTAATTGGAAGCTTAAGAATTAAATGTTAGGAATTCAAATTCTGAAATACTTGCATATTCTTGCAGTGCATGTATGTGTGTGTGTGTGTGTGCAGTTACATATGTTTAATATGTTTAATCAATTCTACATGTGGATGTACATTGATTAAACAAATATTTGCCATTGAGCCACATCCGCCCAGCGGCTGTATTCCATTTGCTGGGTTTTTCATTTTTATCTTTTTATCCCTCTACCCATTAAAAATTAATGAATTGGGTACATACATACAGTGACTCACACTTCAAATCGACCATTGTCAAAGAAACAAGTAGGCGACATTTTTATAATCCTACCTAGCAGGTGGGGAAACCCCAGTTTATTGGGGTCATATAATAATTTTGGTGGTTAATATATGTACCTACCATAGGTCTTTGGATTTTCTGAAAAATAATGAATAATTAGCTTATGCCAGGCAATTCCTTTTTTTCTTTGACAATGCTCGATTTGAAGTGTGAGTCACTGTATGTATAATCTAGTAAAGTCTGTCTGTTTGTCTCAATGCACAAGCCGAGCTCGACGAATAAAAAGAGAACGAATGTAAGGAGAGCTCCGTTATTTGTTCTCTGCAGCAACTTGTATTGCGGATCGCAAGCAGAAGTACTAAAATAGAGTGCATACTAAAGGAGAGTGGGAGACTGGGAGAGAGAGGGAGGCAGAGAGAGACGCTCAATATTTTATATTTTTGTCTTATTCTCATACACATTATGAAAAAATGCTATTTACTGAGCTAATAAAGTGTGTAGAATAACAGGAATCACTTAATGTAACCTAAAGCAAATGCAAAAATTAAAATCGAATTGTATAACTGTTAATGGTGCGTCAGCAAATAGACTAAAACTAACTACAAAAACATTTATTTATAATAAAGAGGGCGATTTAAATATCATTGCCCAAATACCTCTTTATCGCGTGGGAAGCTCAATAGCCGCTGATTTACGTACTTAAAATTGAGACGCTTAGCAGAAATACCAGTTCAGTGATAATTTATCTTTAGGCCTCTTAAATATTTTCATTAAGTGATTTATTTTCCTTTTTTAACTGAAGAGAGGAGAGGCACGCAGTATCAAATCGGACTCTAATTCTTATTCATCTGTTTCTTCTTTATTTTATTTATTTTTTGTGAAATGAAATAAATGATAACGAATGTAAGTAATGAAAAATATCAGCTAAGATATCAAGTTAGATAAAAGTTGTGATTTCACCATATCTGATTACAGGGTGTCTGCCAGTCGGGCGCTTGTATTCAATTTTCTCGGTCTGTTTTGTTTTTTGTCGCAACAATTCTTTGCAATTACCGTAATGCCAGTGGCCTTGAAAAGCCCGAGCACCATAAATGTTGGCGTGGAGGAGAGGTGGGAAGGGGGCTGGGGCAGGGAGGAGTTTGGCGATTTGAATGTGTTGGCTGGAGGGAATATTGCAGCATTCGTGTGTATGAAAGTTATTCTTGCGTATGAATTTTGATGATGCTGCCACTGCTGCTGCTGTTGTTGTTCTTTTCTGGCTGTTGCATGGTCAGATTCAGTTTGAGCTGCAACTGTTTGCTGGATGTGGCTGCCACTTGGTGCACTTGCCACAGCAATGTGTTTTGGCTTAGCGCCTGACTTGTGTCCCAGTTTCCATTTCTAGGCACGTTAATAAATTGCTGTGTGTAGTTAACTTCAGTTTGTCTTCTTGCCTCACTTCTCTTTCTACCTCTTTCTCTCTCTATCTATCTATCTTTCTATTCCATCTTTCTCTGTCTCTCTATCTGCATGGCTGCTGCATAGCTGGGCATTGTTGGAATTGGTGACACACTTCATTTTGGATGCCACATGGCGCTCATCCGACTCATGAATTTACTTCATCAAGACCCAGGCCACAGGATCCCCGAGTCCCACAACTCCAGCACTATGATGATAACGATGACCCTGTATCTTCTGCTGCTGATGCTGCTGCTGCTGCTGCGGTTATTGCTGCGGTTGGTGCTGTGTGTTGCGAGCAGTGAGTTGCAACTTTTGTTGTTGTCTTATTTTGTATTTATGCTGGCAGGATAACTGTAACTTTTCGGCACGTTCCGATACTTAGAGATGGACGCAGTTCCTAAGCTGCTCTCGTCGAGGACTGCCGCACGTGAGTCATGATTCACGACACACTCACGAGGCGTACACACATATATATATATATATATATTTTATTATTGTAATTTGTACTAAAAATCACAAAAAACACAAGAGGGAAATATTTAAGGTCAGATGAGCCTTTTGAAATAGCAGTCGACAAAAAACCTTAGCCAGAACCGAACGAGAACCAGAACCTAAAAGCCGCTACAGAAACTCCACTTTTTTCTTGGCGAACTAGCTGCAGGAACAGATTTTATAATTTGATAGTTAGTTATTATATAATCGGAGCGAAAAATCGATTAGGTTTGACATACTTTAAGGATAACAAATGATTGAATAAAATTATTCGTTGTATATTCGTTAAACAAGAGTTCATCGCTAGCACAGAGATAGCGATTGTGATAACAAGAGAGAGAGAGAGAGAGAGGGGCGAGAGAGGGAGGGATAGAGATAGAAAGAGTTGAAGTTGGGACATGTGTCAAATGTTCCTAGTGAACTTAATTCACAGCTGTTTGTTGTTGGTTGTCGAGATGAATTTCAGTTGCCAGCAACAGCTGCTGTTGTCGAGAGTGAAGGCCATTAATGCAGTGTCTAACATTTGGCATTGCCACAATAGCAACACACGCACACACACACACACACACACACACACATACACAAAACACACACACACACACAAACACAAACAAACACACACGCATACACATACACATGTATCAGGCCTGGCAAATGAAATGCAGCAGCGGACTGGAAAACCAGTTGCAGGAAAAGCTGCGTGAAGCGACAGGAAGAGTAGGAACCGAAGGTTGGGGCAGGGTAGCTGTGGACCAGCAGGCAGGTCACGTTAATAAAATTACTACACTCTCCCCCTCCCCCTCCCTGTGCCACTACCTCGCTGCAATGCAAAGCAACGGATGGCGTCTGGCTCAATTTTCATTTCCATTTTCATTTCTAGCAAATGTCGTTGCTTTTTTGCTGTTTTTTTAATTTTCTCTTTTTTTTTTCCTAAAGTCCAAATGATGATGAATGGATTGCGGAATGGGACTGCAACTGCAACTGAAACTGAAACTGGGACTTGGACTGAAACTGAAACTGGCGACCTGGCTGTGCTGCTAACTGTTGCAACTACAACTGCCTTGGCCTGGTATTGGCAACAACAACAAGAACAGTAACAGCAACTAGGATTTATGTGGGTTAGAATTCTTGACTTGAGTATACCTTTCACAAGGCCTAAGAGCAATAAATGACTCACAGCTATTTGCTCAGAAATTTATAAATTGTGTGCCACATTTGGTTGATTAACCAAACAACGAAATAAATTCAGCATAAATCGAATCAGGGGATACATTTGAAGTGCTCAAAATAGGGAAAGATTTATATTGGGCTTCAACTTTAATTTCGAGCACAAATATTTGAAAACATTTGTGTAGTTTTGATGAACTTGAGCAAACGAATCAAGTATTTGATAATAATTTATACAATCAAACCGGAATCGGAACTGGGTTCCTGAACCGAAATTAAACTAATGAATTTAAGAAGCAGAAGGACTAACTGACTTGCATATGCACAACATGAATATACCCGATAAGCATGCCCATTATTTTTGAGTTCTGGGCCATATAAGAAGGCGGCGAAAACTGAGAAAATTGAAGATTGCGTTTTTCGCAGTTTTCCAAGCCATTCATTTTGGCAATTGCAGAGACGCAGACACACAACACACACACACACACACACAGGGCAGGTAAGTTGTCTCCCACCCCACATCCATTAAAAAGGATGATGCCGTGCTGCCATCAAATTGGAAAATATGTCGGTGCCACAATTTGGTGTGTGTTTTGTATTATTTTTACCAGGTTTTTCGTCTTTGCGCTTTTTATTTTATTTTTTTTTGCAATTTTGTTGCAATATTTCTTGATGCTGGCTGGCTGGCTGCCTTGGCATGCTGTTTTCTTTTTGCTGCTGAAGCTCAAACTCGTTATATGGCTGGCTTTTGCTTTTACCGTTAACTAGAAATTGGAAAATTGCACTCAGCTACAGCAGTAACAGCAACAACAACAGCAGCAGCAGCAGCATCAATAATAACAACAGCAACAGCAACGAGTGACAAGGTGTAGAAAGTCAAACGTGCCAAAGATGTCAACTTGCAAAAACTGGAGGCGAAATCTGTCTCTATCTCTTTCTCTGTCTCTGTGTCTCTTTCTCTTTCACGTCTAACATTGACACTGATGCTAACAAAAAAAAAGCAGCAGTCGCTGGCAATTGAAATCGAATGTCCGAAATGGCCAGTGACAGTTGTTACCAGCAACAACAACAACATCAGCAGCAGCAGCAGCAGCAGCAGCAGCAGCAGCAGCAGCAGCAGCAGCAGCAGCAGCAGCAGCAGCAGCAGCAGCAGCAGCAACAGCAACAACATGTGTAACTGAAACTGTTTGCCAGTCACACGGCAACAATTTTTAGCTTTGTTGCAATTGATGTCGGCTTGGATTAGAAACCATTTTCACAATGGTGCTGAAATATGTCTTGGCAATGTCTCTCCCTCTCTCTGTCTCCCTCACTATTTCTCTCTCTCTCTCTCTCTCTTGAATGGCCTCAAATGCGCAGCTAGCTATGAGCCAGGAAAAAGTTTCTGGATGCTATCCAGGTATTGTTTGATTATGCAATTGTTGCATAGAAAAGTATTTCTGAGCTACTAGAAAATTGTTAGGGAATACGCTTGAACTACGCTACAAACTTGAGCACTCTTGGTAAAAATGGTCTGAATTGAGTTGAGCTGAGTTGGTGCTTTAAGCTTGTCGCAATTTTCGAGAGTCAAATATTATTACTTGTGCAATTGAGGCAGCAGCACATTATCAAGTTGTTGGCACAGCATCAACTGCCTCACATTCACACATTTAAGACAACATACAGTGCTGGCAAGCAAAATATCACCAGTATTATTTAATGCAGACGAACGAGAGAAAAAGTGCTTCCCGAGAGAGGAAGAAATACATCTGTGCCAATAGTGTTGGGCAAGGCGAGACAAAAATATCTTTCTGGCACTAAGAAGTCACCTAATTAAAATATGATATAATATAATATAAGGAGCAGAGCAAGCTGTCTGATCTTAAAGGAATCTGTAGAACAGAATATGTGTCGCCTTAGCCAGATGTATATATGATTTAATTGTAGGGAAACCTATTATCAACTCAAAAGATTCTGGATGAGCTGTAGGCGCACAATAGATCTAATATCTAATCTATATATATATAATTTTAATTCTTTTTCTTCTTTATTTTGCGGGTATTTAAGTCTATATTTAAAAAAAACGACCGATCCTACGAGGGCCATTTGATATAGCAGTCCAATTTTGATAATATTTTTTTTGGGAGGTCTACATAACACGTAATATAGAAAGTTAAATTGTGTACTTTATAAGTCTGGTTAATCCTGGTCGTTTGGTCTCCACAAATCTGGAGAAAACTCGCTAGGATGTTGTCTCTTCAGCTGGTGCAGCATATTTGCATAGCGACTGCTAAATCGCGAAGGCACGGCGAACAGCACGCACTTGGTTGCCTAAACTGAGCGCGGAAAGTGGCATGTGGCAAGTGGCAAGTTGCAAGAGGCAGTAGCCCACACCTGGACAGAGTGAGGGTATGATTGCTGTGCTTAAACTTGCCTTGTTTGCCACAGAGCAACTTGCAGCTTGCGTACCGCGAGTTCAGCATCTTCACCTTGAATAACATATATATATATTTATATATATATATATATATATATACAATATATAAGGGTTTGTGGACTTGTCTCCCTAAGAAAATCCACTAAAAAATATGGCTTTTAATTTTGGTGCTCTTTGTGCAACCGCAGTTGTATAACTTGAGTATTTGATGCACAAATGCAGCTTGCAGTTTTGCTGTTGTTCAGCCAAGAGCGAGTTGGCAGCACCGTTTGTTTGTCTTTGCTGCTGCCGCTGCTGTTTTCCGGCTGGAGTCGTCGCTGCATGTCTTTGCCTCCATTTTGCCGTAATTTGGCAGCCATCAATGTGCTGAGCAGCGAAAACTATCTATATACATACATATATATATATATATGTATATATATATATATATATATATATGGCAGTCAGGATTAGGAATAAGTTTATGGCAAAGCCAGACGGCTGTCAGAAGGGTTGGGGTGGATGTTTTAGAGGTGGATGGGAATAAATTGAAGCTCGGCCTGTGCCGAGTGCCATTGAGAAGTTTCAAGCGCGCCGGCAAAAGTTGGCTGCAGAGTTGCGCTTGGGCCAAGTTGCAGGTAACTCGCGCCCATAAAACAAACAACGAACGACACACACACACACACACACACATTCACCCACACACATCCTGCATCTATGGCCAGACAGCGTCATTGTCGTTAGCAAATATATTGCCAAAGAGGATCAAAGAGCATTGCGCAGCACAAAATAATTGCTGTCTGCAGTGCTTTAGAGCAAAAAAAATAAAAAATTGAGATATAGACGAGAGTCAAGAGTTTGCATAATTTGTAGCTTACGCTCCCTCTCTCTCTCTGACTCTCTCTCTCACTCTCTCTCACTCTCTCTCTCTCTCTTTCTGTCTCTCTCTTTGTGTGTGAAATTCCAGCACTGACGTAAGTTTCCCTAATGTCATTTGTCATCTTTGCCCACGACAATAGTTCCGCTCTCCTATTCTCTGGCTCTCTCTCTCCCTATCCCAGGTCTCTTTCTCACTCTCACTGTCTCACACTCTCTTTGTGAAGTGCAGTTTGTCAGTATGCCATTATGCAAATGTTATTTCGTGCCAGCGCAGCAGTCTGCCTTTTTTTCGCTGCTTAAACATTCAAAAATAAGGTGACAGCATTAGAAAACAAGTTAGTTTGCTGAACTTGTAGATACCCTATAGCAGATCTTGGCACGATCATAAGGCCAACAACAGTTATTTTTTAAGGTTGAAATTTTAATTGATTCTTTTTACAAGCAATACAACAAAATTATTTGCTGTACAAATTTCAGTTCAACTTCGCGTAGCAAAAGCCCGTAGCAATCAGAGAGTAGGAGAGGGATAGCGTAAAAGTGTGAGAAAGAGAGAGAGGGAGAGAGAGAGAGAGAGGGAGAAAGATAGCGCCTTGGGTTGCCTCAAAATATATCGAAGATGTTGAAACGCACCAGTTGAACATTTATCGGCGGATGGATAAGGCATTGCCAACACTGTAGGGACTTCATTCGCCAATGTACGCGAAAGGGAGAGGGGTGGGTGGGGGGGGGGGGGGTGGTCGGTTGAGAGGGTTGAGAGGGATGCAGATTTAGTTGGAAGCTGCAAAACCTGTTAAAGGCAATGCTGGAGTGTTGAGAACGCTTTAGCTGCCGTTTGCAAGGCTCAGCCAAACGGCAAGTATCACTTCCCCAACCCAACCCTTTGCAACACCCACCCAAACACACACACACACCGCACCCATACGGCTGCCCTTGCCCCTCTACGCCTTACCTTTACACAAGCGTCTGGCAAATCCGTTGAGTGGCTGGCTGAAAGACTGAAGAGCAGAAAGCTGAATGGCAACAATACATACAAATGAAATAAAAACACAAAACAAGAATAAACGTTTTTTGTATACTGTATTATACCCTGTGCAGTTATGAACTCCCGCGGGGTATCTACAATCAACTTGATAAACATTTCTGGAGACTCTCTTTCTTTCATGCCTGTAATCAAAAACAAATTTTGTTTATTATTCATAAACAGTCGAAAGTGAGTCTCGAATAGTAACAGGTTGGTCGGGCACACTCCGACTCGTGTCTCTTTTCACAGGAACTGAGAGTCGTTTTAAGTGTAGCGCCGAGTTTATCAAGTGCCTATACGACACCCTGCTAGATGGCTTCAGCCCTCGCTCTCTTTCTCTCTCTCTTTGGTTGTCTCTTCACGCTACCGCTCCTCAATCTCTCCCCGCGCTGATTATGCTAAGCTTTACAAATGCACACAGCGAAAGATATCAAAATCATAAATAGACACTGAATAAAAAGAAGCTGAAATCGGTAATAAAGCTGATTGAATAAAAATAAAGAAGTTTAAATCGAATTTGAGTTTCTTATCTGTCAAGCGGAAGTATAATTTTGACGGTCGAAATTTGAAAACCACCTATAGGAAGCAATATTGTTTGCTCATTTAGTATTATAATGGGGCCGAATGCCATACAAAACTTAGAACTTCAAATTTATTTAGATTCGGTCAACCATTTTTCTCGTATTATTATATATTTTTATTTTATTTGTAATACAAATTCAAAAATTTGATCAAAATGATTCCAATTCCAAAATGTCTCATCGAACCTTGAGTTTTATGTTAGGATGAATCAACTTTCTATGGTTACTCAGTTTAGTTTGCGCTACGCAATTAATTATAAATAATATAATGGAGTGGAATAATAATAATGAAAACACATACTTAATAATTATATATAGATGATATATACATGTATAAATAATAGTTTTATAATAAATTACTTGTAACATTCGCACAGTGTATTTCTGTCATTCGCCATGTGTGGCAATTTCAAAGCCACATCCGCATTCTGTTGGCATTTCCAGATTAACAGTCGGAGCTCTATGCATGTGTGTGTGTGTATGTGTGTGTGTGTGTGTGCGTGCTGCCATTCACTATTTTGCAGACAATTAGTTTTGTAAGCAGTTTTCCCATTCTTTTGAACTTTAAGTTTTGTCAGCTGCGTTTTGTTAGTCGTCTCATTAGTGTGTGTGTGTGTGAGTGTTGGTTTATCAACTAGTATTGTCTAGCTGTAGACACACACACACACACACACACACATACATACATTCTCCATCTACCCACAGAACAAAGAGGAAATTGATTCACAGCCATTCCTGGTTCGCAAAATGAATCGAAAATGAAATGGAACGTGACCGAATTTAGCCACATGTCAATATGCTAATGATCATGCTGTTGCCACACAACTGTGTGGGTCCAATCCACACATTCTCCCCCTCTCCCTCTCCCTCTATTTCTCTCCAATTCTCTCTATCTCATTCACCCTTTTAAATTCAAGTCTGCCCCGTTTTGATGTGCTGTGCGTTCTTGATTATTTTGCTGATTGTTTTTTTTGGGTGCTCGTGTGTCGTGTTTAAAAGGCTTTAAATAGGAATTCGGTTGGCAGATAACGCTGCCTGTTCTCAGCCCCCGTCCACCTGGGACATAGTGTTGTGCTGGCTGCAGCCAGGGTTGCCATGTTGTGTAATTGGCGGCCGAAACGAATTGAAACGGGAAATGGCAAATAAATTGCATGAAACGTGCCGCATGCAGGGCGACAACGGAGACTGACAGAGAGAGAGAGGGGGGGTAGAGTCCGGGGGGGAGGTATACTGCTGGTCATCTAAATGCGTGTGTGTGTGTGTGTGTGTGCGTTGTATGCTATTTCTGTTGACCGCAAAGTGACGTTTCCGTTTCCGTCTCCGTATCCGTATCCGTGATGCGGCTCTGCATATACAGTCAAAAAAAAGGGAAACAAAATGCAGAACTTCGAAAGCAAATTAATCGAAAAGTTCTGAAATTGATTACTGACAACTTAAAATGCATCAAAATTAGCTGGAATCATAAGCTCGTGCCCTAAAATTAAAATTAATTAAATTAACGTTTTCGAGTACTCAAATGTTTGCCTTAAACCTTTTTTACTTGGCTTAGTAGTGCTCGTCAATGCTAAGATCTAGATTGAATTTTCCACATTTATCTTAAGAACAATTTCATTCAATTGTTTAGTTTGATTTGGTGAAGTATTTTTTTTTAAGTGTATTGATTTCCCTATCACTTCCTCTCTCTCTCTCTCTGTGTTTTTCCTTTTCCCTTCTTGCGGAAAAGTGGCAACTTCGTTGCTGTTGTTGCCGACCGGGGGCGCATTGACGCAGCTGCCTCCAATTCGTGCGACATGCTGCCAATATTCGGACTACAGCTGCCATCTGAACAATTATTAATCCAGTCGTGTTCGCGTTTATTGCTTTGTAATGCAAACTGGGAAGACCCATCCCCCGCTTACCCACCCCCTTTCCCTTCTTGCACACCTTGCACATCCGATTTTCGCTTTGGTTCAACTTCTTCAAAGCGAATCGAATCCGAATGCAAATCCATATTATTTGCTGGCCACCGCAGTTGCATAAAATAGGTATTCATTAGGGGATATCGAGTGGAGTAAGAGGGGGCGGGGCAGGAGCCTGAAGTGCCGCAAGCAGTGAAAAAGCATACAGAGAAATGTGATAGGTTTTTAGTTACCACGTAGTATATCAAAGATAATTTACTACGAACTTATTCCTGAAAGAGAGCATTGTCGAGGTAGCTTGGCTATACGTAACTGGTTCTTAAAATAATGATAAATTTTGTTTCCGTTCCTGAATTTCAACTGGTCAAGTTGTAGTTCCTGTTGCGGTTCCGGTTTGACATTTACTATTTACTATTTACTGAAGCAGATTTATTGGTAGTATTAGTATTTTGGAACCGCTTAAACATTATTAGTTTTAGTCTGTCATGCATTTTCACTTATGTCCCTTGAGACCCCTCCAGCTCCAGCTCCAGCTCCAGCTCCTTATCACAATATGGCTAGCCTCTTAAATACTAAACCCTTTGGTTTGTTTTTTTTTTTGTGATTTCATTGGAACTCCTTTGTGAGTATTTTTATTTTATTTTTATTTTGATTTTATTTTTTTGTTTGCACTAATTTCTTGCAATCTCTTTCTGTGCGTAACATAAAAGCAGCTGCGACCGCTGCCTGTGCCCTACCCACCTCCGCCGCTGTGCCTCTTTTATTGAACAAAGGCAGTGCACTGTCCGCCATACATTCACACACACTTACACACATGCACGCACACACACAAACATAGATGAGGCGGAGAGAATACAGACCGCAGTGTTTTTTAAATGACTTCCTACTTTTGTTTCTTTTGCCTTTTGCTTTTCACATTCATTGTTTGCAATGAATGAACAGCTGCTAGCGCCAAAGAGTGACAAAGCGATGGGGTTGGGAAGCTGTGTTGGGGGGCGTGGCATGACCAGACGAGTGCACAGTACGCTAAAATTAATTCTCACAAATGCGTTCACAATTGCGTAATAGTCGAGCTGGATTTACTCGATTTGCTAAAAGCGCTGCTCGGCAAGGGGCTATTGAGCGGGGGGCCGGGGCGTAGGTTGTATGGGCGACTGCTGTGTCTGTGGTCGACTAGCAGTTGCATTAAGCCATAAGCTGCAACAAATGACAAACACACACACACACACACACACAAAAACTGTCTGCTGTCGCTTGTGCGGCCCAAAAAAGTTTGCTACGATTTTTGTTAGCTTTCATTCCATGTACTTTGCCTTGCAGCAGACACATCTGCAAACATTATCGCATTAGATAAGAAAGTAATTCTCGCAGAAAGCACTGCGGAGTATTGCCACTACTTTCACATCTGGCATTGGCAAGAAGAAGGAGATGATGATGGTAGATAATTTCGACATTGGTGGTTAGGAAAAACGGTCGTTTAAAACTGTTTAAAGTTTCATAATTAACACAACTATGTCAATAGTGAACCGATTTCGGTAAGTAATACAAAAAACTGGGAATCATTTCCCATCATTTTAAGTTAATATCTATAATGCCATACTCAAATCAAATCAATTTAATTTTATTGATATCTTTCGACTTGACTTTAGAATAACTAACTACTTCTTAATTATCCTTCACTTGTTGCAAAATCGTAACAAAGACTGGAAGCCTCCATAAACATCGGTTCAAAGCCTACAATTGTATATGTATTTTTAATTATATCAGATTTAATTTTATTGATATCTTTCGACTTGACTTTAGAATAACTAACTACTTCTTAATTATCCTTCACTTGTTGCAAAATCGTAACAAAGACTGGAAGCCTCCATAAACATCGGTTCAAAGCCTACAATTGTATATGTATTTTTAATTATATCAGATCTCATGCCACTCAAAATTAGTGTTTGCCGATTTCTGACAATCGAAAACATTGCAATTTGCATTGTTGTTTGCCCCACAAGCACACACACAAGCATACACACACACACACAGAAACACCCTCATTAAAACCACGCCCCTTGTAGACTCCCCGCTTTGCGGTTAACCTAATTTGCTTTAATTTACATTGCAGCATATTTAATTAATCAAACATTGCGACACTCCAACTCCCACACACCCTCCCCCCCCCCATCCACACGCACACCTACACATACATCCCCACCATACAGGTATTTAATTCGCTTTTCAATTAAGCAGCGCATTTTTTTTTCTTTCCTCTCTGTTTCATTTCGCTCCCATTTTTTTAAACAGCTTGTTTTTCTTGTATTTGGTGTTGTTGTTGTTTGCTGCTGCTCATCGCTAGTCAAATGGTTTGTAATTACGCACAGTACTGTACACAGTGCCACGCCCACGCCCACGCCACGCTGGACGGCCACCTGACTTGGGCTTGAGTGACTTAATTACAAATTGCATTATTTATCATGCAACAAAGTTCGTCAAACTGCTAACTGCAGCGCGGGGCAAACTCTCCAAAGGCCCACAACGATAATCATCAGCGTTTCCAATGTGTTAATGTAATTTCATCTTCTCTTTCTCTATCTCTCTCTCTCTTTCTCTCTCTCTCTATCTCTCTCTCCCTTGGGTTGCACCATCATCAAATATTCTTTGATGGCATACGAAAAGGATATAAGCAGCAAAGCTGAACGCAAAAAGTTGCAAGTTGTGCCACTGACTCACTATTTGCACATGATTGCGCTACAGTGAAGCTTGGCAATTGTGCGAAAGTGCTTGGTACTCATTTTTATAATATACATATTATAAATAATAAATCGAAAAATATTTATGGTAACCAAAATGGCATTTTTTTGTTAGTGGAACCTTCTTTCGCCCTTCTGACAGCTTTTATCCAAGATACTGACGTTATTACCACCTATTTGAAACCTATTCAACGATTTTAAGAATTCCAATGTGTTTCCATATCCTTTCCAGCGGTATGTCCCAAAAATGTGCTCAATAGGACTTAGTTCCGCTTATAATTTCTGTGGCATAAAAGTATTTCTTTTTTCTTAACCAATTATTAGATTTTGGGTAATTATTTTTTGGTATTTAATTGTTAAACTTTTTAGAAAATCCATCTTCACAACAGTTGTATGAAAAGTTTTTGTTAAATGTAAATAAGTTTGCAAACAATTTTGTTAAATATAATCATACAATTTTGAAAGTAATTGGCTAAACTCATTGTGAAATTATAAACAAAAATACAAAATCGTTTAGCCCGAGCAAAGCCGGTGAATATCTGTTTAGTTTTGGTTTGGCGGCACTCTGCGAGTGTTTACTGAGCAAGCAGCATGCACAATAAATATTTGCACAGATTTCAATGGGTTGTGTTGATGCCGTGCAACTTTTGCTAGCATCTCCGACGGAGGTGGTGTGGGGCGTGGGATGTGGGCGGCTTGCGGGATAGGACGCCACAACCTCAAAACTAGAGATAACAGTTACGCACACCCACACACACACATGTGCAAATATATGTATATGCATATACATATATATATACATGGACATATATAATATGATGATGATATGAGCAGCTTGTATCTGTGTGTGTTTGCATGTGCGTGTGTGGATACGCTCGTGGTTGTGCCCCAAGTTGATTAAAATCTGCACTTCACCCCTTTTCATTTCCTCGTCTCAATGCTTTACCATTTCAGTCAGTCAGTTAGTCAGTAGTCAGACACGAAGAGTTTCACACACATACGCACACATTCACGCACATACACCCCTACATAGGTGTGTGTTTCAAGCGTTGCTGACTGCTCTCTTAGTGACCCAAAGGCGGTCGCAAATGAAATGATTGCAAAGATTGCAAAAGAACATTTTGTACCTGTTTTGGTAAAGGCGACAAAAGTGATTTGTCTGCTTCTTTCCTTTATTTCGGAATAATATATTGTGCTTGATATATCCAAAAATAAGGTGCTCTAGCAAAATGTAGCTATTGTTATTGGTGAGTGATTCTGAAACGAGTTTTAGAAAGGAAACAAAAGAAGGCGTCCTACGATTGAGAATAATATGATGCTGCTGGCTTAGTTAAATCGAGCTTAATATGCATTTTTGATTAGTATTCAAATCTTACCTTGAAACAGACGTCTTCGGCTATATGCTTGATAAGCAGCACTAATCGAGTTCGATATTGCCATATTCTAGTGTAAGTATTTCTTACTTCCTTAAGACTATCCCAGTTAAGATGTCAGCAATTATTCATGTCAGACCCAACTGGAAACGTGGTGAATTGATTTTGTAACGATAATACTTGAACTAAAAATATAAATTTCTGCATTCAATTGCGGTTCGGGCTCTGAATTTTAACCGGTAAATCTGCGGTTTCGTTTATTGTACCACGCTGTTGTAAGCTGATTTATTTCTATCGGCTCACCTTAATGCCTGATTGGATAGATATACAGGTTATATTGGAGCTGGCCAACAAGTAATTTGGCAGCAGATTATCTGCGACTGAAATGCAATGTTAGCTGGTTAAGTTCGTCAAAGCTCAAAATGCGATATAAATCAAATGAAACGTGTTGTGTGGTGTCTGTGTGTGTGTGTGTGTGGTGTGGATGTGTGCGCATGCTTGTTGGAGGTCACCTTAATTATGGTCACAATTAACAGTTTGAAATTTGGTGGGGCATTCGCTGCTGTGCTGAATTTGGCACACTTACCAAAGCCCCAACCACAAGCCCTCTGCTACCCGTGGCTGTCTATCATTTCCGCCTCTTCAGCGACACATTTCATTTCATTTCATTTGGCATGACCCAACAGGAGTGCTCTTTGGGTGTGTGCAAGTGTGGGTAGGTGTGTGTGTGTGTGCGCCTATGTATGTGTGTGCGTGTGTAATCTCATTACAAATTCAAATGCGAGACGCCTTCTGTGGCTTCAACATCAACGTTCTGCTCTTCAACTGCTGCTGCTCCCCTCTCTCCCTCCCTTTCTCTATCCCTCTCTCTCTCTCTCTCTGTCACTGTCGCAGCTGTGTGTCCTTTGTAACTGTCCATTCATCTCGTGTGGACATGGCACAAATGCTCCGACCGCGTTGTCACTCAATTATGTGCCATGTGTGCGCGACATAGCACACTTTTCAACACTGTCCACGAAGATGCCACTCGGTGGTACACACACACACTACAGACCTGTGGAAAATTAAGTGTTGTCTTCTGGCCGGGCGACATCAACTCAATGCAATGAATTTGCATATGACTACAAATTAGCGTTATCTGCATAGGGACTAAAGTGCGGATCAGAAACTGAAATCGTGATTTGTAATTCTCGTTCCGGTAAAAACTATGATTATTATATTTGAATCGGTTCCTTAAACTGATTCCTAAAATAATGTTGAATTGCGGTGCTGATTCTGCTTCTGGTTCTGAATTGGTAAGGTTTGTTTATGGCTTGGATATAGCAGTTTAAATTAAAACTAAAAAAAAGACTTAAAGGGGAATTTATCGATATTTTTTCCGTAAGACGTATTTTGAAGTTTTGATGCAGAATTAAAATAAATGTAAAAAGGCCTGCATAATTTTAAATTAACTTACAAAAACTTAAAACAATGAAGCATAATTTCAAATGCCCAAAATCATGCAGAACGGTTCAATTCCTATTGATGAGAGATAATCGCATTATAAATATATATATACAGTGAGAGACACATTATTTGGAACAAATGTAAAAAAAGTAGGCAACGTTTTTACATAATCCTACCTAGCAGGTGGGGAAACCCCAGTTTATTGGGGTCAGATATTAAATAAGGTGGTTAATATATGTACCTATCATCGGTCTTTGGAATTTCTGAAAAATAATGAATGGTTGGCTTATGGCAGGCAATTACTTTTTTTCTTTGACATTGTTCCAAATAAGGTGTCTCTCACTGTATGTACATATATGTATATATATATATAGCAGCGCTGACAACAGGAGCAATAAGGATTCCGCAAAATGGAATTCAATTCAATAGTTGTGGTGAAATAATATTATTTCTATTTGCGTTTGACTCTGTCTTCTGACTGCTGTCTGCTGGATGCTGAATGGAGGATGCTGGGTGCTGAATGCTGGATGTTGGCCCATTTGGCATCATCATTCGCCACTTGGCAGCATTATGTCATGCCGGTTAAGTGATGCAACTAATTTGCAGCTGTTGTCGCTGCTGCCACAGCTGCCTGAGATAAATAGAGAAAAACTCTCGCAGCGCGAATTTGCATCTGCTGCTTGGAAAAATGTTTGCATTTACTTTGCGACTGTGCAACCGGCGCCTGCTCCTTGCACCTTGCACCTTGCATCTAGCACCTTCCACCTTACACTTTGCCCCGTGCTGCTAGAAATGCTGGCTGGTTGCTCAAGTTGTGCTGCTCGTTAATTTTGCAGCATTTCCGTTTGCAATTTGGTGGCAGCTTCGTCGTCCACGTCCTCTTTGCCGTCTTGTTGAAATATTACGTATACGCAGCGCAAAAAGCGCCAACCGGATATGCAGGAAGCGGATATTACACGCTCCAGAAAACACACACAGCGAGCGACGACGAATAATATGCTCGCTGATATGACTTGTGATGACAGCCGTGCAGGGTGCTGGCTGGTGTTAATGGTGTGAGTTGAGTTGGGGCGTTGACGACGACAAGCAATGGCGACATTATCCTTATTGCTGCTGCTGTTGTTGTTGTTGTTAGCGCTGCTGCTGATATAGCAGCGTTTTATGCATTTTTCGTATTTAGACAGCTGGCCAATGTTGACAGTGTTAGCTTTAGCATCTCTGCCCCATTTTCCCCATAACCTAGAAACTTTGTAATCAGCACTTGGGTCATACACTTTATGAACCCAAGCTGGAAACTAGAAGCACAAGCTGAAAAGCTATGATGTTGTCAAATCTTGTTCGGTTTGGTTGTTAAACTGCTTGGCCCATTGAGTTGCCATTGCCCGTTGCGTTGGCGTTGTTGCTGTTGTTTTCAAATTCAGTTAGTTCAAGTCAACAGATCAAAGACGGCAAATACGGAAATACTCGTAGCTGTGAACGGCTGCAGTGGAAAGTTTTACTCACCTCTGTGCTGTAAATACCATTTTTGAAAATAAGAACTTTTAACTTTGTTTGTTTGTTTTTTTTTTCGTGTAAGATTTCTTTGTTTTCTTTATTGAACATAATAATTTGTTGTTGTTGATGTTTGTTGTTAGTTTTTTTATGCTTGCTCACTTGCTTGTTTAAATGTCTGTATTTTTTGTTAGTCTTAATTTAAAATTTAATTTATTTAAATTTAATCATTTTTCAAGGTTTTTTTTTCCCTCTTCTTTTTGCGTTTTTTATTTATGTAACTTTTTGACCTTTATTTCCATTCTTTTTTTTTTTTTTGTTAAGTTTAGAATCATAGTGTATATCCATATGCATAAATTATTGATTTATATTTTTGTCAATTTGTTAGATTTTTATTGCAAAAAAAAAGGTTAGCCATAATAATGAACATTTATTTGTAGCTTTGTCTTTAGCCTTTTATATTTGTTGTATATATGTGAAATGTTTGGCTTTGTGTGTGTATTTTGTTTTTTTTGTTAGTTGCTAATTAACATTATTGACAAAATATATATATTCAAGTACAATATTAATAATTTTTTTTTGAATTAAATTTTCTTTGAATTGTTTTCTTCAATGCACATTTTTGTTGTTGCTGTAAAAAGCGACATGAAATGATTCCAATTTATATATGTATGTGCTATGTGTGTGTTGGTGTGTGTTGGTGTGTGTCTGTGTCTGTGTTAAGATCTGGATATATATATATTTTTCAGCACTTGAATTACTTTACTTGAATATGTTTTGGGTAGTTTGAAAATTGTCTCTTGTGTTTGCGTGTAAATAAATATATTAAATAAATTGCACGTGCATGAATAATTTCTTAAGTACATTTTTTGTTTAGTTGCTTTAATTTTTTGTTTTTGTATTCTTGTATAAATTTAAAATTGTCAGCCATTTGTTTGTTTAATAAAAACATTATATAAGTATTTTATTTATTATTGTTATTTTTAATATTATTATAATTATTTTTTCATGTAATCTTTATTTTTATATTAATTTACTACTTTTCATGCTGCATTTTACTTTATTTAATACTATAAAAACTGCATAAATTTAAAATTGTTTTGGCGCCCGCCTTTTTTTTTTGTTTGTTTGCTTTCTTTGCTGTTTTTTTTCTTTCAGTTTTATGTAATTATCTTTAGCCGTGCTGCTTCTCATTATCATTTTAATAGCTAGACAAAAAAAAAAAATTTGTATTTATATATATATATTTTTAAATATATATATGTAGTTACTGCTTAGCTTTCTTTATATTATAATCATTTTTATTTATTTTTTATTTTTTTTTGTTAATTTATGCATTTTTATGCGTAAATGAATTAATTTATTTGTATGTTTTTTTTTTCTGCGTATTTTGGCTGCTTAGTTACTTGTTTTAGGCTTCTTGTGTAATCAACATGATTTTTATTGATTTATGTTTTTTGTTTATTTTTGTTGTTGTTGTCTCTTTAAAATTAAGTACATATATACCATACCTTTAAGCTAGCTCTCAATTTATGTACAACATTTAAGTTACTAATAGTATGTATTTATTTTATGCATTATATCATTAATTATTTCTCGAATGCAAACTGAAATATGTTAATTTTAATGTTCATTTAATTGCATTTCATATTTAATTATTTACTTTAAACGTTTGTATGCATTATAAGATTTCTCTCAAATTATGTACATATATAATTATGTGTCAATATATGCAAAAAAAGGAAGGAAAATAGAAAAATGCACAACATGAAAATTGCAGCAATAATTTGCATAAATATTTATATCAATTTTTTGTTGCCATATGCTTACAAAGTGGTAATTAAGATGAACAAAATGTGCAACTAATAAACATAAATTGGACACACACACTCGCATACCGTACACACACCTACAAGCGAGCACACAGCAGAGAAAAAGATACAAACTAAAAATGTGTTGGAATTTTAGCATGATTATTCATAAAATTAATTTTTTTTATTTTCATAATTAAGTCATATTATTATAATTATTTATATTTATAAGTTTGTGTTTTTATTTTGTATAATTCGCAAGCATTTTGAGCTGCATTAAAGTTCAACTTTAAGTACATAAATTTTGGATGGATGCATTAGTCAGTTGATAAATTTCAAAAACAAAAACAAAAAACCAAAATTTTATTTAAAATTAGTTTTTTTTTTACTAAACAATACAACAAACATCTAGAATTTTGTGTTTTTTTGTTTTGTTTTTGCTTTTTATGCTTTTCATAAGTTAATATTTTGGTTTTTATTTATCAGTTACGATAATTTTGGGATTTTAGTTTTTGTTTTGCTTTATTTATGCTTTGATTGTGGCCTTTTCGAGCTTGGGGACCATTATTACAACCGAATGTTCATTTAGCTGACTACTCAGAACTCATGTATTCATAAGTATATATATATATATATATATATAGATATATATATATATATATATTTATATGTATATGTGTATGTGTAACTACTAGATATATGTACAAATCTAATATGTTAAGTGCAAATGGCGACTTGGATGGATTTCTTGGGAACAGTTACATATTCATATTTGAATCTTTGCCTTTCCAAATCAGTAAATCAATACTCACTAATAACAAGAATAAAAAATCAATAACCATTTGATATTATGCGCCGAAAGTGGAAGACGGCATTTGAAGTGCATAACCTTTAAACTTTACTTTTCCAGTTGCAGCTTCCAATTCCGTTCCAGCTGTGATCTGCGCTGTGTCTTACAGACAACCATAAGCAATACACACATATATATATATAGACATATACGTTTAGTAAATAAATCAAGAATTTTATATTTTTGCTTTTTGCTAAATATATATATATAAAACGTGGACGAATGTGTTTAGGTTTCAAGGAAGGTTAAGGTTCGGGGGTATTTTTGTCTTTTGTTTTTGTTATTTTAAAAGCAAATAAAAGTTTTAGCTTGCTCTTTTACACTCGTTCGGACGCAATTGAAAGTGTTGCAAAACGGCAAAAAAAAACAATACAATTAAATTTTGCCAAGTGCAGTTTAACTTGCGTGCGGTGCTACATTGCGTATGCGTGTTATTTGATTGTTTTTTTTTTTATATGTAAAACGATATCCCTCGCCATTTTGCTAAGTGTTGCATATTTATCTTTCATTTGTTATCTCTATTTTATTTATTTATTTTTTTATCAATTATTTATATGTAGCTTTTAGCAATGTTGATAAATTGTTAGTTTTTTAGCTTGAGTGTCCTTTTTGCGGAGTTAGTTGCATTTTTAACTAGTTACTCTTTATTATTGTTATGTTTTGTTTCTTTCTTTTTTTTCTTAACATATCGCGTATTCTTTTAGCAAGTGCGCTAATCGCTAATCCTTTGTGATTGCTTCTTCTGCTGGAAGTTGTTTTTGTCTTTATCATTTGTCTTTTGTTTTATACTGTGACTCTGTTACTATGCCACTTGTGACGTCACAAGCTCAAGCATTTTGGTTTTTTTTGTTTTTTTTTTTCATTGTTAGACATTGCATTTAAACAATTAAGTATTTTAAAAATTGGCTTCTTTTCTTTGACGCTTCTCTTCTCCTTTGTCGTGTTCAGACATTTGGCCACTTGGTTTCATTTTGTTTCATTTCATTTCATTTCGTTTCGTTTCACTGCGTTTCGTTACATTTCGTTTCGTTTCATTTCAAGCGTTTCTTCCTGTTTCCATTTTTTTTTTTGTGTGTTTTGTTTACGTTTTTTGTTTTTTTGTTTTTTATCTATTTTGTGAGAACTTTTCCTACATTATTATTTAAGTTTCTTTGATTTGATTTTATTTGATGTTTCTTGTTTAAGTTTTATTAACTGCTTATTGCGTTTTATAAACACTAACTCTTTGTTTTTCGTTTGTTTATTATTTTACTTTTGTCATACTTATTAAAACTACTCAACTTAAGCCGATTGCTTGTTGTGTTCTGCTTTGTTTTTCTGTTTCTGTTCTCGTTAACTTAACATTCTACTTGCCGTATAACTAGTAAAAAAAATGCTGTTTTTTGACTGGCTCACACCAACATACTAGGTAATATGCTATGTTATAAGTAATACTAGATAAAAAAAAAAAAAAAAACATAAATCAATAAGTATATATAGTTTTGTTTTGCTTACTAGCCTACAATTGTTGTAAGATGTCTAACGGTAATGATCAAATAAAATGAAAATACAAACAACTAAACAAACAAACATCTGCGCTCTCTTTCTTTAAGTACGTTGTCGTTGCTGCGCCACTCTTGCTACTTGCCTGTCAGCTATTTCTCTCTCATTCGCGCGCGCGTGTGTGTGTGTGTGTGTGTGCGTGGAATGTGGAACGTGGCATGCAGCTTAGTAGCGCTGCTGATACTCGTGATGCCACCGATTGAAATCAATGTGGAACACTATTATTGAACCAGTTGACAGGCCAGCGAGCAGATATCTGTGGAGAATATAGAGTGGGATGTTCGATGTTAGTAGCAAATGATTTGGTTTATTTATTTAAAACTTTTTTTTTTGATCTGTAAACTGTGCTTAAGGCATGACATTAGGCATTACACACAACACTTACTTCTGATCGTGAGTGAGCGCCAGCGAGCGTATGCCCGCATTGCAGGCGGGGAAGGCATAGAGCGGTGCCAGATTGAAAGTGCGCCACACTTCGACAATGCCCCGATCGCCGGCAGTCATCAGATATTCGCCGTCGCGCGACAACAGCATGCACTGAGAGAGAGATAGAGAGAGAGAGACAGAGAGGGAGAGAGATCGTCAGAAATCGAAACGAGTGAATAAAAATGTACGAATAGCGAGTAGCGAGTAACGCGTAGAGAGAGAGAGAGAGAGAAGGTGAGGTAGTGCTTACCTGCAGATTGTCATTGTGCGTTTCATGGCGTAACTTTTTGCCATTGATGGTGTAGGCGGCCACATTGCCCTTGTCATAGTTGATGACGATGAAACCCTCACGCGACATCGTTATCAATTCCGGCGAGTGGAAATCAACGGGCGGATCCAGCGAGCGCAGCAAATCACCAAATGTGGTGTGTATCAAAACGGGGCCGTCTAAAAAAGAAATAGATAGAGAGGGAGACAGAGAAAGAGAGAGAGAGAGAAAGAGAGGGAGCAAGTGTTAGATAAAAGTTAAAAGTTGGCAGCAACAAAGTGTTGGCGAGCAACTTACTCGTTGAACCGGACACAACTAGTCCCAATTCGGCGCTGATGACTACCGATGTGACTGCCTGCTCGTGTCCCGTTAGAGTTGCGCGCGGCGTTGGCACATCCCCCTCACCGACAATGCTCTGGGTACGGGCATTCCAGTGCCATAACAATACCGTACAATCCGCCGAGCCGGATGCAATATAACAGTCCGACGTAATATTACACTCGGATCGGGCCATGCAGGTGACTACGCCAAAATGCCCAAAGACGATTTGCACGATTTTCGCTAAGGAATCAAAAACAGGAAAAAACAAATGCCAAATGACAAAAGGGAAGAACAGCTGTGACGGATGTACAATTGTGGACAAAAGGGGGCACTTACCCGTCTCGGTGGCAAACACACGAAAACTGTTATCCCAGAAGCCGCAGGCAATCAGAAAGCGACTATCGACGGTGGTCACAAAGCAATTGGAGCGTATTTTCAGCATTTGACTGAAATTGTCACCTAGGTGACGACGGCTCGCCGCGTTGCTATTGTTATTGGTGCCATGCACAGCTGAATAATGTGGAATGCAAGCGAAATTTGATATAAAATAAGAGAAATTGTGGCAACTGGTTACAGATTGAGCGCCAGCGAGTTGCCGACATATGCTAGATTATGTGAAACTATAACTCACCCAGGACTGGATCAATGGTTAGCGGCTGATTGGAGCCCGGCGATTGCGGTGATTCGGCATAGCTGGGACTCTGGACGGATGCGGTGTAATTGCAGTTCCAGCGATTCACGGCAAACTGATGGCCAGCGGTGACGGTGACAACAGATGGCAGCGATAGCTGCGGATACGTATTCGCTGAGATGTGAATGACCGGTGAGTTCTGATAGAACTTAAGCATCTGACACAGATCCTCGGGCATTGCACTGAACATCATCGGGGACAGATGCATCGCTGAGCTGCGCGGCGGATGCGGTTCCATTAGCAGTTGACTGGGCGTTTGGCCAAAGTTGCGTATTTGATTCTCGACAGCATCGCGCATCACCGGATCAAGAACACCGTCAAGATCGACGCTGCCCTCGTAGGTGAGATAGTAGAAGACGTTGGTGGCGCGTATCGCTTCGGGGCCGCGCTGCTTGTAACCGAATATCAGATCGATCCACTGATGCAGCTGGCAGGAGACAAACTCAGATTCGAGGGCCATGCGATTGATGCGGACAAACTCCTCGGGACTTTTGGCCCATGGTGGCAACTCAATATCATCGACCAGGGCGCCATCCTCGCGATGTCCCAGCCGATAGCCGGATGCATTGTAGAACATTTCGGGCAGGAAATACCATTCGGGTATCAGTTCCTTCACATCGGACGTGTCACGCTGACAATTCTTCCAGCTGAGCGATACGGATGAGAACAAACGATCCGGATAATCAAATTTGCCGCCCTGCAGTGCCAGGAACATGGTCGTAAACGGCTCGACACGCACCAGCCAGTTGAGGGTGAAAGCGGCCGTCGAATAGTGTGTTCCATAGTGGAATGGTGGTATTGTATCGCTGTCCCAGCTCTCGTAGCGCTCCTCGAAGTAGGCGCGTCGTGATGGATTTAGGGCACCGATGGGTTTCGATAGATCTCGATAGTTCGACGGCAGGCTGAGGTCCAGATCTTTGGAATCATAATTGGTCAGCACCCAGGGAAAGATGGGATACTGATTTAGATCATTGTATGTCCGTCCCGCGATCGTATTGAGAAACATCAGATACTCAAAGTTGGAGATCTCGCGTCGCTGCCATTTCTGTGTCATGTTCGAGTTGCGCATCAGTTGCCGCGGCGACATCATTGAGGCACGCCGTGTCTGTGGTATGCCGTACTTGATGCCGACGCCAACGCGTGGCAGTGCCTTGATCACCTTCTTGACGGTGTGTTGATCGGGAAATGCGAACAGGATGGAGGTGCGACTGGCCAAGAAAATCTCCAGGGCGACATTCTGCAGGAGGTATCGACGCGAGAAGATCGCACGCACCTCGGAGAAATACCATTTGCCATGCAAATGATCGCAGTATTTGAGCACCTCCGCGTCGATCTTGTGAAACTCTGGATGATCCTCGTCCACCTCAAAGAACATCTCGGTGCTGGTAATGGACACTGTGCCGGGCGCAACGAGGCCAGGCGCTATTAATCGCGCCTTGGTGCTAATATTCACCGGCCCAGTTAGATCCAAGTCGAGCTCTCGATCCTCAATTAGGAGCTCGGCATCGTCGAGCAGCTCCCCGTTGTGCTGTGCCGACGGATGCGACCGTGATACGGCTATCTGGGTGTGGAACTCATCGCGTGTCTGCAAAATGGCATCCTCGGGTCCACCATTCTCCAGTGCCGCCTTGAGCGTCGCTTGCGGATGTGAGGATCCTCTTGGATTCTGCACCATACGCTTGCGACGCCTCGCATCATCCTCCCAAGCGTCGAGCTTCCAATAGGTGCCCTTGCCACCGCTCACTGAAATGGCAGTCAAGATTCCATTGGCGTCACCCCACGCCCCATGACGATTGCACATGATGTTGCGCACCTTCTCCAGCAGCCGGCTGGCGATGACATTATCCCGGCGACGTGCCGCCGTTATCAGATGATCGCACATCCGCTCCTCTTCGCGCCGCTCGAGCAGAGTCTGGGCGCACTGGGATTCAAAGTCAGCATGCTTGAGGACATCATCGGCACGCATGCGATTTAGAATGAACTCGGCCTCGTTGGCCACGCGCACAATGTGATCCTTCATGGCGTGTGAGAGAAGACGACCCTCGTTGATTAGCTCGATGAATGCGAGACCGGCATGCTTCTGTAGACTGTTCTGCCACTCCTGGGAGCACAGCAGCATCACCAGCTCGACAACAGAGTGCGAATTCTTGAATGTGGTCAGACCCTTGCCCTCCATCAGCAGCTCCTGGCCGTGCGAGCCGACCAGCGTCTTAGAGAGGAATGGCGCAAAATCAACCATTATTTCGCGCAGCAGTGGACACACCGGACCCAAGGCAATCTCCAGCTTCTGTGTGAGACTCGCCTCCCGCGATGGCGTCGTCAGCGGCAGTTGGGCAACGAGTGCCGGCGGTTTCATTGGCAGCTCATCGGGTCGCGATCTCTGCTGTTGCTGCTGCTGCAGTTGCTGCTGCTGCTGCTGCTGATGCTGCTGCTGTGCACTGTTGGCAACTGTGACGCTATTGCCAGTGGCAGCACTACCATAGCTATCGGGCACTCGCACTACCGATATCTCCGAGTCCGGCTTATCGCCGCGCTCAGTGCCCACAATAATGCCGCCCTGTTGCTGATGTTGCTGCTGTTGTTGCTGCTGTTGTTGCTGTTGTGCGTGTTGCGATTCATGCTTGCTGCTGTCGTTGGCATCGACGAGACCGACAACGATGCCAGCGCTCGCAGCTGCCAGCACTGCGGCATCCTCATTCAAATTGACATCCGTCCAGCTCTCATCGTTCGAGTTGCTCGGCTTGTGATCATCGGCGAGTATATCGCTGGAGGACTCAACCTCGGGCACTTCGTTCTCCGTCGAGTTCATGTTCAAGGACACCACATCCGAGTCCACGCTCTGCTCGCAGGCGTTGGTTAGCATTTGACAAGGAATAGACATTGATTTAAGTATTAAGGAAATGCTTTAATCAGTTTAGCGAATCAAAAGCATTTTATGCGAGTGTGTGCGTGTGTGTATGTGTGTGTGTGTGTGTGTGTGTGTGTCTCTATCGAAAGGTGTTTCAAGTGCGGTACACATTACAACAAGTTGAGTGGGGTGAGGAGTGAATGAACAGGGTGCATAAGTGGGTTTGTGGGGGTGCCTGGTAGAGCGACCGATAGTTGCCCTTGGGCAATCGATATTGCTGTTGATAATCGATTTGTTATCGTTTCTAAATGTTTTGACATAAGTCTCTATTGTTTTAAATCTCGCACTGATAGCATCGTTATTTAAACAGAACTTTTGACTAGTGACATGATATGTGCACATGTTCTTGTGCCTGTGTGTGTGTGTTTTCATTTGGATATCATTTGCGCATTAATTATGCACATTTCAACAATAAATCAAAAGTGTTGAGCGCAAAGCAGAAGAGCTCATCTACCGCCCAAATTGTGTGTTGACCAACCAGGCACAAAGTCCTCACGTCCGCTTGTGTCCCTTTCCGTGTCCCTGTCAACACATGCATTTGTCAACGCCACGCACAAAATGTTATCTGCAGATCTACCAACACCCCCGCCCCCCCTGCCCCTAACCTTGCCCCTCTTGTTGCGTCTGGCAGTGATTTGCATAAAAGGCAAATCACCCAAACTCTGGCCAACCCACTTGAAAAAACAAATTTCAGCATTACGCAACTCAGCTCATCCGAAAGGCATTAGGGCAAATGGACATAACGGACGAACAGACAAGAGGGAAATGACATGGAATGGTGGCTGAGGGGGGGGAGGGGCGTTTTCAAACGGATGGCCATGTGACAAATTTTGTTAAGGCGTATGACAAATGTCAACTGTCAAACACAAATACGACAAGATGTGAAGCACACAAGTAGGTGTTAGCACAGCTGTCTGTCTGAACCTCTGTGTGTTTGTGTGTATGCGCGAGTATGTGTGTGACAGCTGTTGCGCCTACACAATAAGGTGCATGTCCAGTACGTCCTGTGCAGCATGCGAAATCAATCGCTTTCTATTTGAACGACACGCAAAACCCAAATTTCACTTTGCTGGCAAAATATGTGAAATGAAAAATATATGTACATATATACATATTAAATATGTATGTATATATTTATATATATATATTTGATGTACACATATATTTATATACAAATTAAATTATTTTTTGTTTTCAAATGACTTATTGAATTTAAATCTATGTTTAAGGAGCTATGGTAATCTTTTGTATCCTTAGGGTACACGATTAAAATGGATATTAAATTGAAAGTCGGGAAGTAGTAGCAGTACTAACATGCACATGTTGGTATATGCATTAATATGTGTGTGTTTTAATAGATTGGGGAATTGAGCAAGAGGTAGAGGGGGGGGGGGGGGGGGTGGCAATGGATTTGCTGAATTAATAATGCAAGCAGTTCATTAAGAGCCCACAACCGGAAGCAGAAGCGTTGTCTGCACTCAAGATAAAAGCCAAGAGTTGTACGTTTGTCCTTGTGTGTGTGGGTGTGCGTTTGTGTGTGAACATGTGTATGGGACTGTATTGTTATTCGAGTTCGTAATACTAATTGCAGTACATATAGATAGACATTAACATACATAAATCAAAGAGGACCCACACAAACAAATCCAAGGCACACACGACAAATCATGTGGCACGCAGCGGAATCAAACTGTGTGGTTGTATGTGTGTGTGTGTGTGTGTGTGTCTGTGTGTTTGTATTGTGTGTGCTTAATCCGTGTGTGAGTGTATATCGAAATTATTTATTGATTGCATTTAATGGCAATTCAATTTGTTAGTTCTCAACTAAAACCAAAACCAAAACAAAAGCATTCATATAGCGAATTCATTAAAAGTGGAAAAAGAGTACTGTCGACTTGCATATACCCATTAATTAAATTTGAATTCACAAGCTAACAACTATAGAGTTCAATATTCATTATTAAAGAGCACAAAGAGAAAAACACACATCTCCCTGAGAGATGTCTTCGCAAGGGAGTCAAGCTGAAATCCTTCAGTTATAAGCAAAGTCATCAGATTATTAATATAATATAATTATATAATATAAAATTTTTCAGGAAGAAATTAATCACTTAAAGACTGATTTAAAATCACAAAAATTGCAATTATTTTTATTGAAAAACTTGCAATTAAATTTCGCTAATCATTAAACGCGAATAATATCAAAATAATATGATTTAAGTACACATAAACCGCATAATACCCACGCATTAATTACGATTTTACGATGACAACACACACACACACACACACATTCCTTTAATGCACTTTTCATCGCATCAATTTGGACTGCACTACTGTTTTCAGCTCACATCACAGTGATGCAAGGCAATAAAAAAAATAAATGGCAAATTGTAGAAATGCACAGATAAAGAAAAAGTCGCATTTTTTATTCTCGGAAATTTGTATCAGCGATAATTATATGATAATATAAATGAGTGTGTGTGTGTGTGTGTGTGAATGTTTTCCCGATGAATACGCACATAAAAACACTCATGAATGAAATGTTACTAAGAGCTATGCATTTTAAATGATATCCGCAAAATCATTCAAGACAATCTTGCAGAGCGAATGAGAGAGAAAGAGCGAAATCGGATATAATTGATATAATATTAATTAAATATTTTTTTAGCTACACTGAAAAAACAGATCTAAGAAAAAAGCTTGCAAATGCTGAAAGCGCTGCTCGCTCGTTTTTTGCCTCTAGCTTTTTGCTTTGATTTTCACACTCCAACTGTGCTTGGAGCAGTTATTTTTCTTTGCGTTATGCATTTCAGTTTTTTTTTTGTTAAAAGCTTAAAAGTTTCTCGCTTCACTTTCATTTTTTTGTTTCTCTGTTTTTCTTTAACTACTGCAGTCTCTAGAGGTCGGCTTTCCTAATATGCCGCTAATCTATTCATGTGCGTAACGAGTGTTTTACGAGTACGGGAACGAGTGCGAGTACGAGTGCGAGTGCGAGTACGAGTGCGAGTGCAAGTACGAGTGCGAGTTCGATTATTGGAGGTGCAGTACATTTTTCAAATGGATTTGTTAGTTATTTGTTAGTGTTTTTGGTGATTGGCAGCGGTACAAAAAGCTGTTGTTGTTGTGGCTGTACGTAAGTGTGTGTGTGAGAGTGTGAGTGGGGTGAGTTGACTGCTTGTAGCTGTTGTTGTCAAATTATTGCAATTTTGCATTGGGGTGGAATTATTTTTGGTGAGTGGCTTTTTTTTTTTGTTTTTTTTTTGTCTATAGATATTTTTGTTCGTTTTACCTTTGGTAACTTTTGTGGCACCATTGGCTTGGGTGGTGACAATGGTTGTTGTTGAATTTTGATTATATCTTTAGTTGTTGTTGTTGTTGTGGATTTTACAGTTGTTGTTGTAGCTGTTGTTGTTGTTGTTGTTGCAGTTGTTGTCTGAGTGTTGTTATTGTTATTATGAGCCTGTGACAGTTTTTGAGTTTGATTGATTTTGATTTGTTTCGTTTTTGGTGTTAAATTTTTACAAAACATGCAAATGAATTTCTTCTTTGTTGTTCAGGTTGTTTTTCGTTTATTTCGTATATTACAATTCTTTAATAAGCTAACATACATTCCCTCGTTAACACATACACACTTATGTAATTCACACAGACACACTCATACTTAAAAGTTAAGGCAAGTTTCTACTTATTTTCATTCGACTAAAGTGACATTCTAACCGCCATGCAAAGTGATTAAAATCTAAACTCAACTTGTGCTTAGCAATTGAAACTTTAACGAAATTGAAAATAGAGAGCGTGTGTGTGAGAGAGAGAGAGAGATAGGAGTTGCCAGAAATTCCCTTTAAGCCCGCCTACGTCAGTTTTGCCCAATCACACAAATTTCACTTCAAACACCAAACTCTCAAACACGAACACATGCATACCAAACTCCCACACATCTGAAGTACTTAGATATATATATATATATATATATATATAGAGAAACAGAGGGGAGAGAGAGAAAGAGAGAGAGAGATGGAGGACTCTTCCCATAATACTCACCTTTATGGATGGCGGTCCACTGGAGTGGGAATCATTATCCGCCAGCACTGAGGGATTGTTCTCATCGACGACGATAATCTCGTAATCGCTGTCCTGAATCTGACGACCGCCTGTACAGAAAACGAAACAATAAATCAGGGATAAATATCAATAATTTCAATGTTGTAAAAATGATGAAATATATATTTAACAAAAATTGTACAAATATTAAATAAACAATTTCTCCATCGTTTACAGTTACGTCGGCACGCAACTGCAGTACAGAAGAAGTTGACACAAAAATGCTGCCGAACATGTAAATATATAGGTATAAAATATATTGTATATAGTTTGTTTTGGAATCTGATAAATAAACACTCGGAGCTGTGCACACATCAACCAACATGAAAATAAAGAGAACATAAATCAAACTTAAGGAACAAAGCACTGCTCTCCAAATTCAAAGAATTACTCACACACACACGCACACACACATACGCACACGCACACGCACACACACATACTCACAAAGCAAACACTCAATTTCAATTTATTTACTCTTTCCGCTTTGTGAAGGGTATTATAATTTGTCAGGCATTGTAAAAGACATATCCGAAACAATAAGTTATTTATATTCTTGGTATCCGATATAGCCATGCCTATCTGTCTGTCATTTGACTCTTATTTTTTGACTTTATAGTGCAATTTATGCAACTTGATTCCGATTTGATGCAAGACTATATTATCCGCTGCATGTCTAAGATAGACGCTGTTACTTGTTACATCTAATATCTTGTTGCCTTTATATGAAAGTTCGCTTCAATATACATATATGCTATGTATGAATTAATGATTGGTCTTTGTATGTTATCTGTGCACACATTTTCCAATTAAATTATTGTGTTTGTTTATTGAAAGCATATCAGTTAACAAAGCCTTTCACTTTTATGAGTACGAATGGAATTTAGTTGTTGTGTCCGAGACTTGATGGCCTTACTCACCTACATAAGCCACTTAGTTTAACTGAAAACAGCTTAATAAAATTGCCAACGTCAATTGAAACATTGAATTCGTGGCATATGGATGGAATGTGAAAGGTGCCAATCTGTCCCAAATGCTTGAACATTAATAAGTCAAATGGTTTTGAAATACATACGAACCAAGGTACACGCACTCGCACACGCACACAAACACACGTACACAAACACACGCACATAAACACACGGGCAATAAGTTTGCCAGCTGACCAGGCTTAACGAAGCTGTGCGCATCAGATTAATAATTTGCAACTACTTTCAACAGCTTTTGGTATTTATTTTTTCACATGCTGCCAACTTATCTCTAGTGCAACGTGTAAGCTTCTCTCCCTCTCTCTCTCTCCCACTATCTATCTGCCTCTCTCTCTCTCTCTCTCTACTGCTTTCATAAACTAATCTGCTTCTACAGCCAATTCAAGCCCGTAATTTTGTCGTAATTTTGTAATTTACAAAACTTTTGAGTGTATCTCATGGATACATAATTAAATGTGCAGATACAGAATTATCTGCAAGTGCAGCAACCAAAATAGCCGCTGTGTGTGTGCCCTGCCTAGCTTGTTTTACAGTGTTGATTAACGTATTAATTGAAATTTATGACCTGCGCTGCTAAGTATGCTACACATTTTATTACACTCGAGCTGCTGCTTTTGCGCGTGTGTGTGTGGTTTGTACATGTGTTCAATTTGTAAAAAAATTTCCAGTGTGGTCGAGAGAGAGAGAGAGAGAGATATATAGATGGAAGTGTGCGTGTGTGTGTGTGTGTGTGTGTGTGGCCACAAATTGCTTTTGTTTCAACATTGAAAGCGTGTTATCGGCTCTTACAGCTGCCCCTACCTTCCCACATTTTCCGTCTCACAGAGTATTATTTCACTGCGCACCTTCTCAGTCTCTTGCATTTATATAAATTATGTTCGTGTTATATTTTTGGTGCTTCATTTGCGGTTTTTTGTGCGACTAATTTACATTTTTGTCACTGCCATTAATAATGTGTGTGGTAGGTGTGCCACTGTTTGTGTGTGTGTGTGAGTGTGTGTGAGGGCGTGTTTGTATGTCCCGGCAGCCATTTGGAAAATGCACGCGTGTTGCATGTCCTTCGCTTTTTTCTGATTCTCTTGTGTCCTGTCTGCCAAATAAATTTTATGCCCCATTCACCAAAAATGAAAAGCAACTGCAAAATTTTCATTTAATTCGTTTTAATCGCATGATGAAAAATTAACGAATTAGATTTTTGTTGTTCCACTTTGAGTGCAGCACAGTTTGGCCAACTTCAATGCCTGTATGTGTGTGGCTGAATGTGTGTGGCTGTGTGCGTGTGTGTGTGTGTGCTTTGGTGTCTCTGTGCAAATGAAGATAAATGAAATGTAATTTGTGCTGACGGCACATGAAAATGACATGCGAAAGCCGCTGGGCACAACAGTTATCCCTCCGCCTTTTACGGCCCCTCTCTGTCAAAAATGTGAGTGTCATTGTAACTGTACTGCTGGCGAGTGTGTGTCTGAGTAAGTGTATGTGTACGTGTGTGTGTGTGTGTGTGTCGTGTATAACTTCAAAGATATATTGCAGTTTTGAAAAGCATAAATGGATAACATTTTCGCACATGACCTCGTACAAACACAGATACACACATTCTCACACAGACAGATACACACAAGCACACATACACACACACACACACACATTTTCAAATTTTTTTTTGCTTCGCTTGTCAGCAGCGAAAGTAGCAAACGTCGTTCTTCATATCAACAATTTAAATCGATTCAACATTTTTGCAAATATTTTATGTATACTTTTGCGACAGGACATTTAACACACAGAAAAAAGGAAGCAATTTAATCAAATTTGGTCAATAATACAAATAATTGTCGTCAATTGGCTTTTGGAGACCATCAACAAATTGCAAAACAGCCGCAATTAAAAGAAATAAGTAAACAAATATAAATATTTGTAAAAAATGTGCATTGTGCAAGATATTAAAATATATATGCAGATGTATATACATATTTATACATATATATATATATATATAAAGATATGGATATATAAATATTTGCTTTAAATTTTTTTTAACGGTTAAGCTATTTATTAACTTTATTTATTGGAATAAAAAGGAAAAAATAGGTTAAATTGAGCTGCTCTTAAGAGGACTTAGCAACAAAGTAAAAAAAAAATGCAAAACCAGTTAAAATATAACAGCAATTAACAGTTTCGTTGTACTCATCAGAATAATACGGCAAAAGTACTTCAGGCCATTAACAATCCCATTTGTTATTGAGCATGGCCATTGAAAGCAAAGTGGATCAGAATTATTAACATCAGAGTTAATACCGATAATGGCCTATTTAAACATTTTTTGGTTTTTTGTCTTTTTTTTTTTGTTGTGAGAATTTGTAATATTTTGTCCACAATTGGAAACAGATTGATATTCAATTATAGTCTACCAGCGATTATTATGGAATTAAATGAGCACAATTTAAATACCTTTTTTATTCGCAATAATAAAAAATTTTACAACAAAAAAAAAACATATTAAAAATGAAAATTGAAAAAGGAGAGAAGTTCGTGTAATTATGCCAATTTACACTGAGCATCAATTGCTGGCTATCTATACGTATGTGCAGGACAATTGATTAATCACACACACATAGACACACCTACATATATACAAACACAAACACACACACCCACACACACACACACACACACACTCAGGCAAAGAATTACTGCAAGTGCGCGAGCTGCATATGAAATAAAAAGCAAATTAGCATTTACATAATCTAGCGGTTAGAAAGAGATGGAAACAGCCAGCGACCGAGTGTGTATGAGAGAGAAGGATAGCGCACGATTTGTCTAAGAACATAAGCTATACATATAGGAATATATATGTATGTCTCTATATAAGTGGCAGCTACAGCTAAAGCTAGAAATTGAGAGGCAAAATGAGAGTATGGAATGAGAGTGAAAAGTAAACGGAATCAAAAAAAAAAAAAACAAAACAAAAACAAAACAAAAAATGGAATGAAAAGCAACTAAACGAAATGCTAAAGAAACAGTGAAGCAACAAACTACTAGAAAAAAGTGTTTACTATATATAAAATAGAGAGAGAGAGAAAGAAGGCAACAGAGCGCTAAAAAGATTTAGGTAGATGGATAAAAAGCTTATAGTAACTACGTAAGTAAACAACTATATACATATATAAATACATATATTTATACAGAGAGGTAGAGTTAGATAGATAGAGAGAGAGAGAGAGATAGAGCGTGACATAAACTACGCACTACGACACTCATAGCGAGCGATACCTGTTCCAGAGCCAGCAACATTTGCATTGCGTTGTCCATTGTAGCGATAATTGTTATTGATGGCATTTGTTTTATATGCAGCGCCGCCATCGCTCAATCCCATTCCCAATCCACCCATTCCGCCTATGCCAGCCATTCCCATGCCCACATTCATGCCCATATTCATGCCCATGCCCATGCCCATGTTTATGCCCATTTTGTTCATGTTCATGTTCATGTTCATGCCACCGCCGCCGCCAGCGGCAGCAGCAGCAGCAGCGGCGCCAGCTGCTGTTGTTGTCGTTGTCGCTGTTGCTGTTCCACCATTTCGCAGATTTCGCATGTTGCTGCCGCTGCTGTTGCTGCTGCTGCTGCTGTTGGTGTTATTGTTGTTGGTATTGCCATTGCTGTTGCTGTTGCCATTATTGCAGCTGGCAACATTGCTATTGCCATCGTTGCTGCTCGCATGACCATTCAATAGTCCCGCACCAGCAACAGCTGCATGATGATGCTCCAAACCATTCTGCTGCTGCTGCTGCTGTTGCTGTTGCTCTCCGTTCATTTGGATGCTGCGCATATAGGCATGTGGATGCGTATGATAGTTAACGCCACCGGTGGTGCCATTCTCCACCTGACCACCGTAATGGTTATGCTTGCCATTAAGCAACTGCTGCTGCTGTTGCTGATGGCCATTGATCAGCGCATAGTGCGGCTGATGTGGATGATAGTGTTGTTGCTGCTGTTGCTGCTGATGCTTGTGCAGCTGCTGGCGATGCAGCCCTGTCGAGGCAGGCAACTGTTGCTGCTGGCTCTGCGAGGCCAGCGAAGACAACGATGAACTCGACGCTGGCTGAGATGTTGCTGTGGAGCTTGCCGAGGAGCTGGACGAGTGTGGTCCGCCCAACGGTGGTGGTGGCGAAATGTTGCCCAACTGCTGCTGCTGTGCATTGGCATGTTGCTGCTGCTGCTGTTGCTGATGTTGATGTTGGTAGTAGGCAGCGGCCATATGATGATGACTGTGATTGTTGTGTTGTTGTTGTTGCTGATGTTGCTGCTGATGTTGATAGTAATGTTGCTGCTGCTGCTGTTGCTGGTGATGTTGCTGTTGCTGCTGCTGCTGTTGCTGTTGCATGTTGGCGGCGGCCACATGATTCTGATGCGATTCGGGCAGAAATTGTGGATAGACGTGATGCGACCATTGTGGGAACAAAGGACGCGCGCTGGCGGCTTCTAATGATTGGCGATTGTTGTTATCGATTGTTTGTTTTGGGGTATTGGAATTTCATATTTACACAAACACAAACGGATAGAGAGCGAGCGAGCGAGATAGGGAGAGAGAGAGAGAATGGGTTTGCATGGTTGGGAGGGGCAGTTATGGTGACGTGGCGAGCATTTTTTATTGTTGTTGTTGTTATTATAATTTTATAAGTTTTAATTTTGGTATTTAATTACATATGTTGGTTGTTGGTATATTTTTATATATATTTTTTTGTTGTTTTTTTTTTTTTGGTTTTGTACAATAAATCCGAAAAAGCAGCGTGAAATGAAATCATTAGAAAACGGAACGAAGAAAAGAAACACAGAAAAACTGAATAGTATCTCCAACAATGGGATTCGATGAGAGTGTTCTTAAAAGCTAATGATTAAGTGGTACATATAAAAATGGGGTAGAGAGTGGTTGGGGGCGGGGTTAGTTTGTTGTGGGTCAAAGGTTAGTTGGCTGGTGTCGTTACCGATGCAAAGTGCGCTTTTCGCTTCGATCGAAATAAGACTCACATACTTCCACAAACACACACACACACACACACACACACGCACGCACACACATGGGCTGAAATGACTCAAACGTGTGGTGGTTGGTGGTGGTGGTAGTGGGTGGTGTCATTGGCATTGGTTGTGGTTGTGGTGGTGCTGTCAAGATTACTAGTGGGCTGGCAGTGAGTTTCTACAACCGTTTAAGAAATGTAAAAAGTCGCTTAACACAGCTGTTCAAACACAAATCGAATGCAGAAGCAACAAAAAACTCCAATATAAATTTAACAAAAAATAAAAGATAAGTGGAACAAAAAACAATAACGAACAATAATCATAAAATACTGTCTCAGAAGACAGAAGAAAATGGACCGCCTGAATGGAACACAAAATTTATTCAATTTAATTTTTGAGAAAGACGAAGAGATAAATATATATATATGTAGTTAGACAGACAGAGAGATAGACAGAGAGAGAAAGAGAGAGATATAGATAGATAGAGATATAACCAATAAACGATTGTGTTGTTTTTGGTGCAGCAAACAAAACGAAACAATACGAAACAAACTGAAATGGAAAGAAAAACAGAGACACAGACAAAGACCAAGGACGAGCGACAGTCGCAAATTAGCAAAGCAAATGGAACGCATGGGAAATGCGAAACGAAAATTAAGAGAACTGAAACTTCAGAAAGGAAACCAGGAACCCGCCCGAGCAAAATGATAAGTTTCGAACTGAAAAACTCATCCCAAAATCGTGGCAAATGCCGTCAGGTACGAGTTAATTTCGTATTTTGTATTGTACGTATAAATATAAATATATATGTATATATGTATAAATATATATGTATATATATATATATATATACATATATATATAGAGAGAGAGAGGTAGCTTAGATCTATTAGCTCTTAACTTGCAACACTTACCACTGCCCCCCGAACTGCCGCGCTGCAACACCGGCGATTGACGCTGAACTTGAGGCTCTGCGGGCGGTTCCAGAATGTCGCGATATTTCGATACCATCAATACCGATATGAAGTAAACGATTGCCAGCGATAGGAATTGTGCTTGTTTCGTTTCCTCCTGTCACAGAAAAGGAGAGAGAGAGAGAGATAGTGGAAGAGACAAAAAAAGGAGCAAAATCAGTTAATAAGATCGTAATTATTGTGAAATGAAACAGCTGCAAATGGAACAAATGGAATAACGATGGAATGGCATATATCGAAGTGAAACTAGTTTGGAATAACTATTAAGTGGCAACAAGTGGAAGTGAAATTGCTTACCACATCGCGATAGATGACGGCGCGCAAGCGATTGACGTCCATGTCCTGTAGCAGCTTCTCTGGATCCTTGACGGGTGATAATTGACCGGTGATTGACTCCACAATATTCTAAAAGAGCAGCGTTTGCCAAATGTAAATCGAGTCAAGATTTTTTGCTATATATATATATACCTTTGGTGAGGCCTGAGCGCCGCGGATGAGCGCCTGAAGATGGGCCGCGCCGGGCACATCGCGTGCCAAGGAGCCAACATTGTAGCGAGTGCGCTCCTTGCACTCGAGACAGTTGCGAACGGCACAGGTGCACACTAAGCGCAGGCACTGTCGCAAGATGCCACCGCTGGACATGTTCTTCTCGGCCTCCAGTTCGCCAAAGTTCAGCGATGTGGCAAATATCAAAACATCAGCCATATTAACGAGTCGCTGCAAAAACGAGACAGCCACCTCCAGGGGCATGCCCTGTGTCGGCTCTAGGACATCCAGCTCCGACTAATGCAGATGCGCTCAGTTAGTTAATGGGACATATGAGATTATATATGTGATTAGCTTACATTGGGTGATGTGGCGCTGGCGAGTAGCGGCAAAAGACCGCCGCAGGCAATGATCAAATTATCGGCCAATTGGGATATTAGATGCACCGTGTTGACCACAAATATGGCGTTCTCACTCGAGTTGACAAAGTCGAGGACACTTTTCGTGGAGTGACTTCGCCACACCTGTATATCAGTCTCCAGCGAGAAGAGCACATCGCTCAGCAGCCGCTGATGGATGTACGACCATTTGAACTCCGGTATGCGAAACGGTGGACGTGTCGGTCCCGGACTGAACATCGGACGTGTCGAGCCGGATTTTGAGCGCTGCTGCTTCCCTCCCTCAACGCCACCAGTTGCACCACCAGCTGTACACACACATACACACAAATTCCAAGCTCAAATTAAATATTTTTAAAAAAATGTTTGCTTAAATTAAGATAAAATTATTGAAATTTAAAAAATTATAATTTACATATTCCTTTATTTTACGTTTAGTTTTAAAAATTGAAACCCCAATCCCAACTTACCGTAATGATTGCCCTCGAGCTGTGCGGAGCCTTCGCCCGTTGCTGCTGCTGTCGTCGTCGTTGTTGTTGCTGTTGTCGCATTTGCCTGTTGCTGTTGTTGCTGTTCTGTGACATAGTCGTCGTCATCATCGTCTGCCGTGTTGGCTGCATCCTGTGCATCATCCTCATCATCATCGTCATCATCGGCATCGGCATCGGCATCGACATCAGGCAGCAGGTGCTCATCGAGAGTTTTATGTGCATCCGCCTCGTTCTTTGGTGTTGTCTGCGTGGTGGAGTCAACCTCTGTGGGTTTAATGCGCACCACAATTGCCGCTGGCGCCGCTGAATCGTTCTTTGTCTCGTTCTGGGTCTCATCTAGTGTCGTCGTCGGGGCCTGCTCCTCGCTTGGCGTGGGCGAGGTCGGCTCGACAGCTTTGACTGTCTCCGTCACCAGAGAGTCGAGCACCTCGCTCACAATGGCGGAAACATGCTCCTGGCTTTCCACTGTTTCTGTTTCCGTTTCCGCTAAGCTCTCGTCTTGGTTTTGGGTATCGGTTGCGGCTTGGGCTAGATCCAAAGCTGCCTCCACAACCTCGTGTACGATTTCCTCGGCTACGGCAGCGGCCACACTCGCCTGCTCCTGATCTGCTTGAGTGTCTTGAGGCTCGGTTGCCTTTGATGCTGCCTCTATGGCTGTCACTGCCACTGCCACTGCATCTGTTTCTGTTTCCGTCTTTGTCTCGGACAGCAGCTGCTTTGTCGCCTCCTTTTGCAGCAGCTCTGAGGGTATCTCATTGTTATTGGTTTCAGTTTTGGTTTTGGTTATGGATTTGATTTTGGTTTCAGTTTCGCTTTCGTTTGCATTTCCATTTGCATTCGCATTTGCAGTTTTTGCTTCCTCTTCGGCTGCATCGATCACCTTGTCAATGAGCTGCTCAACAATATCGCGCACCGCTGTGGCAACCACATCCTCCTCAGTCTCTGGTGTCGCTGTCGCCATCGTCTCCTCCGCGGGACTAGCGTTTGTCAGCGAGGTCGTTAGCTCCTCCGCTGTGGTGCTCAACGATGAGCTCATCTCTTGATCCCCAGCAACTGCCTCCTGGCTACTGCTGCTGCTGCTGCTGCTGTTGCTGCCTGCCTCGTTGAGCTTCTCGTTGTTGTTCAGCTTGTTGTCGGCATCTTCAGTCTTTTGATTGTTTGCTGCTTTCTGCTGCTGCTGTTGCTGTAGCTCTTTTTCAATTGTTGTTGTTGTGCCTGGCTTGACGCTGGTCAACTCATTGGCATTCACTTCCTTTTGCTGCTCGGTCGTTTCCTTTTCCGCTTCGCTGTTGTTGTTGTTATTGTTGTTGAGCAGATTCTTGCTGTTGAGCAGACTCACACTGTCTTGGGCCGTTGTCTTCTTCTCACAGTTGAGCACACCCTGCACTACCTCGTTGACAGCCAGCTCGATTTCCTCGTCCTTCAGCACCGAGGAGGAGTCCTCCGCCTCCTGCAGCACACTATCCACAGCCATTTTGCAGTCATTCAATGCCGCTTCGGATGCCAACAGCACCTGTTTCACATGCTGTTCCACATCGAGGGCATCCTTGGCCGTTGCCAGCTCCAGTTCCTCGAGATCATCGCCTATTTGAAGCGCCTCCTTGAGCGCTGCCTGGCCACCGCCAGTTTCGGGACTGGCACTTGTCGTGGAACTAAGGCCATTGCAGGCACTCTGCATTGCCTCGTCCGTTTTGATTTGCTCGTTGTACACATCGGAAATGTTTGCGATTACTGATTTATTGGCGGGTTCCGGCTCCTGCTCCGGTTCCTGTACCGCCTGCTCCGCATCTGGTGGCGTTTCAGCTGCCTCTCCATTTGTGGCACAGCCGCACGATTCGCTGCCCTTGTTTTCCAGGACTTCGGCGACTTCACCGGTTAGTTCCACATCCACGTTATCCAGATGATGCAGTTCCAGCTCCTCGACCTCCTCCTCCTGCACGGCGGGCACATCCTCAAGGGAGGCTATTGACACAGCTCCCTTAATCGCCGGCAACTGTTGCTGCTGCTGCTGTTGTTGTTGTGCGGCAACTGGACCATTCTGCTGTTGTTGCAGCTCCTCGCGCTCCCAGCCGCTGATGGTGCTAATGGGTCGGGCCTGACGAAGGGCGGGATCGGTGATGTTGTCTGTGCGCTGTCTTTCATAGTGCTCGTACATCTGGGCAAACTGCAGCTTGAACTCCTCGTAGGAGACCTTGGAGTGAACGATCGCCAGGGTGTCCACCCAGACGCGCCAGCCGCCGTATTCGTGCTTGATCGCATGATGCAACAGCATACGGAACAGGGAGTAGACCATATCGCTGATCTTCTGCTCCTCCGTATTCTTCGGATGGATGTAGGCCATCGCGATGAGCCACTCCTGCCACACGGACATCTGGAGGACGGTGCGACGATTCTCGCGATTGCTATTGCACAGCAGCGTCATGTCCTGCAGAAAGAGCTTCTTCACATCGATCAGCGACTCCGTCTGCTTCGACTGGCGTATCAATGTAGCAACCACCTTCAGTATCACTGTGCAACCGAAACATTCAATTTAAGTTAAAGTTTTTGACATCTACATTGACTGTTAATATCTAGCAAAACTATGGCTTCTTGACTCATCTCTGCAAGCTTAACTTGGAATATATCTGGAGTGCCTTCAACACAAATATTTGCCTCTGTTATTATAGACAGAGTGAGTCTGTCTTGGTCTCTTGACAGTTGCAACCACGTGTAACCTATATCGTCTCATAATTAATGAACCTGGTGTTAAACGCAGACTTGGCGTAGCTGTGTCTATTGTAGCATCGCATAATAAATGAATCCCAACGGGTCTGAGATGACAACTAGCTTCGTCTCAAAACTTTAAAATATGTGCAAGACTGAACTTTGTGGGCGGAAAGGAGGAAGGGGGAGGTTATTTGGCTGCTTGCCTGCTTGCCTGCCTGCCTGGTTGCTTGGTTGCTTGGTTGGTCTTAAAGCTAAAAAGGATTACTTACTGGGATTCTCGAGGCGGTAATGACTCTCCGGCTCTGGATGGCGTGTGTACAGTATCTGCTGTGAGATGTGCTCCGTCATAATCTCGTAGAGCACATTGTATGTGGGCAGGGACAGGGACTCCTCGTACAGCAGCAGACGTTCCGCTAATAACGTGTACAAATTGTGTGGCGACATGACATCGTACTTACGCCTATAACGGCGAGGCGAGAGTGGCACAAACGCGGGGAGGAGAAACCAGAAACATGCAAGAATTTATGAGCATGTGCATTACACGGCACTTTGTCAAATACGGAGTAAGGAGTAAGGAGTGAGGAGTCGGTAGTGAGCAGATATAGGTCTACCCACGTATGTATACATCTATATACACACATCCATATACGTATGAATATTCATGCATGTGTCTACAGTTGCGGTCAAATAATAGTGGCGCTGCTCCAATTCGAGACCTCTTCAATATGGGGCAAAACTTTTCATTTGTGAATGTTGTAAAATACAATTCAAATTTCAATACTAAACGTAGTAAAATATAACCAATCATATTTAGTTTTTACAAACAGAAATTAGCCACAGAAAGTTTCACTATTATTCAACTACTATTATATTGATCAACTTCAGTGATTTAATAAATAAATAATAAAAAATATAATAAATTTAAGGATTTGAATTTTTGTTGTACATACATTTTTTTAGCTATGCAACGTTGAACGTTTACTTATTTTCAGTATTGATTGCGCGTGTTAAGTAAAATTGCATCATTTTTTAAGCACTTTACTTTGGAACATATGCCAAATCATATGTGGGCACCACTATTATTTTGACCGCAGCTGTATGTGGGTTGGGTATGTGGTTGGTCTGGGAAGGGGCCATTGTTCAGGAGACTTCACTTACTTGTGTGTGCTGCGCGAGAGGAAAAAGCCGAGCAGCTTGAGCGCCTGGAGGCGTATCAATTGACTTTCGGCCGCCAGCAGCTTGAAGATGCTGCGCACGCCGTGCTTCACATCGAAGGCAGGTACCATTGAGCTCGGGTGCTCCGACATCAGTGAGATGAGCATCTGCAGCACATCGTGCAGATTCTCGTCCTAAAAAAAATTATATATAAAAAAAACATTTATTTTGATAGCAACTTACTCTCTCAAATGCTTTAAAGTTCTATGTTAAAAGTTAGATTTCTGTTTTTAAATTCTTGACCTTAAATAATGGAACGAGTTAACAATTTGCATTAGAGCTGATGTTAAGTTATTTATTTAGGTTATTTGAAGTGATCCCGGCATAATTTTGAATTGTTGATTCAACTGATTTAGTTCTGTACGACGGATTGGATATTTTCTGAGCCATAAGTTTACTGATGGGGAAAGTTCGAATTGTGTGTGGCTTATTGACACTCACCTCATGCATGGTGGTCAGATAGTTGAGTATGCTTTGCAATTCATCCTCCTTAACGCCATTGCCAATCATGATTAGCTGCTTGAGGAATAGCAGAATGTAGGCGCGAATGGCCAAAATATCCTTTTGAGCCGGCCGCGGACCATCTGAAATCGAATTGATTTTGTTTCATTGATTGATTGTGATTAGCTGCATCAGCGTGAGTTGAGAGAGGCCTGATTAGTGTTGGCACTTACCCAAACCCTTTGGTATTATTCCGCTCTTCGCACGCGGATTGACAACCCAATAATAATACTTGAGGGTGTGCACCGTCTGCAGAACGGTGCTAACGCGTCGTACATTGCTGTAGATCTGGGTGTCGCTGAGAAACTCGGTGGCCAGATACGAGTAGAGACGTGCCTGGACATTCGCTGGTGTATAGATCCACAGGGCGGGATTGAAGAGCACATGATCGAGCAGCTGCCACGTGAGAAACGAGAAACAGAACAACTGCGACAAATTAGTCGAGTAACTTATGCTGTCCTCAATTATCGCAGACTCAACGAAATTGCAAGAGTTGAAGGTTCAAAATGTGGTTGTGGATATGAATGTGTGTGTGTGTGTATGTGTGTGTGAGAGAGTTTGAAATAGTTGCAGATTAGTTAAATAGATGGTTAGATAGATAGTAAGGTTAGTTTAAGAGGTAGATAGATAGATAGATAGATAGATAGATAGAATGAGAGTGGCGCAAGATCAAATGTTTTGTTTTGATTTTCATACATACGTTTACATGAATTTCATGTCGATTGTTGTTGTTGTTGTCGATTGATTTGGATAGGGTTTGTTTACACACACACATATATATATATGTATATATATATATACGTATTTTTGTTTATGAGGATTGGTAGTAGTAGTAGGATATATATATATGTATATATATATATATATATTGGATAACGGTAACACATGCAGCAAACAGCAATCAATGTTTATCAACGTTTGTCATAAAACATAAAACGAGAAATTAACAAACAAAGTAATCAACAGTTTTCTTTTTAGTTTTTTTTTTTTTTCGTTCATTATTAAACAGCATTCCAAAACGAGAACAATAACTAACGCTAAGCTTAAACAAATATTCTTCTTCTTCAGATTAACTAATTACACTAGAAATTATGATTATAATGATCGTATTTACACGTAAGCTTAGAGCTAAATAAACATTATGTATATTAAGTTAGATTCCGTTAAAATACTATGATGATTAATATGCATGATTTTATACTACATTTAAGACATGAAGTTAAGTTAAATTTAGCTACAAAAACAAACTTGGTTATGGGAAGGCCAGTAAATTGATAGAACACTCCTGATCCAGGACTTCAATGTTAATTAAAAATATATATGTAAACTCAATTTTAGCTCAGAAGTGGCTTGCACCCGATACCTTGAAAAATAGGTCCACACTCAGTTTCAAAGTTATACCCCGAACATTAGCTAGACTGAAAGATACTCAGGGAACCCAGAACTGACTGAGAACAGAAACAGGCCACATAAGCATCATTTATTAACTTGATACGAACGATACGAACATAATCTGGTTATACAAAAAGAAGAGCGTTGCAATACACCCAGACTCATGTTGGGAATTAATTCCCAACTAAATAAAGTATATTCTCGTGCTTATGAATGTGCCCATCCGAAATTTGTAATAAACTAAATTGAATTAATTTTCAATTGGATTCAAAACTTTCTGCGTGCAGATAACACATACTGTCTCCCAAAACTGTCGTTATTAAACTACTATGATATAAACAATAGTGAGATCGACTTGGAGATACCCTAATTCCAAGTCGTAACCTATTAAGGACGTATTTGTCTTCATTCTCGATTAGAAAGATATCCGAAATGGATTTGTATCGATATTCCCGGAGGCAGCTATCGATAACATAAAATAAACGATAACTTATATTTTACACATCTTATTATACTGAGATCCGTTTATTATACATACGGACATGGTTAGCTAGAGACTCTGCTATAGATCCTCGTCAAGAATATATATGGACTGTTATGTTTGCACAACTTTTCTGTAAAGCCATTTTCAATGGGTACAGTGGTTGAATTGAATTCCAATCACACCACTCTCTGCAATTTTACACTCTCCAAACATATAAATATACAACTAGAGGGTGAAATGGACGAAGTTCGAATGATGCTGGTAGTTGCATTTGCTGCTGTTGTTGTTCATGTTGGTGTTGTTGTTCCCAATGCCCACAGCGACAATAACAATGCAATATGCTCCGTGTGGGAGCAGCAGCAGCAGAACTTTCCCAATTAAAATCTGTGCACGTGTCTGCGATAATCAGAGACAGAGACGGCAACGGTAAACCGACAATCGAAAAGCAACGAAACAACCACAGAAACGCAACAGATTCAGCAGCAAAAAGAAAAAGAAAATATTACACAATTTATGGAAAATAGTCCGGAAAATTTTCTGTAAACGGAGTATGTGAAAAAATGTTCAGTTACTCATCGCAATTTATGCAGATTTTACTTGTAGTCAACCAAGCAAATTATTTAAAAGGTGACTGATTAAAAACCTGGAAAGCTTAACATTATTTGTTTATGAAGATATCAGCAATTAAAAATAACTATAATTAAAAGAAAATTATGCATTATGGTAATATACACACTGAAATATTTGAAAACGGAGACATATGTACAATTCAGAGATCTTTAACGACAAGAACAAATGGTTCTTAATGAACTAATGAATGGATGAATATATATTACAAGGAAGTGGAACGATGCGAAATGAAACAGTTGTATAAGTCAAAAATGACAGATAAATATGAGCTACTGTATGTATGTGTATGTATTTACAATGAAGCGGAACGATGTGAAATGAAACAGCAAGTATTCAGTCTATATGTATATACTTGAAACAAATTATGCTTGATGAGCTAACAACTTGATAACACTATTTACAGTATAACAGTAGTGGAACAATGCGAAAATGAGGCAACTGTACAAATTGCTGTCTACAACATTTTAAGGCAAACGAAACGAATACGATTACGAATACACGCACACATAGAAACAACGGAATAAAACGGAACGGAACGGAATTTAACGAAAACGAACATTTATTAAGATACGAGTAGAGAAATTTGAGAATTGAGCTTCACCTGGTAGAACTGTTGTAGTTATATTGGTAATTGGGTTTTAGTTCAGTTGTTGTTGTAGTAGTTGTTGTTGTTGTTGTTGTTGTTGTAGTTTTTGTGTGTTTGTTGAGTGATTGAGAGAAACGTTTCGAGATATAACAATTTCGATTGATTGAAACAAACAAAAAGAATTTGAAGCAGATTGAAAATGAATGAATTTTGTTCGATGAGGAGATAAGCGGGCGCAGGGCATGGTGAATATGGAATATGGTGTGTGTGTGTGTGTGTGTATGTGTGATAAAAAGAATATTAAGATCAAAGAATATATAGCAAGTTGGATCAAAAGTGGGTGAGAAAAAGAGAGAGAGAGAGAGAGCAGAGTGTAAGAGAGCAGACAAAGTAGAAGAATTTAGTTTTTAGTTGTTAATACATTTATTTCAAAAGCAGGTTCATTATATAGTTCTCTTTGGAGATTTTCGTTAGACTCTATATAATTTGGAAATTCAGCTGGGTATATACATACAAAAAAAAACAAAAAAAGTACAGCACACATTCCAATTTTGTTTACTTTTGGCTTGGGCAAAGAAAGGCGAAAGCTTTTAGTGTAACAAGTGCACAGAATCATCACAAAATCTCAGTGAGAAAATAAAAGCAACGCAATGCATAAAAGGAAAAAAGAAAACACAGAATTGTATTTGCTGACCAATTAAAAGCAGGTAGATTTTAAGCGTACAGTGCCACACAGCAAGCATGCAACAGTTACAGTCAAAGCAAAAGTGAAATTATAATTAACTTCGGTCACACCGAACAGTACTTGGCAGTGTAGATGAGATTTACAACCTGTGCTATAAAACAATTTATATATATATATACACATCTGCATAAATTGAACAATCGATAAGGAGTGATTGTAGTTATATGAATTAATACTTCCTCATACTCAATTGAGATTACTAAGTTTCAGCATCTCGCATGAATTTTTAAGAAAATGTCAAAACTCACTTATCAATAAAATTTTGGGTTTCGGTATGGAATTATATTATATTATATATACAATTATATTGCCCTTTTTAAATATTCATATCTTCACATCTTGATAAGGACCACAACATATTTCTACATTAATGACAGACTTTGTCTTGCAAACAGGCATTGTCATCTCGAAAGAACATAAAGAACTCTTTTTACAACAGTTTAGAAAGTTATTTTTATGCCGAGAAGCGGACAGACAGAACCCCTCGAAATATATAAGGAGAAAACATGCCGCGTGGAGTAGTTTTCAGAGCTGCTCTGCTCTGCAATAATTTGTTACCAGGCATTTGCGGCTGACAGCTTATCGTGTGTTGGGCAAATAACGGAGAAGAAAACGCAAGCAAACAAAAAAAAAGCAGAAGAATAAACACAAAATGGGTTTATTGCATGGCATATAAGTGACTAAGTATAAATCGTATATATTGTTTACATATATATATATATGTATATATATATATATAGCAAAGGAATAGTGTAGGGTTGGGGTAAATGGGTGTCGGCTTTAGAGAATTGAATTTGCATTGGAGTAACAAGTAAACGGGTAATGGGTACCGGGTAACGGGTAACGGATAACGGGTAACTGTTAACGAGCATAGCGAGTACATGAACAAGAAAATTGTGTATTTGATATGCTATGGTATTTGTGTGTTTACTTTTTTGAAAGGATTACGCAGGCCCGTGTTCAACTGTGCGGCAGGAGTGGCAGGACCAGAGAGAGTGGGAGAGAGAGATAGTGGCGGCAATCGGTAACACCATAAACACAAGAACAACACACACAAACGCAAACACAGTGCAGACAAATGTATATCCACATACACACACACACACACACAGAGCGAGAGCGACAAAGAGACGGAGAGAGAGAGAAAGAAAAAAATATTAAGTGAGTGTGAGAGAGACAAAGAGAAAGGATGAAGCGCGAACGGGTTTCGCATATCATTTAAAATTTGTTTGTCAAGGTGTTTAACATGCCACAAAAATGATGAAAAAGCGACAGAAAAACGCATGGGAAAAGTTTTCTTTCTTTTTTTTCCGTTTTGTTCGTTAAATAAATGTTGTGCCACAATGTTTACAGAACGCGACGAGTAGGCAGGGCAGACGAGGGTAGTGGGTAGTGGGTATTGGGGAATGTACACTTATTTGAACAATGCGAAACAGGGGCGTGGGTGATGAGGGCATAGGATGTGAGTCTGATGAACTGAAAAAAAGTAGGCAAACAAATAAAACCAAACAAAAAAATAATATGCATCGTATATAAAGAAACTCACAGCGCGAGGCATTTGGTCATGCAATCGATTTGCGACGCGAACTTAGATTGAACTTACGAAAATACATATATATGAATATAATATACATAATTACTATACAGACTTAATACATACAAATATCATATATATTTATATATATAGAGTTAGATAGACAGATAGATAGAGAGAGAGAGAGAGAGAGATACATAACTATTTGCAATCATAATACAGACAAATACAAAATTGTAAAGCATGCTTGCCAAAATCGACTTTGCTGTCCTCAAATGTCAAATGTCAATCGCATGCTATCGCTTAATAGTTCAGTTATACATAATAGATTTTTATAGAGTTTAGTTTAGATGACATTAACGTCATGTTTCATGGCTTATTCACTAACATAGAGCGGCAGTTATGCAGATAGTAGTTCTAATGCGCTCCTATATGCTTTTTACAGATGCACAAATCAAATCTCTTATTGAGTACGTTATATTTTGGGCCTTGCGCCCACTTACCTGCTTCAGCAGCAAGTCACTGTTGGCCGACAGGCAGGTGACCAAATATTTGGTAAGATTGAGAAACGAGCCGAGCACCTCCAGGGTCAGGTGCTCACGCGAAGATCGCTGCAGCATGAAGGATATCACCAAGAAGCCACGATTCTGTATCATGTGCTGCTGAACCGTCTGCGATGTTTCCACCAGTTCGCAGATGAAGCCCAACAGTTTCGAGCTTTAAATAGAAGATAAGGAAACGAATGAGAATGGCATATCAACAAAAGGAATATGAGGATTCCACTCTAGACAGCAAATCAAACAAATGGAAATGGAAATTGATGAAGAATTATGATTACATTAACCGAATAATAGAGAATGGAATAACGCAAAAAATAAATAAATGTTGATCGAGACTCCAGTTTGACAAAAACAGTTGCTGTTAAAATAATAATATTATATCGATATACTTACCACAGCGTTGGATCCCGTTTAATATCGCTAATGCCCTCGTGAGCCATGTCGAGCTGCGAGAAGAGCGGAAACAGCACCTGAATGCCACCAATCGAATTGAGTGTGCAGTGTATCGAATGCGTGACCACAGCCTTGACATCCTGTGAATAGAAGCACATTTGAATTATGCACATACGCCCACAACATAAAACAATTGAAATGGTATTTAGCATATCTGATTGATGGCATTAATTAACCATTCTGTGAAATGAGTTTGAATAACATCAAAAGCCACTTGGAATGGAATCTCAAGCATGCAACTGGCTTATTTACATCTGACTGCCAAAATATGTGCGCAAATTAATTGACTGATAGTCATTGTTACGCAAAAAGTGAGAAATCGAATATATATATAAATTGGCTAATATTTGCAAACGAACCGCATTTGTGTGAAGCGAAATATTCATGAATGTTTAACAAATATTCTGATTTGCCTAAGCTGTTTTTGTGCTTTAAAAGCTGTCGATAAATTATCAGTCAGTTGATTACTTTTGGCCTTTTAAATGGATAGAACATTTTCATAGCAATTGCTTTCGCACCACAAACTCAGATTGTCTATTTATAAGAATATTTACATTTTTCACTTGCCATTTGCCTAAAGTTCTGTGCATAAATTCTGGCCTTCTTTCAATATTTATCGATCAAATGGTGTTTTTTTTTTTATTTGGTTTTTATTTATTTATTTTTTTTTTTTGTTGCTGTCGTTTTGAATATCGCATTACTTAAGCAACACTGTGCTGCCTATGAGAGCAGTCGTTGTTGCTGTTGTACTGTTTGTCGTTGTTGTCGAGCCTCTGTAGGCTTGTCATGGGGTCATTTCGGCGTTGGCTGCCTGCTGGTTGTTGGCTGCTCTTTTATGATTTGTGTTGTTTGTACAAGAAATTACTACAAAATTTATTGAATAATTTTGTTGCCAGGGCCGCAGACCCCTCCCAAAAAAAAGGGAACGACAGACCACTGCTGAGCCCGATAAGGCTCTGGAACGCACTGGAAACAGAACGGCAGCAGTGGCATGAGGCGGTGCTGGGGCAGGAGGGCGACTTAAGATTGTTGTACCTAATAAGAAATGCCAAAGCATGCGCTTGAGTCGTAAAATGCTGCCCGAAATTTATGTGGTGCCCCCGACATGTGTGTATATATATGTGTGTGTATGTATGTGTGTAGTGTGTGTGTTGTGTTTGTTTTTGGAATTGGTGTGATTCGGGACCTCACCGCGCTGTATGGAATGGACTCAACTGAACTGAGCTGAACTGAACTGAACTGAACCGAACTGAGTTTTACTAGCAAGTATACGTAATAAGGCTGAGGGATTTACTCGTTGTATAGTCCTGCCGTTTACACAGGACACAGAACATAGAACACAGAACCTTTCCATAGCTCACAGGTGCAAGAGGGTCAAGGGATGAATGAGGGGGTAGGGGCATGTTTACTTACCTGCAGCATGAGCGCGTGCGGCGTGTGCACAAAATATGAAACATTTCCTTTGGGGGAAGATTGCAAACATAGTTGACCATCGGTTGCCACTGGATTGTACATGAAGACAATAGCATTCGATAGTTTGCCATCATACAGCACCTGTATACCGAAAAAGAGATAGAATATGCAGAAAGAAAAGAAAAAGAGAGAGAGAGAGAGAGAGAGTGTGTGTTGTTGTATATTAGTTTGGGCATTGCTTTCAACAAGTCATTGCTAGAGCTCTGAACCCGGCGAATTGTTTCCGGTCACGCTGACAATTTACTTTGGCTCTTGCATAAGGCTCAATGTATAAATATTTATATATATATAGAGAGAGAGAGAGTCCTATATACATGTACATACAGTACATATACATTAAGTACTTATATGCTACAAATACATATATAGCTGCTTATATACAGCAAACAGGACGCGCACAATATATACTCACACACACATAAACACAAGAATTTGCAGAATTCTCACACATTAGCCACGACTAGGCTGCTTTATATGTATATATTTATTTTTTATTATATATAAATGAATTTTTTAGTTGGTGCCGTCATATGAGGCGTATACGCAATATTCTTGCAGCAGCTGCTGTAGCTTGTTTATTTTTTCAGCGTGTGTGCGCGCGTGTGTGTGTAGATGTGTGTTAAGTAAACCTCTATACACACACGTAAATGTATGTGTTTGTTTTTTAATGCGTTTGTGTGTGTGTGTGTGTGTGTGTATGCATGTGTGTTACAAGCTGGTGCGTGTGTAATCGCTGGCTGCATAATTTGCTGCTAAAAATACTTCTTTAATAGTGAAACAAACAAAACAAAAACATACAAAAAAAATTAAGCAAAAACATTCGAAAAATTTAAAGAAAATTCAAATATTTGAACACAAAAGGCGCGATTAAAAAAGGTTGTTATTTAACCGAGCAATTTAAATACATATACCCATATGAGAAATATGATATTGGATGGAGCAAAGTGGCAAAAGTTTGCTTGAAAAAATCAGTGTGTTTTGAATCCCGGGCTAGGGATTGAGTTTTGTGCTTTATCTGAATAATAGCCAGTGCTATTTATAGTTTAGGTTAATAGTTGTTGACTATAATCAATAAATTCAAATATTTAAAATTATTTCATATTTAAATTAGAAGAAAGGAGGATACCAATGAATCTTGAAATAATACTACAAATAGCACAAACTTAAAAGATATGAAACCAAATAACAAACTAATTAATTTTAGTAATAATAATTGAAACTTTCATATATTAGAAAGATATGACTTGGATATATGCTGAGTGCAGCTATTATTTGATTATTTCTAAGACAGACAGACAGGTGCAAATGGCTAATCCTAGATCCAGATAAAGGTATATATATATGCATATGCATATATACCTCACATTTAGTTGCAAAACTTTATTAAGCGCTTTTACAGATTTTTAATGGGTTTAACAACATATTGTTAAATCTTCGGCTTGGAGTTGAGGAGTTTTAAGTAATAACTTGAAAGTTAAAATGTCCGAAGCACTTTTCTATGCACCCATTTACAGCTGTGAATACATTTTCTTGTGAAAGCCACATTCACAGCTTAACCTATTTTTGCAAGCTTAATTTTTGGTTTGGTTGTCGCAGAACTGCAGCGACATCAAATAACTTTTAAAACTAATGCACTCCTCAGTCCCCGTCTCCGTCCCCATTCTCTGATTCACATATGCTACATTCACAATATATGTGTACGAAGTAAAACAATAATAATAGTAAAAGTGCGAGTGCACGCAAGGAACTGGAACTGGAACTGTGCGAAGTGTAAACAAAATGAAACCTGGCATAGAAATGCAGAAATTCAGGCAGCCTCTTCCTTCTACTAACCATAACCATAACTATATATATATGTATATATATATATATGTATATATATAATATAAAGTTGTGTATGAAGCACGTTGCATAGATTTTTAACAAATCACAGAGAGGGGTAGGGATAGGGTTGGGTGTGAGGGGCTAAAGGCATCATCAGAATAATGGAAAATTAAAGAAACACGACTACAAGATGCTTGAGAAAAGCATCCACGGAGTTCTCCATTTCTACATTTGCCTCTGGCTTTGTCTTGCCTCCGATTCCAGGTGCGCTGCAAAGTATGCAACATTTATTTCTAAGGCTCGCATAGCGCATTGTTTCCAACACAACTCGTAGTAGAGCAAGCCCCCCCCAAACTCCCTCACCTCCCATAGCCCACCCCCCTATTCCCAATTCCCCTACTCACTTTAAAATGAACAGCACTTAAAGGGGGGCGCAGTTTAAAATTCTGCACAAATTTACAAACATTTTCATAATTGCGAGAGAAAGCGCTGTGTGTGTGGTGCGGCTTTTGTGGTTGGATTGTGGCGGGGATCATTGTGGTTGGAAAATTCAATAGAGCAGCTCATGCTGCGCTTCAATGAATGGGACCATTTTGATTGGCTTTGAAGTCTAGCTGTTGCTAGCCAAGAGCCCCATCGAATGGTGGCTGTACAGGAGTGGTGAGGGGGCGAGTGTTAATTTGTGCGCATTCAAAGCGATTCGTTGCGATTTGATTCGATTTTATGCGATTGGTTTGCGGATTTGCAAGACCTTCAACGTTGGAGACGTTGTTAGCTTTTTAATTGGCCTCGCGCACAGCGCAGAGCACTGCTAACAAATGTTGGGGTGTGGGGTATAAGAAGCGGGTGTAGTGGTATTGCGCGCCTTGGTTAACTTAGTAGTGGTTGAACTGACAAAAGTTTTGCTAGATTGGCTGCGCACTCTCAATTCTATATGCATGGGTAGTTATTAATAACTTCAACAATTTTTGAAAATATATGAAATAAAATTAATTTAAAATATATATTTACAAAAAGTATCCAACGATATATGTGCATTAAAAATACAATATTTAAGTTGAAATCATAACATTAACTTAATTATTTATCTTAATTATTGTGATCAAAAGTTTTTTAAGAGTTGAGCAAATTCAAATAGTAGAAAAAACTGCATTCAAATCCAAAAATTAAATTTCTTAATAAATACAAAAAATAATACAAAAAAAAATAATAATAAGAGCAACAAAAATGTATAATTAAAAAATCGATGTGGAAAATTTGCATTTATAAGAATATTGTGAGGGGAGAAAAAAAAAACAAAAGGTAAAAATAAAAAATAAAAATTGCTTACAGCTTTTAGCTGGTTGATTTCCTCAGTGTCGCCCGTAATAGCGGAGGTGGCGGCCACGCCCATCGATGTCAGGCTGTTCACACTGGACATGCGACGCAGCTGGTCTGCACCGTGCCCCAATTAAAATCGATCGATTGAATTTGAAAACGACAAACGATAAAAACGATAAGAATCGAAAGCAAAACAAAAAAAAACAAAAATTAAAAACAATAAATACCAAAAGAAGCATTTCCAGTGGGCAAATGGCCAAGCGGATCATCCGCAGTGTGGTTGTTGTTGTTGCTGTTGTGATTGTGGCTCGATTGTTGTTGTTGTTGTGACAGTGGCAACTGTTGCTGCTGCTGTTCGCTGATGCTACTTTGATTATTATCACTGGGCGTGTTTGCGGCCTCTGCTGCTGCTGTTGCACTTGTTGCTGTTCCTGCTGCTGCTGCTGTTGTTGTTGCTGCTGTGGCTGTGGCAAGGGAACCACCCGTTAGTGTAGCCAATGCAACCGCATTGCGTGCCGTGAGCACCGCTCGTATCTTGACAAAAGCGGCATTCAAATCTAAACGCTCATCGGACCAATCAATTGCACGTGCTTCCTGCTCGGCGGCGAGCGTTTGGAATTGCAGCTGCAACAGTTGCTGCTGATGGTTGCTGCTGTTGTTGCCACTATTGCTGATGCTGTTGCTGCTGCCATTGGCAGCATCGCCAATGCTGGCACCACCCAAACTGGCTGTTAGTTGAAAGTGACTCACCCGTTTGTGATTGTCCGGCAGATTCAGATAGCACTCGTTATCGAAACGGAATTGCGACTGTATGCGTGAATGCGAGTGTGTGTGTGTGTGAGTTGTCATTGCGTGTGTGTGTGTGTGTGTGTTAAAGGAACAACAGACAGACACATCGTTGTTATTGTCGTTGTTGTTGTTGTTTGATGGTGCAATGTTTGGTGCAGCGCATTTAGACAAAAAGAGAGAAAAAGACAAAGAGAAAAAGAGAGAGAAAGAGCGGACAGGAAAGAAAAAGAAAATAGTTAACAAAAATACATATGTAATTGTTTGCTGCATATACACTCAGGAAAAAAAGTCACAATTGTTCAGCTCCAAAAATTCATAACTTTTAAAAATTTTACTTTACTTGACTCAAGAACCCAAAAATTTAAACTTTATTTCGGTCTTTTTCCAAATTAGAACATTGCGTAATTTTGTTTCGCTGAGTGTACAACTTTCCCAAAAATGGGGGGGCGGGGACAAAGGACAAATGTGCTGCTGCTGCAGTGTAAATTGTTTAGCGTGGTGCAGCCACAGTGGCACAGTGGTACAATGTGGTACAGGTGGTTAAAAGCTGCTGCTGTTGCTGACTTGGCACAGTGGGACAAAGTTGCACTTACCTTGTAGCCGGGCCCCAAACGGTGCATGGCGCAAATTTGTTGAGTTGTCAGCGCCTCGCTGAATAAATATATTGCCGACATTTGGCCACAAAAGACGCGCTCCTCATCCAGTTCGGGCGTGGCGCCAATGTAGCACTTGTCAAAGGGCTAAAGAGAGAGAGGTACAAATAGAGATAGAGATGGAGACAGAGAAAGAGAAAGAGAAAGAGAGGGAGATGTAGTGTTATTTAGTCAGGCAGATTAGCGAGTTGAACTGATCGGTACTCACATCGTTTGTGGAAACAAACCAGGCCATTTCGGTTGACGACGCCAGTTGTCCATTTACGAGGCACTTGATTTCGCTTTTTGTCCAACGATTGTATATATACACTATGGCTATCATATACCACTGCGAAATTAATAAATAATATTGAGTTTGAATTAGTTTTACATTCCAACTTTCTATTGTCCATAACTTTTCACTTGCTGACTGCTAATTAAATTTCAATTTCGAAGCATAATTCTCGCTTGAAATTCTTGCAAGAATTCTGCCGCAATTAAATCGCTTAGAGCCCTTTTTAGTAATTGAATATTTATTGGCCAGTAACACTCCAAAATCCTATGGGCAATATACTAGGTATACTTGCACCAAGATTAACATTTTCTACTCTTTAATTGAATTTAAAAGGGGTAGAGACATTTATGCAGTTGCGCTCAAAATAGTAGTATCATTCACAAAAATATGATAAAATCAAAATATCTTCAAAATCTTCAAAACAAAAAAATGATTTAGGTTTCTCATCTGGGAATGAACACAATTCTTTTCCAACTACTTAACTCAGTAAGTTTAAGGAAACATTAATTAGCCGCATCGAATGCTGAGAAAACTTTCCTAATATTGTAATGATAAATTTCAATAATAATTTAATAAAAATAAATCTAAAATAAATATAAAAATAATAAATTTAATGACTTTCATTTTATGTTGTTAATTAATTTTTTATAGCGTTGCGAACATTAACTGTTTACTCATCTTCAGTGTTGACTGCTTTTATTTAAATCAAATTTTCATATATATATTTTTTTTAAACATATTTGAGCACTACTATTATTTTGACCGAGGCTGTGCGTTAGTCGAAAAGCTTCATCCCTTATTAATTGTGTATATATGTATGCCGTAAGCCAGCCTTCGTACAATTTCGCATAAATAGTTAATTTTCGTCGCCAAACTAAATTCAATTGGCTTGGGCAAGTGATTAGGCGTTGTTGCTGCCCATTCAATGTGCTGTTAATTAAACTTTGGCAACGCCCAAAATCACACGCCCATAAATTGAAAGTGGGAATGCCAAGTGAAGTGTTGCACGGGCGGAGCGGGGCGGGCCGAAGACAATAATGGATCGTAACTCACAGGTGTAATGACTGGGTTAGATTGGGAGCACACTTACCTTGCGTGGCTGGAATTCATATTTGACACAATGCTGAAAGCCCTTGCCCTTGACCTTCATGGATGTGAGGACGAGACAGTTGCCCACAAAGTGGGCAGTGTATCCAACGCCCTTCGATGTCTTGAAGCTGGAAGCAGAAAGAAGAAATGTATGTGAGCAATTAGTGTGTTTGCCAATTAGTGGCAGGCAGAGCAGCAGGATGCGTACTGAAGAACTGTATCTCTATTTTTTTCGTGGGTGGCACTTACCAGTAGAGATAGGGTTTCTCTCGCTCAATGTTCACCGAGTTAATTGGATCCAATCGAAACCAGGTTGTAAAGGTAAATCCATTCTCGTAAGGCCATTTCGCCAACGGTGGCAAAACCATTGCCTGTGGATGGCAGAAAGATGAAGAAGAAGAGTCAACGTTTGGAAATCAGTTCGACGCAAATGTGCCACAATTAGTTGCAGCCACATGATGGCAGAGACAGATGGGGAAGCATGTGCGAATAGAGGAGCCCACCCACATTGGGTTAGCCTGTTAAATGTCAATTAGCAGCAGGTATTGGTCAACTGAACCGCATAATACACATTTAAGCTGGTCACAAAAAGCACTGACCACGTTCAACCTCCGTCCATCCAACTGAGTGGCATTCAACACACTTTGTTACAAAACTTACAAAAGTCAGCAAGTCAAAGGCCACACAACTTCAAGCACTCCAACCGCTTCAGCAGAACTAAGTGGAAGGACCCAGAAGCAAAAACGATACAAAACTCAAAACCAAAACCAAAACCCAACCCCAAACCCAACCCGAAACTGAACAGTACATAAATCAAACTTTCGAATATATTTGCACACTGTTCGCCAAAGGGCAGAGAAGTGTCGATTGGTTTTGGATACAAAATGTAGCCTGGTACGACAGTATTCTTAGCATCTACCCCCAAAATTGATAACTCTTCGCTAAAGAATATCAATTCTTAATTTTGTAAATTATCAATTATGAATTAAAGACTGTTTGACTCTTAATTGGTATTCAGTTGGAAAAAACAAAAATATACAGAGTATGGTGTAGTCTGAAGCTTTTTGACTGCAAAGTTATTTTCTCTTTGAGCAACAGCATTGGGGCTTCCGAAGGGTATTGTTGGGTGGGCTGGGGCAGAGAGTTCTAGCTGTCATACTGCTACTTGTGTGGCACAACAACAAAAAGTAGCAACAACTTTGAAGCCGACTCTTTCGAAATATGCCAATTGCAGCCGCAAAAGCTGAGTATGAAATGCCGAAAGCAGAAATGAAGTGAAAATTAAAAGGAAATGAGCCCATTTTGATTTATCATGAATTTTGTGGCTTTATGGCCAAACAGAGCGGATGGACAAAGTTTCCACTGCACACACACACATACACACACACACACGCAGGCATACATATATACTAGGAACAGCAGCTGCGTGTTTACTTTTGGTTCATAAATTTATTTGCCTTTCAATGCTCGTAATTTATGTTCTTATCATGTTTATATAACTGAACACCACACAGTTATCCTGTTATATATAGTTACCCACACTACCGCTAACCACACCCCGCACACCGCAAACCCAATGAAATGTATCGGTTAAACACAAATTCGCATCCGTTTGATTATCTCTCTGCTTTTGTGTGTAAAACATTTAATTTGCAAATGCATGTGAATCAAGGTTCTTTTAACGCAACAATTTTTAAATTAGAGACAGAGACAGAGAGAGAGAGAGAGAGAGAGAGAGAGAGAGAGAGAGAGAGAGGGGAGTATGCATATAAAAGTTAAACAGATGCGAAACCCTCCTTTGAAGTCGTTTTTTTCTTTTTGGGCTTTGATTTATTCTCGATTGGAAACAAATTAATTTTTACCAATTTATATGTATAGAGGGCTATATCCTAACAGTCCTGGATATATCGATCTTGAACAAAAATATAATAAAAGAGTAGTGCTGCCTTTAATACAAATATGACTCATTTCAAATATTCAATTCTGCAAAACAAAAAATGTTTCGTTTTCGAATGTTTTATATATTAAGTATCTTAAACCTATCATATCTAGTTTTTAGAAATATTATTTTGGCGCATCAGCTGAAACTAATGTAGCAAAAGCTTATCAAATTTATATGCACAGATAACACTTGAATAGATGTAAGGCACTCACAATTGCATTGGCATTCAAAGCATTCACATCCAATTTGAATCAGGCATACAACATCTAGCAGCCAACACACTCAACACCCATCCATCCATTCACACACATTTACACTTTCAAAATATTCATTTACTTAAAATTTACACGTATTCGTGTCGGCAACAAGATTCGCATTCGCATTCACATTCACATACGTATTCGCAATCGCAATCGCGTTCACATTCATTTATATGCAGAATGAGTATCGTCGTGTGGCATCGGACATTGTCTTGAGGCCTCCTCATTCAATTGTGCAACAGTGCAACAATGTCGGAGCTTGTGGCATGCCACATGACTTAACTCTGTTGACTCTCGTTCGCTCTCTCTCTCTCTCTCACTCTCTCTCTCGTTCTCTCTCTAGTCTATCTCTGTTAATGTCCCCACTCTTGTTTCGCCACTCTTCCCCACTCTCTTATCTCTCTATCTCTTTGTGAGTGTGTGTTAAAATTGTCAAGTGATTCGGTCCCAGCACAAAGGGGGTTGTTGGGCTGGCTAGCGTGGAGAAACTGTTTGGCTAGGGGCAAAAATGCCAAAACATGCAACCTTGCAAAATTGGAATACCAGTTGCCAGTTGCCTGTTGCCCGTCAGTAACTGAAGCAGGCGGGCCCTGTATTCAGAGGGAACTCATTAGTGCAACGGAATAGCAGATGCTTTTATAGGGTTGATAGGTTTGCAATAGGGGTGGCTGCGGGTCTACGCCTCACTGAAATTGGAAACCTTAAAGTGAGCTAAATGAAAATTAAAAACAAAACAGAAGAAAATAATAATAAAAAGCAGAACGGAACAGAACAGGACGCGAAGAGAATCGTTGCAAATGACCAAGTGGTAAGGTTGTTGGTCGGGTGGTACTCTTGGAGACATGGTGTGTTTGGGGGCTGCAATAGTAACATGTCCTGTTTATTGAACATTTTGTGACAATTGCGTCTGCGAGTGTCTCCCGTTTCATTTCATTTCATTTTGCTTGGTATCGGATCGTTTCGTGTCGCATTTGACTTCCAATTCGCTTTATGGCACTTTTTATGTGTTTATGCTATAGACAGATAGCACACACCACCCTCATCTACTGTGTATGTCTGTGTGTGTGTGTGTACGTGTGTGGGCAGGCGGGGCCAGCTGTGCAAACTGAGACAGCAGCTAGGGGCAGTTCATGTCCTGTGGCATGTGCCACACGGACAGCGCACATTACGAATTCGATTTAAGTGCGACGCAATAAAATAAAAGCCCAAGCCCCAATCCCCAATATCCCCGCCTCCTCTTCCTCCTCCTCCTCCACAGGGAAATGGGGGATGGAGCCTAGCTCCAAGTGTAGTTGCATATTTGAACTAGCCGGCTAGGGGTCAACAGGAGGGAATGGGATAGTGGGTAGTTAACGACAACTTGCAACTCGACCAGAACCTAAGCAATCAACAGTGACCGACGTATAGATGCCCTGTAACCACATATGCGCAACTAGTCTAATTTAGGACTTCATTGAAAACGGACAACAGGCGACGAAATATTAGAGAGAGTTTTTTATTCGTTTAAAAAGAGTGTCTTATCTTCTTTCGATATTTATCGATATTTATTATCTAAAAGAATAGTCCGATCACTGATGCTTAACACGCTCTCAGCTGCCCTCGGATGCTTACTCCCCTTTGATAATATCGTCCTAATGGGCGCAGGGTGTAGAACAATGGGTGATTGTTGTCAGTTGCTTATTATCATTAGATATATGGTGGTCCATGGTGTATGGTACAAGGTACGAGGACGAGGACTTACCGATCCCTTGCGGCCTGGAAAACTGAAGAACACATCGGGCCCATTGCGATGCGGCATTTGTCGCAGCACATTCAACAATTTGGCCGAATGACGCGGCCATTTGCCATTGTTGGCCTTCATCGTGCCAAAGAGCAGTTTCAGCTCCTTAACAGTTATGCTGTAGCTCGCCAAAACGCCCAACATCTCGATGAGCAGGTCTGCAATACAACAAAAAAACAGAAAAGAAATAGTGGTACACAGTGAGAAATGGTGTTATACATATGTATGTGTCATGTCTAATTGGCATGAAAATACACTGATCGAAATCAGCAGATTTTCTTTTATGATTCAAATTCTTTTAATACGAATACTGTTCACTAACATTATTTTAGGTGTATAAGACACAAGAAACTACTTCAAGTCTTGCAACATGCAACATTAAGTAGGCTTAACATTTAGTTCCAAAGCCAAAAGCTTAACTAAAGTATTAACTCCTTCTTCAACATCATATGAGGACTTTTAAGTTGATCCATTTTAATCTCTAATAAAGAAACTTTGATTGCCTTTTTGCTGCAATTTTAGCTTCAATTTCAGCTTAACATTTCAAAATGAATTTTTTGCCAAAGTTTGCTCAAAGTTTTTATTCGCTGACCGGCAAATTAAGGAGAGATAAAACACAAATGAAAAAAAGTAAAATGCAAGCTGAGCGCGTGCAGCGAAGTGGCAAGAACGCTCTTAAGTCAAACAGAAAACAAAAAATGGTAGCATCTGAGCGTGGCAGCAGCAAGAGGAAGAGCTATGCTCATCAAGGTCAACTCGTGAGGCAAGCAGCAAATTGAATTCGAATTGTCATTGAATGCGATGTATAAAACATAATACATAAATACATATATGTACATACATATACACATATATATATATATATATATATATACGTATATCACGTGCTGCCAGTTGGTTAAATATATTGCAATTGTGCGGCGTTGCCTGTCATTGTCAGTGCTCAACTTGGGATAGCCTTCTACTCGGTCTGCTGCTGCGCTATTCCCAAACTTCATTTGTAATGCACACTAATTGAAATGGGCGCACGGGCCGTTTTAATGCCTGAACTGTGTTGCTGGGGCTCTTGCCCAAAGGAGCTGCGACGGCAACTGTTTGCCAAAGTTGCGACAGCTTCTTCGCCCACATACACACATAGCAGCTCCTCAGCTCTGCACGGTTCCACTGCCTCACAGCCCCACAGATCCACAGATCCACAGTTCCACAGTTGCACAGTTTCCAGTTGCGCCTCCGTCAACACGTTTCGGGTTGCGTAAATTAGGAAATTGAGTAACGTCAACAGCCGCAGCTGTCAAGCCGCCTACACTCACACAAAAAACTATGCCTAAGTTCAGAGCCATCTATCTATCCGGAGTTTATCTTTCTTTAATCACAAGCATAGCATTCTGTTTAATATCTTTTAACTAAATTTGATTTTTAAATATTGTCTAAATTTGACTAAATATTAATTAATTATTTTCTTTTTTTCTAATTGTGTGTATGTTTTTTTTCTGAGTGAACTCAGTGGCAACTCCGCCCATAGCGTTCAACCGCATCGTTGAAATTCCCGAGACGACAATGTTGGCCCATTGGCCCCAAGTTGACGCTGTCGTCTCCTTCTCCGCCTCCGCCATCGACTCCGTCTCCAGCTCGTCTCCGCCTCGCCTCGGGTATCAAGCTTTTAATTACACACATCTTTTTCACCCAGTCTTCGGTCTGCGTCGCATCAGCAACATTCATGTTGCAATTGCTTAGAGCGCAGTGGCAATGCCACAGACCGTGCCACAGTGGGAGTTGGCGTTCTTTAACTGTCTGCGTGGCGGTCTATCTGTCTAGTTGTCTAACAGTCTATCTGCCTGGCCCGTCGCCTCAGTCTGACAACATTTAACTGCCTTTGCATATCTTGGCATCTTTTGCAGCTCATAAAAAGCCAAAGTGCGAGCAACTTTGACAGCTTTTATTTTATGTCCTCAACGAAACTTCCACAAAATGATATATAGAACACTTGCCAGGCCCACTTGCCAGGTCATTTCGAAGACCTCTTTAAGCAATGATTGGAAAAAAAAGCATGGCCTATTTAATTATATATACAAATATTAATTGATTTTCAGTTAACTTAAACCTTATAACTTTTGGGCTAGATCTCTAAAAACCATTTAAATCAATCGTTGAAACTGTTGTGTCGAAAACGCTTTATTACTTTCCAAGAAATCAATTTTGTTTGCTAGCTATTTCGAATTTTAAATAAGACACTCAATTTTCACTCATAAATGCTGTTGTTTTTTTCGTTTTCGGGTTTTTGTGAGCAGGCCTCTTAGGAAAATTCCACTATCTCTTACATAGAAGAAATCAAAATGAAAAAAAATGAAAAATTCTCCAATTAATTTCCAATAAAATGTACTAATTTCTTAGCCACAAATTGCAGACTCTTTAGACTAATTGAATAGAAAGTTATGTTTGAGTTGGGTTAAAAGCCAGGCAAGTTAATCGTAAAGTTTTCAACATTCATTCTTTTTGCCGAGTAGAAGAAGAAGGGGAGAAGACAAGAAGAAGAAGAAAGGAAAAAGACAGTCGCAACTGAGTTTTCCATCAGTCGTTTGCGGCAGAGACAGACACAACTTTTAGCCTTATCTAATTTCTTAGCAAGTGTCACGTTTCGACATTTGTCAGGTGACACACACGTAGACAGACACACGCAGACACACACGCATACACACGCACACACACGCACACACAGACACGCACACATGCACATATGAATTTATGGCTTGAGCGACAAGGCTCAAAAGTCAGCGACTGCAAATTGACAGCAGTTACAGTTCGTTAAATGCCAACTAAAGAGGGGGTTGGGCCTGCCGCTCACTGAGGGGTTGGACGATTCGCTTGGGGGTAAGCCGAGAGGGGTGAGTGGAGAGTGGAGAGGGGGCATGGGGGTTGCCAGACCGCAGATGTGTCATTGACTTAATAAAATCAAAATCAAAGCCGGAGGCACACACACGCTTGTGGCTCTGTCGGAGGACAGCACGGGTGCAAGAGAAGGGTAGGGGGAGCAAACGTAGAATGGGGCATGCGGTTGGAGGTTGGAGGTCAGGTGGGCGAGGTAGGAAAAATGTCAGTTGGCTGTTCACTAATGAAGAGAAAATTTGATGCGCTGTTTGCCAAAAAGAGAACGGCAATCGGAAAATAAATGCGCAATGATGGCAGTCAAAAGAATGCTTAGCATACATGAGAGGTGCGCCTAGGCATGAACGACAAGGAAGGGGGGGGGGGGGGGGGCGTTTGCTTTAGAGAGGGGGTGAGGGAGGACTCGTGCGGACCACTGGGCGTATCACGGCGGCTGACAAGCGTGAAATTAATCGAAAAGCAATTCGGCGGGAGAAGCCGCGATTTTCTTGCTGTTGTCGTTGTTGGACACAGGGCAGGCATTACAAAATAGATAAAGCTAAGTCCACGTATATACATGTATATGTATATATATATGTATAGTTAGTATGTATCGCTGCGTCACAAAGCATTTAATAAGAATATAACTCATTTTATGGTGATAAAATCGAGACCCGTTGAACATCTTCAATACGAACAAATATTCAATTCCGCAAAAATGTTTGTTTTCTGATCTGGTTATGTTTTAGAACTCTATTATTATCACTAAGCTTATCTAGTTTTTAGGGTAACCTGATAAGTGATAACTTCCAATAATAATTTATTAAAAATAATCAATTTAAGGACTTTAATTTGTACTGTCAATCAATTTTATAGCTATGGCAACGCTCAAAGAATAATTATATTCAGTATTGATTGTTTGTGTTTAAATAAATTTTTTTACAATTTTTGAACTATATTTTAAGTAAGCCATTCTATTATTTTGACCGAAGCTGTAGAAATATATGTATGTTATATATGTACATATGTATATAACAACAACAACTGGGACAAGTCCGGCTGAATCATTGCCATAAGCAAAATTCAAACTGACCAGGCAAAAGCCTCTCTCCATTATTTTGTTTTTTTTTTCTCATTTTCTTGGACAACTTCTTGGCTATTTGTTGGGTTGTTGGGCTTTGCTGCGTCACTGTGGTAAGCACTTCAGTTAGTCATTCATTCATTCTCTTCACACATGTCTATTTTCGGCTGATGACCATCGCTGGTAAAGCACACTTGTCATCCCCGATCCCGGATTTCTCATTGTCATTTGCTACATTATAACATAGTTAAAAAGTCGCATTATTTACTCTTGCATAATTGAATATCTACATAAATCTTATTTGCTTAACTTTTTCAATTTCGATTTTCTCACATTATTTTCTGTGTTCTTCTTTAAGTCACTTTGATTTGCTATTTATGTTGTCCTCCAAGGCCATTTTAACCTAATCCCTTACGCATCATTGGCATCCAATATTATTTGTTCAATTTTATTATTTGCTTTAATGCTAATTAGGCTTTTGTGTTTGCAGAGTTCACTTTATACAGCTGAACTTAAGAATTGTCGTAATAACGTTTAAGGACATTTGATTTAATACTCTCATTTCATGAATAGTTTTTAATCAAACAAGTTCGAATACTGTTTATCGAGTTAACTGATATCTTATGACAGGCACAGATACTGACAACAATACTATGAACTATAACTTGAGTGTAGCTATGCAATAATGTATTGCAATCGGAAATAGATACGTATCAATAATCGCGAAGCAGGCGTAGTTATCGATAAAGTTAAAAAAAAACTCGATTCCAAATTTGAAATCTCTAGCTATTATAGTCTCTGATATAATATTAATATACTGATCAATATATATATATTTTAGTTGGTCGGAGAAGCTTTATTCTGTTGGTAACATGCATTTCTTACCCATTTTTAAGGGATTTAGGCCAAAATTATGATTCTCCTTTAAATGATTGTATTTTACTGTAAGGTTTTCTCTTTGAATTTTTCTTATCTACTCTTAAATTGAGCACATACATATTTGGAATGAACTGATGAAATATTTGATATAAGATATTGTAACTTACCTGCCACAACAGTTTCGGAGCGCTGCAGACGAACAAGGACATGCTCGATGAGTCCAACATCTGTGCAGGCCTGAAGATTGCGAACGCTCTTCCGCAGAATCGCAATAAACACGCTCCAGATCTCGGCCTGCAAGGAGAGTGGGAGAGATTGCAGGGGGGAATCAGTTAGTAAGCAGTCAAAGGAAGCGAACAACTTTACAATGCATAACAAGTAACCAGCTCCCAAGTGTGCGAGTGAACGGGAGGATGGGTGGGGGTTTGCACCCAGGGGACAAGGCGAGGAAACAAAAAAAACCCAAGCAAATGTTTTACGAAATCAAAGAATCGACTGCGAATGTGCCTTGTTGTTGTTCAAGTTGTTCAACTTGATGTTGTTGTAGCTGCTTTACTGTCTGCCCAGTTCAATAAGCAAAGTGAAGTGGCATACAGACACACACACACACATACGCATACACACATATACATATATGTATGTATAGAGACTGGCAGCAGTTTTGGGCGCGCTTAGAAGTATGCAGTATTTTTTGTTATTTAGCTGCATTGCCTGTGAATATGTGTGTGTGTGTGTGTGTATGTGTGTGTGTGTGTGTGTGAGTATGTGCGCGAGTGTGTGCCTAATGTAAATAGTCATTGAAATAAAGTAAAATAATGGAAAATAATGGCGAAATAATCGCAAGCTCCAACCAAGTGGCTGCTGCACTCAAAGAAAAAAGTTATGCTCAAGAAAATAACCAACATCAAATATTTAATCTTCTACACTTTTTTTGACTTCTAAAGAAAAGTTTTTCAAAAATTTACAAAAAAAAAAAAATTTTAATAATTTGTTTTGCCGGAGAAAAACAGAAAAACAATATTTCAAAATAATCCATTCAAAATTTTATTACTGTTTTTCGTGTACTTTTCTAAATTCTATTGCAAATATTTTGGTTTTTTCCGAGTGTAGTTGTAGTTTCAAGAGAAGCCCGCAGCAGCAACAGCAGTTGCCACAATCAGCAACTGATTCAGTGCTTTGAGCCTTGAGTGCAGAGGCAGAGGCAGAGGCAAAGAAGTGAATTCTCACACAGAGCACTCAGTGTTGCTTTTGGGTGCTTTCGTGCTTTCGTATTATTGCCGCAATATTTGTGCGGCAAGCGGCAGCCACTTTTGGCAGCAAAGAAAAACCGTTTTTGACGGTTTTTATGATTATTGCCTGACACACACACACACACACAGAGGCACACACACAGGCACACAGGGGCACAGACACAGGGCACATGAGAAGATTGCACATTGGTTTTTGGCCATTGCATATAAACACAAAATTCACATCATTTTCGTTTGAGCTTCTCTTTATTCTCACATTTTATTTATTTCTGTTTTGTTGCTGTTATTTTTTGTAGTTATTGTTGCTGTCGCTGTTGCTGCTGTGTTCTGACAAATGAAGACAATGAAAATGTAAACGCTTTGAGTGTTTATAATGAGGCTGCCGTATACTGAACACAGCTCCATCATTCAAGTCTTTAAGTGCTCAGCTGCTCAGCTGCTTAAGAGCACAAGTGCTCGCATTGTATTCACTGAAGCACACGGCGAATAAGTTTTATTTTTAAAAACAGTGCTGCCAACATTTTTAAAGCATGTGGTTTGTGGTTAGCGGCTTTGCAGTTTGCGGTTAGCGGTTTACCGTTGCTGTGCTTATCTGTATCAGAAACGCTTTAGCTTAATGGGTTTGCTCTGCGAAAGATATGCAGCGACCCCAGAACTGATGCAACGCCAAGTCCCTTCTTATTGGGTAAATATGCCCATAGTTATCTGTGGCGCGCCAGTTTTAAAATTCTTCTCCATATTGGTTGAGCCCAGAATTAAGACTTTGTGGCGAGAGATTGACATTTTCATTGATATTCAATCAGTTTGGAATGTTTGACTTTGGCACTGATTTTTTCAAGCAAGTGAATCAGTTGACTACAAAAAGTAATTGCTGGTAATTTTATATAATTTATTCAGCAGCAAACTCGAGTTCAAAATTCCCAAATCACAACGTGTCCTTTTCATTGCCTTAAATGTTTTGAGCGTTTTGTAATCAGTACTTAAGAGTATTTAATTTAACTTAAATTTCTTGCGTTTCTTCTCCTGCTTTTTCTTCTTTGTTTGTTTTTTATTTCTCTGCACAGGTGATTTTATTGGCCGAACTTTGACTCGAAGTTAATTTGTACAGCGGATTTGTGTAAAAATCGGCTTTTTTTTTTGTATTTGTTGTTTTCAATCACAATTTTCGTGCTTCCATCGTTATCTGTTGCTTAGCTCGTTTTACGCATAATTTCTTCCACCATCCGTTGCCAGCGACTTCTCGTCCTTCGCATCCTTCTGTCTGCCTTTCTCCGTTCAGTTCTTATCTCAAACGCTGCGTTGTACATTTCATGTTGTTGCTTCTATTTCTGTTTCTGTTTCTTTTTTTGCTTCTACTTTTTTTAATGTACTGCACGCATAATTTAATTCGTCGATTCATAAATTGCCAAAAAAAAAAATTCACTCGCTCAACGCCCGTGGGTGCCACGCCCTCCCTCCCTCCAACTGGTCCTGCTGTTGACGCCGTTCGCTCATCTTCTGTACTGTGACTAAGGCTTTGCCGCTTTACAGCTCTCGTTTCACTATACAAATACACATTTACTTACACACACAGACCCGTACACACACACACACACACACAGTCATATGTACATATATATACTTATATTAATATTTTATTTTATTTTTTTTCATTTTGTGTAGGTAGCAAAATGCGGTGCTGTAGGTAATTTGATCAGTCCAGGCACCACTGGTGCCCCTAAAAATAAACTCTGGAGACACCCCACCCCCCTCCCCCTTTCACTTCCCAACACACACACACATTCACTGAAAAAAACACGCACAAAAGGAATCAGAATCAGAGCAGTTCTCTCGTTGTCTCTATGGTTGGCCTCATCAGTGTCCCCGGGGCACCTCAAATGCTCCCCCCATCTTCTAATGGCCCCCTCTTGATTCCCTTTTGTAGTTACATTTCTACCCTGTAATTACATTTGACCCAAAATGGGTCCACAGTAGTTTTGACAGTAAGAAAATTGGTATGATAATTACAACAGTTCTTCGAATTGCCCTTGTAGATCAAGTATTTCAAAACATTCTTTAGGTCTCGCTCTCTCGCTCTGTCTCGCGCTCTGTCTCTCTCTCTCTTTTACCACACATTCAGCGAAGTGCACATAACTCGCCAAGGATTGAGCTGCAGGGCATTAGCCAGTCGCTCCGGCATACTTTTGAGCGCATTTAATTTTGTGTTTGTGTTTTATCTGCAAATGTTGCTCATAGCAAAATAGAAAGTTTATTTGACGCCGTTGCGTTTTGTTTTTACAGCGTTATTTCTTAATAAGCGCCAAGCGGGCAATGTTTGTGACCCCTCCTCCCCACACACACACACACACACACACAAAACAAAAAATACCCAGCCTCCAGCATCAACTAATCCAGCGAACAAGCCGACTAAGAATAACTACCACGCAAAAAGTTGGCAAGGCACAAAAAACAAAAACAAAAAAAATTGGAATAAAAAATAATAACGATACGAAGAGAAGAGAAGACAAAAATTAAATAATAAGAGACAGCAACTTCAGTCAGATTTTATTACGTAATTGGGTAGCAATTTCTGCATGGCATAACAGCAACAAAAACAATAATAACAACAACAACAACAACAACAACATCAACGGCAACTGAACACAAATTAAATTTTTCGCCATTTTTTATTTTGTTGTGGCGCAACTCTCTCTCTCTCTCTTTCACTCCCTCGCTGTTCATCGCTATCGCTGTTTGAGTCTTTGGCTCTATAACAGTCGCTTTAAGTATTCTACATGCCTACAATAGAGTGAGACAGATAGAGAGTGCGAGTGAGATAGCACACGAAATGTAAGCAAAAAGCAGCTGCGGCGGATTTTTTTTTTGTTTCTTTCCCTTAGACGCATTGAAGCGTTGACTGGCCCTAATGTTATTGTCGTTGTTGTTGTTGTTGTTGATGTTGTTGTTTTGGTTGTAGCTAAGGTTAAATTGAGCTTGGTCCGGCTGAAAGTCAAAGGACCCCAAAGAGCACCCAACAACAAACTCCAACACACACACAACAACAGATAAATTTAGCAAGCAAAAATTAAAAATTAAGTGAATTCTTTCTTTGTCAGATTTGGCTTTGTTTCTTTCTGTTGAACTTAAAATATGGCGAAAGTTTAATTGCCACACGGCATTTTCTGCCTTTTCTTCTTCTCCTTCTTCTTCTTCTTCTTCATTGCTTTAGGTTTGTGACTTTTTCTTTAAATTTATTTGTATTTAAGATTTCATTCATTTGATTAAAGACAAGAAAGAAACAGTTGATTTAGAAACATCAAAGAATACATTTCCAAAATATCAACAGATCGCTCCTATGGAGAATATATGGCTATAAGAACTGTTAAAACGTAATATCTCTTTTGGCAGGGCAGCAGCTAGTCAGTGAGGCCAGCTTTGCATTTATATTTGCTGGGTTTTCTTTCTTTTCTTATTTTGCACTTATTTTCCACTTTATCAGCGATTTGCTTGAACCCGTTTTTCAGTTCAGTTTGGAGCTCATCTTTTCCCTTCAAACTTCAGTTTGGTGCAGTCAAATCGTTTCGATTCAATAAAATTTCAATAAATTTATCAACGTGCCGCCCAGTTCGACAGAAAGACAGGCAGAAAGTCATCGTCATCGCCATCGTCTTCATCTTCATCATCGTCTGCATCGTATACTTGATATCAGGCATTGCCAGCTACATCAGCCAGAACAGGAGCAATCGCAAAAAACAGCTTCGCATCGTTGTTTTTGTTTTTTGCATTTTCCTTCTTTGCATGCCATCGTTTTGCAAGGATTTTGGCCCCTGTTCAATTTCAACACCCGCTCGTCTCTATCTATCTCTATGTCATCTTTTCAGTGCCACTGCTGCAGCACAGCCCTTCATTCTTCAGCCTTCGTCCTTCAACCTCAAATTGTCTACCTTACCCTTTCCCCATGCCTCTCTGTTTCTCTGCCATCCTTGTCATTGTCGTCTTTGGCATGCCATGCAATGCGCTTATGCGCTTCCTTCCTTCCTTTGCGCCATTTGGCCGGCTGTCCCCGCCTCTCCTCCTCTTCTCCACTCACTGCTTCTCAATTTATTCCTCTTGGTCGCCTTGCGCCCTTTGCGCCAGCCTCCAACTGTTTTTTTTTCTGCAAATCTGCTGCAGCTCTAACGGAAATTTATTATTGACAACAGCTGCCGTTGCAATGCAAACAAGCACAGCAGCAGGCGCTACACACACAACCACTTCAAAATTATTTACACTCAGCGAAAAAACACTGAAAACCAATCGAGCAAAAGCGAAATATTATCTCTATCTTCAAACTTCAAATACGATTTATTCCGGAACCTTCTCGCAAAAGTACAACTTATTCTTAACATTAAGTGAAGTCCCTCTTTTTATAAAAATCTGAATATCAATTTTTTTTTTTTTTATAAGAATTCTTAATAGATCTTCTAACTCAAGATGGGTGCACAAAATATAAATATATTTATTAGAGTTCGATTTTGAATTTCACAAAATACAAAACTGTTTTTTCTTAGTGTACATATGTGCGTGTGTTTGAGGGTTTAAAAAGTGGCAAAGGCATAGCCAGCAGTTTGCGGGTTAAGTAGCGTAGCCTCTGTCTCTGCCTCTGCCTCTGTCTCTGGCACTGGCATCCTTCAATGCTCAATCCTCAATCCTCAATCTGCAATCCTATATCCCCTATTCCTTATGTCTCCATGCATGTCTCTCTTGCCTCTTGCCCCACCCACAATCTTAAATTTTCCATACTTCCATGCTCCAGCAGCTGAAGATATTGAATGTCATTGGCGTTGCTGATGTGCATAACATTGACGCAAAGTGCACAGGCAAAAATGCATTGCTAGGATACGCAGGCAGCCAGGAGAGAGAGAGACAGAGTTAGAGACAGAGACATAGAGTTTGGCCATTTACTGAGCGCTGACAGGTGACAAATTTGTCAATTTGCATGTGCATTGAGCCGTTTCATCAATTTAGACAATACTTCAATTTCATCAACTATCAATTGAGTTAATATTGCACTTTATTTGCTCGTCTGCAAATTGAATATTCAATCAAGAAGCGGAGGCAACTTTTCTTTACATTTGACGAGGCAACAATGAGCAGCAAAATGGAATTGCTTTAATTCAACTGGGCTTACAAATGCATTGTGAAAAGTTCAATACAAATTTGGACATAAGAAGTCAATGATCTTTGGGCTTTACTATTTGCTTGCCGAACCAGTTGTCGCCTGGCTAAGACAGACAGATTTCGTTTGCCCCATGGTTGATTGTTCTTGTTGTACACAACGACTCGAGCTGAGAACTTGCAGCTTACATTTCAGGGCAGCATTGTGTGGCAGGCAGCTGCCGCTGTCAGCCAGTCAATCAGTTACCCAGTCACTCACTCAAGGGGCAAGTGGCAAGTGACAAAGAGCAATCATTTGTGACCCATGCTGACATCCTCTTCCCATATCTCTCCCCCTCTCCCTGTACACACACAGTTCCCTCATCTGTTGACCGCTTGACGCCATCGAGTTAATTACGTTGCACTGTCAAAAGTATTTTATTTCAATTTATTTCCAGCTACATTTTAATTTATCTAATTAATTTTGACCACAGTTAGCATGGGTTTTTTTTTTTGATTTTCTAAAAGCACAACTCAAACAGCAGACAGCAACAACAAGAAGTCAACGTTCGCAAACATTTTCCATTGTCCTCGAATGGCAAACAAAAAAGTTCAATTTTAATTATTTTTATTTTTGGAGTTCCCTTTTTTTTCGATTTTCCATTTCATTTTCTGTCTTTTTTGGGCTTGCTTCTTTTTTGTGGTGATTTGTTCCTTTCGAACGCATTCTGCTTTGCGTTCCCTTTTTTTTAAGGTCAATGTGCACAAAGCGAAATAAGCAGATAGAATCAATCCATTGTAATACTTTTTTTTGCACACTCATAAGCTCACTTTTTGTTACTTAGTCTTCAAATATACCGACAATTATATAATAATTAAATGTAGTCCTAAGAATACTCAAAGCCACCCTCTAAAAACGAGGTACACATCTCAATTTACAGTATTAATTGTGGAAATTTTATTCAGACTCATATTCTTACCCAGTTTCATATTCATATTTATATGCATGATATATTCATAATTCTATTAATATCATATTCATATCCACATTCAACTTCCGATTGAAATTCATACCCACAAATTAAGAAGCATTGCGATCAATTTTCAAGACTTTTTCGGTTTTTTCGGCTCTATATTGCAAGGGGTATTAGACCACATAGGGATTGTGGGGAGGGGGATGTCTACCACCAAGTGTTTGCCTGGCCCGGGCACGTTTCTAGGCTCAGTCACCCGTGAAGGCGTCAAAAATCGTGCGCGATTCGCTGGCGACGCGCGCGTTAAAAGTCGCTTGGTGAACTTGGTTAGAGTGCGTTGGCCGCCAAAGCAGCGCAAGCGAAAAGAGTTGCCAGCAAACGATGCGAATAGGGCGCCGCATCAGCAACCTTTTGATGCCAACTTTGTGCCTTAAATTGAATTATAAAAAGGTGTCACAAAAGTCAACAGTTGAGTGGATCCCACCTGTACCGCACCCTCCCCCCACCCATCAACATTCGAAAATTCTATTGCAAAAAGGGTTACATGCGCTGTGTAAGCAAAAACACCCAGATAAGCACACACATAATATATATATATATATATATAGTATATATATATTTCAAGAGTTGTTTTAAATAAGTAGATGGCAAGCCTAGAGATTGATGTGATTTTAAGCTGAATGCGAATTGAGTCAAGCGTGCACTCATGTTCAAAGTTTTCGCTTTCAACCTTGCCGTGATATGATCTACTAAGTAATTTCATCCCTTTTTCAATCCGAACGTGTTTCTTGAATTGAAAGGACGCAACACTGATGTTATTTCTGGTAAAATGTGTACATCTTATATATTATATTAAATATACCTGTACGCTTTTGATTTATTCTTTAACTCAATGGCACCAAGAATTAATACAGTAAAAGCCAAAAATGCTAACTGAAATGAGATAAACGTTTTCCGGACATTCCAAAAATCATGGAAATTAGCAATTTTCCGAATTCTTTAAATTTTACGCAAATGATTGCATTTTAATGCCGTTGTCTAAGTTAGATAAGTGTGCTACATATGTATAATAGAATACTCTTTTGGCTTATTTAAGTGTTCACACAACACACACACGCAAACGAGCTTGGTCAGTGTAGGAGCGAGCGAGTTGCGCGCGATTTAAAAACGCGTTCGCTTTTTAAATTAATTTATATGCAAATATTTGAGCAAAGCAAATCGCTGGCAAGCCAAAAGGTTGCCTGCCACGCCCATGCACTTAAAAATTGTCCTTGACAGCTGCCTCTATTTCTGTGATGGGTTGTGCGCGTATGTGTGGCAGAACTTTACATTCTCTGATTTTGAGGCCAATCGAAATTGCATTAATATCTTTTGGCCCGCGGTCGCACAAAAAGGTCGAAACGCTATACAATGAAAAAACTTTCAGTGGCTGTCAGCAGGAGGGCCGGCGGTGGGAGAGAGGAGAGGGGGGGGGGGGGGGGTAGGGTATATTGATCATGTTAAACATGAAATTCAATTGTGTTTAAAATTTGAGTGCCAGCAAAATGGACGCAGCAGCTACAAGAAAGAAAAAAAGCGTGCAGCATATGCGTCTCTTGTCATCCAGCGAGGGGGTGAGGGTGGGGGGTAGGTGGAGTTATGTAGCTTTTGAATTTGTGCAAAAGTTTCACGTTGACATTTCCATCATAATTTTCTTTTCTTTCTTTTTTTTTTTTGCCTCTATTTTATTTTGTTGCCCGCAAAAAGTTTGCATTGCTTTTGACGCACGACTGACTAACGGGGCAACACTCTGTCTACGTGTGTGTGTGTGTGTGGGTGTGTGTGTGTGTGTGTGTGTGGGTGTGTGTGTGTGTAGCTTGGCTCGCAAACTCTTTTGTTTGAAACGCAAAGCACACACACATCATATACACCCCCTCACAACCCGACCGACCTGACCGACCAGCCATGGGCTTTGCTGTGTGCGTTGCCAGCTTTTTGCATATTGATGAGTCGATGATGCCGACGGTCTCCAAAATTTTCTGGGCCCCAGCACACATTGGGGGATAAGGTGTGTGTGTGTGTGTGTGTGTGGTGGAGGTGTGTTGGTTTGGCATCACACAATTCCAAATTGAATGACAATCCGCCACATAGCCCTACCCCCTTGTCCCTCTGACAGCATTCAATCCTTTGGCACACTTCAATACTCCAACACACACACAAACACACATACGCAAATTTTCCAGTTAAGCCCACAAGCTAAAAATGCAAAGCTGCTAAACAGTATTTCAAACTGTTTGCACAAACCCAAAGGCCCAACGCCCATACGCTAGTGCCACGCCCATGCGGTCGTGTGTGTGACTGCCCCAAGGACTTGGTTGTGCTTCAGTTGGCGTCAAAGCCAAATTGTTAGCAGACCTTTATGCATATTTCATGTCTGAAGACAGTGAAAACAGAAAACAAAAATACGAATAAAAAAAAAAAAAAAATGTAACAAAAAATATAACAAAAAATAAGGAAAAGATAAAAAACGCGTTCCTTTTGTTGTTTCTGTTTTTGTTTTTAGTACACAGAATGTTGCGACTTGAAGACAACCTAAAACAAATTATCATATTTTTTTTTCTTCTTTTTTTTAATAATTTTTTGTGTAATTAAAAAACACTGAAAGAAAAAGAACACTGAAAAAAAACACTGAATTCTAAATGTGATGATTAATGAGAATGCAGTCGAAACAAATGATTGAATAATATAAAGTCAACAAAGACTCGAACGAGAGACGAGAGACGAGAAGACTGGTGTGGAGTTCGTTGGAATAAAATACATACATACAGTGACTCACACTTCAAATCGAGCATTGTCAAAGAAACAAGTAGGCAACATTTTTACATAATCCTACCTAGCAGGTGGGGAAATCCCAGTTTATTGGGGTCATATATTAATTTTGGTGGTTAATATATGTACCTCCCATCGGTCTTTGGAATTTTTGAAAAATAATGAATGGTTAGCTTATGGCAGGCAATTCCTTTTTTTCTTTGACAATGCTCGATTTGAAGTGTGAGTCACTGTATATAGCCCAATGTAGTACTGAAATCGTGCCGAGTGCAATTACAAGTCATTCCGAGACGCTTTATTTGCTTTGTATTTGTGAATCGAATTGAAATTTTATTCGCAACTCTCAAGTTAATTTCGATTTAACAACCATAGAGCAGAGAGAGAGAGAGAGAGAGAGAGAGAGAGATCCGGAGATAGAGAAAGGGAGTATGAATTCTCTCGATTGCATTTCATTTCAAGGTTTTTTTCTTTGCTTTTTTCTTTATATGTTTTTTTGCTTGTCTTTGTGCTGTACTTAAAATGCTATTAACTCGGACGGGGGAACCGAATTTAAACTTGTGCGGCTTTTTGGCTTTACGGTTTTTTGGCTGATTCTATTTTACTTATGGATTCGCTTAGCGCGGCGGTTGCCTTTCTTTCGTTTTGTATTCTTTTTTTTTTTTGATTTTTTTTTTTTTTTTTTGTATTTTGTGATGCTTTTAAGCGTCTACTTAAAAATACATTTACACTTTAATGGCGCGACAAAAATAAAAAATAAAAACCAAAAAAAAAACAAGAAAATAAAATAGCAGAATAAAAACAAATCAAAAAGAAATTAAATGACCTTTTCACATTGCGGCGGCAAGCAGGAGCCGATCACATGGAGGAGGTGGTGTTGTGCTCCGACGGGGTGCAGCCAGCTCTATTGGAGGCCTGAGATTTTCTGGACTTTTCTACGTGACGGCGACATCGACTGAGATGGCTGTCATATATATATATATATATATATTTGTATAAATAAGGAGAAAAAAAATGCGGCCAAGGCGCCCAACGACAAAATACAAACACAATTGGCTAATATTGAGACTATACACCAGTGTGTGTGTATTTCTCTCTCTCTCTCTCTCCCTCTCTCTGCGTAGAACTCAATTCGATTGGCTCTGCATGACAATCATTCATATTTAATGCTCGGCACTCGCTTTGTGTATCTTTCAGTGGCTTTTGGCCTGCAAAAAAATTTGTCAGGGCAATGTGAAACTAAAACACTTTGTTGACTTTGGCTCAGTGGTGAATACCTTGAGCCGGTCCAAGCCTATAAAATTGGGGTCAACTCTTGTTTAAAGTCCAGCAAGTTGAATAAATATCCGGCGACACTCATTTTGAACTCATCAAGCCTCAATTATGAATAAATTTGATATGACTTTGATAAAGTTTGCAAAAGATGTCTTTGTGCACAGACAGATATTTGTGTTCCATTTGAACTAAGCACAAATATAACTGGTCACGTAACTTGGGTTATTGTCAGCCATGGATATCTACTATGAATAACTGTAACTGTAACCCTAATCTAATAGATCATCCCCCCTACCCCCGCAGATGCTGATGCTTTGCTTTGTATGCAGTGTTAAAATACTATTTAAATATCAAAAATAGAATACTGCGCATGCTATCAGCACTGAATACTTAAATATTTCTGGGCGTGGCTATACTTATTTAGGGATAGATAGGGTTGCTGTGGTGTGCGGTCACTTTTGTGTATGTGTGGGCGTGGCAGTTGGCATACCAAATGGCAAACTTATAAAATATCTGCAACGAATACAAATTCAATTCATGAATAAATTTTAATGTGTTGCCTTTCGGCTATTGGCCTTGTGGATGCTGCTGCTGTGTCTAGTTGTTGTTGTTGTTCTTGCTCTTCTTCTTCTTCATCATCTATATAGCCCCGAGGGAGAGGGGTGTAATCTCTGGCATTAATATATATCCAACGCTATAAGTTTGTTGGGCTTGCTGTTATTTGTGCTGCTGATTTAAACACACTCGCTCCGCTGATAATTATTATCCATGGGCTCAATTTCCACTTTAAATTTACCTCCATCCTTCTCCATTGTGATCTCTTTCTCTCTCTCTCTCTCTCTCCCTCTCTCTCTCTCTCTCTCTCTCTCTCTCTCTTTCTCTCTCTTTCTCTCTCTTTCTCTGCTCGGCCACTTTGTGACTTTCTCGCGTTGTGGTATTCGCACATTTTTTTGGTTTTAAACACGCCGCTAAGCTGCAGCTAAGCCGCCGCTGAATGCCGCCGCTGCAAAAAGTTATTTTTTCTTCTGGTTTTATTTATTTATATGTTTTTCTTTTTTTCAGCTTCAGTCAAACTTCCGTTTTGGCCCCACTCCCCATCTGCGAAGCCGCTGACAACATAATCACAAGTTAATTCCGCGTGTAACTGTGGAGCTTGCAACAGCAGCAACAGTGGCAGGGACGTCAACGTCAACGTTGCTGTTCAAATGCAGATAAGCAGGTAAACTCAAAGCGATGAATACCCTTACTTCTCGAATAAATAGGCGAGAGTCGCGCACTGCTTCATGTCTTTGCTGCGGGTATTTTAACTTACTGGCATCGCTTGTGACGCCCGAGCGAGTTAAAAATGGCAAATTTAATCAGTTAGGTGCTCTTTATGCAGATTAATCAGACTGATTTGTTGCAAGCAATTCTAAAAGTTAGCAATGCAAGGCGTGGCAGTGTTGAGCCAGCCAATTAGCAGTTAATTAGAGTTGCATAAAAAAATCTTTAGCATAAGCAACAGCTGGCAGGTAAAAAGTGCAGGTGAAGTTAGTTCGTTAACTTATGAGAAGTCTGCTGTTGCCATGGATCTATATGCACAATAATAAGTTAAACAGTTGACACGATTAAAATGATAGGGTAATCAACTTGTAGCCTCTGATTTCACTATCAACATTTCATCCATTGATGTTAGATTGTTGCTCTCATCTTTGCAGCTAAGGGACAACATTCTGTGCACCTTCAATAAACAATTGTTAACTGATCTCTATCGAAATGATAACTCATAACTGGTATCAAATAAAGTTGAGAGACTACAACTACAGTTGGGATTAATAATTGGGCTGTTTTTGGGGTTGGGGTTGGGGATGGGGGCTTGGTATGAGGGCGTGGGTGCGTGATATTCAGTGATGCAAGGCGTTGGCATGCATGAATGGCGCCTTCATAATGTTATTCAAGGCAGACGCCGCCAGGTGGCGCAATGTGCACAGAAATATGTAGATTTTCCAAGCCAGCAATTTGACGAAAGGTGAAAGCTGTTGACCAGGATATGGGAGGGAAGGAGTGAAGGGGCGAGTTGGTGAGTCGCGTTGAAGAGTTACGCAAATTGCTGCGCTGGCAAACGCTGTAAAATTTTATTGGGCATACACAAAGAGAGCGAGAGAGAGAGAGAGAGAAAGTGAGAGTGAGAGGGAGATAGAGGTAAGCGAATTGAGGCAGGCAGCGAGACGGGCAAATATGCGGCTTGCAGGCGACGACTGAACCAGAGGCGGAACCCAATACTGAACCGGAACGAGAACCACGAACAGTAGCAGCAGCAGGGTAAAGGGGGGCATCAGGGGGACAGGGTAAAAGGGTGTGTGGGTGTCTGCTCAAGTTTAGGATATAACGTGGCTTTGATTTGCGCTTGGCTTGCAACCGAACAGGCCAGGTCCAAATTTATTGTCAAGTATAAAATGTAATGGCCGCAAGCGGTGGACAAAGAAACGGGGCAACGGGGGGTGCTCTGAAGCGTAGGGGTTGCTGTGGGGGAGATTGGTAACTGAAACAGTTATTTGCACTTGCCCCGGTTACGTGCCGAATCAATTGAGTGGCGCAAGAGGAAAGCTGACTCCGCCGTCGACTCCGCTGCTGACTCCGCAGCTTTTGGCTGCTGCTAAACACATAAATCATTGACGTATCCCACAAGCTACACTCGCAAAAAAATCACGGCACTTTGCATTTCGCAACAAGCACAGAAAGTCCACTTTTAAAATTAATAATTTTATGCAGCTTAAAATTGTGTTCAAATTAATCATTGATTTTTATGATTTAACTAAATTTTAATTGAAAAGTTTTCAAGCACTCTTTTCGTGAGTGCTCAAGTCTCTAAGTGTGTGTGTGTGTTTGTGTGTGTGTGTGTGCGACCTATGCAAAAATTTGTATAGCCTGTCGCTTGCTGTTGTTGCTTTTGTTGTTGCTGTTGCTGCTGTTGTTGTTAACTGTTCCCCGTTGCCTGTCCCACAGGCAATAAAATGGTTGTAAATTCCTTTTTATTTCCAGCTTGCCACGTCTAGGGGAAAGGGGGAGCTGGAGCAGCGTCACGCACTGGGGCGGAGTAGGGCAGGAGGGTTGGGTGGGGGGGGGGGGGGGAGACGGCTGTCGGAGTGGGAGTGGGTTGCTCTGTGGCACCTGCTTGGCATGCCAAATTAAGCAGCCAATGTTGGCAGAAATTCTTCGTGGCTGGCGGCTAAAATCACGCAACGCTCTCCCTGCCACTTCAATGATGCATATTTGATGCGTGTTTTACATATGCCAACAAACACACGGACACGCACACACACATACACTTACACAACATACGCACATGTTCTGCGCATTTATCAGTGACAATTTTCATTAATTTAAAAAGCTACATAAATTTGTCGACCGATAACTATTTGACGCAGGGCTGACAAACAAGTAAAACTCGTGCTTTGACACACATACACACAGGGATACTCGAAGTAGGCTTTGCTTTTTAAGATATTTTCACGCGTGTAACGCCCGGTCACACTTTTTCAAATATCTTATTTTATAAAATAATAAAATAATAAGAGCAGCATCAAATCCAACGACATGAGTGCCAATCAAATTGATCAGAATGCGCCAAAGCCACAAAGGCAGCGGAAGCGTCGGTTGTGCCCAATTACGGAGTCGTCGTCGCCGCCGCGAAAATTTGGCAAGACTGTTGAGGAGTCGTCCAGCAACAGCCAAAGCGAAAATACAGAAAAAGAGATGCAGCTTGAAGAAGCAACCCAATCTTTGCCAGAAACTTTGGGCAAATATGCTCAAGACAAGATGTTGATGGAACAAATGGGAGACATATCAGAAGAAGTGATAAAGGCAAATGGGGCAGCAAATGAAACAGTAGAGAAGCCAAGGCAGCCACTGGAGCAGCAGGAGCAGCAACCACAGAATGAGGAGAATCTCTTTGATAGCACTAATGACCTGATTTACTGTCTAAGGAACCTGCAGCTGGAGAAGTTTCTCAATGGACTGCACCGGGGACAACAACAATAACAGCAGCCAGCACAATAACAGCAGCAGCAACAGTTTCAACTGCAGCTGGAGACTGGAGACTGGAGACACTTCCTGTCGCCAACAACAACAACAATAACAAATTGCAGGATATACAAATGACGCCACAAGAGACGCACAGCAGCAAGAGCAACCACAGCAGTAGCACCCCATTATTATACTCATACAGCAGCCGGAGCTGCAGCCGCTCCACATAAACTACAGCAATGAGCAGCAAGCTTATCAACAGCAGCAGCAGTAGCAATACGCACAACAAACACTTCCACATTGAAAACAACAAGCACATCCACAACAACAAGCACACAATACAGTATTAGGCCTCCGCCCATTCGCGATCGCCCGTCTATGTTGAAGTGCCGCTTCTGCCAGAATGTACCGCGCCTCTTGCACAATATGAAGCACAGTCGCCACATCAGAGAGCTGCGTCCCGCCGTCGCGCCACTCAACTGCACATTGCCACCAGCAATGATCTGCAGCATTTGCGGGCCTTGGAATTACCCGGACTGCGAGGACTGTAAGTACAACATGCAGTTGCCGCTTCCCACACACACTCTCTCTCTCACACACCCACACAAACGCACACACACGTTAGCAGCTCCACCTGAACAAGCAACATTTCTCTTCAGCCCAACAGCAAATGCCAAAGTTCATCCACAAAAACAAAAAAAAAAAGAAACAAACAAAAACAAAGTTTACTTTATTTTTTTTTTAGAAAAACAGCGCTTCCTTTCCCCATGCCTCTGGCCCGCCTCTTTCCACTGGTGCTGGACTGCCTTCAGCTTAAGTCAGGTAATGCAACAAATTGTAAAAAGAAAACAACTTTATCTGCAGCTTCTGCTTTTTGACAGGCTTCCAACGAAATTTCCTCTACCGAAAACAAAGTAGACAAAAAAAAATGATGTATGCTATATGGACTATATATGGCGATTCCTCAATGTTGGATGCCCCCTTGCTGGAATGCTGGAATGCTTGAATGCTGACACGGTTACACAACTTCCGCTGTCAACATTTTTCCACTTTTGCATGCAGGCGACAGTCGCCTCAGACACGAGATGGTTGCTAGAGGCAGACAGCGGGGGAGCACACTTCTTTTCAGCACACACACACCCACACAGCCACACACACACACACCCACACACTTATAGCCACAACACTCTGGGACGTGCCCGGGAGCAGCATCCTTTCTTTGCTAGAATTCATGCTAATAATAATACACATACAGCGAGACAACGCTGCACACACACACACATACATATATATATATATATAAGTATATATGGTCATATGCAAATAAAAAACTCACCTGCAAATTGGGCGGACAATGATCCAACAGCTCGAGCATATGTTTAATATTCTGCGCATCCTGTATCACAAAATTCAATTCCATATCGAATTCACCGCCGACCAGCTGCAAAAATGGAACATAATTCAACTTTAATTAGTACACAAATATTTATTTATTTAACGAGTTAAGTCAATTTTTCTATATGGCTATAACATCATGAATAATTGAGTTAATTCAAGTTTGCCTCGAAATGTATACAAACCGGATGCAAAATATGAATGAGACAAGAAGCAAATGCAATACAAATAAATAAAATGCAATTAGTCCCATATTCTATTGTATGCACGTGTATGTGTGTGTGTGTGTGTGTGTGTGTGTGTGTGTGTGTTAACAATTTGGAATTAGTGAAGCAAATGTTTGCAACTTAAGCTAAGCTGTCCATTAACTGAATTTTCAGTTTGCCTTTGTTTTTCGAAGGCCTTTTATCTAATTTCTAGTGTGAATACGTTCAATTTGTATTCTTGGTATTTGAATAATTTAAAGTTCGAATTGATGATTATGGTCTTAAGCGTAGGCCAAAGGGGGGAATTGGTTGGTAGAGGATTATCATACTGGCTGTAACCATTTGGATGCCTTCAGGCATTTTCGGGCTTAAAGTTGTGGAGCTTAAGTTAAGTAAGTACCTATACAAGTTGGCTACTAGGGGTTGAGAGCGGAGCGGGCGAAGGGTGTGTTGAGTGTGTTGAGGGTTGGGCCAAGAGCCATTCAAGGAAACGCAATCAGCGCGTCTTTCAGCAAATATATGAGTAAAAGAGAGAACAATACATAGAGTGATAAAGAGAGAGAGAGAAAAAGAATGGTAGAGAGAGTGAGCAATATGCAGTAGTAAAAGCAGAGAAAGGTTCTAACTTAATTACGATAGGCCGAGTAAAAACGCCACTTCCCCCAGCAACTCAAGACCAGCGCCCATATCTATTCAGGTTTTTTGACAGCCAATTGCCAATCGGCAATCGAATTTCTCTTATTGTTGTTGTTGTTGTTGTTGTTGCCCCGCTTTTATAGGGCACCCTGATGCTCTGCTGTATTTTTGTGTGTCAATTCATTTGATGCTTTTTGCGCGCTTTAATAAAATCAGCAAATAAATTCAATAAATTGATTTGGGTGCTGCCAAAAAAGAAGTAAAATAAAGAAAAGAAATTTGCTCACAAGTGTTGCAAGTATTGCCAAAAAAAAGCACCCACCCGTGCCACCATCCTCTTGCTCGCCCCGCCTATCTTTGTTTATTTATGTGTCTATTTTGTTTTGCGTTCCGTGTCTGTTTACATTTCTTCTATCCCTCTTTTTGGGGGCTTAACTGGCGTCCGCCAGCTGGGCGCCTGTCTCTCAACCTATTCATCTCTCTGCAACGCTCGGAGTCGCACTTGGTGTCTCCCTCACATTGGCTAAAGCCCGCTGGCTGCGGGTGGGTTTGCCTTGGGCTAACTGCACTTGAGTTGCTTGTTGCGAACAGCTTTATAATTATGCGTCCTTAACCCCGCACGCCGACCTTGCCCACTCACCCTTTTGTTTCCCAGTTGAGGCTCGGTTCAAACCGCAGCCGTGGTTGCTGTGGCGCCTCCTCCTCCTCCCCCAGCCTGCTACAACCCCATCCCAGAAACTACCATCTGGCCTACTCGTTCGGCGCCCTTTGCTGGGTTAGGCCTATTGTGATTCCTTATCACCTGATTTGCAGTGAAATCAAAGCGACAGCTTCCAGCTTACGGCTCCCAGCAGCTGTGGCGTTCGCGGCAGCTGCTCATAATGCCAAATAAGATGACTCCCAACAAATGTGGAGAGTTCACGACTAGCACATACTCTGTTAGTGCAAGAGGTAAAAGTGCGTATCAAATCTTAAATGCAGCATTTAAGTAGAATGCATCTGATAAATAATGGAATTTCAAAGATATCTTAAAGTGCTCAAAGCTGAAACTTTTTAGTAAAACTAGGAGAAACTCAAAAAGTCGAAAAATTAAATATATATATTATCATTGTGAGCAACTAGCAACAGTGACTGGTGCATAAATATATATTTTAATACAACTATATATTGATTTGGCTTGGGAATGCGTAACTTAAAGTGACATCAATGAGTCTTGAGCAACTTCACTCTTACAATTTCAAGCTGACTTTTCAAACTTTTCAAAATTTTTAAAATCTACATTTTTTTTTTCAGTTGATCAATAATATGTCCGAGTATTAATTAATTAATGGGAATTCCATATTCTTCACATTATGGCTTTTATTGCTATCGGCAATCGATTTGTGTCGGTAGTCGCAGGGCTGGTTATCGATCTAATTAAATAAGGTTGATCCGCATATGGTAAACGAGAGCTTCTACGCGCTGGTCATACAGACAGACGGACATCGACTTGGAATGTATATACTGAATTGTGTCAAGGATAATGAAAACAATCAACAAACCGTCAAGCAAACAACCACAACAACAACATAAAACCAATTCGAGAACGCAATTTTCATTCAAATTTAAATTAAACTTTCGGAAAAAAAATAAGTTTGCTTCGTCTTTTTTTTTGCCTTGCAACTACCAAACAATTATCGCGAACTTCGCGCTTTTTACAAGCGTTTTAAACGCCGCTTAATTATATTCCAGATTTTGTTTTGACGTGGGGAGGGGGAATGGGGGATGGGATGTTGGGTTTGTGCTTCCATGCTAAAAATTCCCCAGTGAGTTGCTCGCACTTTCTCTAACGTCAACCCCTCCACTCCTCACTTCCCCCCTCTCCGCACCTTTCGCTAGCACATTTCGTAAATTTGGAGTTCATTTGGAAAGTTGTTTTTTTTTTCAACTTTGGTTTTTCTTCTTCTTTTTTTGTCTTGTATGTGTTGTCTCCAGGGGGAGAAGCTGTCGCTGACATTGCGCTGCTGTTTGTCACCTTGTCTCAATAACCCCCGCCACCGCCACCGGCCCCGACCCAGCCCCTCTTAACTTAACGCAGCTCGCCTTTTACCACCCAGCCAGGCCCCCCCCTCAATTCTTGTCCTTTTGCGTTTCGTGGAGAGTTTTGCCTTTGCGCTGTTCTTCTTCTCAGTCGCTTTGCGCTCATTTGAAGTAAATTGAATTTCTATTTTATTTAAAATGCGCATTGAGACGCACTAAAAGTTCTCAAGTGGCAACGTTTTGTGTGCGGTGCACGTGGGCGGGACGGGACGGGACGGGGCGGGGATCTTGGGGGCTTCGGTTTGGTGTTGAATTTTTGAGTATCAGGGATTGAGCATGCTGAAAATTTAGCGTGAAGGTGTAAAAATTACACTTTACACAGACAAATAGAAAGGGAAACCGACAGTGGATGGGCAGAGGGACGTGAAATCGGGCTGTTGCTGCTGGGGGAAAGGGGCAACTTGGCTTTTGTATTTGACTTTATTTGTTGGTGTTGCTCTCGCTTTGGCGCAAGTTTTTCGCATTATTCTTTTCCTTTTCATTCATTTTTTGTTTGTAATTCAATTTCTTTTTGCAGGAATTGTGTTAAAACCCATTTTCAAAGAAGTGTGTGGGCTGTGGGCGTGTGTGTGTATGTAGATATCCCTCCTCTACGGGGGATTCGATGGGATTAGAGTGCATGGTTGGTGGTATAACAAAATAAAATTGTAAAGGAATCAGGTAAATTATGTGCAAGTCAACAGAAACTTTAAATATTATACGAATATTTAACCAACAGATTTTTAAAATAGTTTGCCTTAAAAATGTTGAAAGTGAATATTTTCGAGATAAACTAAAACCGCAATTGAAGTTAGCAATAATAAATTAGCTGCTGTTACATAATCAAAGCGTTTAAAAACCAAAAAAAAAAGAAGACATTTCAAATGAAACAAATCATAAACCAAAAGATTATTGCTTTTGAAAATGCAGTTGCGGCAATGTTATGTAGAACGTAAAATGCAGGCCAAAAATGAAGTGAAAGTGTGTGCGATTATTCCCAGCTGGTCTGTGCCACAAGCTGAGAACAAAGATCGCTGTGATTAACTACCCCCTGAGGAAATGTAATAAAAAAATAAAAAAAAAAGCAAAAATTCAAATTCAAATACAAGTCAAATGCAAAAGAGGCAAACACACTGAAAAGTGTTTTCTCACATTTGCCCAAATATATTTTTATGCTTGCTCTCTCTCTCCCTCTCTCTACTCTCTCTCTCTCTCTCTCTCTCTCTCTCTCTCTCTCTCTCTCTCTCTCGCACTCTACTGCTATCTCTATGCGTATGTTGTTGTGCGTTGGCCTCTGTGCCGAATGCTAATGCCACTTTGATGCTTTATCATGACGCTCTATCATTGACGGTCTCACAGGCTCCTAGGCTCCCAGTCCCCATTGACACACTCAAAAGCCTCCCCCTCCCCCTCCCCCTCCCCCACAAAAAAACCCCTCAAAACCCATTGCCTTTCCTGTCTCCTTCTTACACTCTCGCTCCTTCTGGCATATTCCTGGGCTTTTGTGGCATTTCTTTGCAGCAGCGGCCGTCATTAGGGAATATTCGCAGTTTTTATTTATTTTATTTTTTATTTTTCGTGGTTAAGCTTTTAAAACAGTTTTTGAAAAGTAAACGGCATATCCCCCAGCCCACCCTGCTCCTAACTCTTCTCCTAGCTATCGCTCCCTCTGTCAGTTTCCCACGTTTTCAAATTTGTTGTTTTGTTGCCTATTTTCTGTATCTGTCTTTTTTTTTCTTGCGGTTTTTCTTTCATCGTCGCTTATATTAAAATGCTCTTTGTTCTTAACACTTTACTCAATTTCTACCGTTTTTCTGTTTTTTTTTGTTCTCATTTAAGTCTTGTTAAAAGAGTTTCTAAATATGTTTGCACAAATACACAATTATTCAAATATAAACTACGTTGTCGTAAATATGCACAATCGCATAACAGTACTCTGAAACGTTGTTGTCTGTTCCGGCTACGATTTTATTTTTATTTTATTTTATGCTTATATCAATTACCAATTTGATACATTTTTTTTATTTCTTTTTATTTATTTTTGTTTTTTTTTATTTCTTTTTATTTATTTTTGTTTTTTTTATTTTTTTTATTTATTTTTATTTTTTATTATCTGGTCTAGTAGCGTATTGTTTAGTAACGCTATATTGTTTGTACTCTCACTTTTTTTTGTGTGTTTCTACATTCACACACACACACACACCCACACACTCACAAGTTAAATAGCTCGTTGGGGAAATTTTGTTTTTAACGTAACTTTTTTATTATGGTTTTTGACTAAGTCGGGGCCTGAGGCAGAGCCGCTGGCACACTCGTAGCTATCCAACTTAGTTGCCACCCTACTCTAAATTCCCACAACTCCCGAACTCTCTCTGCCTCTCAAGTTCAATTCTCCAAATCCCAAATTCTCTTTTGCTGCAGTTCCTCAATTTTGAAATGTATTTTCTATCTTTTTTTTCCCAAAGAAAAATCACTTTTGGTTTATTTTGGAGAGAGAGGGAGTATTTATGTTTAAAGTCTGCTTTGGGGAGTAGGGATGGGGCCGTGGGGGTGTCTCATTAGGAGCCAATCTAATTCGGTTGCTTCTTTGAGCCACATTATTGATGACTCTGGCCGCTTTTTGGCCATTAGACCAGACTTGCTCAATTGGGTCAGGGCTGGAAAGGAGATGACCGTGTGTAGGCCTAATGAATTTCATGGTCATGCCACAACCGCCCCCTTACCTCACCTCCGATTCCCTTAGCCCCCGGACTTGGACAAATGTAACCGGTCATTGTGCTGCCTTAGTCTGTCCATCATTTATCATCACAAACAATTGCCGCTGGCTTAGCATGGCCCATAATTACAACGCACACACACACACACATATGTGAGTGTGTGCGTGTGTTGCCACGCCCACTGTGCAGCAAATGATAAAAGGATTCCTTTTGCCACATAACTGACAGACATCAATCAGAGATTCTTTCACAATTGGTTTGAGGTTTTCTTCTTCTTTTTTTTATTTTTATTTCTGTATTTTTTCCATGCCTTCTTCCTTCGTCTTTAATCTACTTTTCTCGCATTTTATCTGTCCGTGGCCTTATCAATATGCAAAGTTTTGAACAGCGTGGAGCGACTAGATGATTGAGGCAGATGGCAGCGGTGGGAATGGGGGTGGGTGAGGACTTGAGCGTCTGGCGCATCCAAAACTTTTGGCTTGAGCTCTAGCTGATTGCGTGGGCGGTTTTTTGTTTTTTGGGTGGCTGCACTGCGAAATTGTTAAGCATAAACATTAAAATAAATTTATGCTATCCAAAAAAAAAAAATGTGCTCGGGAGGCACAACAAAGCGACAGTGGTAAGGTTGGGGATGGTGGCAGGTGGAGGGAAAGGGAATACGTTGAAAATTGTTTATCGCTATGAAAAAGTTTTCTTTTTGCAGCAAGCAGCCGTTGCTGGTTTTTCCTTGTTTGTTGTTTGCTTATTTTATTTTTCTACTTTCCTATTGCACACTTGTGAGCGGATGTGTGTGTATGCGTGTGTGAGTGTGTATGTGTGTGTGTGTGTGTGTGTGTGTGTGTTGTCTGTTTTGAGTTTTGAGTTAATCGAAAAAGTTAATCATCGAAGTTTTGCAACACGCTAAGCATAAAATGAATACCCCAACGCGGGCCACCTGCACCCACCGCAACGCCCACTTGCAACCTGCTCAAGCAGTGGGCGTGCCACGCGCCAAGCCACTCTGACTGGGGCAAGGAGAGCGGTGGCTAAAGCAGGAGCCTGTCAAATGTGCACGGTCATTGAAAATATAATACCAACAAGAAGACAACAGCAAAAATGACTTTATTACAAAAAAGAAGAAGAAAATAAATATATATATAAATCAAATATGGCATCAGGCATTTAATCACATTTGACCCCAAGAAGCGGGCGCCAACTTGGCAAAGCAGCTCAGAAAATAAATCACATAAAAAAGAAAATCACAAGCAAAATAAAAAGTATATATAAAAAGAACCGAACTTTTCAACATTGATACTAAAATCGAAATATATTTAAATTGAATAAAGTTCAATAATTGACAAATAAAAAGTTACGATTGTGCATGAAATGTGCAATTTGAATTGATTTATTAAAGATAAGCTTAAATGGGGCAAAATGCGTTGGATAGAAAATAGTTAATAACTGATTTGAAGTTTTTAGCTAATATTATGCAATTTATGCTGATTGGAATTGAATAATTGAACTTTAACAAAACAAATGCAAACTCTGATCAATTATCGATAGTTTGCTAGCTCTTATGCTTATTTATCCAGCTGCCTGTGTATATACATATATTATATTCTAGACCCTTTAATCTTGAATCTTGTATCTTGAATCTCTCTCTCTCTCTCTCTCTCTCTCTCTCTCTCTCTCTCTCTGTCGCTCTCTTTATACCTTTCGCAAAAGTTTCAATCTTTTACAAAGCTGCCATAATCTTGACAGCATAAAATAATTGCCCCCCAACGGATTCAATCGTAACATTTTCAAAACAACTGGCTAGTCACCGACATATATATATGTATGTATGTACAGCCACTCCCACTCCCCCTAAGCCCCGTCACCAGCCACCTTATCCATTCAGGCCCCTCTGCAGAGACAATGACAAGGCAATAAGGCAGAAAAGTCGCTACTAAATCCCTGACACTCCTTCAACCTTCCCTCCTCTCTCACACACACTCACACACACACACACACGCACACTAACAATTACTTAGGCCCCACTGACAAATATCATTTGGCACGCTAAGTTCACTACTCCATGCCACGCCCCCAACAAGCCTCCACACCGCCCGCTCCCGCCCCGCAACTTCAAAAGCTAAATTTTGATCCGGCAAACATTTTGGACACTTAAAAAATTTTCAATGCACATTATTTGCTGATTGATTGAGTGATTGATTACTGGCAGAGGGGAGGAGACGTAAAGAAAGCAGCCTCCTCCATTCTGCTCTGCAACAACACTCTGCCCCAACCCCTGCAAAGTGCCTGTCATTTGTGTGACTACTCCCCACCAGCTGCCCCTCTGTTCAGTCTGTTCTGCCTGTTCTGCCTGCTTTCCTTGCCTGGCATCATTTTATTGGCGGGGCCTTCTTCATTGAAAGCTTTACAAATTGTCAGTTGAGCACACACACTCACACACACACACAAGGCTGATGAGGGGCGAATGTGCCCCAAACTGATGCGTCGAGTTACGAGTATTAAGTGCAAACCTCCCACGCCCCACGCCCCCCTGGATAGCCCATCAGTTTGCACACGCGACACATTCGAGTGAAGAGACGCCATTAGTTTGGCATTGTCTGTCGCTTCCAGCAGCTTCCTTTCCACTTTCCACTTTGAAAGTCAATAATTGAGCATTAAATATTATTTAAAAACGTATAGCGAAAATGGAGTCGGCGGAAAGAGAAATTAGGGGTTGCGAGGGGTAGGTTTGGGCAACATACTAGCGCCAGCACTTGGCTTGATTGTCAACGCTTGATGACGCAGTATTTCTATGCCAATCGCAGGATACCTTTGATAAATGTTTAAGCAAAAACAATCGAGAAAATCGTATATAACTTAAAACATCAATAATAATAAGCCAATAATTGGGCAGACGACGTAAAAGAAAACAGTTTTCTTTACTATGCGTATACCCAACGAAACCGTACGTGTACAGGGTATTCTGAAAATAATGTTGCATATTTTTTCATTCGCTGTTCAATTTCCAAATGTGCGTTGAGACGTTGAGTAAGCGATTGAAGGGGAAAGGGGGCATGCCACTGCTTGACTGCGCTTTTCAATCTGTACAAAAGGGACCTGCTCTGGCAGGATACAAAGAGCGCAGCAAAAATTAAGAAAGTAATGGCGAAATAATAAAAGTAATCAAAAGATTGCAACACGTCAAGCAGGGGCATCACTTGAACAAACAGGTAGAAACGAAGATCTCAAAGTGAGGAGGAGAGGGAATGATGCAACTCAATATCTATGTCTATATAAGCAGTTCAACTGCCAGTTGGGAAACAAATCAGGAACTGACTGAGGGGGAGGTGCATGCAATCAAATGGTTCAAAAAGCAACAGGATATTGATATATGCAACCTGAAAAGGAATCACCAATGAGCCCATTAAGTATATATCTCTTCATATATATTCTGCAACAGAAACAACAACTGAATTGACTTATAAATTTTAAATCAAGTTTTTTTTTATCCATTTTCGATAGCAATTAAAATTCCAATTGTACAAACTAATATCAGCTAGCTTACAGCTGGTCTCCGGATATCCCCTAATGCCATGAATTTGATGGCTTGTAATATGTTTGGGTTTTATCTGAGCTAACGCTACTTATCAACGATTAGTTATCGATTGCATTGTCTCATTTATGTGGATGATTGAAATATTCAATCATGGTTTTTGATATGCTCTGTGCCATTTCATCATATATATATTATCCATTGTCCTTTCAATAGTCATAAGTTTATGTGGTATCGAATTTCGTGCACTTTTATTCTCTCTTCTGAAACACGCACACACGCAGATATGATTAATTAATCAAGCAACCGCGTTGGCTGTCCGTTCTTATGCCTCATGAATATTTCTTGCAGCATACGGAATTTTTGCAAAAAATAATAAAGAATGTTAACATTTTTTTATGTACAGTGCAAAATGCTTGCATAAAATTTGTTGCATAGTTTCGAAAGCAGTCGCAATGCAGCAGCAGCAGTAGCAGGAGCAATAGCAGCGGAAAGTGCTGCTTGTGTTGTTGCCACATGCCACATTTGCCACACGCTGTGCTACCGCCTGCTTTATGTGCTTGCTGCTGACAGCTTGTTGCTGTTGCTTTTTATGTTTTTGCCACTCACGAAGTAGTTAAGACAAAAGGCAGCGGCAAAGAAATTAAATATTTGCTACAGTTGAAAAGGGGTAACTAGACAGAGATAGGGAGAATGAATGAGAGTGAGAGAGAGAGTAAAGAGAGATAGTTTTGCCCGACAGGTATGCTGTTAGCTGTTGGCTTTCGGATAAAGGGTCAGTGCTCATAAGAGCCAACGACCTAAGCCGTCACTTTAGCAAAATTGGACAAAATTAGCAGAAAATATGAAAGTGGCATGGCAAAAAAGGGTTAGAGCAGTGGGCGGGACAAGGGAGGTGCGGCTATGTTTATGTCATGTAAGCCAGGCTAAAACTCGAATACTCGAAAGCAGTGAGCAAAAAAATGCGAAAACCAAACAGCCGACAGACAACTTGGCTAGAGCCACTTTGCTTAATTAAACGCATTCAGTTGATAGTTGTTGTTGTTGGTGGTGTTGTTGTTGTGTGCCGCAGAGATGGGAAAAGATTGAAAAGTGTGCCAAGTGGCGGGGGCCAGGCCAGGCCAAGCCAGGCCAACTGAGACACTTCAGTTCCGCTTAAAACGACTTTCACGGAGTCACAAAAGTTTTGTGGCGAAATTTGTAATTTAAATAATTAAAGAAACAAGCCAAAATAAAAACAAAATGCCTAACTGTCAATGGCAGCGTAAGTGCGATGGCAATAGCCCACAGGCTATGCAACCATCGGCGGCAACATTATCATCATCATTATCATCATCATGCTTAACATCCTTTCGGCATCATCAGACTCAGCATCAGCATCAGCACTTTTTGCATTTTAGCACCTTTCAGCAATAAAAATTTTCTGCGAAACTCGACAATTTTTGCGCTTTAGACAAAGGTAACAAAAGTCACACACAGAGAGACAGAGAGAGAGAGAGAAAGAGAGAGAGAGAGAGAGAGTGAGCGAGTGTTGAACTAGAGTTGCCTAGCCTACAAGATCTGCATGGCCAGATAAGCACACACAATTTTAATGAAAAGCCAGCGACAAGAGTGAGAAGAAATAAAAGAAAGAAGAAAAAAGAAAAGCAAAACCCAAAAAGACGTCACAAAGTTTTGCTTGGCAGGCGTTGCGCGTGTCCTGCGAGAAGCCGTGTGCGATGTGTGCTTCAGATAACGCTTAGCTCAATGCAGAGCAGCGGAAGCGATGGCGTTGCCAGATAGCGTAGTCTTGCTGTCTTAAGAGGCTGCCACTGCGTCCTTTGCTTATCGCCTGTCTTAAGTGCGGACGACCCTTAAAAGGAGGAGCAGCAGCTGGAGCAGGAGCAGGACGAGGATATGGTTGGCTCTGCCACACAAAGGAAACGAGCGCCTATGGCTCAAAAACGAAAGATCTGGCAACGCTGATAGCTTTAGTCTTGCAAACACTTGTCGAAAACTGGAGCACTTTGCACAGAGACAGCGATCTTAGCTTTGCATATTTATAGGAAACTTAATAGCTAAATATCTATAAGAACCAATAAGCAATAAGTAAGTAAGTTCTGTAACCAGTTCAAATAGCAACCCAAAAAATAGATAAACTTTTGAGTTGCTTTTGTAGGCATCATAAATTCATGCTCTGCTCAAAATCAAAATGCAATTAAATTTCTCTTTAAGCTTATCGAATGGTGAATAAACAACTCTTGCCTATTTGTCAGCTCAATCATAATTCAGAATTCATAATTCGTTTGCCTCGTTTTATTTGCCTTTGCCCAATTTTATTGCAAAATTTGGCAATCGAATTGATAGCCCATATCAGTTGTCCAAACTGTTCGCTGACCACGCTGATATTAATGATATCGATGTCAGGCTTCTGGGTAAGCAGACAGGGGGAAAGAGGAGGGGATTTGATGTTTCATTGAGTTGGTGTATAATCTATACTTATCTGCATAATGGCCACACGTATATTATGGCCACCTAATGCCCGAATATTTACATATAGATTGTGTATTATAATTTCCAAATGCCTAACGCATATCATCAAATGAATGAATGCTAATGACATTCTCCGCAGCACACACAGTACACCGCACACAGGACACAGGACATTGGACACAGGACACAGTATGAATTTCGGACGTGGCCATATCACGAGTTAATTGCAGGAGCTGAGCAGCTGAGCAGGAAGCGAATGCCAATCTGAGTGAGAAGCGCAAACAAAGTAAATTTACTCAACTGTGTGGACAACACACACACACACACACATACAGTGACTCCAAGCTTATTTAAAGCAGTGCCAAAGAAAAACAGGAATTGCCTGCCATAAAGTAACCATTCAATATTTTTCAAAAATTCCAAAGACCGATGGTAGGTACATATATTAACCACCAAAATTAATATATGACCCCAATACACTGGGGTTTCCCCACCTGCTAGGTAGGATTATGTAAAAACGTTGCCTACTTTTCGGGGCTCGCTTCATTTTGATCAGTATAAATAAAATAATATATTTAGCGTATAAAAACTTAAATACGAATGTTAATACTTAGTATTATATCCTTTAGCCTTAACTACTTCCCTTAATCTATTATTCATGGAAGATACCAGCTTCCTGGTAGTTTTTGGGCTGATTCTGCTTCACTCATCCCGCAGAGCAGTATTGAGGTCTTCTTTGCTGGATACGCTGTGCTTCCGGATGTTATTTTCCAGCAGAGCCCACAAATTTTCAATGACATTTAAATCTGGAGACTGGGCCGGTGGAATTATTATGTGGGGGCAGTTCCTGATGAGCCAGGACTGTACTATCTTGGCCTTAAGCTTGGGATCGTTGTCCTGGTTGAACTGGAAAGGACGTCGGATTCCTAGCTTCTCGGCACTTTGGACTAAATTTTCTTTTAGTATGTTGAAGTACACATTCTTGTCCATTGTTGTTTCAAAAATCACAAAATTCCCGAATCCGGCTGACGAGATACATACCCATGAAATGCTACTTCCTCCACCATGCTTGACTGTTTCCTTTACGTGTTTGGGATTCAGCTCAGTATTGGACTGTCGCCACACATAATTCCGCCCGTCCGAGTCAAAAATTGTGAATTTGGACGCATCTCCAATTATGACTATGTTCCAGAACTCCAAATCCTTGTCCAAGTGGTTTTTGACGAACGTCATCCAAGTCCCTTTATTTTTCGCGCTTATAAAGGGCTTTTTTCGTGGTACTCGGGCATTTAAGTCAAGATTGCGCAGAAACCTGTGCACAGTTTCCACACAGCACTTTTTCCCCATTTCATCCTGCACCTGTTGAGCCACTTTTGGAGCCGATAGCTTGGGATTTCCCCTTATTTTCCTGATGATCCTTCGCTCCTCCTCTTCGGTGAAAATCCCATTTGGTGCCATTCTGCCCTTGTCCTCAATCCGATTTGCGTCGACGAAGCGCCGAATGATGTTATACACAGTTGAGTTGCTCAAATTGATCATTTCAGCTATTTGGCGATGTGAATATCCGTTTTTGTGGCGATCCAGGATGAGTTTTCGTAGTTCAATGATAGTCTGATTGTCCATAGTCCTTGTTGGCTTATTGCACCCGAGATGCAGGATAAAACTAAACTGACTACGAAGTATTGATGTATTTATACCGAAAATACTCAACTTTTGGTACTAAATCCGGGTTTTATGGCACCCAGGTGTCCACAATGTACCAGGTACAAATAAAATTTTCCCTAAAAATAGGCCACTTTTTACATAATCCTACCTAGCAGGTGGGGAAACCCCAGTGTATTGGGGTCATATATTAATTTTGGTGGTTAATATATGTACCTACCATCGGTCTTTGGAATTTTTGAAAAATATTGAATGGTTACTTTATGGCAGGCAATTCCTGTTTTTCTTTGGCACTGCTTTAAATAAGCTTGGAGTCACTGTATATAATAAATTGACTAATTGAATGCGCTAGAAAGGCAAACGTATTTTCACAGTTGAAATGCGATTGTGAATCGAGTTGAGTTAGATAAAGACAACAATGATAATAAAATCGCTCTTTTCGAGTAGCAAATGCCAAAATATACAAGACTCAAAAAGATGAGTTCAATGAATGTTAAGAATCTTCAGGTTATAAATATCCAGACAGATATATCAACAATAATCAATGATGAATAATGAAAACAAAAGTTGTTCATTTAGAAACTGCGATTCTTTATTAATATATTTTAGGTGGGTTTCTGTTTAACAGTAATCGAGTCTTAAGTGAAACTGAAAACTTTAATATTTGCCACATAAATTACAAAAAGGAGTTGAAAATTGGAAAACAAATTAAATATTTTCTCAAAGGCGTGTAAAATCAAATTAAAGTCTAGCTAAGCTGCTCTTTCCAAAAAGTGTGAGCAAACTCACATGCCACGCAGATATAGTGTATATATAGATATATATCTATATCTATATATATATATATATATATCTGTATATACACACACGTACAGTAGACAGTATATGTGGTATATATAACAAATGCGTGTTGACTAGTCAACTAATTAGGTGGTCGAGACGTGCCGCTAGGACGAACTTGTGTACAGCATCACTTCGGGATTGTGGTGCAGGCTGAAGGGTGTGGATTGGGTTGGTTGGTTGGGCTGTGCGTTAAGGTCAACGATTAGCTAATACTATGGCAATTGCAGATTGAAGCTGGCCGATGACAAAACTTTTGGCTTTGGCCACTTTGTGAAATTGTTTGCCATATTTGCTGCTAAAACTTAACTCAGTCAAATACAAACAAACAAGCATACATACACACACACACACACAAGCATAAACACACACATACAAGCATACACACACACACACTCACAAAAATGCGCAAACACTAATCAAATAAATGAGGCAAGCGAAACTTCAAGCAACAGAAACAAGAAAAGGAGGTTGGTTGGGCGTTTTTTGTGGGCGGAACACACGCGTATTGAATATGCAATATGGCTGTTAAAATACTCACACACACACACACACACAAAGAAAACAACAACAGTGGCGAAAATATTTGAAATAGAAAGTATAGAATCGATTTGACAATATATAAAAATAATTCTATTCTATTTCGAAATGATTTCTTTCTTTTGTTCGCATTTTATTATCATTAAAGTAATTTTTTTGTAGATGAAATTTTGGCCACATGCAGAATGACTCACTAAACATTTTTGAAGCCAAAACTTGGGAATCAATTCAATCTATATATTTTTCAAAAAAAAAATATTTTGAGCTCTATACACAAGCATTGTATTTGAAATTCTTAGGAAAATTTGGTTTCTAATTTAGAAATGTATGTCTGATTACTATACAAGACATAGATGGGGGGCAAGTCAATTTAATGGCAAAATTAAGTCGGCTGTTTCTCTCAGTGTAACAGCAACAACAAGAACGTCAACAACATGAATAGCGCCTTTTATTAAGTATGAAGCCGATATCAAGTTACACACTTTGCTGCTGCTGTCTGGGTGTGTGTGTGTGTGGGTGTGTGTGTTTGCGTGTGTAAATTGTTTAGACGGTCAATGAATGTATGTATATATGTGTGTATGTGTGTGTTGGGCTACTGGCTGGGCTAATTAATGAATTGGCATAACTTTCTTACTAACTCGCTGGGCCAGTTCTCCTTAGCACCCTATCGTGCTATCAATTTGGTCAACAAAACAACCAAACAACTATCTCCCTCTTCTCTCTTTCTTTCTTTCTCTACCTTTCTCTCTCTCTCTCTCTCTCTCTGTCTTTCTTTCTGTTTATATGGAGTGTAGATGCGTCTGTCTCTGTCTTTAGCTTAATTCGCATAGATTGCCAAATTGCTTTAGCTTTTGTTGACTTGCCTCCCTCTCGCGTTGTTGCTTCATTTAGTTTTGCTTAGCAGCAACAGCAGCCACAACAACAACAACGACAACAACAACGGCAACAATATGCGCGCACACAGCATAAATGTCATTTGCAACAAATAAAGAGCAGATGAAATGGAAGAGAAGTCACAACACACACGCACACACACACACACGCAAAATAACTTTGCAAAAATAAGTTAAGTTGCTCAAAAAGTTGTTAAGCCACATTTTCTTCATTTCATTTCCGTGTTGACTGAGATTTTTGCTGCTCTTGTTGTGGCCATTTGCATATTTGTTAACTTTTGAGCACCTTGACGACACATGAAAATAGCTGAGCATAAATGGAAAGTAACTAGCAAAAGAATTTGCCAATAATAAATGCAAATCGAATGCAAAAAAAAGTCAGATGAATGTGAAAAGGATGCCAGAAATTAATGCTTCAGGCAGATAAACATTGGGCAAAAGTCCACAATTTGAACAATAAAAATAAATATCAAGATGAGCATAAGCAAAAAATAAAAAATAGATCCGGATCAGTAAAGTTTTAATCAGCTATAGCACAAAGCCACTGCTGAGGCAGGCAATTTCGATATCAAGCGAAGGTGCCACAAAAAACAAATGGCATCAATTAGAGAAGGAGAGAGCAGGTTGTTGTTGCATAAGCAGGCGGCAATAATTGTGCAGGCTGCACTCAAACACTCAGCTTGGCAATAAGCGATTACAAGGCTGGGGAAAACGGGACGGGGGAAGCGGAGGCTTGCAGTCCTTTTCCATGCAGTCGTTTCCTTTGCAGCTAGCTACTTGGGCTGAATTGCACGGACGCCAGAAAGTGTTGCATACTTTAAGGGCGCCCAGGTGTCGAGAGAAAAATTGCTGCAGATCGTCCGAATCCTTTGGAGATTTCCGAAAGATATGGTTCATTGACATCGCAAGGACCAGCTCTATCAAATTGCACTCAAGGATAATGGCGTCATTTAAGAAACCATTGCTTGGCCAGTTGGCAAAATGTTTGACAAGGAATCGAAAAGAATATGGTCAAGCTGTGCATGAAAAAGGACTCATATTGCCGATGTCCTTTTATGCGTTTCTTAGAATTGGTAAGCCAAGGAAAGTCCAGGTTAGATATACTGAAGTCAATTTTTTAATATCTAATCAAGCTAGTCCTTAAGATGACAAATTAACTGCCGATTTCCGAATATCTATTTTTCCGATGTCTTCTGATTTCTTCTCCTGCTGCACCCCTGTCGAATCCTGAAAATATTTGTTGCCAATCGATGTTCCTTTTCCTTTGGGCTTAAAAACGGATCTCCCTATGAGGGAGATACTTGCGGACTGCTTTATACGGGACAGATGATAACCCGAGTAATCTTCACCGAAGGATCAAAAACAGATAAATATTGCATCTTCTTTAAAATTTAGCAAAAAAAAATTATGTAAAGATTGTTGTTCTTTCAAAATATAGACAATTCTTATTTTTTGTGTGAGTGTAAACTAGCTTAACAGAGTATAGCGCTATCGGTTATGCTCTTCTGCAATGTTCATATTTTGTTTTTTTTCCCCCCTCTTTTGATGCTCAACTACTGGCGCTATAAAAATACACATGCACAGAAACACATGCGCACGCGAATAACATAAAAGAATAGGACACACATACTCACACACACACCCACAAACCGACACACACACACACACACACACATAACGCCCATCAAATAAAGCGTTGCTCTGGCAACAACAACGACAACAACTTGGAATCGCAACAAAATTTAACGTTGTATTGTAAATCTAAACCGAAGAAAGGACATTAGCCGCATTTTGTCTAGGCAACCACACAAAAACACACACATACACACACACACACACACACACACATACACACACACAGACTAAATCACTTTGGAATGCGTTGCACGTAGCAATGCCGCCAGTCTTCTACCTTGACTGCTGCTTTGGTGGCTGCTTCGTTCAGCTTTTGGTAGCACGTCAAGGGGGGGCAGCGTGCTGAGCGGGGAAGCATGTGGCATAGATTGAGGTGTGGTTGGGCCTGTTGGTGTTGCTTAGGCGTTACGATTCATAGCTGGTGTTTTGTAGCTAGTTTAAATGCTCAACGCCATGCCGTGCTCATTTTTTAGTGAAGTTTTAGCATAAGAAGAAGTCTACGACATGTACGTGCAACAATAGAACAGCAGACAGCTCGGACAGACACGACAGACACAACAGACAGGAGCAGAAACAGAAGGACAGCACAGCGTGGACAAGCACACAGCCAGACAGACAGACAGCTAGGCAGCCATACGGACAGACGGACAGGCAGTCGTGAGTTGCTCTGAGCATGTGCTCAAGATAACATTTCTACTTGTGGTAGTTGTTGTTGTTTAGTGTTGTTATTCAGTGGTGTTGTTGTTGTTGTTGTTGTTGTCTAGCAAAGCGCGATATCCATTTAGATAGATGATGCTACGAACTGAAAGGCAACACACACTGATGTGTGTGTGTGTGTGTGTGTCTGTGTGTATTGTACACTAAGAACAAAAATATAAGTTGGCAAATAAAAATATAGTTGAAGAACTAGTAAAATCAAAAACCATTGCTGAAAAAGTTTTGAGCTATCATTGTACGCTTTATATTTATTTATATTATATTTTATATATATTTTTTATTAAATTGTTTTCTTTTGCTACAGTTAACAGCAATAATCTAAGCGGTGTACGAAGCATATATATTTTTCTTTCTTATGCTTCTAAGAACTAAAAAGCATTGCTGAAAAGTACAAAAATAATACAAATAAAAATAGCAACACAAATAATTGATCGTTTTCAAGGCGATTTTTTTTTGTAGTGTGTATGATAGATAGAATAGATAGAGCAGGAGCCCAAATAGATAACAGGATTCATTCGGTTGGCACATGACTCTAAACTAGCGAAATTGTCAGTTTCCTGGCGTTCTGCGCCGTGAGCCGCTTACAGAACTAGGGAATATGCCTGGCGAGCAAAAAAAAAAAAATAAAATGGTTAATTTGCGATATATTTTTATACGCATCTGAACCCCCTCCGAACGGGCAATGAATTTCAAGTGTTCAAACTTGAGCAAAAATAATACGATTAGCACACAATTTGAACAGATCAAAAGTTGAGCAAGCAAAATGAAGCAGATGTGAAGAAAGTGTGGAGACTAACATTAGATTGAGATAACGAACACAGATAAAGACAAATAAGAAGAAAACAAATCTAACAGATTAAAGATATATTTGAATAAATAACGGAAAAGGTTTTTGACAATGCCAAGAAACTCACAACTTAAAAACAATTCAATGATTTTCATCTTAGAAGTCAAACTTGAATTTTAATTAACTGAATCGGGGCTTGCATTCAGCCAACAAGGAACGTGGCTAGCAAAGGACTCAAAGCGGTAAAGAGGGAGGGAGAGGGATAGAGAGAGAGAGAGATTTGGCCAATTTTAAGAAGAAGGCAAATGCATGCCATTTTTTTTACTGTGTCTGCCGTGTTATGTTGCAGCTGTGCGGATCATAATTCTCATCTCAGCTGGTTGCAAAGTTGCAGCAGCATGAAGACAAGACACCGAAGGAGAGGAAGTTGTGTGTGCCTTCGACTGTCCCGTCGCAGTTTAATAAGCTACTGCCACCAAACTGCAAAACCAACAACTATACAGTAGACAATTTCTGCTGCGAGTGTTTAAAGTACGGCAAAATATACTATGTGGCAATATGCCTTCGACAAGATTTGTGCAATGTTCCACATACAAAGAAGTAGGAATGCCAACCAGATTCCAGCTGCTAAATATGTATATTCGATTTTTAAAAAAATCTTTAAAAATGTTGCACACGCAAATGTCAGCATGCGTGGAAGGGCTCTCATCTCTTGTAACCAGTTCTGGTAGTGAAAAAACTAAGCTTCTGCTATCTGAAATCGATAAGTATCGATATTCGCGCAACGGAGATTGTTATCGATCAAACAAAATAAACCTTGACCTGCGCGGGGATAAAGAAGACCTGATGTCTCTATCTCCTATAGTCCCTGAGATCCGCGTGCTCATGCAGACAGGCAGATGGACAGACGGACAGGGCTATCTCGACTCAAATGTTGAACTTGTTTAAGAATATATTTACTGCCTCGAGTCGGAGTTGCATCCTTTTGCCTACATCCCCACACCAATTCTTTATAAGAAATGACTAACTTTGGTGATTTTCCAAAATTCCAGTCCATATATTGTCTGCCGAGTTCAACACCAACAAAAGCACCAAGCATCTGTAATTGTATTTATATTTGCATTTGAGTCTTTTGTTGTTGTTTTTGTGATAAACTGCTTCAAGTTTTCAAATGCAGAAAGTTGAGCTGCAAGTGAATCTCTGTTGCTGATGCCAACTGCTGACTCTTGCCCAAGTCTTTGTTTAAATTGTGCCACAGGCCTTAAGCACACACTCATACACACCCATGCGCGCACTCACCACAGATGCATGTGTAGAAACGTGCCTGCAACTCAAGTTGTTGCTGCTGTTGCTGCGTGTTTGCGCAAGAATGTTCTTGCTCAGAATTTAGATGGCGAAGACGTTGATTCCTAATTCCACAACTACCCAATTCACCGCCTCCATTGGCTAGCCACGGAGCGAAGTGTGACCAGACTGCATTTGAGCAGATTTATCATCCGAGAACATTGCTTGAATGACGGCAAACTAACCCGAAAACATTGCAAACATTTCAATAATGTCAACCATGGATTATTGGCACAGGTTGAATTAAATTCAATATCTATATATATTTTGATCTGCTTACTTAGTGAATGGCTTTCAGTTGATTTACTTTGAATGTGTGATTGCACATGAAAGTGTTTCAACAAGTTCATCGATCTGTTGCAACTATGTCCATTGATTGCCCCGTCGAATTCTTATCAATATATTTGAATATTACATTATCGAAATTAATTACAGTCTTGTTTTGCTGCTCTTGTCGAAACAACTCTACCATTTTCAATTCGCACAGGGTATATTTGAAAGTAATTTACTGGCTTCTAGGCGAATTGTGTTTGTTATTGTTGTTGTCTGCTGTCAAAAGGATCAAAGTGTGTATTGTGTCGTTGCAAATGAATCGTTCCATAATTATGTCTCCGAGACACTTGAGCTGCAAATTAATTACTCCATTTTCTTTTCTGTTTTCGAATCGTAGAGCGGTGTCAAGTTGGCCAGGAGCAGCGAGGTGGAGTTGGCGGTGCGCAAAATACTGGGTAGCCACATTAATTAGCGTTCATCAATCATGTTTCGACCGTACTGGCCAAGGACACTAGGTACTCAACACAGCAGTCAATAGCAAATGCTTCGCAATATATACGACTTTTTCTTCGATTCTCTTTCTCTGTATCTGTCTCTCTCTCTCTCTCTCTTTCACTGTCTCTATCTCTGTCTCTCGCTTCACCTTGTTCTACTTGGCCCTGGTATGTGAGTGTTTGCGCCTTGGTGTAAATATTGCGCAATTTGTCGTCATTATCCAGGATATTGAACCTCATAATGTGCGTCGACACCATCAATTCCAAAATGTTGACGGATGCACAGAACCCACACCCCACATTCCCCCCACAGCACTCAGCGGTGGGTGGTGTGGGTGCTGCACCAAGGCAAGAAGCCAAATCAAGGTAGGGGCTGACAGAAAGCAGGCTGTGAACACAACATACTTAGTTTGCCTCCATTCAAATGATGTATAATGTAAAAAGGCAAAAGTTGCACAATCGCAAACATTGCCCTAACCAAAATTGATATAAAGGATACTAAAGGACTTTAACAACCAGTGTTAAAAGAGTTGGACCAATCGATAAAAAGTTAGTGCTGCGAATGAATCTATCGACATCGATAGAGGTTGGCAACAGTTTATTGATCGGTTTGTTTGAACTCAATTAATTTGAACCATTTTATCGATAACACTCAAAATAATCGATAAGCTTAAGAGTGTTGCTCATTAATATTTTTGACTTGTTATCGATGCGTTTGTCATCTCTAATCGATTTCACAAGCGTCTGAACCACAATAAATGGTCGAGTCTGCTAGGGGGGCGACTGAATGGGGCGCAGGACCTGCCCCTCTTCCTGGCGACAGCATTGACAATCATTTTACACTTGGTAGGATATTATGTAAATTGCTTTTCATATTTGTGCAACATTTAAATTTACACACACACCAACTGGGGGGCTGCTGCTGTGTGACAAGTAAGTAAATCACGACGGTCGACTCTGTGGTGTTGATGTCAAAGTAAAGGCCCAACAGACAGACATCATTATAACAGGAGACAGCGCTGATTGACTGAAAGAGTGATAAACTCAGCCAAACGAAAGACACAGAGCGAGAGCGAGAGCAAGAGAGAGCGAGAGATGCTGCGATAAGCAGGCGGCAGAGAATTGTCGCGTAGGCATCGAGTTTGCGTCTATGGGGAAAAATTAACGATGCGTAAAAAGTCCTTACTGCGGTTTTCATTTATGCGAATGTGTCCGCCCCACACACACTTACATACATACGCGCACACACACACACACACACAACCAACAGCAATAGCATGTGTGTGAGAGTGTGTGTGTTTGCACATTTTTTGAGTCTTGACGGAATTATTTGATAGTCCCAGTGAAATAAAATTGCAATGTGTCAGTTTTAATGGCGTTGCAATTGCTCCGAGCGCTTAATGTCTGTCTATCTATGTATGTTTGTGTGTGTGTGTTGGTGTGTTGGTGTGTATGTGGGGTGGGGTGTGTACGTGTGCCGTAAAATGCACAAAATGAAAATGTTTCAAACTTGACAACAGCCGCTTGGGACAGTAATCCATAGTCAGACGATTGATGTTTAAGTACAGTTTACAAAATAACAACAAAAGGGACAGCCAGCAAAGAGTAGCACCAGCGAGTAGCGTCAGCGAGTAGCGTCAGCGAGTAGCATCAGCGAGTAGCGTCAGCGAGTAGCATCAGCGAGTAGCGTCAGCGAGTAGCGTCAGCGAATAGCGTCAGCGAGTAGCGTCAGCGAATAGCGTCAGCGAGTAGCGTCAGCGAATAGCGTCAGCGAGTAGCGTCAGCGAGTAGCGTCAGCGAGTAGCGTCAGCGAGTAGCGTCAGCGAGTAGCGTCAGCGAGTAGCGTCAGCGAGCAACGAGAAGTGTTGACAGCATGAGTAGTAGCTCTCTTGGCATGATAATGTTACAAGAAAGAGAATCAAACACTCAATAATGCTTGCAATTAAAATTGGTCTGTTAGCCAATCAACGAGTAGCGAGTAACGAAATCAAATCAGGACAGAGTGTGGATGAGAGCCTCAAACTTAAGACAAACTAAGAATATTGTTATTTAAGTAGTTTAAGCAACACAAAACATTTGCGGGTATAATATAAACACAGTTTCTGTCAATCAGCGAGTAGCGTGTAACGTGTAACGAGAACAACAAAAGCAGAACACCTATAATAAGCGGACCATAAAATAGTTCTATGCAGTTTCAGACATCAAACAGACCGAGATAAGTAGGGAGAGCGGTCCAGTTGAAGTCGAGAGACTTACAATTATTATCACTTAAAAGTCAGTTGAACTGCTGCAGCAAGCAGCGAGCAATGGAAGAGAGAAATAGCAAGAGAGGGAGAGGAATGCAATTAATGTCAAACCAAATTGGAAAAGGCAGTAAAATGATTGCAAATGAATATTGAAACAGTCCCACCCAACTAAAAGAAACATCAAGCAGCGAGTAACGCGACGCGTTGGGAATGGAAGAAATGGCGAGATGTTTGCAATAAAGTCCAAGGCAAAAATGCCCGAAGCAATGAGGAAACAAGCTGTCAGCAGCAGACCGAAAAGCGAATGTAAATAAATATTAAAACCGTCGGTAAAAAACAGAAACAGAAACAGAAACGAAGTCAAGCTTAATTGAGAAGTCACAAGCAACGAGCGGGTGACCAAATATAAATCAATCAAATATTGCCAGACAGGCAGCTAAAGAAATTGAGTTATAAGCACTGCGATGAAATGCAATCAACACTTACCGGAATCGAAATACATATTTATATATATATACTGTGGCTACATTTGACCAAGTTAAAAGTGACAAGTTAACCAAAACACCATTGACAACTAAAACTCTAAAATAGAATAAGCCTACAAAATACCAGTTGAAAAGGGGTACTATTATTTAGGGTTATTAGTTGAAGACGGGAATAATTTCAACGTAGAAACTTTCAAATGAAACGTTCCTTAAAATTTGAACTGCTTGTCTCAAAGTGCGATTAATTAACTAAAAATCCGAAGCAAATTATGTTGGCAAATTTGTCTAGTGCCAACTGTCCAGAGTTGCCATGCGACACAAAACACACGACACACGCACACAAGCACACATACACACAGATACACACATCTGCATTGAGATATTTGTCCAGTGAATATATATATATAATTCAAATTGTGTGGCGAGCAAATTGCCATTTTATGTGTGTGTGTGTGTGTGTGTGTGCCTATGGCCACGTTAAGCATTTGCTTTTAATTAACTTCAATGTCGTACTCACTAAGACCCAAGTGGGGACTTGGGCGAAGGGTACAATGATGGGGGCGGGGCACGGGGCCCGGGGGCCGTGTCGGTGTTGTAAAGCGAACAGCAGCTCAACTCACCTGAAAAGACACGAAGCACAAAAGAAGAAGAGAAATGCGTTAAAAAATATGCAGACAAGTTAAATTGTATTATATATATATATATAAATATCGGCTTATGCCACATGGTGCAGTTATAATACGGCCGGGGTAGAGGGGTCAGGGGCCCCCGGGCATAGGCGAATGCGAGACTGGATTGTGGGTTGATTGTGAGCTGAGGTTCTTGCCTAAGGAGACTCTCCCTCTTCAACTTTCCCCTGCGCTCTCTTTCTCTCATCACCCTCAGCAAATGTAGTTATAAAATTCATATCAAACTGAGTTCACCAGCCAAAATCCCACAATCAGCTACACATGAATGTGTGTTTGTATATGTGTGTGTGTGTGTGTGTGTGTGTCAAATGTATTTGCCTATTTACAGCCTATTGCACATTTTGATGGACCGTTGAGGTTGTGGTTGTGGGTACACTTCAAGAAATCACACTGCGATTTGCTGTCTCTCAAAATCGGGGTTAATATTTTAAAACAATCGTTATAAATCGATACAGAAAGTTCCTATCAGTTGCCAATAATACTTTCAGATAAAAAAAAGAAAAGAAAAAATAAAGAAATGAATACGATATTTTTGTGAAAGCTGTTCTACTTTTTAGCAATGCAAACTATGCATTGTAAAAGTAAACATCTAAAAATATATCAAATTGCTACAGGTATTCAGGGTGATTTTACAAATATATATATATACATATATATATATATATTCATACATGAATATATCCATTTCTTATAAGTATTTATGCCAAGTGTAGGCGAATGTGATTGTGTGCGGGTAAAGGCAGTAAAAAAAACTTAGTCAAGCGCAAACCAAAAACTAAATTGAATTTCTGTGCAGGACGAAATATGAGATACAGATTAACATTGACGCTCTCTCTTCACGCACACACATGTGTGTGTGTGTGTGTGTGTGTGTGTTAGTTGTATGTTTGTGTTGTGTGTGTTCTCTCCACTTACCGAGAATGCTTTGAGAAATACCAAACACTGTATGATGCCCTCCATTGTATCGCCAGTGAGACAGAATGTCCCTGTGAGATGTCGTCCCTTGCGTCCGACCGTTGCCGCCGCGAGAGAGGCGTGGACGAGGGCGCGCTGCTGCTGCTGCTGCTGGCCAGCGATGCCGACGACGCCCTTTACGCCAGCAGCGGCGCTTGCAGCGGCAGCGGCGGCCGTTGCCACAACGCCGCTGGTTAACATGCGGGGCAAGGGGGCGGCGCGCATTAAACGCTCCAGCGAATCCATTTCAGATCTCTCTCCCAATCTCTCTCTCTCTCTCTTTCTTTATATATATATATATATATATTTATATATATATATGTATGTATATATATATATATATATGTAGTGAGTGTGTGGTTATCGATATGTGATATCGATAAACGATTCACGTGTTACGTTTAGTTCAGTTTTATCAGTTATGCTTGTTTTTTTGTTTTGCTTTTTTGATTAAAATTTGCTGTTGTTGTTTTTTTTTTTATTGTTAATTAGTTTCTCATTTTTGTAATTTTTCTTGTTTTCTTGTGTTTTTTTTTTTTTTTTGTTAGCACTAATTTGGTATTCCTTGGATTTATTGTTTGTCTTTACGAGTTGTTTGTCGCACACATTTGTTTAACTGGGTGTTTTTTGGGGGAAAGGGGAATGTTACAGAAATTGTTGAAACACACACGAAAACTCAAGAGAATTTGCCAAAGAACGGAGAACCAAAAAACCAAAAATTATTAATCAAACAAAATGTTGAAGAGCCCGAGAACTGCAACTGACTGACTGACTGACTGACTGAACTGACTGACCAGACAGCCGTTTACCAACTGAATCAGTTCAGAATAATATGCACAGCATTTTGGAATGAAGACCAAGACAAAAGTGGAACACAACTGAAGCGACCCAAAAAAAAAAAAGAAACTGCAAGAAATTGTCATAATGATGACTGCGTACAAAGGACATCAACTTGAACACAAATGCAGCAAAAATTCTTGTTATCTCTCTCTCTCTCTCCCTCTATCTCCCTCTTTCTTTCACACTCTCACACTCAATATCTGTCGCAGTGGTGCAGGTTGTGTGTTTGCTGCACCGCTGACTGGGGACTAATAAAATGCAAGTTAAATGTATATTAAAAATTTAATGCTAAGAAAACAGTTGCAGATGGACACCAAGCGAAAGAGAGAGAGAGAGAGAGACAGAGACAGAGAGAGCGATAAAGCGAAAGAGAGAGAGGGAGTAAGAGAGAGTGAGAGAGGGATGCTGAGTTTTAAAAGATAGCTAACATCTTTTGGCAGCCGACCAGGCGACGAAAGTGCACCAATTTCTTGAAATACGATTAAGTCACAAAAATATGAAATTCACTCTAAGAATTCCTTAAATCGAAAAGATCCAAATATTTTCAAAATTTAAATCAAAATGGTTTGCCGCCTTAAGCTACTTCGCTTAGACACATTTTGTATGCTCAATCGAAAGTATATAGAAGAATAAGCGATTATTTCATAGATTGATTCCTGCACTCCTTTTGTGCTGAATATAAAAAAAGGAATTTAAAAAAAAGGAAAGAAACCCCAGCGATGTGTTTCAATAAGCCAAACTGTTTGCCAATGAAGCACTTTTCGATGTCCTGTTTTTTCTGTGTCCTGTCGGCTGTGCATGTGTGTGTGTGCGACTGCATTCACAGTTCAAGAGAAATAAGCATACAGAGATCCCAGCTTGACAGGCGTCGTCAGTGACTGAATGCAGGATATACATATGTGGCCAACATATAGTAGGGTATGGTCCTTAGAATCCTTTGCTGTTGCTGCTGCTGTTCTGCTGCTGCTTTCCTTTTATGCTTGTGTCCGAGCTGTTGGCTTTTCCGCTTCCATTCGCCGAGCGCTTCAAGCGTAATTTATCTGTTGGCAAAATGTGTGGCTGCGACTGTCAACGGGACACCAAAGACGGCCAAGACGGAGTGCAGACTGTCAAGCAAAATTTATGCGACCAAAAGCGTATGGCCAACAGTTGCCAGCAGACACACACACACACACACACACACACATCAGTTGAGCTACACTCAACAAAAATAGCCATCAACTTGAAAATGGTGTATCATTTTTGTCTCTTTTGAAATTAATTGTTCGTTCACAGCATAAACATTATTAAACTAGAAGCGCTTGCTGGCAATATTAACAAAAAAAATAAAGTTTTTCGAAATATCATTTGTTATTCAAATTCAGAAATAATTGTTGGGCTTTTTTCTCTGAGTGTAGAGCGTAGTAGATACTGTATTAACTGCAACTAAATCAAACTTTAGAGCCAAGCTATGAATTATTTGCCATTGTGCAGCATACGAAACATTTCTTTGTCGCTTTGTCCTTGCCCATTTTGCCAGGAAATGGCAACAGCAGGGCAACAATAAGACCCGTTTCCTAAGCCCACCTCCTCCGCCCTGCACCAGATAGGCCAGAACGGGGAACATCCGGCGGACTGGGCTTTGTGATACCATTCGGCTACCTGCACTGTCATCCTGCTGCTGCTCGTCTGCTTGGCTGCTGCTGTCTACATAATTTTTGTGGGCCAAGTTAATTTGAACATAAACAACAAAAGCAACAGCAACAACAAGCTGAACCTCCATTTCGTAGCATACTTTTTCTCCTTTTTTTTGGGGCGGGGCCAGCAAATTTGTATAAAATAAATATACGAAAAAGAGAAAGAAAAAAAATGGAAAAGGTTTTCGCTTCTTTCTATTTTTTATTTTTTTTTTGCCTGGCTGTGATGATGTGGCAGTTGACTTTCTGGGACAGTCGAGACACGCCAATTTTATAGACGACCCCATAATGCGCTGCTTGTTGTTGTTGCTGTTTTAGAGTCGACCCAAGAACAACAAGAACAACAACTACAAAAGCCAGCAAACACGGGCCAAAAAACCAAAATATGAACGAGGGTAAAAAAAATTAAATGAAGCTCAAATTAAGTGAAAATAAGAAACCCTTGGGCGGCAAAACAAAGCAACAAACACACACAGCAGGCTAGGGGGCGGGTGGTGGGGGGGGGGGGGGGTGATTTACATATATATATATAGATATATATCTATATATATATATATATATATTAGGCCTAGTTGCCCCGTCTGCGAATGTTTGCTGTTCGTGTTGTCGCTGCATTAGAGTTAATTAAAGCTTGACCTCGCACAGTGAAGTCAAGCACATATTTGAGCGTGACCCTTTTCCGAACTTCAAGGTTCAGTTTCAGTCTGACCTTGATTTGCTGACAGGGCTATCGACAAATTGATATGAACTCTGCGAAATAGAAGAGTATCTCAGTGGGCATTTTATATCATCGATATATGTATATATCATATTGATATTGGCTTCAAATTGTAATCGATTTTAATATGAGCAACAACAGATTTTCGTTTGCAAATCGATAAAAAGTTAACGATCAATTGAAATGAAAGGTGCGAAGGCAACTGGTATGCATGCGAATTAAATATCGATATCAATATATTTATGCATTTATTTGTCGATGGAGAAAATATTAGCTTGCGCAAAATTAATCGATCATCGATAAATGGCTATCGAAAAATACATAAGCGATGCTAAAGAAATGAAGGCAAAACATTGATATTGGTGCAAAATCCTAACCGATTTAAATATCGATAACAATAGATTTGTTCATTTACTTGTCGATTGAGGAAAGATTCGCTTGCGCATTGTTGATCCCAAAATTCTCACTGTATCTTTCTACATCTCTCTCTCGCTTTCTCTCTCTCTCCCTCTGTCTCTTTCTATCATTACCTCTCACTCCCACTTTCAGAAATATGAGCCTTTCAATTATTTTTATACTCTTAACCACAGTGGAAACTTAGAAATCTTATCAGCACACAGTCTCAAGTTGGTTCGCATGTGTGCAAGGGAGTGTATGCTTGTGTGTGTGTGTGTGTTTTGTCAGTCAGTCAGTTTGTAACTGGAATCCTTGCAAATGAATGACCGGAATAGAAATAATGAGCCGTATTTACATTTAAAACCGTACAGCCAGCCAATAAGGAGAGCAGTGTGCTGAAAATGTAATGCGACAACTGGAAGAAGGATCTGCAGAATAGACAGACACAAACAGAGAGGAAACAGACAGAGAGTGAGAGAGAGAAAGAGTGAGAGAGAGAGAGAGAGAGAGAGAGAGAAAAGGGGCACACTCAGTGTGGACGTTGGCCGATTGCATGCAATTTGTTTTATGACCGGGCATTCGCATTAAGCGCACACTTAATCACACGCACAGAGCGGGGTCAGGGGGTCAGTGGGCGTGGCACATCCGCCCATTTTTCGGTGGACCGAAGCCGGCGACAAATCAAATTGATTTAACAATAAGCCCGCGTATATACCCTTGCCAAAGGATAATCCGATTTAAGCATCAAATGTGTGTTCTAAGAGGATATTATTCCTCATCCTCATTGGGAACTATAATGATCATATCAGAGAGACTATAATGATCAGCTCATTTTCTAAGAGACTATGGCTTCGGATATATTTGGGACACATTTTTTACTGTTAGCATGAGGAATGCACTCACACTGACTGCATTAAACTATTTATGCAAATTAGATATATGAAATGCGTATGCCAAATAGGGGATGTTAACGAAAATCGGAGTACTATCTAATTCATAAGACCATCTGTGAAAAGTTGTGTTTTATTTCATATACAAATATGAAAATTATCTATTGAATTCTAATGTAATTTTTGTGGTTTTTTTTTTCATTATTTTATTGCTCATTTATCAGCAATATTTGTGTTCTACAAATAAACTTTATGAAATTGGTTTAATTTAATCGACTAGATTTGATTTAAGATATTTATTACATATCGTTAGGGTATTTGAGCAACGGCAATTGCCAGACTTGTTTTTGGAATTGTTTTTAGGCATTACTTGTTGTTGCTGCTGTTATTGCTGCTGCTGTCGTTTGGGGCTTTAGCGCAGCATTATTAAATCACTTTTATTGCCATTGAAATGTGCAAAAGTTTTCTGTGCGTTGGAATCTCAGCCGCACAACCCCTCTTCACCTACCCCTGCTTGTGCCGCCCTCCCTCACAAAAGAAAGACACGCATCGTAGGCAGGACAAAGGCTAGGCAAAAGTAGTCGATGCTGGGCGTTGTATGCGGCGTATGCGTAATATGAATCCAAGTGCGTAACTCATCTTTGCGCCTGTCGCCGCCAAAATGGATAAAATTGGCGACTTGGCTCAGTTCATTGCCGAGAAAATGGAGACAAGTGAATTATATTTATATATATATATATATATATACATACGTATGTATATATTTAATAATGTTGTCTGGAGCTTGCTGCTCCTCGCCATTGGCATGAGTGGCTGACTGACTGGCTGACTGACTGACTGACTGACTGGCTGGCTGACTGGCTGACTAAATGACTGACTGGCTGGCTGACTGACTAACTGACTGGCTGACTGACTGACTGGCAGACTGACTGACTGACAGACTAACTGACAGACTAACTGACTGACTGACTGACTGACTGACTGACTGACTGACTGACTGATTGACTGACTGACTGGCTGGCTAGCTAGCTGGCTGGCTGACAAGACAGCTAAAGCAACAAAACATAACGAACAGGACAAAAACACAATGCGACTTTGGGCACTTGAGGCGCCACTAACAAAACACGACACGACACGAGTACAAGAACAAGAAAAATAAGTGGCGTCTGCCCTGCAGACAACTAAAGCCTACTAGTGTGTGCGTGTCTGTGGGTGTCTGTGGGTATGTTTGGGTGTGTGTGGGTGTGCGGGTAAGAAAACAACATAGAAATTGAGCAAATGACGTCAGTCAGCCATTAAATCTAGCCATTCAATCAGCTCATCAAGAGTTGCATAAATACATACAGTAAGTGAAATTACTCAAAATACATTTATGTATATTATATATATAAATCTATCTGATACATCCGACGATTAACCTTAGCAACTGTGGAATGTGAAACAAGCCATTATTTTATTGGCTTATGCTCAGCGAGCTGCTTTCATAAATGCAAGAAAAATCGATAGTTTTCAATTGAGCTCACTTTTCTTTTTTATGCATATTGTGTCTACATTTGTTTACTTCATTTTTAATAATTAAATCTTTTTGCTTTCATTTTTTAATTTTATTTTATTATATCATTAAACCAAGACATCTACCCTCATTGTGGACACCCGTTGCTTGTTTAAGTTAAACTCTGCCAGTTTTAAAGCTATCTTGCATATTTTCGCTGAAACCGATGTTGAATTTCGAACTGATTTGACTACTCTAGCATATAGCTGCAATTTAAGCAAAAACCTATCGAAAGTTGATTTGTAAGTTATCGAATCTGATACAATATCTGATATCTACACAAATGTGGCAATATTTATTTTTTGGTGAGACGATTTTACATTTTGATTTTGTCACATTTCAATCTAGGTGCGGGTGAAGGAGGGCGTGCGAGGTTGTCAACTACAGACTTTAGAGCTCAACAAGTCTTGGCAGACAGACAAACACACTCACACAGACTCACGCATTGAGCTTATTAAATAGAAAGAAAATGCCCTGGCTTAAATCGAAGTATATTTATATAACAACGAAAAACTAAAACAAATTTCGACTGCATAAGCCCAATGATAAAGACGTAGACGCACCAACCACAACAGCAAGTTTCTTGTGTGGTGGGGGTGGTGCTTGCTGTGCTGGTGTTGTGGTTGTGGGTTAGTAATTTGTTTAGACTTCAGTTGTCTGTTGGCAGTTGGTTAGCAGAAAGTCAGAAGTCGCAAGTCGCTGATTAATTGAATTGGATTTGGCTGGATTTTGATTGTGAGTCAAAGTTATAGCTGAAACAAGTATATATACAATACTAGAGATGGCAAAGAAGTCTCTCAAGTGTTGAAGGTGCAATAAAATTCAGCTAATTGGCCATCAGAAAGAAATTCCTTGTTACGCTATTTTCGACACAAACTCCACTTAAAATATTAACCAAAATAAAAAAGAAAGAAAAAAATTAAAGCTTAAATTAACACTTGCCTCTCTAAACAAAAATATATATTCTAAGATATATCGTAAATATATATTTTGCTTCTCTCTCGAATACAATTCCGTTACGTCTTCATTGTTACTAAAAATAATGATGAGTTTGTGCTGACAGAAGCGAAATAATCGAGCAAAATGAATGCAACTTGAATGCAGTATGCATTTGTGTTGTTTTCGCAATCTATCAATACACTTCATTTGCCAGACAATGCCAATTTGGAATCAGGATTGCCTAGGAATACAAAACAGTTCTGAGCTGACGGGGGAGGGACGGGGCATGTGTGCTGGGAATGGGAATGGGAATAGAGAGGGGGTTGTTTAGGAGCAAGAGATTTAGCTTTAGTTTCAGTTGGGATTATTTCTTGTTGCTTTTTGTTATTATTATTATTGATATTGTGGTTGCTGCTGCTGCTGCTGCTGCTGGCGCCTAATGATGTGGAAGAATATTGCCCTTGACTGATTTGTGAGGCAAGTGCAGCATCAATAGCAGCTGTAAATGGACATGAAACTGAAGCTAAGCCGTAGCCAGTGGCCAGAGGGTTGCCAAGTCTGCAATGCCTTGATTTGTTTTTTATTCTTTTTGCTGATGTTTGGCTGCAATGCTGAAGCGTTTTTTGAGTTGCTTAAGCAACTGAATATGCATAGGTGTGTGTGTGTGTATGTTGTTGTTGCTATTGTTGTTGTAATAGCAACGACAAGCCGTCATGGAAACGCACTCACACACACACACACACACACGGGAAGAGAATAATTGGCAGCAAAAGCAGTTCTACACAAAAGGCCAGAGCGCACAACATGATATTATCAGATGTGTGCGAGTTTGTGTGTGTGTGTGTGTATGTGTGTGCGTGTGTGTACGGTTAAACTGAAACAGCGTCCAACCAGCAGCATTCTCAACCAATGGACTCAATCAGCAGAGCAACATCAAACAACAACAATAAGAATAAAAGAGAGCAGCAAATCAGAAAAACTACACACATACACACACACGCACAAAGGAAAAAAGAATCCTGTTTGTATGTATATGTATATATGGTAAAAACAAACAATAGTAAAACTGATTAAGTCGGGGCAAAACCACATCAAGCTAAACGATGATGAAGAAAAGACCAAAAGATTACGAACACTGAACTGAACGGAGGACGGATGGAACATGGATGGATGCAAGAATCTGGCGAAGGACAATGCGAAAAGCATGTGGACGCTTGGACGCGAATCTGAACCACTCGCGGACTTCACTAAACACACACACACACACACACACACGCACAGACACACACACTCGCACACACATATTGACTCGAATGGCAGCAACAACTGTGGAAGTGGAAGGAAATGAAAAATAATGCGGGTCTTAGGGCTGCCTGTGTGTATTTGAGTGTGTATGTGTGTGTACAAAATAAAAAGGAAGCACAAGCTGAGGGTTGTAGCAATGTAAGGAAAGGCAAAGAAATGTTCAGCAAAAGAAGCAGAACAGGAAAATGCTACCACATATCGAATAATTGAAAGGATTCGCACAAGCTGCGCAAAATGAGCCAAAAGCCTAAAGACTAAACGCTAGAGCGAAGCGGCCAACGAGAGGACTCGACTCCCAACTACCCTGTAACCCTATAATATGTACATATCATTTTTAAGCCAAGTGAAAACTTTCAGCTTAAATAATCAACAAGCCCCAATGCAATTTGGAAATATATATATATATATGTAAAAAAGAAAATAGAACTAAAAAGAAGTATGTTAAAAAATATTTGTAACATGCATAAGCAATATGTAATAATCCTTTATTACAGATTTGGAACCCAGGACCCACTGAAGCAGCTTATCTACAGATGCTGTATGCCCTTAAATCTCTGACGTGCATTTGCATAACTTTATTATGCCTTCCCACACCAATTTAATGGTTGCAGAGCATGAAAGTAAAAAAACAAAGAAAAAAGAAAAACCGGAGGGTGGTGGTGGGAGGGAGGGGCTTGGGGGTTTGGTTGGCTGAAGAGCAGGATTTAACTTTCAAGCGACAATTTGTAAGATATGATAGTAATGCTCCCTAACAGCAAACGACGATGCTGCTGCTGCTGTTGCTGTTGCTGCTGTTGCTGCTGCTGCTGCTGCTGCTGCTGCTGCTGCTGCTGCAGCAACAATGACAGCAAAATTAGTCATTGTGCTGGCGAGCAAGTTGGAGACTTATCCAACATGCCCACAGTTCGTCGCACATTTGCATATATGTACCATGTAGATAAGTATACTTATATACATAGACAGACACACACACACACACAGTCACACACACATGTATTCATGCGTGTTTGCGAATCTTGCCCTAGTGCCTGACAATTATGTACAATTTACTTTGCATAACACTCAAGAGTCACAACAACAACAGCAACAACAGCAACATTCGGTTTCGGGTTGAAGTTGCCCCGGCTACCAGCGGCTTGTGGCCTGCTACGCATACGGGATTGAGGGTTGGGGGTTGGCTCTTGGCGTCGGGTCTAGCTAGTTAGCATTTTGTTGTTGTCTGACAAAAAAAAAACACACTCTCTAAAAGCAAAGCAATAATACTTTGAAGAGTGTTTTGAATATGTTTTGTGGAACAGCTCAAGCTCTAAATAAAGTTGGTTGCACACAGTTACAGCTAACTGTTATCAGTCGTTGTTAGCTGGCATGTTTTGAAATGGAAGCAAAAGATATTAACGCACAACTATCGGGCCACCAAACAGTCAGTTAGTGTTACATTTCCATAAACTAAGAACTTTAGCTTGCCAAATAAATATCGACAAATTAGGCGCCAAATATTAAGATAAAATATATATATAAAGAGAAAATACTATCGAGAAATACAAACTAATTAGTAGGCACACGCCTTAGACTGGCTTTTGTAATCAACGAAAAATAAGTACCGGATTCAAGTATCAAGGGATGTCTGCTTAAAGGAATCAAATAAATAGAAATAAAACCAGACCCACGTTGGGCGCCAAATGTGTGTGGTATTTGGTGTCAAATTTTAAAGGCTGCACAAAATAAAAAACGAATTTTGCATAAATTTTTAGACAAAATGCTCGCTTTGAATTGAAATTGGAATAATTGAAGTCTTACTAGTAATCGGGACACACCATGCGACTGCGAGTGCAGCTGCTTTGTTCAGTTTGGCTTTGATCAGAATCTCTGGAAATAGTATTAGTTCAAGTTAAGAGCAGGCATTGTTTTCGTTATAACTGAAAATGTGATTGTGAACATTTGTGAGACGAACGAGACAAAAGTAAAAGAACGAGTACAGAGAGCGACGCAGTGGGTGAAACTTGTGAATGGTGATTGCAGCTGCTTTTATTTGAGAACATTGTGAAGTGAATTCAATATATATATATATATATATATATACATATACATATATATATATACATATGTATATATTTATAGGTTAATTCTTATTTGCATGGTGTGTGTGTGTGTGTGTTTATGTGTATGTGAGTGAGTGAAAGAGCTGAGAGCAACAATTGGGTGTGAGAAACGTGAGAATAAATAATATCGATAAAGACCAAAAACATAATCGAATAATCGAATAATATAAATGAGTTGAGAATGCAGTGCAAATTCTATTGGCAAATTTCAATTTAGTTCGGTTCAATATTTTTCTTTTGAAGCTCGATTGCAACTCGAGTTATTTATTTATTTATTTTTTTTTAGTCACTTGTTTTTTTTTTTTTAGTTTTTTTTATTATTATTTTGTTGGAGCTTTCTTTTGCTAACCTTGTGTGGGGTATTTCGCATATGGAAAATTTGTGATTTTGCTTGCATTGTTTTTTTTTTTTTTTTTTGATTTTGAGTTTGAGTTTTTTGAATTGGAATTTTGCAGTAAGGCAGATTCGATGGATGATGTCGACAAATATACATATATATGTAAATATGTATATATATTTAACGATTTCAATTTGAATTTATGTGTGTTTGCAAATACATTTTTTTGATTTTGTTGGCCTTTGGTTTTATTTTTTATTTTTTGGTTTTTCTGGTGCAATGGTGAGTTGAGCGCTTTTGTACAGAAATGAGTTGAGTTTTGATTTGGATTTTGATTTGCAGCTTAGCGAGATTTGATTTTGTTTAATTTTGATTTTGATTTTGAGTTTGATTTTAATTTAGAACTTCTCCGATATGCTATAGATGCGCTTAACGCTCACGCACTTGCGTCTCAGACGCTCGCACTCGATCTCCCGAATATCGGCGTGTGAACTGGAAGTGGAACTGGCTGCCAAACTACAAATCGGTTCTCCGTGCTCCGTCGATTGCCCGCCGATGCCGATGCCGATATCGTCAATGGCAATGTGATGAATGCGAGGCAATTGAGATGCTATGCAAATGTTCGGCTCACTGTTCGCAGAGCCGGCAATGGCGGCTGGTGAGTTGGGGCCGGAACTACCGGAACCTGTAGCACTACGGGAACTACCGGAATTGCACGATAAATTGTCGTCGTCGATCTCCTCGTCCTCCTCCTCGTCTGCCTTCTCCTCGTTCTCCTCGACGCACTGCGGACAACCGTTGTTATCGCTATCGTTATTGCCGTAAATCTCCCTGCGATCGTCGTAGTCGTTCTGTGTCGAATAGGCCTGGGTACGGCGTACCAGTGTGCGGCTGGTACGGCTGTTGGTGCTTATAATGGCGCGCTTGAGCTCGATGAGCAGGGGAGATGTCGGCAGTACCGACTGCAACGGCGGCTGGCAATCGAAGAGACCCAAACTTGCCACCGATTCGCCAGCGGCAAGTGGCAGCGGCTGTGTGGTAATTACCGCCGCAGTGTGCACACCCAAAACACCGTGCGTCGTGCTCGACTCCGGATGGATGCGATTGTCCGAATTGGTTGTAGAGAACTTGGACAGTAGCGATTTGGCGCTGGCCTTATTCTTCAATTGCTGCTGCTGCAGATAGTAAAAGTCGCGCGGCAGCGATGAGGTGGCATGCAACGGATCCTCCGGATCGTAATAGCCCAAAGCGGCCGGACGAAACAATCCCGGTGTGCTCAACGAATGCGTTTGTTGTGCCTGCGATTGTGATTGCGATTGGGATTGTGATTGCGACTGGGATTGTTCCTGGTCATAGGAGTCACTGATGACGCTCGCTGTGGAGGCGGTAGGCGTGGTGGTGCTCAACGTCGATTGCGAGCCAGCGGCAGCGGCAGCTGCGGCCGCAAACTGTGCGCCCAAAAGTGGCGTTAAGCCGGCCAGAAATTGTTCCTGCTGCTGCTGCTGGCGCTGTTCGTCGAGTTCGCGGCGATAGGCCTCGATTTGGTCGCTCGGTGTGGGCGTGTTGCTGTGTATGCAGCCTTGAAAGAAATCCAATGCTTCGTACAGGATAAAACACAGGCCCAGGACAAGAAATGTCTCCATCATAAGGAACAAACAGCCATTGAAAACGTGCAACACCAGAAGAAATATGCGAAAACGAAACGAAAACCGTATTCAAAACGAAACGAAACGGAACGGAACGGAATGGAATGTGTAAACTACTATTACCGTAAGCTAAACGCTAGCCTTCACTCGCCGTCTGACACGGAACGCAACGGAATGGAATGGATCGGAACGGAATTGAACAAAGCGAAACGCAATTGAAATGAGTTAAATCGGTTATCGTTAACCGATTACCGTTTACCGTTAACCGTTTACCGTTAACCGTTGGCTATTTACTTTGTCTTCCTCCCTTTCTCTCTCCCTCTCTATCTCTGTCTCTCTTTTTATTTGGATTCCCTTTGCTGTTTGTTATTGTTCTGTTTGGTTTTCCTTTGCTGAACACTTTTTGCACTTCATTTTTGTTTTTTGTTTCTTCGAAATTTTCATTTGACGCCTTTTTTGGCTTCCTCCTTTTTTTTGCTTCTGCTTGTTTATTTTATTTTCTCTTTTTATTATTTTCTTTTATTTCGTTGTTATGCAGCACTCAAATTAATTTCGAATTTGTTGTTGTTGTTGTTGTTGTTGTCGTTGCCTATTTGTGCGCTTTTTATTTGCATACAAAGAATGATTCTCTCTTGCTTCCATTTACGACAATTGATACATATGTATATAAATATTTACAATTAGTACAATTTCGGGCATTGCACAAATACACATACACAAAAAAAAAACTCACACACATAGATATTTATTATATATATATATATTATACTTATTTATGGATATTCATATATATACATCAAATATATACAATTTTGAAAACTTTTGCTTTGTTCTGTAATTGCATCATTGTTTTTAGCAGTGCGTGTGTGCGCCTGTGTGTGTGTGTGTGTGTGTGCGAAACGTGTTGGAAACAAAGCATACAGCATACATACATTCAGTTACATCTATATACACTATATACAGATAAATATTCACATTCATAGATCGGTACATTAAGATTGTGAATATGAAAAGTGGTTTTTAGTGGTTTCGCCCAAAAAAGTAGGCAGTGATTCTTGCACCTACTTCAACGGCTTTGTGTGTGTGTTGTAAAGTTAAAGTAAAAATATAATATCATAAAAATCAGCAAAAAAAAAAAAGAATATAAAATAAATACAGGAAAAACCCCAACCCCTTTCTCTACAAGCTGCATACATACTAAGCCAGAGTAGCACATAAGCTTAACAAAAAGCTGAAAAGAAACTTTAAACAAAATATGCCCAAATCTAGACTACTAAGCGAAGAGAGAAGCAGGCAGCAAGCTTTAAATACCTCAACTAAAGTCAGCCACAAAAAATTGTGCGATTTGTTGTAGCTACAAAAGGTGCTGTAATTGTAGGTTAAACTTAACTGCTTTCAGGAATACAATACAGTAGAACTTCGCTATCTCGAACCAGCCCACTATCGATTTTAAGAAGCTCAAGTTTATTTCGATAAGGCAATAAAGATTGATGACAAACACGAAGGCTCATTTTGGGCAGTACATGTTAGTTGACTGAATTGTGTGTAAATTTAACAAGCAGTTAAATTATTTCTAATTGCAGATAAGTGATGAAAAGTAGAACAAACTTGCTTTAAATCAAATACTACAATTTATTATTATATATATATTATTTATATCAAGATATGCGCAACATTCAATAAAACTAACTGCAAAGTTTAAATGTAGCCTGATTTCAAAATCAGTTGCGGATTATAGTCAAAAAAAAAACCTCATATTTACGATGTAGAAAGTGCAACAAAACCCACAAATTCATAGAATGCTCAAAAGCTCAACATTTTCAATTTGACATAAGCTCAAAACAATAGACAAATCAAGACAAAAAAAAAAAAGGAAAGAAAAAATATTGTTACACATGCAACTGGAAATATTTGAGCTTCGCCTGCTGCCGACCATCATTGACAACCAAATACATTCCAGGACAACAACAAGCGAATATGTTCAATGCCTATTGTAATGCCCATTAGATGACAACTGAATAACAATAGGACAGCAACACAAAAAAAAAATATAAAAATAGAAAATGGAAAAGCTGGCAACCCTGTTCACAAATCACAGTCATCACTATGAAAATTGATGGACAGAAGTACACTAGACATACACACATGTAGGCCCAACCCCAACCTCAACCACAGCCACCACCCCAACCTCAACCACAGCCACCACCCCCACCACCAAATGCAACCACCATTCCCCATTCCATTCCAAATGAAACAACAGCAGCAACAACAGTCAGCTACATGGAAATCTTTTCTATGGTCATGGAAAATGCTGAAGACATCTGTTTTCCAATTGTTTGCACAAATATGCTTAATGAATATCAGAATGTTTTCTGCTATATTTGGTTAAAATTGATATTTGCTTTTGGAATGCATTATTTTCATTTTATAGTTGTGTGAAATTCGATAACACATTGTTTTATTTTCTTATCTTTTTTTTGTTTCATGTTGTTATGCACTCGCATTGATTTGCCATTATTATCGCAAGCGTATTTACATGAAACCAATGCTTTTGGCCAAATTGTTCAGTTGAACCGGGAATTGATGTTGGCCATGAACTGAATTTGCTAACGCATTCCAAATGAAATATTCATGTGAAGTAAATATTGGTTGCGTGGCAATATGATGTGTGCTCGAAATTGGCCAACTAGTGCAATTCTCGATTTGAAGCGCCGATTATAAGGTACTTGTGAAAGCACATAATCAATAACAATAAACAAATAGTTACCGAGATATCATCAAATTTGAAAAGCTAAAAGATTTAACCCAATTCCAGTCAGAGCATATTACGATATTTGAATTACTATCGAGTATGTATGAATAAGCCATAACAACACAGTTCAAGTGCACTTTGATTCATTTACATTCAGGACGAGGAATACCAATCACTGAAATAGAGCTTAAGAGAAAAGGCGAGAAACCTGAAAATCTTTGCTCAGTGATTTTGATAACCTTTTCCGTTCGAACCCAATTTGGTATGCAATATGAATGAAGATATCTATAAAATATTTACAGCAATTTGCAGCTATAATAACAATCTGAAATACTTACATACACATGCACCCACACACACCCACACACACACACACACACACACGGGCACATAAAAAGCAATATTTACAAGTGAAGCAAGGAATCCGAAACCGAAACGGAAAAAAGAAAGGGAAAAAAGAATTGGAAAATAAAACACTTTACAGCCAAATACGCAGCGAAGCTCAACCCAAAATGATGTGAATGATGATATGCCGCACTCTTTTCCTCTCACTTTTGCTGACACGCCCACACACCCATACGTCCATACGCCCATACATGCCACACTCGCAATCGATGATGCGAAAAAGGGCGCAGCAATCACAGCCACAGTGTGCCCAAACCGCGCTTCGCCTTCCAAACCCTCCCCATACCCTATGCTCGAAGGACACGTTCCGTTAAGGAGTCGCAGTTGATGTTACATTTTCGGTTCCACTCTCCCGTTACAGTTACATTTACAATTTCACTTCTTGGCCACATCAAAATGCACAACGTGTCGTTATTTATGGCTTTGGGCTTTCTACCGTTAAAACTACAATTCTAAAGAGCGTGAGCGAGAGAGAGAGACAGCCAGAGAGGGAGAGAGGGAGAGAGGAGAGAGAGAGAGAGAGACAGAAAGAAGGAGCTCCCTTAACCCTCTCGCGGTTGACAAAGCATAAGCCGAAGGACGCACAGCAGATCAAACAGACAGCACGCCGACTGAGCTCCGTGCCAACACTGTCCACAGTGGGGCAAACAGCAAAAGTTATCTACTAGATAAGTAATTACTATAAAGAATTTTTTAACTAAATCAAAGACTATAGTTATAGACTAGTTATGTCTTTTGTTTGAGAATTAAAACAGAATTTTCGCATGGATAACTTTATTTCATAAAAAATAATAGCTATAATAAATTTTTGAAATTAATTGCCATATTTAAATCAAAAACTATTGATTTATACTTTAAACTTTAATGGGGTATTTTATTAAAAATAAATATTATAACGAATGTTTAAAACTATTGCTATAGATCAAAGACTATAGATTTATATCTCTCGTTAGATTAAATTAAAAAAAAAAAAAAAACTTTAAACGGATAACTTTAATGGGAAAAGTAATTAGTATAAAATATTTTTCAAAATTAAATTGCTATCTCTGGTAAGAATAAATTTAAAGCAAAGCTTTGAATAGCCAACGAATGTTTAAAATACTAGATTAAATTTACATGTAAAAAAATGGTGAAAGCATATGTCATATAAATCAGCTTCGATGCTAAATATTCGCATAACATCGTGAACTTATCTAGGAAAATTATTTTCTAAAATTGTTGGCAACAATTGGCTAAGCATTTACTAAATGTACAAAAAGCTGTTAATTTGCCCCACTGTGCAATGTAAGCCATAAACTGCCCATACTGAGACACTCAGCAAAAACAGAGAGAGAGAGAGAGAGAGAGAGAGACGAAGAAGAGACAAAACACCGTTTTCATTGCCATCGCTGATTGCAGTTTGGCGGCTGTAAGCTGCGAGCTATCGCCGTGGCTTATGCAACTCGGCAAATTGCTGAGCTGACGCAAACACAAATACACAGTAACAACGGCAATGACTATATCCTCCCCACCCCCCCCCCCCCCCCCCCTTAACACACACCAACTATTCTCGCTTCGTTTCGTGTTTCAACTCAATTTGCTGGCAACTTCTGCTTGATTTGTTTCGATTTTAAATTTGATTTTTACTTCCTTTTTGCATTCAACAAACACCAGCCTCCCCCCCTCCACCTCCCTATGCATACTCTATTTTTCATTCTTTTTAGTATTACTATGCCAGACACTCTAATTAAATTTCTAATGTGTCTGTTTGTGAGTGCGTGTGTGGAAAGGGAGCTAAAAGTTTTACAGGAGTCATGCTTTGCTTTCAACTTCAAACAAATTCCAAGTAATTGCACTTTGAAATTGAAAGAGATCGTTGCTTTCAAAGGATAGATGGCGAGGGAGGGAGGAGTTGATATGGGTGGGAGAACATTAACTGTACAAGTTGGTATGGGTGGGAGAACATTAACTGTACAAGTCTCTCTCTCTCTTCCTCTCCCTCCCTCTCTCTCTTTCTGTAGCTGTAGACTGTGCTGATGACGTCTCGCTGACTTCTGATGCGACTAATTTGAGCGAAGAATATCAGCAACATAAGCAGCATCAGCATTTATCATTGTCTTATCATATTTTTGTTGTTGTTGTTGCTCTTAACTCAAAGCTTAAACTTTTTAATAGCAACAACAACAACGAAGACACCTTGAACTAAATTGAAAACTCCCGCTCTCTGCTCTCGCTGTCTCGCTCCCTCATCGTCGTCGTCCCTTATCGTCAAGTCAAGTGAGCGCGAAAGAACAAGACAGCAATAACAAAAACTACAAGAGCAAGCAGGACGACCGAGGATGCCAAAGTAAAGCATTAATTTGTTGTTATTTTGTCGTTTTTTTTTTCATGTCATGAAATTAAATTCCTGTGTTTGCGTGTGTTTCCTTTTTCTGGTCAAGCTGCCAGTGAGTGCGAGCAAGAGGGACAAGAGGAGATGGAGCACTGGGAATTAGTAAGAGTAAGAGTAAGTATGTGTGTGTGTGTGTGTGTTTAAGTGTGTGCATGTCATGGTCAACAGCAGCAAAATAAAACAAGTGAGAACATAACAGTCGAGCGTAACCGACCGCGAAATACTCTTTTACAAACAAGTTTTATATATATTGTGACTTTATCGATTAGCTACATCATAATTTTGGCACTTTATCTGACGCGGACGACCCTCATACAGACGGACAGACATTGTACAAAACACATATACTCTGGATGCATTCTTTAATAGAGTATTACAACTCAAGTTGAACTTTGTATGCGCTACGCAATGAAGACATAAGCGAAGAGGATTACTTTTTTCTTACGTTTTTCGATTTTATTTATATATATATATATATATATATATATATACATAAGGTTGTAGAAAGCAAAATCGCTGGCAAAATAACAACAAATGTTGCAAATTTGAAATGCTGACTGCTTTAGCTGCAGCTGCTTCATGTGTGTGTGTGTGTGTGTGTGTGTGTGTGTGTGTGTGTGTGTGTGTGTGTGTGTGTGTGTGTGTGTGTGTGTGTGTGCTGTGTGTTGTGTGTGTGGCGAAAAGTAAGCCAACACAAGTGTTGCGACTTTCGTTGTTATTGTTGTGTTGGTGCACAGAGATGCCAAGGCACAAAATAGTAGCGTAGACACAGCGAGCAAAAGTGAGAGAGAGACAGAGGGAGAGACAGACAGACAGAGAGAGAGAGAGAGAGAGGGAGAGGGAGAAAGACGTTGTCCAGTTGCAGTTATTTTCTTAAATATTTTTTTTTTTGCAAGTAACTGCGGCGAATGCTTAAATATAGCAGTCGAGTGGCCGACGACTCGCTATTGATAGGCCGCAAAATACCCTGGATTCACCATGCAAGCACACACTTCTTATTTAAGTCACAAACATAATGCACAATAAATATTAATTATTTCTGCGTTCTCTTCCACATAATGCAAACTGTTTAACACATTGTTCATGGCTGCAGGGTATCAGCAGGCAGACAAACAGCAGAAGCAGGCCGCTTACATGTGAACTGGGGGGCGGGTGGCGGGGGTAGGCCTCAAGAAGTGCTGCCGTTGCCGTTGTTGTTGTTGGCCTTGCCAGATGCATACATTTTTAAATGTGGCCCAAATAACGAAACCCATCCACTAACTCCGCCCCACCCCTGCAGGCAACCATGCAGGCTCTTCACAAATTGTTTGCTGCGGCTTTTGTCAACTGCAGCAACCTTCACCTTGTTGCATGCCACCAGGCCGCCACCACATCCACGCCCACGCCAACGCCCATATATGCCGCAGAATGACAGCAACAATAAAAAAAATAATAATATGAATGCTTTAGTCGGGTTAGCTCGACTACGACATGCTCTTAGCCCAGTTGTAAAATATATTCTTTTTTGATTTAAAATTTGATTGTTACCGGAAATCGATATATATCGATATTCACTCCACGAAGGCACTTATCGATCAAATAAAATATACTTAGTGTATGCGAAAACAAATTATCTCTCATAGTCTCTGAGGGATATGACTATATCGACTCGACTGTTGATCAAGAATATATATGTATATACTTGATGTGGTCGGAGATGATTCCTTCTGCCTGTTACATACACTTGCACAAAACCATACCGTATACCCTTTCTATAAAAAAGGAAATGGCAATACAATACAAAGCGTATAAAAATGTTTGCTTATTGTTATTGTTATTGTTGCAGCAACTGTAAAATGCATTTGGCATTATGTAAGGCACATTGTTGTTGCTGCTGCTCCTGCAACAGCATCAGCATCACTATCAGCGTTGCAACAATTCTGCGGCACACACACTGCGAGACTTAGAGCGAGAGAGAGATAGAGAGAGAGGGAGAGAGAGAGAGAGGGAGAGAAAGAGACAGTGAAACCGCAGAAAGCGATTGAAAATGGTCGTTATGCCACGCACTTTTGTGGTATGGAATCAGTGGCACTGAGCACTAGTGCACCACTCGACTGCGGTCTGAGCGGTTTAAGTTGGATAATTATAAATACAGATAGAGAGGGGTAGGCGGAGGAGAGAGAGAGAGAGAGAGAGAGAGAGAGCTCAAGACTAATTCTATTGCTCATGGTAATTAATTAATTAATTATTCTGTCAATTCCAATTAGCTAAGCAAAGTGTGTAGTATAGAATCAGGATAATCGATAAACATATCGCTAGATCAACAAACACAAATCTCTAATTCCTTTAGCACAACTGTAGAATCATTGACAAGCAGAACTTTTGCTCAATTAGCACATCCACAATCAGCAGAAACATTGAATTTTAGATAGGTAAAGCTATTTATCGGTAGGCACAGCTCAATAGCCAGTATCGACAAGTACAACTTTTGCTCAATTAGCACAACTGCAATCTGATTCCTCAAGCACGGGTTGAGTGCATAAATTGCTAATAGAGCAAGTTAAGAAAATTTCGTTCACTTATTGATTGGTGGGGAGGGAGGAGGGGAGAGTAGGGGCGTCTTTTGGCCAGATATTTATGGCAGAAATAAGCGCATAACTCGCTCTTCAACTTTGATCTAGAAGTCAAACGAGTTTACAACTTGCATCTATCTATTTCTTGCACTCACTTAACGTCTTTCACTCGCCCCAACTCGCTCTCTCTCTCTCTCTCTCTCTCTCTGTCTCTGTCGCTCTTTCTTTTTGTTCTCTTTTTGTCTATCGCTTTCTGTGTGCAACTGGTTTGTCTAACACGCATTCAAGTGCCTTAAAGTGGCCCATACAAACTTTGAAAATGTTTTCGTTCAATTTGCAAGCCAAACAACTCAACCATTATAGCAATTTTCCAAGGCTTTAGCCACGGAAAGGGTTGTGCTGTGTCGGAGTGGTAGTCGGCGAGGGTTGGGGGTGGTTGAACTTTTTTTTTTGGCAACATTTATCGCGCACATAAATAATTAACCACAAAAATATATTTTGCAAACACAGTAGGAAGCATTTAAGTGATGCGCGACGAGAAGATGTTTTTGCAAGTGTTGTAAAATATGCAAAGGCAAAAGCAAACAGTAACACAGGGTATTATCGAGTGTGATAATAAATAAAAGTGTGTTTTATATATGTTTGCTGCCTGACAGTCCCTTCTCTTGCCCGCCTACAGGGTATGCAAAAGAAAACCTTTGCTGCATGTTAAATATTTAATGTCTTCTGGAAAATGTTTCCATTTTTTTTCTCTTTTTTTTTATTATTTGTATGCACAGAAATATACATATATTTTATTTAATTTCCTTTTGCATTTTATTATTTACTTTACGCAGCTCCTATTTATTTAAATATATATATATATATATATATATATATATAAAGTATATATATATATATATAACTACATTTATGCGAATGGTTTGGTTTAAGTTTGGTGAAAAGGAACCAATAATTGACTTTGTTGTTGTATTTGTTGTTGTTATGCCATTGACTGACTCTGGCAGTCATTAAATATATGAAATTTCATGTAAGACCGAACACATGCGCATGCACTCAAATGCCATGCAGAAAGTGGAGCTAAAGGAAGGGTAGATGTCACAGGGTTTTGTACACTTAAGTGAATTACGCTGCATTTGCGTTGTATTTTCATCGTTACATGTACATACATATATAGATGTGTGTTTATATCTATATATACATATATGTGTATGCGTATATATGTGAGTGTGTTTGTGTGAATGTCTGTCTGTGTGTGTGTGTGAATGTGAAGCATCCACAGCCCGGCCTCATCTGTAATATGTTTGAGCATTTGCCTGCATTTAATAACCCCGATGAGGCAAATGGACACAAGACCAGGCAAAAACACCCACACACACATACACACGAGCAAGCACATCCACGAACAAACACGAACACACACACACACACACACAAACAGCTGCAGACAGACAACGCAAATAAGCACGAGGCAAGCCAAAGAGCTGGAAATAAAATGTGCAACACACTCAAATGTGGTAAAAACAAATAATGTCGCTACCTCTATCACAGGCCATCATTCACACATACACACACCCTCACACACTTACACACACACACACACACACACACTAGCTATATGTCTGCCTGTGCAGCACCTGGCAAAGGAATGTCGAATGTCGATAAATTACTAAGCAGCCCAAAAGCCGATTAAACCTATCGCCACAGTCTAAGTCGCATGTGCCGAGTGACTTAAGCAAGTCGACAGAATTGGGTCTTAAGTTTTAGTATTTGGTTATCGATTGCATGTCAAGTCGAGTAGTGTGAAATCAAAATTAGCCAGAACAAATCACATGGAACGAAACAGAGCCGAAATATTTTGTAGAGCATATCAATTTATCTAATCTTCGATAATATCCGTTGCTTTTAATCAACTGATTTATATAATCGAAAAAATATTCGATTACATATTAAGCATTTTTTTGTTATTGCTAAATATGCTTAGTTCCCAAGTGCCAATTGCCAACAATTTATCCATTTAAATATTAGAGTATTCCCCATAGTGTTGCCATCGTGTTTAGTTTGTCTATATCCCGCGCTGTTTCTGCTGTATCCGGCCGGTGCTCGCACCGTTACCACCATACAGATTGTGATGTTGGCCTCCCAGTTGTCCATGGCTCTCGATCATCAGCTGTCTCTAGACTGATATATCGATAATATATTCGATTACCTCTTAGTTAGTTGAAAATGTTTAGTTTCCTATGGTTGCCCACAACTAAACCATTTCCATAATGAAATTTCCACCCTGGCTATGTGCCATTAGTCACCTGATATCTGTTATCGATAAGACGACAGACTTTGGTGACAGCCTCGCCCGAATGGTTGGCGCCAGTCTAAGCCGCCCAACTGGCCACCTGAGCTGGAAACTTTGCAAACAATGGCCCAGAGGTGCTGTCAAAATTGGTGCGTTATTACATTTGCCGATTTCCGTGCCAGCCAAAATTTGGCAGAATCGGCTGAGCTTTTATTTATTTTTTTCCTTTTATTTTTTTGGCAAGAAGACAGAAGGCAAGAGAGAGAGAGAGAGAGAGGGAGACAAGGGAGAGTAGGGAGTGGACCAACAATGTGTTAAGCAAAAGTTGTACAAAATTGACAAAATATAAATAAAATATGGCACAAAGCACACAGGGTAAAAATAAATAAAAAGCAGATGGCAAGACAGGTGAATAGACAGACAGACAGGACGGGACGACAGTTAAAAGGGTAACAAATAGAGATATGTCAAATAGAGGCAGACAGAGAGAGGACGAGAGAAAGCGTGAGCGAGCGAGATAGAGAGATTTGCTGTCAGATTGACGCTAATGTTGTCGACAAAGTATTGACACAACTGAAGATCTGAAACGACTGACAAACAGGCAAACACAGCAGCGGAACTCACAAAAGAAAGGTGTGAGAAGGGGGAGGGGTGACAGGGTGTCATCCTTCCCCCTACCACCCAACGCTTCATATCCAATTGCCATTTAACAATGATGACGTAATTGATTTTTAAGCAAATACATTTTGTCAGCTGCAAAAAAAATGCTAAGAAAGAAAAATGGACGAAAAGTGCTTGACTGATATCTTGGCTAAAGTTGCACAAAACTGAAAAGGAAAACTTCGCATACATAGAGAGAGAGAGAGAGAGAGGGAGAGAGAGGGAGAGAGATATGGAGGAACACATTGATGTGACACATTTCCAACTAAATCAAATAAAAGCAAAGTAGATTAAGCATATACAGATTTAAAAAACCTATATATATATATATCCATATATATATATATATATACATATATATAAAAAGTGCAGGTGCAACTCTGAGCAGCAGTGGTTATTTTTTCAGTGCAGCAACGAGCCAAAAGAGACTAGTTTTATTTGCTCTGAAAGCCAATGTCAACTAAAACAAACTCAATTCTTATTGAGGCAAGCTTAGCTTTAAGTGCACTTGCCACAAGCTGAAAGTATATATTCAAATGTGTAAATGAAATACGTCAATAAATCAACTTGCTATTAGTTGATAAGAGAAATGCTCAATGAAATGTCAACTAATTGCTACATAAACAAATAAAGTGTTTATGCCCCAGACTTGAGCAGGTCCGTTTTCAATCTAACCAATCAGTTTGCAATTGGATTACTGCATTATAATAATATTATGCATATATCAACAATAGTATATCATTTTTCATGCCATATCTCTGGCACAATATTATTATTATTATTATTCTGAGCTATATACACTTTCCAACAGACCTTTTGCTGCTGTAAAAATGGAAGAATTTTTCTCTAGTTGCGGATTTCTCTGTGCTTGCCGTGCTTACGACATTTTTCCTTTGATATTGCATCTGCTGCTGGCCAAGACAAGAAAATTCCCTTAACCTTTAAGTCTACAGAGTACAGAGTCCATATCAAAGGTGAGTATTCTGGCACAAGACTCAAGTGCCCGAAAAAATGTTGTGGCAATTGCTTATCAGATTTGTTCCAAGCTTATTTTCATCTGCTGTTGTGCCAGGCATTCTTGTGCGTAGATCAAAAAGAGAGAGCAAAATTTGAGGCACATGCCACAAAAGTAGTTAAGCTCACTAACTAGTCTTATGGTTAATAATAAACGTGTGTATCAACAACAAATGAACCAAATGATAACTTCAATCATGTGTGTATCTTAATCCTGGCAGAAGTAGAAAACGCAGGACAACTAATCCGAAGGTCTTTGAAGTGGGAGAGTCCTGTGAACAGGTTTGTGTGGCAACATGAGCACTACACTGCCAACAATTATGAGCCTTGAAACGTTTGGGAGTTAGATTAAGCCATTACTGCATGAATATTATATAAATAAACCAGCTTTCTGGGGCTTCAGGGAGTACTAAACGCATTGTCAAACAAAACAGTTTCAGAGCTGAGTTTCTAAATAGAATTTGAGATAATTTTCTTGAATTGAATATTTCCCAAAACATTGCTGACGAGAATTTAATGTCGACCTACGTATATTAGTCGACACGGAAAAATGCAAAAAGTTAAACATAAATTAAAATAAATAAAAAATAAAATATCATATTTAAATAAATACAAAACAAATTTGAATATTTTTGGCTGGGGTTACTCAAACGTGAAACTGGTGCAACATTTGTAGCATGAATTGAGGCGAAAAGCGAGAATAACCCAACCGAACCAAAATTCAAAAATAGTTAGACTGTTTGACTGTCAGATTTGAAGGCAACAATTTGAATAGAGACTTTCATGAATGGTTGCTAGTCCCAACTGGGACTAGAGATTCGCCTATTACAGTAGAGCAATCCATAATAGGGAAACTTTAAAATAAAGTTGCGTTTTGAATAAATAAGAAGATCTTTGAGCCATTAAGAGTAGATGTTTGTTTTGCTGCAGCAGCTGCTAAATGGCAGAGGATAGACTTGGCGTATACTTTATCTGCATTTTGTGTGGTTGGTGAACGAGTGTCAACTGGGCAAATTGGATAAATTGAGTGGCAAGAGCAGAGCCAGGCATACACAAACACATACACGAACACACACACACACAGCAACACACACAGAGGAAAACACACAGGCTCAACTTGAGGAACTAATCAAAGTCCAAAGAAAATTGGAACTAAAGGTCAATATATACAATATACATATATACAGATATATATATGTATATATCTATGTAACTTTGCCAATATTATGCATATTGTTGTTATTGACAATTTGCATATGAAAATGAGAAACCAGGCAAAGTCAAAGTAGGCGTAGACGACGCAGAAGGCAAATACAACAGCAGCAGCAGAAAAAGTCCAAAGCAAAAGTTGTTGTTCGTAAAAATAAAAACAATAAACATAAAAAAAAAAGGAAAATACCCAAAAGCAAATGAACTTAAGCTTGTTGTTGTTAGTGTTGTGTCAATCTTTGTTTATACCTAATAATATTATATATATATAATCTATGTATATATGTACAGAGAGCATTTACAACACGTACTATATTCAATATTTAATATTTATGCGTTATTAGAGTATTCAAAAAAAAGTTGCAATCATTTATAAAATATTGTTCAAATATTTGCATTAGCTTTTGCAATGTTTATGCAATTTTCAAATATTTACAAATATAATAATTAACTTGTAATTGCCCTTAAGCTATGTTTATCAAATATTAAACAAACTAGCAAACACACTCGCACATACACACTCACACACACACACACACGCCTTGCTTTAAACGGTTATTGCATTTACCGCCAAACTGTTTTTTTTTGTACGTGTTTTTATTTTTGGTGTACAATTTTGTTTATATATTTTTAACCATTTGTTTTTTTTTTGTTTTGGCTACACTTTGATCACACAGAAAACAAACAATTGTTTATTTAGAAGAAGAAGAAGAAAAAAAACATTTAAAAAAATAGTAGCACAGTTTTTAGCGCGCGTTGTCGTCGGCTCTTTGAATATTTGTTTGGTTGTTTTTTGTGGTTGTCTTTTTTGGTTGTTTCTTTGAATTTTTGTTTTTATTATTTATTTAATTTGAATAGTTGGCGCCGCCAAGGCGCTAGCTGTTTGTTATTGTTGTTGTTGTTGTTGTTGTTCTACCACTTGGCTGTGTGTTCGTTGCTGCTGTAGCTGATTTTGTTGTTGTTGTTGTTGTTGTCGTTTTGATTCAAGTATTTTTGCCGTCGTTTGTTGGACCGTGCACGACGACCGCTTGACGCCCGTATTGAAAACAGACTGCGGCTCCATACAGCAAGATTCATCCCATGAAGATAGCGAAATTCAAAAAACGAAACGATTTCAACGAACGAAGCGAACGAAAGCTGCGAATCCAACACGACGAGGCCAACACGACGACGACATCGTTCACTTCCTGTGTGTGTGTGTGTGTGTGTGTGTTTCGTTCAATGTAGCAAACATTCAGCATCCGCAACGTATGTGCGTGTGTGTGTACGCGCACGCAGCAGCAGCCGAAGTTAGATTTTTTTTTTTTTTTGATTGAAGAGCGCTGTAAAGTTGGCAACGCTCTTTTGCCAAGCCCCACGCAACATTTTGCGTGGTGAGAAAACGAGCCGACAACGACAACGGCCAACACTTCACGCAGAAGAATAAGTACAACAATAACAACAACAACAACAACGAGAGAAAGAGCCAAAAAAAAAAAGAAGGTGTTTGTTGCTCTGGAATTGCTTTAACCAAGATCACGTATACGCAACGTGGCGCCAGTTAAGTAAATAAAAACGAAGCAAAAGCAAAAACAAAAAAGCAGAAAAACAAAAGAGACCCGCAAAGAAATAACAATGATGAAAATAAAGAAAACTTGATAAACTACTTTAACTGCTGGCTGACAAAGACATCTGCCACTTTATAAACTACTCGCAACTCGAACTTTTTCATTGCGTGCTGATTGCTAGCCAAATTTGCTTTGTAGGTTAATACATCATTAGCCATGACAAACAGCAAAAAGAAAATTGGCAATCGGCTGTTATTTCTCATACGCTAAAGTGATCCTCCTCCTCCTCCTCCTTAAGACTAAAATAACCTATAAATTAAAATCAGTTTGCGCACTTTAAGCAGTGTCAACTAAATTTTGAGATTTCTAGTTTTTTATTTTTACTTTTTCCGCAACTAATTCCTTAAACTTGAAAATTACATAAATATTTTGTACATGTGCTTCAGTTTGCTTCATTTTGAAATTTATTTTATTTATTTTTTATTTACATATTTCTTATTATTTATTGCAACTTATTTTTTTTCATTTCAATTTTCATAGTTTTTTTTGTATCATTTTTTGCCACTTGTGCAAATAACAAGGTAAAGAAAAGAGAAATCTGCTAATTGCAATGCTGCTTAAAATCATATCACTGAATTCCTTAACATTTCATCCACCCTCCGCCCTCCCCTCACGCGCTCTCTCCCCCGCTCTCTCTTTCTGGCTGTCACGCTCACACATTCTTCAGACAGGCAGCAACTGACGACAACAAAACAAAACAATGCCCACAAAATGCCGCCCAGCCGTTTTTGCTCTTTTTCGCCATTTCGCGACTCTCTTAAATCACCGAGAAACGCGCTCTTAAAATAGCCACTGCGAAACTCAACACACGTTGGCAAATTCAACATAGTCGGCTGAACGGTTGAGCGCCATCTGTGGTCGAGCGACTGCAACAGCTGCACTTTACAAACAGTTACAAATGACTTAAATCGAGAGCAACAAAAAACAGACAAACAAATAAATAAAAACGGGTGAGTTTTTGACGTAGCACGAAGTACAATAGACAACCACACCCCCCCACCCTCCCACGCAGTACCTTACAAGCTTGAGAAGGCAGCCTTAACCCCCTCTTAACTCATTTGTTGAGCCACTGAGCCAGCAATTAAACACAGGCGTAAAACGCTAATGACAAAGCAGAGTACGAGAAAGAGGCAGAGGAGGAGAGACGTGGGACGGGGGAGGGGCAGTGGTGTAGCATAGAGATTTCACATGGGGTCACACACATACCTCCCCCATCACCTCCTCCAACCACACTCGCGCTCGCCTTCGCCTTTGGTTCTAGCTAATTCGAATGAAATTAAGCAAACATTTAATGAAGCAATTAGCAAATGTTGGCAGCTGGCCCAAGCCAAGCAAAAACCTTACTAACCACATACACACACACACACAAACACACACACACACACACCACACCCCTCCGAAGCCCATGCACCTCATCCGCACCTCCTTGAAGCCAGTCAGCATTAGCATCAGCCATCAGTTTTGCGGTTAATATCCTGTGCGAACTCGCATGCATTAGTAATAAAGTAGTGTCGAGTTGCGCAAACAGCCCCAAGCCCCAAAACCCCACTCCCCCCACTCCTCAATTCGCACCAATCCCACCCATGAACACGCTGCGTCATGAACAGTCTGAGCCTGAGCTGGGAGGAGCTATATATTGTGTTATAACTCTTGAACGCATTAATACAATTTAATATTTATTTATTTTCGATTTATTTACTTACTATTTATTGAATTATTTTTCTTTTCTTCTTTTTTTGTTGCAATTCTTAATTAAACTCACCTAGGGGTGAGGCATGGGGGCGGGGACGAATGGTCATGCCCCACGTCAAGTGGACACATCAAAGGGGATTTCAGTCGTAAACATCACACAAAAATTGCGTTTACTCACCTGCAAAGAAACGAAGAAGAAGAGGCCAAAAAGCGTTAGTAACAGAAACAAAAAACAGGCAGAGTGGAAAACACACACACACACACATATGCACATATAAAAATAACAAGAAAATGGAAAAAAAATAGAGTAACATAAAAAGAACAAATAAACAGGTAAAAGTTTTCTACCATTTTGGCTGTTGTTGTTGCTGTTGTTGTTGTTGTTCGGGCGACCAGGCAACATTTTTTGGCCAAATATTTTCATAGTCTGCCAAATGGCTACAATCAGTAAGCACAGTGACCAACACACACACACACACACAACTAATAAAAACAGGAACAAAGTTTGATTAGAGCAAACAATGCGGTAAAGTGCAAAATACTGTTGCATACTTTTGGCACTCAGTGTGGCAAAAGTTTTCGACTGTGTGTCCATATTTATAGCAACACACTGGCCTAACAAGTCAATAAGTAATGCCAACCAACACACACACACACACACACACACACGCTCAACAAAATATGATTTGGCTAATTTAGAGAGCGCAAAATAATTTCACAAAAGTATTTTTTTAGCTCGTTAAAAATGCGAAAATCCAAAACAAGCAACAACAACAAAATTGATACAACTCTAAAATTGAATCTAAAATTGAATACACTGTAAAAAGCATATTATGTAGTTGTGCAAATGCATCTTATTCTATGAAGCAGCCAAAAGTTCAACGAAGATTATTTTATTCATTTTGTTTTCAATTTATTTTCATTTAATGTTAAGCGCAAAATTTGGAATTTATTTGTGAATATTTATATATATATATATAATATGAACAATTAATGATAATTGTAATAAACAAAAACGAAATTACTATCAAAGGACTTTCGCATTTTTCAATACTGGATTTGTCCTTTCTGTCAAAACTTGCAGTCTGCAAATTCGAAACGAATCAAATTGTTGCATTTTGCTAGAGTCTTATGCTGACGATCAGTTAAAAGCAATTCGCCTTTGCTGTTATTGTTGTTGTTGTTGTTGTTGTTGTCGCACGCAAAAACAACAAATACAACAATCAAATGAACTTTATGCAACAGAGCTTGAACCATATTATTAGATGCCTTTTTGGCCCCTAATCGCCTTTGCCAATGACTGTGCATGTAAATGCACGACTGTGAGATACCCTGGTACTCCAGTTTGTAGTCTGCAATAAGTGGCAGACGTATCTGACAACTGCAGCATACCCCCTTTCAGGCATTTCAATGGGTACAGGGTATAGAGAAACCATTTTGTTTACATAATTCTGGCAAGGGCCTTGAAAATGCCACAGAGATTCTCTTTATCTCTCTTTATCTCTATGTATCTCCCTCTCTCCCTCTCTCTCTCTCTCTCTCCCTCTCTCCCTCTCTCACTCTCGCTCTCTCTCTCGCTCTCTCGCTCTTTATCTATCCTTTTTATTCTCTTTCATCTGTTTTGGGTCAGAATAGGGATTATACAAATGTATGTAGTGCAGGCCACTGTGTAGCATATGGGGCAACAAGATTAGTCGAGAGTCACAGAGAGCGATTAGTGGGGCAGAATTTACTTCCATTTGCCGCTGTTGCAAAGATTAAACAAGTTGCCAGACCTAAAAAACAAAATAAAAACAAAACCAAACAAAAAACACAAACACATTCACACAAATTGTCTGCTCAGTTTTGGTTGCCTTTGTGTGTGTGTGTGTGTGTGTGTGTGTGTGTGTGTGTGTTTGTTTTAAGTCCCCTTTTTTGTTCGAGTGGAATTTCATTTGGAAACTGATTGTAAGTAATCTTTCAATAAATGAAGAGAGAGAGATTTACAAAGCAAAGCTACTTAAACCCATTATATAATGCTGACAACATACTCGTATGTACGTATGTCTAACCGATTACATAAACAGACTTTGGCTTACATGAGAGTAAAGTGAGAATTCTCGACTACGAGTTACACTGTTAAATGGTTGGCATTTTATAGTGGTTTGCTTAATAAGAAAATATATATAATATTATTATTATTATCTTATTTTGAGTTTAACCTAAAACGAAACTATCGGAATGCGGATATATCCATCCTCTACGATAGTCAAGCAGCAATAAAAGCATTAAAGGGGACGAAAATAACATCTAAAGTAGTCCTCGAGGTAAGAACCAAGCTTGACCAAGTTGGGACACACAATAGGCTTACCCTAAGATGGGTCCCATGGCCATAGGGACATAGCTGGAGAGCCCCCTGATAGGCCATGAACCGTATTGTGGCATAGGAAGGCACACAATACGGCTTCAAATCAGGGATGAAGAAAGGCAGAGGCGAGAACGGAGCTGGGCAGAAGCACAAGGACTCCGACAAGCCAAGAGTCTTTTAGGTGGCTATAATCAAAAACGATTTAAGCAAGTTATATCCATGGGAATGAACAGGCTCAGGATACTCACCGGTCTTATGACGGGACAGATACTTATCGATAAATTTAAATAAACCGGATCGATATTCACTGATACTTATCGATAAATTGAAATAAGCCGAATCTGATCGTTTGTTGTTTCTGTTCAAGAATATATACATATATATATATTTGATGAGTTCGGAGCTGCTTCCCACAGGGCCTCTAACACACTTTCGCACAACTTTATGGTATTTTTATCAATGGGTTTGCGGCATAAAAAAAGGGAAAAACGAAAAATTGGCAAGAAGCAAGAAGAGAGAGCTGCAACAATAGAGAAGTGAGAAGTGAGAAACGAAAAGAGCGAAGCGAGATTGATGATGTTTCAATAAAGCCCATTTGGCAGATTGCATTGCCTGCCTGGGCCAATAGTTTGCAAATTATTTCTGGCTTTTTAACTATTTGCTAGTGTGTGTGTGTGTGTGTGTGATTGTGTCTGTGATTGTGTGTGTGTTTGTGTGTGTGTGTGTGTTTGTGTGCTTGTGTGTGTTTGTGTAAGTGTTTGTGTGTGTGTTGTCCTTTCAAGCCTGTGCAGCACAGTGCAGACTTGGCACTAATTGGTATGAAACTATTGCCAGCAACTTTTGCCAGTTGGCCTTCAAAGTCAGGCCAACATGAATCATGGCCAACAAACTGTAAAAATTCATTATATATAAAACTTGTCTGTTACTGTTGCTATTCTCAGTGTTGCTGTTGTTGTTGTTGTTGTTTTTGTGTGTGCAGCGACAAAAAAATGTGTTTTTTTTCTTGTGGCAATTGAAATTCCGTCGCACAACGTTTCCGTCTAGTTAGCAAAAGATGGATGTGGGCTGGGCAAGATAGCTGCGGGGCGAGGTTCGGCGAGGAGAGGCAGAGGCAGAAGCGACCTGGCGCAAACCAAAGGCTTCTGTGGCGGGGGGGGGGGGGGGGGGGGAAGGAGGAGCGGGTCGTTGTTGTCCAGGGAAGCCAGGTCGCTATTAGCTTTTTTAGCTGGCCGCACACAATTGATTGTCGCTCCTCCGTCAGTCGTCAACTCTCCAAGGTCCCCATTTACACCACCCACCCCCCATACGTACCATCCACCAACCAGCATCCCCAATTTACCTTAGTTAGCCACGTTTTCGGTCTGTCTGTTTTCCAAGCCCGCCTGGTCGTTGTCAGTGAAGTGTTAAAATCGATTAAATAAAAGTTTATTGCTAAATTGCTAACTGGCTCATCTTGCTTACCACCACTTCCCCCCACCACCTCCAGCCTCCCTACCCATGCATATCCCAACCACCGTCAGAACCACCCCACCCCGGCACAGTCAATCCCCGGTTCGTTGCCCAGTGGCTTCTTGAGTTTTATGAAATTCGAGACTTTGAAGTTTTGGCCTTCGTTTTTAATTCGTTACACGATTTTGAATAGACAGTTACTCACCAGCAGCAGTTGACCAACACTGGCATTTAAGTATTGAGTTACATAAATGCCACTGAAGCATGCCACAGCAGATTGAACAGATTTCACTTCGTTCTATTTTCATACCGTTCACCAATTAGACTGAGTGCCAATTAAAATTCAAACTAATTAAAATATTTATTAATTTGAAATTGAATGAATTTAAAAGTGAGGTTAGGCTAGTGTTGGAGTGTTGGCTAAGGCCACTTCAATCGAACTGAATATTACAATTGAAGAGGTCCATGAGTTTGAGAGGCCCAACAAACAAAATGTTGCAAACTTTTTGTTTTGCATCACATCGAAACGCAGAGCGCGAAATAAGCTTAGGCCGTCTAGGGACGGTCCCTGGCCCACTAAGGGGTTAGTAGCTTGAGCCGAATCGAATTTCGGTTTCAGTTTCGGTTTCGGTTCCGCTAAAGCTAAGGCTTATGAATTGGTTCCACACTTTTTTGTTCTCCGGTATTCTGTGCCGTTAACAATATCGGTATCCGTAACAGGTTCATAAAAAAAAAACCTAAACAAAAAAAAAATGTTGAATTGCGGTTGCGGTTGCGGTTTCGGTTTGGCCTGGTCCTGGCTCAAAGGCGAACGGCGATTATTTGTCAAGATAAAGGATTTTTTTGTATATTTTGACAGCTTGACTGCCATTTATGCTTAACTTATTAGTGCTGTGTAATTGAAATGACGCCAAACCATTGAAAGTTAGTTGGTATTAAGAAGGCCAAAAAATGTGGCTAGCAGTTAAATGCAGAACATTTGCAGTGCAATTCGAACCCTTACCTCCAGCAACCCCACCCCCCTCCCCTTCTTCCCTTTTAATTCCACTCGAAAAAATCTTAAGCTGTTAAACTGTTGGGCAACTCTTAACCCCAATTTGGCACCCCCTTTCTTGAAGTCCCTTAACCCTTGGCTACCCTTAGCCTGCCCAGACCTTTTAGCCACTTTAGGCTGCCAGCCCCTCTCCGCTCCTCTCGCCTGATCCTACTTGTGACCCTCGCTCCATATTTGTTTTGTTTTTTTTGTTAAATCTATCCCACATAATATTATTATTATTATTTTTTTGCATTTTGTAATTTATTTAACTTTTTGGGTTTATTTTTGTTACTTTCTTCGACTGGAAACACACTTGAAATTAATGAAAAGCATTTTCGATTGTAATTATGTTTTTCGTGCTAACGCGCCTAACGGCGTTGCCAATGGCAACCTGAAACAGTCATCAGCTGCCATTTAGCTCAACCACCCGCACCACTTGCCGCACCACCACAATTTCATCTTGTTGGCCCTCTGTAGACCCATGGCCCACATAGCCCTTGCCCCAATTTCCATAACGACTACTCGCTCTTCTCACCTAGCGACTAGTTTAGCTCATTAGGCATAATTTTGCTAAGAGAGTGAGAAATGGAGACAAAGAGAGAGAGAGACAGAGAGAGAGAGAGAGAGAGAGAGAGAGAGAGAGAGGGAGAGAGGGAGAGAGAGACATCTCTCATCAACAGCTCAAGCCAACGGCACTTTTCTTAGCGTTAGGTTTCACGAGGTGGTTGGTGGTTGTAGGGGGGTTGGTGAGGGGTGGTTTGGCTTGGTTTTAACGATAGCGCTGCGGGGCTCTGCATTTAATTGACTGTAAATTTGCATCACTCCAAAAAGCTTCAACTACTCATTAAAAAAGTCAAAATACGGCAATAATAAAAAAGAAAACGAAAACTGAAAAAAGGAAAAACGTAAACTGAAAAAAAGAAAAACGAAAACTGAAAAAAGGAAAAACGAAAAACGAACAAAAGAAATTCAAAATATTTTCAACTTATGATTGCACCGACTATAGAATACGCTGCTCTGGCTAAAAACAGCTGCCGAATGCACTTTTCAAGGACAACTATAAAATATGCCATATTCCGGAACTGAATTCCAAAAACTGAACTATTTGTAGCTGTTGCAGTAACTGGTTTTTAAACAATGTGGAAATGTGGCTGATATACTAATATACTCATTACCCCACTGGCATAAGGTATATACATACATATACATATATATGTATATATATATATATATATATATAAAGAAGAATACGCAACAAAAAAACAACAGCCGGAAGTAAACAGTTGCTTTTAGCGATTACGCATACGCCTCGTGTGGCAGCAGATAGCTCTTAAAACACACACACACACACACACTAATGCTGAGGAGTGGGAGGGGGGGTGGAAGAATTGCCACAGCACTTCCATTATCTGCAGTTTTACGGTCTAAATCCATTTCCAGACGCACACACACACACACAGCTGTAATAACATAATGGCTGTAAAATGTGCGACTTAAGAGCTCAGGTAAGTTACATGCATGTGTGTGTGTGTGTGTGTGTAAAAGTAGCCAAAAACACAAAAAGAAAAAGCAAAAGGCAACAGCAGACAAAGCCGAGGCATAGCATAAATAAATAGAGATAATTAGACCATAACGACGACAACAACACAAGAGCACTACAGCAACACACACACACACACACACATACACATGCAGCCTAAGCTATATTTGTAACCCTTTTGTGCAGCTGAGAAGAAAACAGAAACAAAAAAATCCTTTTCGTCCGCACTTTTATTTATGCGCTCGCTTTTTCCCTTTTTCATTTTTTTTTTCTCTTGCTAGCCACTTTTTTCTAGCCAGTTTGCTAGCTTTAATTTTAATTGCAGCTAACAAAAAAAAAAAAAAATGGGCAAGCACATATATTTTTTGGACCACAAAAAACTATGCGGAAGAAGAAGAAACAACGGCAGCAGAGCTGAGCAAAAACAAGCTAAAAAAAAAAAAAAAACGATGCGAATAGACAAGTTGACCATAATCCAGATACTTTTTTGTATTTTGGCTGTGGGGCAAGCAAATTAGGTGAAGGATGCGAGACTAAAACAACGCTGAATGTGTGCATATGAGTGAGAGGGAGAGCGACAGATAGAGAGAGAGGGAAAGGGAGACAGAAAGAAAGATAAAAAAAAAGGTTTTAAAATATGCACAACAAGAAAAAGATACACTTTTTTGGGATTTTACGAATGGCGTCTATTGAAGCTGAAGTTGCAGCCAGCTGCTGTGCCACAAAACACACACATTGAAAGACAGAGCGAGAGAGAGTGAGAGAGAGAGAGAGAGAGAGAGAGTAGAAGAATTTACATGAGTAAAAACGTGCATCGGAAACCCGAAACCGAAACTGAAACGGAAATTTTTGCATTTTTGCATTTTTGTCGCTATTGCATGCCACACACAAGTGCCACTGTTGTTGTTGTTGTTGTTGTTGTTGTTTCTATCAATCAATTGATGTTTTTTTTTGCTTTCTCTTTCAGTCGCTCCATTTCAATCTGTGCGCACTTCAATCAATTACCAAATCTCATTACTACTTAATAGAGCATGTCAGAGCACACACACACATGCACACACACACATGCACACACACACACACACACGCACACATACACTTAGTTTGCAGTTTGTGCGAAATGGATTTTTGCTGCAAATAAGCCAAATTGCGTTAGAAAACAGTTACTGCTTCCCATTGACCACGCCCCTTAGCCAAACAATTTATATTCAATTTGTTCGTTGTTGCTATATACCCAGCAGCAAAAGGGTATATACACTATTCAATCCACCGGATAATCTCTCTCTCTCTCTCTCTCTCTCTCTCTCATTGCTCTCCTTTCAACAGAAGTCTCATTCGACAAGTGAAGTGTGGCCAGAGTTGCCATCAGACCACTTTGGTGAACGCTCTCGGCAAATACTGAGTATCAGATAAGTCCACCTCTCAAACCTAGCTCCGCTCAAACTATCCATCCACCGAATAAATTACTTTATTTAGGATTGCAATTTACAAAGTCACAATTTGTTTAATTGTTTTATATATATATATATATTTATATATGTATATAGAGGATATCCTGCCCGTCAAGGACACTCACAGTTTGGTGGCCGCAACTACATTAACAAAACTGCCTGCAAGTTTGTAGTTAATTAATTGATTACGCAAAACGCATCAATGCACTTGTTCTATGTGTGTGTGTGTGTGTGTGTGTATGTGTGTGCGTGCACTTGTATTTGTGCTCTCCACAATTTGTTACGCTTGCCAATTACAAGAGAAACAACAGCTACTTGCAACACTTGACCTGAAGCCTCCGCCAGCAATATCGCAGAGCATTTTTTTTTTGCCTTTTTTGCTTTTATTTATTTCGCATATTTTTCTTCTACTGAATGAACCAAAGTTCGAGAACTAATTGAGTCCCAGTTATAGGGGTAAGGGGGATGGGGGATGGCTGCACTGGGGGGAAGAGGGGTGTGGTGGGCTGCTTAAGGCGCTCGAGGAGTATCAGGCAATCCGGCTTCAAATGCAATTTATACAGTGCAAACCTAAAGAAGCCAACTCAGCGCAGCACGCACACTGGTTGCCGCACAGTGGAACCAGTTTCAAAAATTTTTGTTAAATTTAGCAAGTTGCGATTAAAGGAACCGATAAATGCGGTATCAACTCAGAACCTTTATCGGAATCGCAGCTGGAATACAATTCGCTTTGATCTGGACTTAATAGGCCAACTTAAATAACTGTAGTCCCAATGAATCGATATGTTTTAAGTATACATTTATTAAGCTCATCGATAAATATTGATACACTAAACAAATCGATAAGCATCGATACATTAATTTATTAAGTAATATATTTAGCAACTCAATAAACATGCAAATATTTGACTAATTATATATATATTATATATCTATATATATAATGCCAGCGTTGCCAGACTGTACTTGTTTCCTTAGCAAGCTGGCAACATTGTCGCTTGGGCAGTTAACTTGTTAAGCTAATTTCAGACCCTCGTCAATTGGCCTTATTTCAAGATGGGCCCTAACTTAATTAATAAATATGGGCCACGATGATCAACGCCAGCAACAGCAGCAGCAGCAACAGCAGCAGCAGCAACAGCAGCAGCAATTGAGCCAGACAATTTACAGAACAGTTAACTTATTAGTGTGCTCACCACTTGAGTGCAACTCAAACACACCCCATCCGCCCGTAAACTATCTTGCCGAAGCTAAGGTAAGGGATGAAGGGGTGCGGGGGGAGGGGAGCATCTTCATCTACCCGGCTAGCGGTCATAAGTGTTAACTTGTTTACAGCGTGCGCACAGCTTGCAACGACTTTTGTTTTGGCCAAGTTGAATTGTTATTATTAACTCGCTTTTTCACTCTCACTCTCTCTATCTCTGTCTATCAATATATATATATATATTTTTGTGTCTTTAAGAATGTTTGAACTCTGATTGAGTGGCTCTTCTTGCCACGTCAAGTCAGGCAACATTTATTGCTGCTGTTTGTTTTTGCTTTTTAACTCGATTTGTATTTTTTTCCCGTGACAAGCTCAATGCGAGTGACTGGTTCGAAAGTTCAAATATTCAAGAGTTCAATCAGTGCTGACTCAATCAGTCTGGCAACGCTAAGCACTAATAAGTCAGCTTCTTCTGTGACTTCTTATAAAACACGCTGGCAACGTCACAGCGATATTTCAGCAATTAATTGACAGTTTTTTATACATCTATTCTATATATCTTTTTATATATATTTATTATATATGTACATATATATATGTATATTCTTATTATTATTATAATTGGGGATATTTAGGACTGCGACCTATAAGGTCTATTGTGCCCCCTTACTGAGCCGACAGCTCTTCCATCAATCCCAACTCCTGCACGAATGCTAGCATCTTTGTTGGTTTGAGGGTTTCTATGTTCTTGGGCCTCATGATATGCTGCCTAGGATGCTGCATCTTTTCCTGGTTAAGGCGACGCATTCTGTCGAGGATTCCTCCTCGTATCCGCAGAACCTGCATGTGTTGCTGCTATAAATACCCAATTTGGTTAGGTGACTTCTCAGTCTACAGTGTCCTGGCAATAGACCTGTTAGTATTCTGAGTCTATTCTTCCCCGTGGATATCATTTGCTTAAACCGCTTTTGATTATAGCCACCTAGGAGACTTCTATGTCGGAGTCCTGGTGTTTCAACCCAGCTCCGTTCTCGCATCAGTCTTTCTTCATCCCTGATATATAGCCGTATTGTGTGTCTTCCTACGCCACAATACGGTTCAGGGCCTATCATGGGTCTCTCTGCCCCCATTTTTGCTTGCTTGTCAGCTTCTTCGTTTCCCGCTATGTCCCTGTGACCCGGAACCCATCTTAGGGTAAGCCTATTATGTTTTCCGAGTTGGTCAAGCTTGGATCTTACTTCGTGGACTACTTTGGATGTTATATTCGTCCCATTTAGAGCATTTATTGCTGCTTGACTATCGGAGAGGATGGATATATCCGCATTCCGATAGTGTCGCTTTAGGTTAAACGTATATTCTTATACATATTATGTATATCTTTTTATGTATATATTATAGTAATGAAAGACAATTGGAAAATTAAGCTATTTATCTCTACTCTCAAAACGCGAGCTGCCATAAAAAGATTGCTTGACAATTTTAGATAATGCAACACTATTTCATTTAAATCCACCCCCCCTCCGCCCACAAACCTGGAATGTGAGGAATTTTTGTGTACATATATATATATATATATATATATGCTAAAGAGCTTGCCGCATTAATTGTAATTAATTCAAAGGCTAACAACAACTTGAAGCTGCGCAAAACAACAATTAACAACAACAACAACAGCAGCAACAACAATTAACAACAGCAACAACAACAATAGCAACAAATTGGCACGCATTTTTCGCTGTTATTTGGATTTTGACATGCATTGCTATAATTGATGTGGCAGGCCATAAAAGCGCAACAAGAACCCCTGCAAAACAGCGAAACTGTGACAGCAACAACCACACGTAGTGTTTCTACTTAACAGTGTCCGACTAGCAGATACCCTTTAACCTGACACTATGTGATTTCGATTCTAAAATCAGTTTTCTGTTTTTAGCTTGATTTCCAATTTGATTTATATAGTTTATGTATTATCTATAATGTGGACTCATTTGTTGCTGCTGATAATCAAAGGTCGCACATACCCCTTTTCGAGTGGCGACAGGGTATAATGCTTAACCAGAATGAAAGGCAGCAACAAAATGGTACGCTGACAAACAGTCAAACGAACAAACGGCAAAAAGGACAAAAGACAACGAAGGACGAACAACAATTTAGAAATTCAAAGTCTCCAGCCTTAAGGCATTTCATGTGGCACGGCTAAGATTTTGGTGCCGCAACTAGCCATGAGAATGGAGAACAACAACAACAACAGCAGTAGCACGTAAGAATGACAAAAAAATAAAATGGTTGCCTCGAGGTCAGAGCTAAGCCTCCCTCTGTGAGCTCAGCATAAATATTACGCTTTGTTTTGCCTAATCTCAGCCTTAGAATCAAGCAAGCATCTGACATAAAGTCAGATGGGTTGCGAGCAGCGTAAAGCGAGAAGTTTGAAGAGAGAAGTTGCACATATTGCTAACTCTCGGTGAAGCGAGAAGCACTGAGAGAAAAGAGAAGTCCAGCAACTTCTCTAGCGCCTTTTTTTGTAATGCTTTCTGGGAAAAGACAAAAAACCAAATTTAATTAAAAACATTGAGAGAATCAAGAAGCGAGAAGAATTAAGAGAGAAGTTGCACTTATTGTCATGTTGTCATGTTAGTATTTAAAAGTGAGAAGCATTGAGAGAAAAGAGAGAGGCTCTAAGAAAGAAAATGGAAAGTGAGAAGCGCTGAGAGAAGCAAGTAGCTTTAAGCGTTTGTCATCAAACTAAAAGCATTGACAGAAGCGAGAAGCAAGAAGCGAGCAACTTTGGGAAAGAAGTTATTAAAGCCTAAATCGTGATTTTATTGCAAAAAGATTATTTCAACAATTTCCTGGTTTGGTTTACTGCTGACAATGTCGATTAATAATTCACTTACTTATCACCCTGCTTCTCTCATTTCAATTAATTTCGACTCTTCTTTCTGAAACTCAATCTCAATCAAGAAACTAATGCTTGACCTTCAATTCAATAACCGATAATCCAATCAAATATTTGAATTATGCACAAATGCGCTAAATTGACAAGCGTACAAGTTTAAATACTTGGCTTAAGCGTATTTTATTTATAATTATTCGATTGCCATAATTGAAGTGCGTTTGTTTCACACTTTTGTCATAGTTTGCGTCACTTGATGTTCTCCATTAGTCATTTGCCATTTTTAATTTCCGGTTTCGATTACACTCGACTTTGTGCGTAATGACACTTTTGCTTTTATTGCAATTTTGCATTTGTTTGATGCGACTACAATGATGCTCTTTCTGAGCGCAGAACTTCTTCTTCTGTTTTTGGTTAGTTAAAATCTGTTTTAGAAAGTTAAAGATGAGTTGACTTCAAAAGTAGTATTTATTTATTGCATTTCATTGTGAGGGTATTTCAAATGCGGTGTGGCGAGACTTAACATTTTTCTTTATGTTTTTTTACGCCCAATTTGACTATCGACGTGATGTCAACTTAATTTCAATTTATTGCACGTACTCAGCTTAATTTTGTTGCGAATTGTTTGGGCGTGTTTCGTTGTTGCTGTTATTGTTGTTGTTTTTGCTGCTGCTGCTCTTTGTACATATTTCAAATATTTATTGCCTGACTTCAAATCAATGCAATTAAGAGCTGCCGAGCACAACAACTAGGATTCAAAATTATTGGAAATGGAAATTGTTATTTAAAAGAAGTGCGCACAAATCGGATACAATCAATAATCGATGGACAACTTGAGGATATAAGGCATAAGACACGCCCACTTTTGCCCCCGCTCACAAGCAGCCAAAGTAATTGGATTAATGATCTCAATCTCAATCACAGCACATCTGCTGGCGTATGTGAAACTAAATGCACTAGGCTTACAGTTTTAGAGTCACTGGAACAGATTGATTCAGTTTGTTGTGCCGAGGATTAAGCGGTCAATGTTCGACCTTTACTTCTGCCACACCCTCTACTAGTAAATAACAATATTGCTATCGAGTGCATGACAAATTCAAGCAGACTGTTCAGTGCCAGCCAAGTCGATATTCCTCAGTTTCCAAGCTATATCTTTAAATAGAACTGATAACAAGTCGAAAGATGAGTTTATAATAGCAACAGTGGACTACAATTGAAATGTGAGCAGTTTAACTTCGGTCTGCAAGTGATTTCTTTCTAGTTTTTTCTTTTCTTTTACGCGCGCACACACACACACACACACACACGCTCACACACGTTTGTGCAGTTCATAAAAAACAATCCTTAATAGATTTACAAGCACGTACATTGTTGTCAGATACAAAAAAAAACCAGACAGACACACACTAGCATAAATGTATATCCTTGTGCCAGTTGGCAGTGCATCCTTGTTTGCACATATGTGCATAGGTGTGCGTCTCTATGTGCGTGTGTGTGTGCGTGTGTATGTATATGCTGATCCCGAAATGGCCGCAAAGACAAGTGAACCGTATAAACAATTTATAGCCCGCACCCGCAACACAGAGCATTTAGCCAAGAACAACAACAACAACAATAACAAGGCAGGCCATTGCCAGTGTCTGCTCGTAAAAATGCAAAATGAATCAACAATTACAACAGCAACAACAGCAAAGGATTCACTGCAAGCTGCGCAGGTTTTGGTTGGTTTTTCATCATCATCATCATCATCATCATCATAAACCACTTATTTGCGCTCCAAATGCAACAACAATTTGATAAATGTACATGCACAAGTTTTAACACACACATGCATGGCAGCAGAACTGTATGTGTGTGCGCGTGTGTGTGTGTTTAAATTATAACTCTAGCTTGAGCTGGCAGCGCTGCAAAGTAGGCAACACTTTTCATCTATTTTGGGCAATTTAGTATTCAGTATTCAATAATACTTTGTGCAGTTGGTCAGAAGTCAGTGGTATAAATATGATAAGGATTGCAGTAGGATTAAGCTGCAGGACAAATCGATTCATATATATATATATATTCGATGTGCAAGCAGAGCTGAGCACAAAATTTAAGTTTAGGCTCCTCAAAATGGAAAACTGTTTTGTAGAGCCGAGCAGCTTAAGTCGGGCCAATGTGCCCAATGTCAGTCATATATTAGCACCAGTGCTTATGGCCTGACCTAGACACCAACAGCAACAGCAGTAATAGCAACAGCAGTAATAGCAACAGTAGCAACAGCAGCAGCAGCAATATAAATAGACCCTGACTCAGACTCGCTTTAGCTGGAAGCTGGTCAGTAAAATCGTTTGAAACATGAGCTAACCCAAGAGTCGAGTTGTTCGAAATGTACGTTGTATGTTGCTGTTGTTGCTGATGTTGCTGTTGTTGTTGCTGGTGATGTTGTTGCTGTGGCCAGAGCCCGGCATTAGCTGCAACTTTTGAACGTTAGTCAACAAAAACATTGCCGCAGTGACCCAAATATTGTATGACCAGAACAACGGCAACAGTGCAACAGACGAAGCAACAACAGCAACAGTTGCTGCAGCGCTGCATTTTTTATTGCTACTGTGTAGGCAATGCAACAGCGGGCGCTGGCAAAAGTAGCAAACATAAAACTGACAGCAACAGAGCCGACAACAACAACAACAACAACTGCAACAAATTAAAACAAACGAAACAATTTATTTATGTCGTTGTCAGCAGCAGCAGCAGCAGCAACTACAACAGCAACAACAGCAGCAGCTGATGCTGCCACCGACAGCGACTGCGACGCCGATGGCAGCGTCTAAAACAAAAGTGCAAAACAATAAAAATTGTTCAACTGCAAATAATTCACTGCAAAATATTTGTAACTATAAATTTATTAGCAAACTCCACAGCAGCAACAACAGCAACAACAGCAACAACAACAGCAGCAGCAGCAGCTATAATAAATTTGGTTAGCGTGCGGCAAATAAATTATAAACTATTTCAACATTAATATTAAATTAGTTTAGTTACAAAATATAATTAAAATATAAAATTACAACCAATTAAATAAGAAGCGCTGCTCTAGTTAAGAGAACTCGACTGACAGATATCCTATACGAAAGAAATGTATGCAAAAATTTACGAAAGTCGGATGCCAAGAACAATTAGCTTCAGTCTGATCGCAGGGTATCTTCTAGTCAGGCATATATTGTACAAATTTGACACAAGTTCAGTTTTACAATTTAAAATGAATTTAGCTACAGTCAAGCGCATTGCCGCTAGATGGCGCTGTTAGGCTTAAGGCTGCCATAAAGCGCCAAAGTTATAGTAAAAGTTTATGGCAAAGCCGAAAAGCTCACAGCACTGTACAAACTGCTTCGAACGGCTACTTTATAGCAAAAGCTCGCGGCTACAAAAGCTTTAAGCGCATACATTCGCCAAAAGTCTCCAATGTAGCGCATACATTCGCCAAAAGTCTCCATTTTAGCGCATACATTCGCCAAAAGTCTCCATTTTAGCGCATACATTCGCCAAAAGTCTCCAAAAGCGTTGCCACATTCAAAATTACGTTTTAAATATTAAAAATGAACTTAATTTAAAACTATATCGTGTTAATAGTTGACATCAGCTCGCTAAGAAATTTGCAACATAAATCAAATTTGAATTGAAATATATTTACCATAAAACTGTAAATATGAACTGCTAGAATATGCAACAAATGTGATTTTTCCTTCTGTTTTGTTTTGAATACCCGTTTTTTTTTTACTGCAGCATGCATAATATTGTTTTGTATTTGTTTGCTTTTGCACGGATGAATAGAGTTTGAGTGTATTCACACTCAGAAACCGAATGACAGATGCATTTACCTATGGGAAATTTGCATATGGCATATCAGTCGACACGTGAAAGGAATAAAAAATAAAAAAAAAAATGGAACGTAGTAACAATAATAATCTGCAATAATAATTCAGGGTGTGTGTGTAGACGAGTTCTTTGGCTGGACATAAATCAAGCGGCAACAAACACAGCCAGCCAACGTTGCGTTAATTGTGAATAATAATAAGAAAAAATAAATAAAGAGACAAACTAGCTGACTCTCCCTCTCCCTCTCTCTCCCTCTCTCGCAGTTTGTGTGTGTGTTGTGCAACCTTTTGTTGCAACACAGCGCCGGAAGGACATTGTTTGCTCAGCGCCCCAAGCATTGTCAATAAATTGTATGTGAGATTTATGGTCTGTTGCGCCTAGAGAAATGGCCCCCCAAACTGGACAATGCGCCACACTATATGCCATAACAACCAGCTACTACCACTCCCCCCACCCCCCCCTCCACCCACCATCCGCCAACCACTCAGTTGCCCTATCAATTATTATCCTTGTTGCGTCCATCGTTTCCTTGCGCAACAATTTCCAATTAGTGAGAAATGTGCAGAGAGAAAAATCATCTTTCCGAAATCGAAATGGAATACGAAACAAATTGAAATCAAAATCGAATATAAGCAACAAGAAAATGTATTCACTTAAAAGCGGCAACTGTAAATGAAGCAGACGGATCACATTCACAAATAAAATACACACACTCATAAGCTACAAACGAGTACTTTGAGTAATGAATGCCAATTTTATGGTCTGCTACCCTTTGCAACTAATCCAGAGGTGTGTGTGTGTGCGAGGTGTGTGTGTGTGCGAGCGGGTGTGTGTGTGTGTGCGAGCGGGTGTGTGTGTGCATTTAACTGTAAATACCACAAGCAGCACAAGCAGCAAACATGTGAAACGTGTGAAGACGCTTGCATTCAAAGTAAATTCAGCAAAAATTTCAATTGATTAAGTGCTGGAAAATGCCAGTTGAATTTCAAATGACCATTTTCACAAATTGAACAAAAACCAAATTACAAAAATTACAATTGCTGTTTACAGCATAAATCGAACTGAATCTCGCAGAAGAATTGACCAAATTGAATCAACAATTTTGAGCCAGACCACAAATATTTATACAAAAGCATATTTGAAAGGCTTTAAACTGCTTGGGGGCGCATTCCTGGGCTCAGTTTAAGTTAAACAAGCAACAGCAACCACAACAACAACAACAACAAAACATTATATAAATAAATAACTTACTCAAATGGCGGCGGCGAATGAGCAACATTTGAATGCAAATTGGCCGAAATTGCGCTATAATAACTGGCTACGTGACCAGACGCCATATCGACGAATAATCAAATGTGATTTTAATTGCAGGACATGTGCTGGCTATCGATAGTTGAGGCAGTGATGCAAATCGATTATGGCTGCAATCATTGCCCTAATTACCATCAAATTAGCAAACACAAAAGACTCCATAATTAAAGTGTGACAAATCCCGTGCAGCCTGGCTGTGGACGCCACAAAAGTAGATGCCACAAATTCTATGTGGCTGATTAGTTTTGAATCGAACGAGTTAAAGTCGGCGCAACTGTAACGTAAGGTTGCAAACATCTGTCAAACATTGATTAGTGTTCAGTAACTTCTGAATATTGATGCAAGCGAATTCTTCTTCTTCTAGTCGTCTTCTATTTGGAGTTGTTGAGTTGTTCTGTTGCCAAGGAATTTGTGTTTCAGTTTTTAGCTGCGAGTTGCGAATTGTGAATTGTGAATGGCGAGCTGGTGGTGCAACTAAGGCAGAGCCGCCGCCCGGAGTTGTTGGCTTCGAGTTGTTGCACAAACTTGTACAACATGAAAACGACATGACTGGGAAATGGAAATGGAAATGGGCTAAAGCCAAAGAACACACAACAAACAGCAGGAAAATGACGCCAGAAGGCAGCCAGCAATTCGCAGGCTGACAACGGTCGGTGGGGGCAAGTGAGGGAAGCAGGCTCATTAACTGGGCATTATATGCACACTCACACACACACGCACACAGATACATAATATGTGTTTGCGACTTTCAATTCCGTTGCAATTACTTCTAGTTTCTATTTAGATATGGGAATAGACTTTCACACATATCAAATATACATACACATACACATATATATGTATATATACACACATACATATATAACTTTTTTGTATTTGTCTCTTTTTTTTTTTTGTTTTTGATTTGATTTGATTTGTCGTCTCTTTGGCAGGAAATTGAGAAAAGTTTTGCTGTCGTCACACAGAGAGCGGAAAACTTTACTAATTAGAAATAATGCCGGCGCATACAACAACCGTTAAGCTTAGTGGTAATACACATCTTAGATCTGAACACTTTAATCCCCCTCATATATGTGTATATATACGAGACTATATATATGCTTTTATATGGTTGTGTAGTTAAATAGTTAGTTAACTCCAGACAGGGACAAGGAAGGGGAAGCGGAAGAGGAAGAGCACACAAGCGCACATGTGACAAAAAGTGTGCTTTATTTTGATTACTATATCTTTTTCGATTTTTTGTTTATATAATCTTCTTCTTCTTATTTTCGTATTTCGTATTGCGCACAGGCGACAAATATTTCCATTTCCTTCTCTTTTTTTTTGCTCTCTGCTTTAATTTTGCAATTTATTCGATTGTTTTTAATACACATATCATATTATCAGTAGTATTACTATCATAAATTCCACATTATTAACAAATTAATTACTGTTGCATTATTAACTCCAATCAAATCGTTTGCTTCTCTTGATTGATTGATTGATTGATTCAATATTCTGCTCATCATTTATGTTCAATTATTTCCTTTAAACACTATTGTTATAATTATCAACAATTTACAGTTATAACAGCAAATGCAGTTAGATTATTTGATTTACACTTTTTTTAAGTTTTGCCTGACTTTCATCTCTTTTTTTGTCAGTTTTCTCTTAATTTTTGCAGGCCAAAATGCGGCAGCTGCGGGCGCCTGCATGGCCAAAGGTACACACACAAACACACATACGCTAATACACACACACTAGCATACACAGAGGGATCATTTGGGGCAAGAGCGTGAAAATGATTCGCATGCTGTGGCAGTAAATCATGAGGCACAAAATGCAATTAGACGCATTAGCGTGTCGCCCCAAAGGAAAAGAGGGGAACGTGTGTAGAGGCATGTAGTAGGTCACACACACACAGCAAGCAATTAGGCCACATCGAGAGTCAATTTTACGCATAAATTGGCAAAAAAAAAAATATTCAAAAAAAATGAATATAGAAGCAGAAAATAATTAGAACATTTTCAATTTGCGGTTTAATTAAATCACACAAAATGTCAATCAAAAGCAGGCAGACAGGCAGGCAGGCAGACAGGCAAGCAGCTACAAATAACAGCATCTAATTAGTTGCCAAAAATAATAAAGGAAAAATTATAGACAGCAGAATGAGAATGAGAAGGAGACACAGATAGAGGCAGAGGAGACGGAGACTGAGAAATATAAATTTGTTTGTGGCATTTGCATTTTATTTGGTCACAAATTGAAAAATGCGACACCAAAGCCAAAGCAAAAGCAATCAAATTACGATGGCCAATGCCTGGATAGGGGGTGGGGGTGGTGCGGTGTTGGAGTGGGAGAGAGAGAGAGAAAGACCCGTGTAGAAGGGGAGCATAGCCCCTAAGCCCACATCAAATATTTATGCCATTCGCAGCGCAGCCTAAAAATGAAATCGAAATCCACAGCGGGGCGTGGGCTCCGGTGGGTGGTGGTGGTTGGTGGTTGGTGGTTGATGGGTGGTGGTAAGTGAACAGAGAGACAGGCTGGTCTGTTGCCACGGGCCGCGTGAATTTGGCCCGCAAATTAGCTAACCAATTGGCAATGACACGGCCAGCTCCGGCATAAAACACACGTATTTTGACAATGCTGCATCCTGTGTCCGGCGGTCCTTGTTGAATAGACCATGATATGCCACCAGACTACCCAAAAAATTGGCCTATATATATGTATATATATGATATAGCATTTAGCTGCCATGGGAACAATCGGTCAGCTTTTGTTTTGATGTCCAGGTAAATTTCAATAATGCAACAAACAGATGCGAATAATTTGTGTTGCATATGCAAATATTGGCCATATTCATATACATACATACACAAATTGTGAAAGCGCGTAAGAATGCTGATCCTGAACAGGAATATATATACTCTATTCTACTGCCTGTGTGACATGACACAAAACGATTCAATTTGTTTTTCACACTTTTCAAATTGGTTCAGCGCATACAACAAAAAAACTCACACCTGTGTGTGTGTGTGTTATCGATACCGTCAAATGTGCAACAACAACAATTAAATACACAAACACCGTTTTTTTAGGCGATTCATTTTTTAGTTGCTGCACGCATTTTATCTCTGAATATATTGCCTGCCAATTTCATTTGGAAGGCCAAAACACAATAACAGCAATGAAAAAAAATTCAACTTCAGCTCAATTTCAAATGGATTTTTTTTTGGTTTTGTCATAAAAACTTAATAAAATTATACATTAAAAACATTAATTTGTGCATATATGAAAGAGGACACAGAAACCAAACCAGGTTTATTTTTTTTTATGGGATTTGCTTGTCAACATGGCTAATAACAACACGATCGTATCTCAGGGGAACCATGTTCGCTACCTGGGTATGTATCTGAACAGGAAAGTTAACTGGCGCAAAAACATACAGATCACGGCAGCAGTGTGTAGATCCAAAAGGGCGAAACTCAACTGGTTGCTGAAGCCATCCAGCAAACTCAGCTTGAGTAACAAGCTGCTGGTGTATAGGAGCATCATCGTGCCCACATGGACTTATGGGATTCCATTTTGGGGCACAGCGGCAAAATCTTGACTTCTTCTGTTTACCGACAGTTCTTAGCCAAATAAACCGATATACAAGTCGTTACAATGACCGGTTACATAACCATGTTAACCCATTGGCTTCGACACTAGGGTCGAATACAATTCGCAGACGCTTAAAGCGCCTCCACACCAGCGACCTCTGGACTGTTGGGCGTTAATAGTATCGTTATGATGTAACAAATGTTATATTTAATGTTATATTTGATGTTACGTAATATTGTAATACGTTAAAACCAATTATTTGTTTATGTTATTGATGTATATATCCTGTTATTATGTATTCAATCTGCAAAACAATATTTTATAACCTTTCAGTAGGTTGATCAAATTAAATTGCCATATAAAAAAAAAAAAAATAAATAAAAAAAACCATGGCTAATGGCATTTGAGTCGTTGTCGCAAAGCTAACCAACTAGCTGAGAGCAGCTGCAATGGAGCAGGGTAGCCAAGTTTAGCAATGTTCGAGCCCCTATGCTGCCAATTATTCAAAGGTTTTCGCTGCTCTTTGCCCACTTTGGCTGCTTGTTTAAATAACCTTATTTTATAATTCAGTTCTGCTTTGTTTTCATATTTTTTTTTCTTTTTTCTTTTTTCTTTTTTATTTATTTTTTTTTTTTTGGCTTTTTTCAAGCATTAACTCTCTTGAGAAGGCATTTGGGCTGCTGCTCTTGGTGCGATTTTTTGCTTGCCTGCAACTTTACAATTTGTTAGCATGCGACAAACGATTGTGCTACTCTCTGGAGGATGGAGGGGGTTGCTATTTCTTGTTGCATGACATTCACAAATGCAACGCTTAAACTGAGCTCGTGCTCTCTCTCTCTCTCTCTCTGCAGAGAAGCCGCTCTCTCGAGCAATTATTCAATGTTGCAAGAGTGCCGAAAATCAAGAGAGAAAAAAATCATAAAAAAAACTTGAACCTTCAAAGCAAGTTGCACATTATTTTCATCAAAACTGACTTTCATCATATTTATTTAGATTGAAGCTCATTAATTATAATGAGTGTGGGCGGATTGTGTGTGGCTTTTGTGTGTGTGTGTGTGTGTGTTGGATTTATATTAATCATACGCAGCGTATGACGCTTTAAATGTTGGTACTTTAAAGCGAGCAGCCGGCCAGTAGGTGGGGCAGGTGTTGATTTGCGCTGGGGGGGTGGGGGTGGGTGTGACAGTCTGTTTGTAGTTTGGTTGTGGCTTTGTTGTGGCTGCAACAGCAATTGCTGTTTTTGCTCGTCTTGTTGCTGTTGCTGCTGCTGTTGGGTAAAATGCAAATTCGAGAGCGCGCATAAATCCAAAAGTCCACTTCACAAAAAAAAAAAAAAAATATGAAAATGAAATAAAATCAGTGAAAAACGAGCCGAGCATTGGTAGGGTGGGTGGGTTGGTAAAATTGGAGGCAGGGTGTGTTGCTTGCCGCTTTGTGGTTTATTTACGAAATAAAAACCGAGCAGCATCCACAGCAGCAGCATCAGCAACAAAGTAGTAGTAAAAAAAATAAATAAATATATATTTGATATTCTGTTCGCTTTATTGCGGCTGCTGCAACTGATGTTGAAATTGTGCAAAAGTTGTAAAAGCCGGCAAGGCGGGGCGGGGCGAAACGGGGCAGACAGTGGCCGACAGCGTTCTGCTGCAATTTGTTGTAATTGCATTTTGTGTGCACACACACACACACACACTTATGTACGTATGTATGTGTGTGTGTGTGTGTATTGTTTGGTTCTTCATCATCTTGCGCATCATTAGAGTTTTTGCAGCTGCAAACCAATTTCAATGCCCCCAAACTTGCATGTGCCACATTGCGGCAACTAATGAGACTCGCTTTTGCTGCTGCAATCAAAATCCAAAGGCAAATTAAAAATTGCTCAAACAACAAACAGCCAAAACTCAACCACAACAACAACAACAACAGCAACTGAATGGAAATTGCATTTTGAAGTTGCCGTCTCAAGTGGCATGGCATACTGCTTGCAACAACAACGACCCCACATCGTCCACCCCCCCCCCCCCCAAAAAAGCATTTGTTTGTTTTCCTATTTTTTTTCTATACAGAAAATAACTAATGGCTGGAAGCAGTCGGCCACTGTGGCTTTAAGCGCAATCCAGCAACTTTAAGCACCCCAACTCAGCTAAGCGGATCTAAATCCAAACGGAAGCTGATGCGGAAGCCCCACACACAACACACAAAACACAAAACACACAACGAATCGAATTGAATGGAACTATTCCGCTCGAGCTGAATCTATAAAAGTGCTGCTGCAAAAATCGACTAAATGCGAGCAGACCTTTAAGGCCAGCACTCACAGGACGGAGGCATGCAAATTAATTAGCATAATTATTCTGTGTGATATTAGTTAGCAGCCAGAGTTCAATTTACCAAATGAAATGCTTAAAAAAAAATCACAAATATTGAGAATATCAAAGAAGAATCAATTTTGCTTTAGCTTTTGCTTTTGATTTTGCTTTTTACCACAACTTTTTTATTTGGGATCAAGTGGAAGGCAGTAAATTTGCACAAAATTCATAATTGTCCACTGAACTGCAATGCAAATGAGATGTGTGTGTGTTTGTGCGGGTGTGTGTGCGGTTGTGTGTGTGTTTTTGTGCAAGAAAACAGCTTTGCAAACCACTCAAAAAAAACATAAAAAATAAGTTCGAGGCTTGCCTGATTAATCGTATAAAAATATACAGTGCCTCACAGCTCAAATCGAGCATTGTCAAGGAAACAAGTAGGCAACATTTTTATAATTCTAGCAGGTGGGGAAATCCCAGTTTATTGGGGTCATATATACATTTTGGTGGTTAATATATGTACCTACCATCGGTCTTTGGAATTTCTGAAAAATAATGAATGGTTAGCTTATGGCAGGCAATTACTTTTTTTCTTTGACAATGCTCGATTTGAGCTGTGAGACACTGTATGCTTAAAATAATACAGTTGTCATTCAATTCGAATTTATTGCTTAATCAACCAAAAATATTCAATTGAGAAACTTTGAATTTCAATTAAATTTATTGCATTTTCTTTTTTAAGTCCAAATTTCATGGAAAACTAATCGATGACAAAGCATAATTAAAAGCCAAATTCAGATTAAGTAAAGTTAAAAAAAAGAAAGAAAAAAATACCCAGAAAGGCATATTAGTCTACTGAGCAGTTGCAGACAATGAGTTGAAGTTTTCAGCGCTACCTAAATATTAGGCAAAAGAGCATCACTCAGTCGGATAGCAGCAAGTGAAAAACCCAACGCTGCTGGGTTCATTACGCTTAATGCCCGTCCCTAAATATTTAAATCAAACGCAAAACAGCTGTAATTATAAATACTGAATTATCGCGAAAGCAAAGCCAGCACACAACAAGAAAAAAGAAAAAAGAAATTAAATTAAGAATGTGGTTGGTGGGGGGGTGCGGGGGGTGGGGTCGCTTCAGTTCCTGGGAAGTTCCAACGCGATTGGTGGTCGCTGGCTTGGTTTGCTAGTTGCCAGCGATTATGCAAATGCAAAAGACAAAAACACACACACACACAGAGCGAAAGAGAGAGAGAGAGAGAGAGAGAGAGAGAGAGGGGGGAGAAAGAGAGACTGTGGATAAGTTGGGTGTTGTGTTGGGTGGGCTTGGCTGTTGCAACTGAGCTGTTGGCTAAGTTTAACATGCGTTTGCTATGTGCGGCAAAGTTATAAATATAAATTAAGCAAATGTGTTGTATAAATTGTTGTTGTTCCTCGCCAAGGTGTATTAGCATGTGTGTGCGTGTGTGTGTGTGTGCGATGCTAACGACAAACTGGCAGCAAAAATTACGAGCTACAAGCACAAGAGACAACTTGCAGCAGCAGTGTTGCATTCGCAACCCAGTCGCAATTTACATTTTCAAACGTTCAAGCTTACTTTGATGCTGAAGTAGATGTTATACAGAAAGTAAGCTAATACTAAACTAAAGCTTCAAAATGAACGTATGACGAATATATAAGAATTTGGCGCTATTCGAATTTGAAATAATCCAATATTTAAATGGATATAATATTATTTTGAAATATTTCAAGTGGTGATATAATTTGTTCGAAACTTGTTGGAAGATTGAAGCTCCAAAGCTGACTGGATGGGATATAGGATATAGCACATATTTATAATAGATGCCAGACATATATATATATATATATATATATATAAAGTTGAGCATATAACATTACTTTTCTGCTTTACTCAATTTCCTTGCAGACAATGATTTGTTGAGCAAGAAATGTTTCAATTTATAGTCGGAGTCAAATGTGCTTCGCTTCCAACTGGGTCACCACGAAACAAATTGAAAGCAATTTAAAATTAGTGAGCACATGTGCGTGCATGTGTGTGTTAGTGTGTGTGTGGCAGTATGTCTGCCTATACACTGATACCACAATATTTGCATATCATATATGCATAAACAGACGCGACATTCCGGGCAGACAGTTGCAATTAAGTTAGATGCCCGTGCTGCAGCTGTGTGTGTGTGTGTGATGAGTGATGATACTGTACAAATGAGTCAACAACAATTGAGCACAAAGAAACAACAACAAACTGAGTAGGCAGTTTGCGTCTGCCACCTGAACTTAGTCAATCAGTCAACAGAGGCGATGACAACAACAAGACCAACAACGAGAGCTATGGGACAAACTAACAGGCATTTGTAGATGTCAAAGATGTAGTTAAATATGCACATGCATCATGTATATGCACAGACATACACGCACACACACACACACACACACGCACACACTCAGACGCACACACAGGCAGACACACATGATAGAACAGGCAGCAGACAATTTGCATTGCCTACTTTTGGGCGGGCAATTTTCAAATACAAAATCGAAACAGAAACGGAAAGAGACCAAGCGAGCGAAAGAGAGAGAGAGAGAGAGAGAGAGAGAGAGAGAGAGAGGAAGAGAGAGAGAGAGAGGAAGAGAGAGAGAGAGATCAACAGTAAATGTCTGCGCATTGAACAAATGATTTAATTTGTATTCAGTGTTCGTATTTGTTGCAACTACATATTTGCCAGCTTTGGACATTTACACAAATACAAACTGATTTAACTAATTAAGCAAATTGCGAGTAATTAAGCTGATCATCGCTTACAACTAACCAGAGCAATTTAACTTTAAATAATTATAACTTACATATACATATATATTTTTTTTATTTAGTTTCTTTCAATTAGAAAGCATAATTTTACTTCATTTTATAGTAAACGATTACTGACTTTTCGCTAATTGCAGGCCCTCAAAGCATAGATCCGTAATGCTACGATAGAAGAGCTTGAAAAGGGAATTGAGAACGATTCAGTCGGGCATAACTGACTGCGAACTACTCTGTTGGCAGTTGAATATCAGCTGCATACAATTGGCCAAGAAGAAGAAGAAATATATGTTCCGTTATAAAATATATGGTCTTTTCGAGACAATATAATAATATTGATTTGGGTATTTGGGCTTTACACAATTTTGGAATTTATTCTGATTCCGTTGTTCATCTGATTTGCAAGCACATCAGATTTCTACACATTTATTTATTTATTTATTTATTTATTTATTTATTTATTCATTTATTTATTCATTATTTATTTATTCATTATTTATTTATTCATTTACATATCGCATGAATTAGGGAAAACCCAAAAAAAAACCCAATCAGACCAAAAATGTTTAGTAAAAATTAGTTAAGCCCAAAAAAGTTATTCACAAGTTCAAAAGAAGGACTGTCAACATATATGTACATATATGTATATATATAGTTTAGAAAGTTTAATCTTAAGACCTCAGACATTATGAGGGGGATTTTGGTTTTTTGGCGCAACATTAGAAGAAGAAGCACCAGAAGGACTCAGAGGAAATGGCAATAGGAGGCCAGCCACAGTTGAATCTGCACATATTCTGCACAATTTCTTCATAGATTAATTTTACAGATACCAAATACAAAATACAAAAAAAATGAATGTGCCAAGGGTAAATATCCAACTCAATGGAAAAAAGCCATTTCTCATCGAATCAACTATTTAGATGAGAAGAGCATCTATTTTTTGTGTGATAGCTCCAGTCACGCTTATCGTGCACTTATTATGTGCATTATCATTGCTGATTACGTGCCACCCGCGCTGTTTATCACATACATATCTCCCACACACACACACACACACACGCATGCAGCGCCAGTGGTAGGTCCTCTAACCGTTAGCTGTATTCAGCGTACACGTTGCGCAAATACAATTGCATTTTCCGCTACTTCATTGCTATGTGCACTTTTCACTTAATTGCTCACATTCAGAGAGACACCCACACACACACGCACACGCACACGCACGCACACTCAGTTGTGGAACTATTCAAATCATAAAATTAGCACACTTTACACACAGCCACAGCAGTTACACACACACGCAGACAAAATCAATTAAAACACAAAAGCGCACGCAGCTTCGGCACGCAAAAAAGTCGAGCTAAAAAAAAAAAACAACAACAAAAACAAAAAACGTGCTGGAATGCGTTTTAAGGTGCTTGCACGACCAGCGCATACCCTGTTTAAAAGTTCTTGCTGCTAAACCCAATCGAATTATAGTTGTTCATATTCCAATTTGAAATCCATGTTTCAGCATCATATATAGCAAATATCACATTAAATTAAGCACACCTCAAGTCAAAAGTGGTTTTGTTAACTTTCACT